>CM052442.1:366939-413377 GCA_028533085.1 Varecia variegata | reverse complement strand
TCCCACAATCAACAGGTTCTGCAGAGTCTGTGTGCAGAACACACCTGAGTCTCTGCATTTCTCTCCATCTGCACTGCCTGCACCCTAGTCCACCCCCACACAATTACCAAGTGGTCTTGTAACAACGTTAATTCGACCCTAGCAGGTGCCTCCTTAGGGGCCCCTAGAGCTCCTCATGGGATAATGACATCCCATCTCCTCTTCCCCGTGTGGTCCAGCCCCGCCTCCCCTCCAACATCCCCTCCCGGCCAGGCCCAAGGTCCGAGCCCCTCTCAAAGGGCGCAGAGCGCGGGGCTTCCCTGCCCAGGCTTCTGCGCGTCCCGGCCAGGAGGGAGCCTCGCCCCGCTCTTCAGGGTCCGGGGCAGCGGGCAGGGGTAGGGGTCCAGGGCAGTGGCCGGCTCCCTCTCGGCCCCCAGCCGACACGCCCCTCCTCGTTCTCCAAGAGACCCACGGGGAAGGGTCGGGAGGGAACGCCCAGCCCACGGTCCTCCCGGAGCTAAGGCCGACGCCGCGGGCGTAGCCGCACTGGGCGCGCTGCGCAGGCGCACTGCCTGCCCCGCCCGTCACGTGGGAGCCGTGGCGGTGTAGCTCCCGGAAGGCCCCATCGGAAGCTGAGCCGCGCGGTCGGGTTCCGCAGCCTCGCGTCAGTCCTTCTTTAGTCACGTGTCGCGGCGTCCTGTCGCTGTCCCTGTGCAGAATGTGCGCTCAAGGACAGGGACCGCGTGTGGTTGTTCTCTTTTGCGTCCTCGGAGCTCCAGCCTGGCACGTCGTCCACGAAACGCGGGAAAGATCTGCGCCGGGAACAAGGGGTCCCGCGGGCGGCGGGTGGCGGGCCGGGCCGCGGCCATTGACGTCGGAGGAACCAGCCCCGGGTGGGTCTTTCTCACGGACGCCGCGGCCGCCACGCCACAGCAGGCCCGGGCGGGGAGGGTTGCGGGCCGCGCGACCCCACCGCTCCCCGCGATCCCCGCTGCGCCTCCCAGCCCGGCCCTCTCGGACAGGGTCGCCCTCGCCGCCTGCTGGGACCCCCTTGCCGGGCTGCGCAGGCACCGGTGAGGCAGCCCCGGTGGCGGAGGACTGGTTTGGGGGCAGCAGTGGGATGGGCAAGAGCTCTGACCCCATCTCAAAAGGCCCAGACACATGCGGTCTGGGAGAAAAAAATACCACTGCTTCAGAGAGCTGTAGTATCCTCATCAGGGAGCTTGGTGTGGTACAAATCTAGGAATCCTTCAAAACTTTCCATTTCCCTAATCCTACTTCTAACAGTTAACCTAACTTCCTGCAGGCAGACACCTCTGGAATAAGCTCCTTCACCTGCATTCCCGCAGCTGCTTTCCAGTCGGTCTCTACCGCTCTTCCGTTCTTCTCTCCAATCTGTTCTAAAAAACAAGTTTTCACTCATTTGCATAAAACCTTTGTTTTTTGGTTTTTGTTTTTTCTGAAACAGAGTCTTGCTCTGTTGCCCTGGGCTGGAGTGCAGTGGCGTCATCATAGCTCACTGGAACCTCAAACTCCTGGGCTTAAGTGATTCTCCTGCCTCAGCCCCCTGCGTAGCTGGGACTACAGGTGCATGCCACTGTGCCTGGCTAATTTTTCTATTTTTAGTAGACACAGGGTCTGGCTCTTGCTCAGGCTTGTCTCAAACTCCTGAGCTCAAGCGATCCACCCGCTTCGGCCTCCCAGAGTGCTAGGATTACAGACATGAGCCACCATGCCCGGCCAAAACCTCTGTTAACTATAGGATGGTGGATAGATGGATAATGTATCAGTTAGAAGCACTTTTGGCTTCATGTAGCAGCAACGCCAACAAACGCAGTGCGTGGTTTGAACCAATAGGGATTTTTTTCTCTCATAACAAGAATTCTGGAGGCAGGTGTAGCTGGCATTATTAGTTCAGCAGCCCAGTGACGTCAGGGCCAACATCTTTACAATTCTATGGCCCTTTCCTCATGGTCAGAAGAGGGTTGCCACAGCTCCAGACGCCACATCATGTTCTGGCTGGAAGAAGCGGAAAAGGATAGTGACAGAGATGTCTCTCTCTTTTATCCTGAAAACGACTTCCCAGAGGCTCTCCAGAAGGCTTCCACCTACATCTCACTGGCCAGAGCCGAGTCATCACAGCCCTATCACAAAGCTTGGGGAAGTGGCCGCAGGAGGGACGTCTGTCCTGTGGCCCCTCAGCATCTTCTGAATATCCTTCTGCCTTCCTCCGGTTCCCACGCGGGGAACTCTGTCTTTCCCACTGAGAATCAGGATCTCACTGGTCTGCCTCCCCTCACCACGAGGGCCAGACATCTGACCTGACGTGTGGCGGCAACCACTTGCTGGCTCTGGTTGCAGCAAACCAGGCGACACATTTCCGGGGTCAGTGGTGGATGTCAGCTTCCTGCTACAGCAGAGCCCAGCAGTTCTGGGGCTTGGGGGGTAGCTGAGCCAGATCAGTCCTGGCAGGGGGTCTGTGCATTGCTCCTGGAAGTTCAGCCTGATTTGTGAGCCATGCTATAACTCCTTAGAAATCCATTTTTTCTTAAACTGGCTGGAGTGGATTCTGTGATCTGCAACTGTTACAGGTTGAATTGCATCCCCCAAAGAGCTATACTGAAGTCCTAACCCCCAGTACCTGTGAACGTGGCCCTATTTAGAAATAGGGTCTTGACAGGGTAAAATGGCTCATGCCCATAATCCTGGTACTCTGGGAGGCCGAGGTGGGAGGATCGCTTGATGTCAGGAGTTTGAGACCAGCCTAAGCAAGAGCGAGACCCCTGTCTCTACAAAAAACAGAAAAATTAGCTGGGTGTGGTCCTACATGTACTCCCAGCTACTTGGGAGGCTGAGGCTTAAGCCCAGACACCTGTACACAGCAGCGGGGTCACCAGAAGACAGACCCCAAGACGGGGCCTACACGGCCCTGTGTGGGCAGGAACTCTGCGGTTTCTGGTGTCCCAGGCACAGTCTAGAGGGAAGGGGGCACCCCGGGCTGGAGGAGGCCAGAGTGGCCTTGGAGAGTAGGCCTCAGGACGGGGGCTGTGGCCTCCAGGTTAGGAGCAGTGCTGTCCTCTGCCCTCACACTGCAGGAGCAGGTCGAGGCCGACATCGGTGATGACAATGACTAGATCTGTCAAACCAGGGCTTAGACAGAGAACTGTATTGTCACACTGTTCTGGAGCCCTGACGCCCAAGGTCAAAGTGTGGGTGTCCTTCTGGGGCTGCGAGGGTGTCTGTTCCAGGCCTGTCCCCACCTCCTGGCCTTTTGCTCAAAACCATCTTCACGTGGCGCTCTCCCTGCGTTGTCCGAATTTCCCATTTATATTAGGACACCTGTCATATGGGATCGGGGGCCACCTCCTCCAGTGTGGCTCAACCCAGCTCAACCAATCACATCTGCAACGACCGTATTTCCAAACAAGGTCAAATTCTGAGGCCCTGGGAGTTAGCGCTTCAACATATGGGCTTGGGGGGACCCAGTTCAACCTATCACCCCTTCTGTTTCCCCCACACGTTCCCTGTGCCCCTCCCTGTGGCACACGTGGTGGCTGGGGTTCTTCCCCAGATGCCGTGACCAAACCCTCCTTCACACGAGCTCTGAGCCCTCGGTGGGTCTCTGTGGGCTGCGCAGTTTCTACTGACCTTTCTTGCTGGACGTGGGGGTGTTAGGTGCCCCCCCCCCCCGCATCCGTGGGCGGTTGACGCGGTGCTCCCTCCTCACTTCCCATGGTGGCATTCCAGTCTCTCAGCAGTGACCCCCATCAAGTCCCTTCCAGGACGGCCACTCCCTGCTCCAGCAGAAGCAGCCCCAGATGGCCAGAGGGACCCTCGTCCCTGGAGCACTGAGAACCAGGACCGCCACTGCTGTGACCCCACCTTGCCACCACAGGAGGGAACATCAGATGATTGGATGTCTCCGAGAGGGCGGCTACCTCTGCTCCTTTGGCGGTTGGGGAAGCGGCAGCATGTCTTGGTCCCAGGTTGAAAGCCTGTCCTGTGTCCTACCTGCGGCATCCCCCCAGGGAGGGCACAGTTTCCTAGTGGGGCCACCCACCGTTCCATCAGGCCGCCTGCTCCTGGGTGAAGGGTGTGGGATGAGACCCGCAAATTCATGGACACGCCCCTTGCCACACTTTCCCTCTGAAACGAACTCCTGGATTGCGGATGTCACCTGTGGGATCCCAAGACAGTGAGTGAGGCCGAGGATGGCATGCTGGCAGGAGCCGCGTGACCTCAGGTCCCTGAGGACTGGTCCCTGCTGGAGGGGGCTTAGCTGCTTTCCCTGCTGTGGGTAAGACGGCACTCGGCAGTCAGTGTTGCTGAGAGGGCGGGGGTTGGGCAGCCGTGGAAGGTCACCGTGCCTGCTGCCTCGGCCACCGTGTGCAAGGACTACGGAGGCTTGGTCAGGAGGTGACGGCACCCACAGAGGTGCCATGTTCCCCCCTGATTTGAGAGCCTCCTCTGTGGGGAGGCTTCCGGTGGCTCATGGAACACAAACGTCCTCACACTCTGCCCCTGCAAGTGGCTCATCAGTGGGCCCTTCCCAGTCTGCGTTGTCAACCCCCACTGTGAGCATCCTCGGGAATCAATGCAAATCCGTCCTCCGGCCACCTTTGCCTTCCAGATGAAGTGGATGACCAGAGGTGCCATCTGGTGACCGGCCTTCCCTGCTGTCTTTTGGGGCCATCCCTGTGCGGGGTTGTCCTTACTGTGGCTTTGGAACCAGCTTGCACTGACCCACTGGTAAACCAGTTCCGTGTTTTCTTCTCTCCTGTTACCCAGTCAAATGGATGCCCCATGGGGCCGCGAACACGCTGGGAGGGAGGGGAGGGGAGCAGCGGGTAACTGTCACGAGAGGCAGAGCCATCTGCTTGTGTGAGCGCTGTGCCTTCTGGACCTGCTCGGGCCTGGTCTTATATGTGCCGTTTCCATTTAATGGCAGAAACGCTGCTGTGCTTGTTTAATTTTATGTCTGTGCACATTGAACATCAGCAGCGCACGGTGAGCAGCTCGTGGAGTCACTTGGTGTTCCGTGATCCCGTCTTCAGGGCCCAGGAGCTCAGCTAGGAGAAGCTTCTCAAATGGGCACAGTTTGCAGCGAGGAGAGCATGGCCTCGTTCCCCCATTTCAAAGGGTCTTCACTGCGATTCTCCCGTTAGCGCTTACCAAAGGCTCCACACAGAATTCGAGTCTTCTACGGGCACTTTAAGTGACACTAGCTCCCACAGGTTGTAAGTCTCCCTAGTGGCGAGACAGCCTGGCCCCAGCCTGGCCCCACGCACAGTGGGCGGCCTTAAGTGTCACTCAGCGAACGTCCTGGGGAAGCGTATCCAAACAGCGCATGTGGCCGGGCGCAGTGGCTCACGCCTGTAATCCTAGCACTCTGGGAGGCTGAGGCCGGAGGATCACTCGAGGTCATGAGTTCGAGACCAACCTGAGCAAGAGCGAGACCCTCTCTCTACTAAAAATAGAAAGAAATTATATGGACAACTAAAAATATATACAGAAAAAGTTAACCGGGCATGGTGGCGCATGCCTGTAGTCCCAGCTACTCGGGAGGCTGAGGCAGAAGCATTGCTTGAGCCCAGGAGTTTGAGGTTGCTGTGAGCTAGGCTGATGCCACGCACTCTAGCCCGGGCAACAGAGCCAGACTCTGTCTCAAAAAAAAATAATAATAATAATAATGAAGAAAAAAAAAAAAAACAGCACATGTGCTGCCTTAAAGATCCCAGTGGTTCACCGAGCATGGTGCCTCATTTTTGTGGTTGGTGACACAAATCATAGCAACTTATCTTTCACTTTTGGGGGAGGGATAACTGCCACCCTCCAGACCACTGGACCCCTAGAAATATCACCACCTGAAACCTCATGAGATGCATCTTCCAGCCTCTGGCACACGCGTCTTACTGAGGCTTTTGGCGTATTTGGCCCTTCCTGAGAACCAGATCCAGCTGGCTTGATGTGGGAAAGGCTAAGCCTCAGCACAATGTCTTAGGAGGTGTCAGGATGACTGAGGCCCCCATGGACCACGTCATGACAGGAGGCAGAAGGCAAGACCATGAAGGTGCACTGACACCCCTGCCGAGCGAGGAGGACTGTGGTGATCTAGGTAGGCTGGGACTGAGGGAAGACCTGACAGGGCAACAGCCTCATACCAGGTACGAAGGTGTAGTGATTTGCTCCACAAAGACATGCCATCTAGGAGAGCTACCTGGTTAAATTTATGACACTCTACCACCATTCTTCAAGTCAAATCCACTGATGCACGGACAAAACGGACGAAGTGAATGAGGATGTGTCACGAGTTTCCCAATGCCATTGTCGCAAATTGCCATACACTTAGTGGCTTAAAACAACGCACATTTGCCCTCTTGCAGTTCTAGAGGCTAAAAGCCTAAAAGTCAAGGTACCGGCAGGGCTGTAGCTCCTGGGCACTCTGGGGATGGTTCTCTGCCTTTCTGGCTGCTCAGGCCACCATGTTCCTTGGCTCCCAGCTTCCTCCTCCATCGCTGAAGCACCCCAAGCTGTTGTCTCCCTCTCCTCGCTCTGCGCTGAGCCTCTTGCCCTCTCACAAGGTCCTTTGTGATAACCTGGGGCCCCTGGATGACCCAGGCTTCTCGCTCCCCAAAGCACAAAACCGTCACCGTATGTAGGGCTGAAAGGAGAGAGGAAGCAACCAATGCTTGCAGGGCCCAGTGGGAGCTGCTGTCGTGGAGGGCTGTGGGTGCTGCCAGAGCCTGGTCATTAAAGCTGGAGGGAGCCAGGACAAAGTATTAAACTACCTAAAAATTCCCTCCGCCCAGTTGGTTGCTGGTGTCTTCCATTGGCCGAGCCCAGTAGAAGCCAGCTGGCATGTGAGCCCAGGCGGGCAGTCTAGAGGGCCAGCCTCCCCAGGCACACGGCAGGGCAGAGGCTCCAAGTGCAGCAGCAGGGGGTCACAGGAAACAAGCCAGGAGACGAGACCCCCAGGTGGCATCAGGCCAGGATGCTTGCCTTGGGGAAGAGGTTGAGCTGCGGACTGCTGGTGGGGCCCAAGGGACATGCAGCTACCCTGGGAGGTCTCAGTAATTGAGGGTGTGGCCGAAGTTGCCTACTGTCGTGAGAAAACTGGGACCTCCACTTATGTAGAGACCATCACATGGTAGGGGAAGAGACCCAGCCAGAGCAAGAGCAGGGACATCTCCCTGCCCTGATGATCTTTGCTTCCCCACTCTGCTCCTTGCCCCCAACCAGGAAGGACCAAGACCCAGGAGAGGGCAGTAAAAGGGTGTTCCAGAGGCAGAGCCATTGCTCTCCTTCTCTGTCCACGTTGCTAGAGTGAATGAGCAGACCACACCTTTGCCCCTACTTAGGTCTAGTGAGTTACAGGGATGGCCAGCAGTGAGGGCTTAGTGGGGGATGGGGGGCTTAAATTGGATATGGGCATTTTAAACTAATAGACCATTTTGCTATCTTAATGTTGTGGACCCCACCTGAGATATAATTACAGGAGGGAAAGGAGAGGACTAGATAGAGCCCCCAAAATTGAGATGCCTCAAAAAGCAAGTACAGGTGGATGACTGGGTGGAACAGGGATGGATGGATGGATGGATGGATGGTTAGATGGTTGGATGGATGGATGGATGATTGGATGGTTGGATGGATGACTGGATGGATGGGTGAATGTTTAGATGGTTGGATGGATGGATGACTGGATGTTTAGATGGTTGGATGGATGGTTGGTTGGATGGATGGATGGACGGATGGATGTTTAGATGCTTGGATGGATGGTTGGATGGATGGATGTTTAGATGGTTGGATGGATGGATGGATATTTAGATGGTTGGATGGATGGATGGATGGATGTTTAGACTGTTGGATGGATAGTTGGATGGATGGATGTTTAGACTGTTGGATGGATAGATGGGGATAAGGACAGATGCATAGATGAATGGATAGATGGATGTTTGGGGATGGGTAGGTAGGAAGATGATTGGATAGATGGAAGATGGGCCAGGGATGCTGCCTGAGAGCAAACTCTGGGAAGTTTGGGAACCTTGATCACGGGGGCCTGAGGGCCTGTCCTGGGGGTGAGGAGCCAGGAATGGGGAGGCTTCCTCTTGGGCTGGGTGGAGGCATGGGCTACTGTGGGGACAGAGGTGTGGAGGAGGCACAGGCAGGAAACTGGTGCAGGTGCTCGGATTTCTGAGATCTGGAGAAGGTCATTTGTGGACTCTAGACCATTCTATTAATATTAAACAGAAGGCCCAGGACCTTCTCGGTGGGATTCATGAAGGCAGGTGGCAGATCCCCCTGGCCCAACAAGCAAATAGAAAAGTAATATTCAGGATGCCAGATGCTGACAGGTGTCAAGATTGGCCAGGATGGCCTCACTGACCGGGATAGTGGAGCAGAGGTGGGCGCAGAGGCTGGAGAAGATTTGGGCAGAGGGAACCACAGGGGCAGAAGCTCGAGGTGGGACTTGGGGTCTGTTGGGCGCAGCAAAACTGCCTTGCCCAGCACTGAGGGTGGGAGGGAGCGGGACAGGGGAAGGCAGGAGGCCTTAGGGCTGTCGCAGGGACTCTGATTTTCACTCTGCGGGAGATGGGAGCCCGGAGCGTTTGATCCTCGGAGGTACAGGGCTTGAGCTTAGGTTCTGACCGCAGCCCAGCTTCTGGGTGGAGGGCACACCGGGCAAGGGCAGAAGGGGCAGGGGTCAGCGCCGGGACGCTGTGACAGTGCAGGGCTACAGTGCAGGGGGGATGCTAGGGGTGGTCTGGGGGAGTCTGCCGAGGCTAGAGCGCCCTGTCCTTATGCTCAGGCCGCAGTGGGCACCCCCTTAGGAGGCAGTGGCCAAGCCTGGCCCTCCAGGGACTGCGGGGAAACGGAGCACGACGCCCAGAGCGAAAGGTTTGGTCCATCTGGGAAGCTGTGCGGCCTGGGACAGCTGGGGGTGGGGGCGCCGTCCCACGTCATCCTCAGGTCACCCGTGGCCAGCCCCGAGCTCTTGCTTTGCCGACGGTGTCTGGGCGGGGAGGCCCGTGCCCGGCGCCCCAGGACGCGCAGGCTCCTCCCTCTGCCCGGCCGGTCCTGCGACCACGCGTCCCGGCCCGAGGTACCCCTCTTTCCCCGCGCCCACCCCGTGTCCCCACGTCCACCTTCGCCGCTCCCGGATCGCGGAGCTCGCGTGCAAATGCAGTCCTTGGACACAGCGGACGCTGGAGGCCCCTCCATCTGTCCGGGGCTGCTAAGATCCCTCCGCAGAGGGCGCTGCGCTGGGGGCCCCCAGGGGTGGGGGCACAGGCTGGGAGCGCAGACCCCGGGCGCCCTGCTCCCTCTGGGACGGCAGGAGGGGCCGCAGAGGACTGCGAGGGTCTGCGGGGGCGAGGGGCTCCGTGTGGGCTCGAAAGGTGGGCCCGGGTTCTCGGGGCAGGGGGAAGGGCGTCGGGGAGGTGACAGCGGGTACCTAGACCTGGCCCGCCGCCGCAGGTGGCCGGGGCGCAGCAGCATGTCTGGGCCCGCGGGAGACGGGGGAGGGGGGCAACATGGAGTGGGGGTCCTGGGAGAAATGAGTCAGAGTTGGCCGATTTTAAGCAAGCCTGCGACCTGGGGGGGCCCGCACTCGGGGAGGTCGTTTCCTCTGCTGAGCGCAAAATGACGAGGCGGTCAGCAGAGTTGGGGTGGCAGCCCTGGCCAGGGCGGAGAGCAGAGAGGCCGGAGGCCCCCGCCCGCCAATGGCTGGGAGGAGGACGGGCCAGGGTCGGGAGACACTAGCAGGTGCAGGCCTCGGTGGCCGACCGGCGTGCAGCGGGGAGAGGAGGGTGCCCAGGGCTGGGTCTCAAGTGGACGGTGAAGGGGCGGGACGGTGACTTCAGCTCCCGCTCTGCGGAGGGGCGCGGGTGGGCACTGAGGCGCAGTGACTGGCCTGGGAGGGCGGGACGTGGGGGCTGCCGGCACGGTCTGGTGGGCGCCCGGCCGCGGTCTGGGAAGCGGGTGGAGGCGGGGGGCAGCCAGGCTGGCGGTGGGGGGGCGCCCCGCAAGGGTCTGTGTGCCTCGTGGGGCGGCGAGGCGGGGCGGGAAAGGCGAGGGGAGGCGCAGGTGGGGAGCGAAGGCGGGAGCTGAGGGGCTGCACGTGTCCCCAGGCCCTGCGAGGGTCCCCACGGAGACCTCCTGCGCCCACGACCAGTCCAACCCCTGCACCTGGGGCCCTCGCTGCCCCAACCCACCGTTAGGTGTGAGTTTACCTGCCCTCCCCCTCCTCTCACCTGCTTGATTTCTGATGAATGTTACTTCCACGTGTGCGCATGAGTTTCCACAGATTAGTACCAATTTGGTGGTGAGCACATGTGGTGCTTGTTTTTCCATTCTTGGGATACTTCACTTAGTAGAATGGGCTCCAGCTCCGTCCAGGTTAATACAAGAGGTGCTAGATCACCATATTTTATGGCTGAGTATTTTTTGTATTAATGTTTGTATTTTCTTACATTGGTATTGAAACTCCATCTTTCTTTGGGTTGCCGTTTGCATGTTATATATTTTCCTGTCATTTTACTTTCAACATATTGTGTCCTTGAATCTAAAGTGTATCTCTAACAGACATATATCCTTGGATCTTGTTTTTAAATCCATTCGGCCAATGTCTTCCTTTCAATCAGTGTTTCATATATTAATATTTAATGTAATCACCGATAAGGTAGGATTTATGTCTGCCGTGTTGCTATTCGTTTTCTACGTGTCTTGCATATTTTGCTCTGTTTCTCCATATTGCCTTCTTTTGTGTTAAACTGATGTTTTCTAGTGTACCTTTTAATTGTCATTCCTTTTGCTATATATTTTTGAATTTATTTTTTATTGTGGTAAAATATATATAACATAAAATTTACTACTATAATCATTTTTAAATGTACAATTTAGTAGCAGTAAGTATATTCACAATGGTGTATAATCACCACCACTGCCTACTTCCAGAACTTTTTCATTATCCCAAACTCTGTACCCATTAAGCAGTAATTCCCTATTCCTCCCTGCCCCCCCCCCCGCCCCCGTCCCTGCCAACCTCTATTCCACTTTCTGTCTCTATCAAGTTGCCTGTTCTAGATGCCCCATACAAGTGGAATCATACAAGATTTGAAATTTTATGTCTGGCTTATTTCACATAGTATAATGTTTTCAAGATCTTTCTATATTGTAGCATGTATCGGAACTTCACCCCTTTTTATGGTGGAAGAATATTCCATTTGTATGTGTAGACCACATTTTGTCCATTCATCTGTCGATAGGTGGTTGGGTTGCTTCCACATCTGGGCTGTTGTAGTAATGCTGTTGTGAGCATTCGTGTGCAAGTATCTGTTCCAGTCCTTGTTTTCAGTTCCTTCACTAAATACACAGGAGTGGGATTACTGGCTGGCTTATATTGGTAATTCTATGTTTACCTTTTTGAGGAATTGCCAAAATGTTTTCTGTAGTGGTTGTACCATTTTACATTCCCACCAGCAATGCATGAGGGTTCTAATTTCTTCATAGCCTCACCAACATTTGTTATTTTTCTTTTTTTTTTCTTTTTTTTTTCTTTTTGAGACAGAGTCTCACTCTGTTGCCCGAGCCAAAGTGCTGTGGCATCAGCCTAGCTCACAGCAACCTCAAACTCCTGGGCTCAAGCGATCCTCCTGCTTCAGCCTCCCGAGTAGCTGGGACTACAGGCATGCACCACCATGCCTGGCTAATTTTTTTTCTATATATATTTTTAGCTGTCCAAATCATTTCTTTCTATTTTTAGTAGAGACGGGGTCTTGCTCTTGCTCAGGCTGGTCTCAAACTCCTGACCTTGAGCGATCCTCCTGCCTCAGCCTCCTAGAGTGCTAGGATTACAGGCGTGAGCCACCGCGCCTGGCTGTTATTTTTCTTTTCTTTTTTTTTTTTTTAAATGGCTATCCTAATGGCTGTGACATGGTATCTTGTGGTTTTGTTTTGCATTTTCCTAATGACTATTGATGTTAGGCATTTTTTCAGTACTTACTTACCATTTCTGTATCTTCTTTAGAGAAATGTCCATCTAAGTCCTTTGCTCACTGGTGTAATAAATTGGGTTGTTTGGTTTTTGTTGTTGTTGAGTTGTAGCAACTCTTTATACATGCTGGACACTAATCCCTTATCAGATATATGATTTGCAAATATCTTTTCCCATTTTGTGGGTCACCTTTTTATTCTTTTGATAATGTCTTTGGTGCATAAAATTTTCTGCTTATAATGAAGTCCAATTATTACCTGTGATTTTGGTGTCATACTTAAGAAACCATTGCAAAATTCAAGGTCATAAAGATTTTACCCTATGTTTTCTTCTAAGAGTTTTATAGTTACAGTTCTTAAGTTTAGGTCACTGATCCATTTTTAGTCAATGTTTGTATATGACATAAGGTTAGGCTCCAACTTCATTGTTTTGCACATGGATATTCAGTTTTCCTAGCACCATTTGTTGAAAAGACCGTCCTTACCCCATTAAGAGATCTTAGCACCTTTGTCATTTAACCAAATATGTGAGGATTTATTTCTGGACTCCCTATTTTATTCCACTGGTCTATATGTCTGTGCTTATGCCAGTACCACACTGTTTTAATTACTGTAGCTTTGTAGTAAGTTTTGAAGTCAGGAAGTGTGAGTCCTGAAACTTTATTTTTCTTTTAAAAATTTATTTTGACTATTTGTGGCCCCTTGCATTTCCACATGAATTTGAGGATTGGCTTTTCTATTTCTGCAAAAAGTGGCTGTTGAAATTTTGACAGAGACTGAATTGAATCTGTAGATCACTCTGTTGAGTCCTGACATCTTAGCCATGCTCAGTCTGCCCATCCGTGACCATGGGGTGTCTTTCCATTTATTTAGCTCCTCAATTTCTTTCAGCAATGTTTTGTAGTCTTCAGTGCACAAGTCTTTCACCACCTTAGATTTATTCCTAAATGTTTAATTCTTTTAGATGCTATTTATATGGAGTTGCTTTCTTAATTTCCTTTTCTCTCCTGAATTATTTTTGATCTTAATACTTGCCACTACCTAACATTTTCAGTATATTTGTTTATTTCTGTCTTCTTTACTAGAACAAACTTTCCATAGGGACTAGGGCTTTGATTTGCTTTTTGCCACAGTCTGGGATCTTGAAACAGCCTCAGGCACGTGAACAGTATTAATTGTTGAGTGCACCGATGAATGAGGAACCATTTACTTACATTGGTGCTCACTTTACTTCCCATGTTCTTTGTTTGTTTGTTTTGCCACTACAAACAATGCTGCGCTAGGTGGCTGTGAATATATATTTTCTGCAATGGAGGTTTTATGTTGATGGTGGAAATTCTCAATCAGGGATTGCTGGGCCAGTGTCCATGTCTCATCTTAATCGTATTTTCGGTTGACAGACTGCTCTCTAAGGTGGCTGCAACGACTCTCACTTCTGCCACCAGCATGTGAGGGTCCCTGGGAGCACCGGGCACTGGCCTGCGTTCGGTCCTGGCTGCCCCAGGGCGGGGCTCGGGGCCAGCCGTGCTTCCCGTGAACTCGTGCGTCCTCACGGTTGGACCCTTCTCTCTGCTCTTCCACGAACTGCTTATTTATACCTGTTCTATTGTTTTTAAAAACCTGTTTCTTGTCAGTTTCCACAAGCCTTTTACATACTATAGATGTTCATCTCCTGTCCGTCGAGTGCTTGACAAATATGTCTCTTCCCCAGCGTGTCACACTGGCGTTGCATTTGTTTACGGTATCTCTTGCCACACAAAATTTCAATATTGCTATGGAGTCAAATGTGTTTACCTTCCTCGTGTAGCTCTGGGGTATCTGGCTCGAGTCATCTCCTCGGCGCTAGGCTGCATACGTGCTGGTCTGGCCTTTTCCAGTTCCTTGGCTTCTAACCTTATGGCTGCTATGTTTACATGCTATGTAAATTTTTCTTACAGATGGTTACCTAATGCTGCCAGTACAATTATTAAATAACCCATTCTTTCCCAGGAGCTAACCTTCCTCTTCTGTCATGAATGAAATTTCCCTGCACAGTGTGTCTATTTCTAGAATTTCTATTCTGGTCAAGGAATCTACTTGTCTATTCCTAAATCAGTGCCATGTGTGTTGGATTATAGTAACTTTAGAGATCTATCTGATTCCTGGGAAGGTCCAGCCAGGGCGACAGAGTGAGACTCTGTCTCAAAAAAAGAAAGAATGTGTATTCAGCAGTTGTTGGACGATGTGTTCTGTATGTGTAAATTAAATCAAGTTTGTTAATTCTTGTGTTAAAATGTTTTGTATCTCTATTGATATTTTCTATCTGCTTGTTCTACCAGTTCCTGGAAGAAATGTTTTACTGTCTCCCGCTGTGATCATGGATTTAGTGCTTTTCCTTTAGGTCTGCCAGGTTTTGTTTCTGTGTTTGGGGCTGTGTTCTTAGGCACCTACCAGTTTTTGATTGCTATGGCTTCCTACTGGGTTGGCTCTTTTATAATGTGAAATGGTTTCTTTGTCTCTAGTCCTGTCTCTTGCATAAAGTTGGCTTCATCTGATGTTATTTTAGCTGCATCAGCTTTCTTTTGATTACTGTCTGTATGGAATATCTTGTCCTGCCCTTTAATTTCAGTGTTTTTCTAGTCTTTCATTTAAGGTGTGTCTATATAAGCTGTTTATTGTTGGGTATTGCTTTGTTTTTATGCCATCCTAGCGTTCTTTTTTAAAATAAATTACATTTATTATAATTACTGATATATTTGAGTTTAAATCTACCATCTTTCAATCTGTAATCTGTTTGCTCTATTTATGTTTCATTCCTTTAATTTTTCTTTTTTCTTGACTTCTTTTTGGATTAATCAAGTACTCTTTATTATTCCGTTTCAGTCCCCCTCTGTTGGCTTTTATTAAAACTATATTTTTTTTATTCTTTTAGTGGTAACCTAGAAATTACAAACTCATTCTTTGTACATTAGACTTCTACAAATGAGAACTTTCCTTTTCCCAAGCGCTTCAGGGGTCTGCAGGGCTGTGACTCTGCGTCCCCCGCCACCTTCTGCGCAGTCGTCAGATGTTTAGTTCTGCACGTGCCTCAAACGTGGTGATTCACTGAAACCCTCAATGTGAGGCTCATCCTGTCTTTACCGTTTTCTGAGTTATTTCCTCCCTCGTTGCTGTGCCTCCGTCTCCGACCATTTCTTCTGGGGTGAGAATGGTCTTTATTTAATTATTTGGGCCTGGCGCGGTGGCTCACGCCTGTAATCCTAGCACTTGGGAGGCCGAGGCGGGCGGATTGTTTGAGCTCAGGAGTTCGAGACCAGCCTGAGCAAGAACGAGACCCCGTCTCTACTAAAAATAGAAAGAAATTATCTGGCCATCTAAAATATATATATAAAAAAAAAAAATTAGCCGGGCATGGTGGCGCATGCCTGTAGTCCCAGCTACTCGGGAGGCTGAGGCAGGAGGATCGCTTAAGCCCAGGAGTTTGAGGTTGCTGTGAGCTAGGCTGATGCCACGGCACTCACTCTAGCCCGGGCAACAAAGCGAGACTCTGTCTCAAAAAAAAAAAAAAAAAAAAAATTATTTGTCCAGTCTGTCTGAAGGCAATTAACCATCTCAGTTTTTGTTTTAAAATCTCTTTATATTGGTACTCTTACAACTTTTTATTATGGGAAATGTCAGCCCTAAACAGCAATAGAGCCGTATGACGAGCTGCCGGGTGTCTCTCCCTCAACTTGCACGGCCATTTCTTCTCGCCAGTCTAGTCTCCACACCCCACTCTCGCCCCTCCTGTATTGTTCTGAAGCAGATCATCATATTGGGCAGACATCATATCATTTCATCCATAAATATTTCAGTAGGCATCTAAATAAGACTTTTTAAAAACCCACAATATTATTTTCTCTAAAAAATTCTTACTATTATTAAATATCAAGTCAATGTTCAAGTTTCCAATTGTCTCGTAAACATCTGTTTGGATCAGAACTTAAGCACCTTTGACACCGCGCACCTGGCTGGCACGTCAGGTCTATCTGAAGCTCTAGTGTTCTCATCGCCCTTTCTCCCCTCCAGCAAGGGGACCAGGGCGTGTCCTGTGGTTTCCCGTCTGGGTTTGGCCGGCTGTTGTGTGACGTCTCGCTGCGCCCTCTGCACTCCCCCAGGAGGTGCTTGGCCATGCGGAGCTGAACTCTGTTTCTTATCGTCTGGCTGCCGACAGCTTTTAAGCCTCCGCCAGCCCGTGTGCCCCCGTCTGGACAAGCTGGTAAGACAGCCCAGGTGCCCTCAGGTGCTGGAGGGAGATTCAAGCCAGGCAAACCCCTGCCCACCTGTGTGAATGCTCACCCGGCCCCACCCCACAAACACTCAGGCCAGTGTCCCTCTCTGGCTCCCACAAGCCACTGTGGACCTGCCTAGGAGGCCTGCCCTGCCCTCCTGAGACACCGCAACTGAGTGAGTCATAGCCTTGTCACATCTTCTCGGTGTGTCTGTGTGTGATATCATCAGTCTCGACACTGGAACCCAACGTCGGGTGGCAGGTCCCTCCTGCTTGTGCAGGCCGGTGGTAACACAGCGGGACCTAGAGCCGTGCAGGCCACCGTGGTAGCCACTAGTTGCAGGCAGCAATCGAGTTAATACAAGTAAATAGAAACACAAATTCAGTTTCATGCACCAGCCTGTGGTGCAGTAGCCGCGTGTGGTCACGGCCTCCTGTGGTGGACGCTGCAGACACAGGACACGGCCTCACGCACAACGTTCCACTGGGCGGTGCCAGCCGTGTGGCTCACGCACAGGTGTGATGCTGCTGCACAGTGGCTCCAGGCACCTCTGTTTTTGTCGTGTCCTCAGCCATTCGTGATCAGCCTAGATCCTTAAGTTGGGGTCACGGAACGGTGACATGCTCCTTCTGTCATTCCTTATTCTTTAATCATGTAGAATATTTCTCTTTCTTTGGTATTTTTTAGTTGATATATCATAGTTGTACTAGAATATTTCCATAAAGGAGAACTTTTCTTTTCAGTTGCCTAAAGGTACATACAGCTCACATGGAAAAGGCCGGATAAATGCCGGATCTTTCCCTTGATTGACCAGTGTCCGAAACAATGAATTAGCTCACTAACATGGTCCAGCGATGGCTCATATTTTTTGGTCTTTTGGGGAACTTACAGGTTTAAATGTGTTGGACGTCTTTCAATCTGTTGCTTTTATCATCTGATTGAAGCACTGACCGTGCCACCGTTGAGCCCTTTGCAGGCTGCGCTGCGGCTCCTCCCTGCCAGGCTCCTCGGGCCGCGCGGGTCTGCGGAGCCAAAGTAGGTCCCGGGCTGCGCATCGCACCGGCGCGGTTATTGTTCTACGCCTTTTCCGTGCTGAGTAAGGAAACAGGTTCCTGTTCTGTTTTTCTTCGTTAGAGACAAAGTGTCACCCTTCTCATCGATACTTCTGCCATCTTTAGTTTTAAAGGGTTTTTAAAATAGAATTCTGGGTACAGAATTCTAAGTTTTCTTGCAACTCTTAAAGATGTCATTCTACTGTCTTCTGGCTTCCAACATTCTTGTCGAAAATGTATCTATTGGTTTCCTTGTTGGTTCTTGAAAAGCAATGTGTCTTTTTTTCTCTGACAGATTTTAATGTTTTCTCTTCCCCTTTGCTTTTCTCTGACTTCATTAAGACGTGCCTTGGTGTGTTTTCTTTTCATTGATCTCGCCGAGGATCCGCTGGGATTTTTGAGTCTGTGGTTGATGTCCTTTGCCAGCTTTGGATATGGCTTCTGCCGCTCTCTTCCTTCTCACCTTCCGGGACGCCAACTGCACACCTGTCCGACCTTTTCCACGGATCCACGGATCACACCCTCATTTTTAGAAAGAATTTTTGCCTCCTGTTGTCTCCCCTTGCTCTAGTCTGGGGCAGTAGAAAATATCCAGACTGGAGCAAGGAGACAGTAAAGGATTTAAAATTGAAAATCTTTTATTCTTCAGGTACCAAACATTCTATCAAGTTCTTAATTTCAGTTTTTTTGTTTTTTAAAACAGGGTCTTGCTCTGTTGCCCAGGCAGAAGTGCAGTGGTGCGCTCATAGCTCTTCTGTAACTTTGAACTCCTGGGCTGAGGTCGTCCTCCTGCCTCAGCCTCTGGAGTGGCTGGGACTACAGGTGCCCACCACCACACCCGGCTAATTTTTGTATTTTTGGTAGAAACAGGGTCTTGCTATGTTGCCCAGGCTGGTCTCAAACTCCTGGCCTCAAGTAATCCTCCCACCTTGTCCTCCCAAAGTGCTGGGATTATAGGTGTGAGCCACCACGCCTGGCCTCAGTTATCTTATTTTTAATTCAAGAATTTCCATCTGATTGTTTTTTATATATTCCAAGCCTCTGGTGAAAGTCTCCATCCTGTCACTCATTTCTTGAATGTTTTAATCATTGCCATTTAAAAACCCATGTCTGACAGCCCAGTGTCCGCATGGCCCGTGCGTGTTTCTTTCCTTCCTTCTTCTTCTTGTTTTGTTCGTGTGTTGTTCCTATCTCCTGGAATGCCTGGCGGTTTCTCGGCGAGTGTTGGACACCGTGTGCAAAAGATGGAACGGAGTCAGGAAGATTACTTTGTCTCGTCTGCTGGAGTGTCACCTTCCAGAGCCGAGTGTTTACAGGGTCGCTCCTCCTGGACGCTCGTTGCCGTTTCTCTCTCCAGCACCGTTGCGCTGTTAAAATTCTGCGTAGCTTCTTAGGCTTTTAGCTGCCATTTTTGCTTCACTTCTGAGCGTCCCACCCGAACAGCTCAGAGACTGGCAAGTACCTGAGAGGAAGGAGGCACAGAAGGCTGAGCGGGAGCTCCCAACCCCGACACCTGTCTCCGCTCCGAGCGGCCACTTTCTGTGGGGCCTCCAGGCACACCCAGAGCCAATTTCCCGGGGAGGAAAATGCCAGGACTCCCGTCCCGCGGTCCCGGCTGGCCCGTGGCTCTCCAAAGGCTTCCAAGAGCTGTTTTTCACGACGCAGCTTTGAGAGCTGCCTTTGGTGCAGGAGTTCACCTGACACTTGCCACTCGCCACCGCGGCAAGCAGAAGTGCTGCTCTGCGGGGGGCTTCATTCTAGGGCACACGGAGGCTCACGATTATTATAAAGTGGCATGGTCTAATAAGTGATAATGGGTGCTGTGCATGTTCTTGGCACACAGGAAAAACAATCTACTGGGTGGTTCCACTGATACAAGAAATTACTGGCCAGGCACAGTGGCTCACACCTGTAATCCCAGCACTCTGGGAGGCTGAGGCAGGCGGATCGCTCAAGGTCAGGAGTTCGAGACCAGCCTGAGCAAGAGCGAGACCCCGTCTCTACTAAAAATAGAAAGAAATGATCTGGCCAACTAAAAATATATATAGAAAAATTAGCCGGGCATGGTAGTGCAGGCCTGTAGTCCCAGCTACTCGGGAGGCTGAGGCAGTAGGATCGCTTGAGCCCAGGAGTTTGAGGTTGCTGTGAGCTAGGAGGACGCCATGGCACTCACTCTAGCCTGGGCAACAGAGTGAGACTCTGTCTCAAAAAAAAAAAAAGAAAGAAATTATTAAGATTATCTATGTGTATGTCTTAAACTTTATAACAGAAGAATGAGAGAAATCGAGTTGCATTTATTTTTATTAAGAACTATTTATATATTAAGAAAGCAAGCTGCTAGCAAGATAGATAATTTATTTTTCTTTTCTTCTCCTCCTCATAAAATCTGAGCTAGGAGCAAGATCCTTACGCAAGCCCGTCTGAGTCACCTGCCGTGTCTGGCTGCACGGGAATCTCCCCCTCGGCCCAGCCCTGGCCTCCCACTGCGTGGTCTGAAAACCGCAGCTCGTGCACAGCAGAGGAAGGAGTGTGCCGAGCGCACAGTGTGCCCCGTCCCGACACTGCCGTCTCCTGGAGGCCGCGACCATGGATCTTCACCAGGATGTGCTTGGATTTGTTCTTGTTGGATTTGGGTCCAGTGTGAGATAGTAAGACCTTGCTACGTTTGGATGACGTCTTCCCTCTTCCAGTCACAGAACCAGGAGAGACAGGCCTGTGCAGCATGTGTTCCCGGTGTGGGAGAAGCATCGATGAGTGTCATGATACCTGTTGAGGTTGCAAAACAACGTCTGGACTCTGGGCAGCAGGCGGGCGGCTGGGGGTGCTGCCCGGCAGAGACACGGAGCGGACGCCTGGGCTCCGGGTCCAGCGAGCGGTGGGGTCTGGCCTGTCCAGCATGGCACACGCTGTCTGAAGGTGGGCTACCACACAACGTATCTATAAACGCTGCCGCTGCAATGTCAAAATACATTATCTTTTATTAGACTTTAAAAACCGTACAAACAGGCCGGGCGCGGTGGCTCACGCCTGTAATCCTAGCACTTGGGAGGCCGAGGCGGGCGGATTGTTTGAGCTCAGGAGTTCGAGACCAGCCTGAGCAAGAGTGAGACCCCGCCTCTACTAAAAATAGAAAGAAATTATCTGGCCAACTAAAATATATATAGAAAAAATTAGCCGGGCATGGTGGCGCATGCCTGTAGTCCCAGCTACTCGGGAGGCTGAGGCAGGAGGATCGCTTGAGCCCAGGAGTTTGAGGTTGCTGTGAGCTAGGCTTACGCCACGGCACTCACTCTAGCCTGGGCAACAAAGCAAGACTCTGTCTCAAAAAAAAAAAATTAAAAAACCGTACAAACAGTACATGTGCATGAGTTAAAAAACACAAGAGAGCCAGGTGCTCTTGCCTGTGTTCCTGCCTGTGGTCCCGGCTGCTCGGGAGGCTGAGGCTGGAGGAGCCCTTGAGCCCAGGAGTTGAGGTTGCTGTAATCTATGATGATGCCACTGGACTCCAGCCTGGGTGACAGAGTGATACCTTGTCTCTAAAAAAATAAAAACATGAGGGGAAATGTAGGGTGTTACAAAAGAAATATACAATCTGAGACATGAGACAAAAAATTCTGTTTTTTTAATATAAAATAAAAAGGCACTTTGCTTTCTCAAAAGGTGATATTTCAATATATTAAGAAGCCTTTGATGAGGAGTATAGCAGAAGACTTTTCTGCAAGTGTCCACTGAAGGATCAGACGCAGCCTCTCTGACCAGGGAGTGGACATTACCGTATCCTGCCGGCCCCGGCCGGCTGCTGCACGTACCTGCACGTGGCACCGTGTCTGTGAAGCATGGCAATCAATAAGTTCTTTTTTTTTCTCCAGACAGGGTCTCACTCTGTCGTCCGGGCTGGAGTGCAGCAGTATCATCACAGCTCAATGCAGCCTCAAACTCCTGGCCCCAAGCGATCCTCCAGCCTTGGCCTCCCAAAGCAAACATTTCAGTAGCCACTCAACACCGTGGCTGTCACCCTCTCAGCTGTCACCAGCCACTGTTTTCCTCCGCGACTCTGAGCGAGGGCTTTCCACACTCAGCAACACGCACCCACCCTCTCGGGTGGCTCCGCTCCGCCCTGTGTTTCCTCAGACCCCGCTGCAGAGTCCCGGGGAGAATCCAAGCGGCCATCAGAGGGCACCGGGCTGTGCCAGCACGCCCTCTCTCAGGTGTCCCGCCCTGCCGGGACTCCCTCCCCTCTGCTGCTTCCCGCGGGCCCACTCGGAAGTCCACAAGCAGGTCCTGGCCGGCGGTGAATGAAAAGACAGGCAGCGCCCACCAGCCCCGGGACAGCAGTGGACAGTGGCTGCGGGTGCACACTGGTGGCGGCACGCGTGTGCGTGTGCAAGAATTCACATTCCAAATAGAGCAACTGCCGGAAGAAGCATATTGAGAGAAGAGGGTGCAGGGCACATCCTCCTCCCCTTGGGTCCCTCGGTGCCCTCAGTGTCCCCTCCTGTCTAACTCCGGTGGCCACAGTGACGTTCCAAGAGAGAGCTGGGAGAGTGAGCAAAAGGAAGTCTCCCCAGGTGGGACGTGCCTGTGTCCGTCCTAGCTCACGCTGCCGTGGGGCGTGTGCGTTGCACACCTTGTGCGGTGCACAAGGACCCCTGAGAGCTCGGGCCCCAGTTAGTGTTTTCTGGGCTTCCTGGCACTTGTCCCTCCTAAGGGAAGTTTAAAGGCACCTTCTCCGACTTCACCCTCCCTGGAGCAAAGACACCTCACTGGGTGGCTCCTGGCTCCGTGGCCAGTGACCAGTGGTTGGGATGAGGGCAGGGCAACACCTTTTTTATTTAATTAAAAAATGTGTGTTTCAGGTTCTTCAATCTGTGAAAAAAAATGTGTGGATCACTAACAAAGGCTTTTAAAGAAACATTTATTACCAGTATTCCAAGGAACAGAGTTGGAGAAAGTTGATCTAAACATATGATGCTACATGGATGTTTCAGCTGCAATTAATGGAACATCCTACCCAAAGTAGCCTAAACTACACTGAGGGCTTTTTGTTTGTTTGTTTCACTTAATCAGAGTAAGGAGTTTATCTGTGCTGGGCCCAGGTCTCTGTGGCAGGGACCTGGATCGGGCTTCTCCGCTCTGCTCCCGACTTCCCGTGGTCACAAAAGGGCTGCTGCAGCTCCGGGCCTCACGTCCTTACCCAGCAAAGGCGGTGAGTGCAGGGCAGACTGTCTTCATTCACACCAACTTCCTCATGGTGGGAACAGCACTTCTAGAGCCACCCTCTCTCACACCCACGCCTCCCTGCAACAGAAGATTTCCTCACATCTCAGCCAAACGCCAGTTACACTCAGGCCACCACAAGACCAAGAGCTCTCCCGAGGTGACTGAGAGACCTGGCTCTGTGGGAAGGAACAAGGAAAGGCTTCGAGGCAGGCGGCCTTCAGATCAGTCCCAGGTGAGAAGTGGGCTGCTGATCCGCAGGCCAGCAAGACCCCTTTCTCTGATGGACCTGCAGGGAGAGTACTCCCACCGAGGCAGGGGGGGACTGCATAAGTCTCTTCTCATCATATTATCTACCATGGGGAGCACTGGGGGACGTAAGGCAGGGAGCAGGGGGCGTCAGAGTGGGGAGCATTGGGGGTGTGAGCATGGGGAGCATTGGGGGTGTGAGCATGGGGAGCAGGGGGCGTCAGAGCGGGGAGCATTGGGGGCGTGAGTGTGGGGCGTATGGGGTGGGCGCTGGGGAAGGACACTCTGCTGTCTGCTGGTTCTGGCCATGTCTCAGGGTGAGCCCTGTGGCAGACACTGCCCTTCAGGGGAGGCTCAGAGAGGGGTGCGGGCGACACAGCCCTGGAGCCCTTCAGCTGTCCCCTACTGCCCTGGCACCAGGCTGCTCCCCAGGCAGGCCGTGGAAGGGGTGAGGGCACCATCCCAGGACAGGGCACACCACCGTCCCTGCAGGCTGGCCGCTCTGGGTCTCAGCTGGGGCACGTAATTAGCTGCTGACACAATGCAGGCAGGCAATGCCCTCATGGGCCTGGGCCCTCCTGCTGTTTGTGGATAATTATCTTGGCAGGAGGGCCGAGTCCCGGGTCTCTGGAAGGGCAGCAAGCCAGGCTGGGAGAGCAGCCAGGGCCCAGCCATGCCTCTGCTGGGCGAGAGAGGCCTGAGGGTTGGCCCCTGCCCAGGCCAGCTTCCCTCTCTGAGCCCTGTCCCCGCCCCGGCTGCCTGGGCCAGTGGCCTGCAGAGAAAGACCAGCCCCACTGGGGACTCTCCCTGCAGGGGCCGGGTCCAGGCTGCAGGTGATCCCTGTCCCCCCTGGGCCGGACAGGCCTGCAGGGAGCGGGGCAGCCAATGCAGAGGACCTTTCAAAGTAGGGGAGTCGGCCTGCTCCAGGACCTGTTTCTAGGGAGGTGCTGCCTGTCCTCACCCCCAGAAGCCCCAGCCCCTGGCTGCAGGTGACCTGTGGCTTCTGGTGGCCAGCAGAGGTGTGCAAGGCCAGGACAGATGGGGGAGGAGTGGGTGCTGGGGCCTGCGCGTCTGCTGCGGTGTGTCCTGGTTGTGTCTGTGGCTACCTGCCAGCACCAAGCTTCCTCCTTCCACCGGCAGCAAAAGCCCCGGTTCTCCCGGTAAAAGCCTGTGAGCGTTTCCTGCATGAGATGAGGGAGTAGATGCAGAATTCCAGGCACAAAGGGACACTAGGGAGCCCACGATCCCTGTTCCAGGAGGACTGGGTGGCTGGTGGAGGCTCAGCTTCCGTGCGTTTGACCAGAGACCCCTGAACCAAATTCGGAAGAGCAGAGTATGGGGTTCAGGAAGAGCCTTAGCCCGCTTGCAGGGCACTGGGGCTGGGGTCCAGGTGTGGCGGAGGCCAGGCCTCTGACCCCACTGCACCCCAGCTTCTTTTTGACTCATCCCCTGGGCCCCGCCCTGCCCCTGGAAGGAGGCACCTGCACACTCTGCCTCCAGCCCGGCACCAGCTCAGGCGCTGCCAGCCCTGAAGCCGTGGCGCCCTGCCCCTAAGCCCATCAGACCTGCTGGGGCTCCCCTGACTCTGCCACGTGGGCAGGGGAACCCCTGCCCCCTCCTGACTCTCTCCCCTAAGAATATGGCAAATGTCATTGTTAGTACGGCTTCCTCACTTAACAAAACCCAGCAGTGCCAAGGTCCAGTGGAAACAAAGCCCCATCCACACCCCAAACTCACCCCGGGGTGCATCCTTCCTTCCCCATCTCTCATCAAAACCTTCAACGTCTGTCGGTCTGACAGGCAGGAAATGCCACCTCCAGGTACAGGCAGGTTAAGCATCTGAGCTGACATTTGGGCTCCCTCTTGTCCAGCGGCCACGGTCCCGGGGCATTTCGGGTCCCGATCCGTCCTTATTAGACAGCTGGTTAGGAGACTCTGCCCTTGTGGGTGTTGTGTCATCATAGGTCCCCCCGTTTATCGCACGTCCTTTGATTTTAAAGACGTCGTCTAGGCAAAATGTTGCCATTTGTAATTGAATTAAATTTTCCAAAATAAATCGTGTGGCTTCTGCTTTTGTGTCATGCTTAGAAAGGCCTTCCTCATCCTGAGATTATTAAATAGCCTCCTGTGTTTTCTTAAAATGACTTTGTGGGTTTGGTTTTTTGCATTTATATTTTTGGCCCAAATGGAGTTTATTTTGCAGTGAGGAGTGGGACGGGGTCCGATGTCCTGTTTTTTCCAGACAGCTGCCCAGTTGTCCCAATACTCTTTATTAAATAATGCCCTTTTCCTCGTGGATTTTAAATGCCCAATTGATCACATGCTAAATGACCACACAGACCTCTGATCTGTGTGTCAACTGCCTGTAGCAAAATGTTCTGGTCGGCCCCGTGACAGATTCTACTCTCTGGCAGGGCTGAGGCCTTCTTTTTCCCTTTTCAGAATTTTATAGGCTATATTCTTTTTTTGTTGTTGCTGTGCAAAATACATGTAACATAAAAGATACCATTTTAACTGATTTTAAGTGAACAGTTCAGTGGCATTAAGTCCATTCTCACTGTTGCCCAACTGTCACCGCCCTCTCAGAACTCTCTCCATCTTCCCAGCTGCCACTGTCTTCATCAAACACTCAGCCATCCTCCAGCCCCCAGCCCGTCTCTGATTTTCACCACTCAGGGGCTTCGTATACGTGGGATCATACAGCATTTGTCCTTTTGTGACCGGCTTATCTCACTTAGCATAGTGTCACAGGGTTCATCCACGCTGCAGCATGTGTCGGAATTTCTACACTTTTTAAGACACAATTCCACTCCGTCACACACACACTTTGTTTATCTGTGCGCGGACGCTGGGGCTGCTGCCATCTCGTGGCTACTGTGACTAGTGCTGCTATGCACCTGGGGGCCCAGATAACCTGTGCACGTCCCCACTTTCACTCTTGCGCATATACTCAGAAGTAAAACTGCTGGATCTTATGGTCATTCTGCTTTTAATGTTTTGAGGAGCTGCCACACTGTTTTCCA
Organism: Varecia variegata; assembly: GCA_028533085.1. Lineage (NCBI taxonomy): Eukaryota > Metazoa > Chordata > Mammalia > Primates > Lemuridae > Varecia > Varecia variegata. The sequence continues at coordinate 387,616 of CM052442.1, read as the reverse complement.
CAGTGGCCAAACCACTTTATATTCCCAGCAACAGTGCTTCAGGGTCCCGTTGCTCCACCCTCCTCAGCACCTGTGTGGGCTGACGTAGCGCCCGCGGTGTGAGCTGGTCCCTCGCTGTGAGTTTGATTCGAGTCTCCCCAGTGGTCTTTTCACAAGCTCATTGGTCACTTGTGCGTGTCCTCTGCAGATGGGTCTACTCATGTCTTTTCAGACAATTCTTCTTGAACCTTTAATTTCCTCACGGACTTTAGAATTGTTCGTGTAGTTATAAAACACATCCTGTAGGAACTTGCACTTGGGATGCCTTCCACATACGGGTCAATTTGGGGGAACTGGGCCTCAGCCCTCCTTGGTTTTACTGTCCTGGGCTCCTCTGGGCTCCTGGCTTGGTCTGTGTCACCCTCTCTACCCTGCCCCCCCATGCCCGTGGCTCGGAGAATCACCCACACATGCTCCTCTAGCTCAGTCCTGGGCTCCCAAGTGCCCCTGGACGGCTCACCTGCGTGTACTCAGCTCTCCACCCCCGTGCCAACCCCTCAACTGCTGACCTGCTCTCTGCCTGGTGTCCCAGCCTGTGACAGCCAACGCGCTGGCTGGGTCTGGGCAGAAGCTGGACACATCCTTGCCTCCTCTCTACCTCACCTTGGAGGAAGTCAGAGTCCTGGCAGAAGGAAGGCACAGAGAGAAAGTGACTTTTGTGAAGGGTCATATACCAAGGTGTAGACCAGTGTAGGCAAAGCCGAGAGAGATGGTGAGGCCCCTGGGCAGTCAGTCCTGGAGCCTGGAGAGGGCAGGAAAAAGGGGTGGGCAGGGCCAGGGCCTTGGAGGAGGGCAGGTGGGCGCTCCCGCAGCAGGGGAGCCGGGGAAGTTCCCCAAACTCACCTGGAAGCAGATGGGGTGGAGGTGGGGCCACCTGGTGTCTGCACAGGGGCCAGTGGGCCTGGAGGGACAAACTGAGAACACCCAGCCCCCTTCCCCCAACCAGTTAGGCACCAGTCCTGGCCCAGCCTTCCTCCCAAATCTGCCCTCATCTCTCCTCCCTCTGTCCCCACCTCTACCAGCCCAGGCCTCTGGTTAGACGCCTGGCCACCCCCATCCACTCACTTTGACACCCAGACCTCGTCCTCTCTCTAAAACCCTCATCTGAGCAGGTCTCAGCCAGCATCAAAGCTCATTTGGTGCCACATTGTCCTTGGGATGAAGTCCAAACACCTCCATCAACCGCTTAAGGTCCCACCTGGCCGTACTCTCCCCGCCCCCGGTCCGAGCTCACAGGTCCTTCCCGCAGACCGCACAGGGCGTCTGCTGGGCCGCACACTCCTCGCCCTCTCCCCACCCAGGTGGGCTTCCCCGGGCACGCTCCCCTCTGTACGCCAGGGTGCCTCCAACTCCCACCGCAGCTCAGGGCCCGCACTGAGGCCGTGGAGAGGCGCCGCGGGGTGGCGAGCAGGTGCAGGGCAGGGCGGGCACTGTCGCAGCCCAGAACACCCACAGGACAAGGCCTGGACTCCTCCCCAGGCTGAGGCCTGGCGCGCCCGGACCCCATCTCCCGGGACTTCCCTCCCCCTTCTCAGTCCCCTCACTTGGAAGGCAGGGCGCCCTCAGAGCGGTCGTCCACCACGGCGTGTCCCACCCCGCGCTGTCCCCGCCCCGCGTTAATCCCCTCCCGGGTAGCTCTGCTGCGGCCCCCGCGGGGAGCGAGCAGCCCGAGAGCACTTACGCAGGAGCCCTGCGCGCCCGGGGGGGTCCCAGCCCCACCCCACCGCCCCGCACGGTGTGGCTTACCGAGGGCGTCCGGTAGGACGGCGACCCCCCGCCACCCCGGCCCCAGCTCGGCCCAGCCCAGCCCCGGGCGCCGGGGGTCGGCAGCACACACGCCTCGTCCGGCCGGGCGCGGGGGGCGGGTCTCTGGGACTCGACCTACCTCACTCACCCTCCACGTCTCCTTTGGCCCACGGGGGCCAAAGGTTGGGGGCTGGGGGCGCGGCTGAGCCTCGGGCTCCGGAGCGTGGTTAAGCGTTAACCTGCGGGCCCGGGGCCCAGACGCTGCGCCACTTTGGGCACCGGTTCCGCCCGACACGCAGGGCCGGGTCCCGGCCGGGCCGCGGCCGCAGGAGCCGGGTCAGCGAGCGGGGCGGGGGCGCAGCGGGGCGGGCGCGGCCTGCGGAGCCTCCGGGGCGGGACCGCGCGCGGGGCTGGCGGAGGCGCGCTCACCTGGCGGCCGCGGGCCCGCCCCAACCTGGCTTCCGGCGGGGCGGTCGTGGGGGCGGGGCGGGGGCGGGGCTGCCGGGCGGGGCGGGGTCGGCCGCCCGCAGACGTCAGGGACCCGCCGCGCGAGGCCGCCGCGGCCGCTCTGCCCGTGGGCTCGGCTGGGCTGCGGCGAGCGTGCGGGCCGCGCCGGGCATGTCCTAGGCGGCGGCCCCGCCCAGCGCTCGGCCGGGCGGGCGGGAGGGCCGGGACCCAGCCGGCCGAGCCGGGGACCGAGCGGGCGAGCCGGGGACCCAGCCCGAGCCGCAGGTAAGACGCGCCGGCCCTGCTCTCGGCGCGGCCGGGGCCTCCCACCGCCCGCACCTGCGCGCCTGCGGGACTGCACGGGGTGCGGGGGGCGGCCAGGGCAGCGGGGTCCCGGCAGGGCCCGGACAAAGGCGCGGGGGCGGGGGCCGCCCAGTGCACCTGGCCAGGCCGGTCCCCGCCGCCGTGGAGGCGGCCCAGGTCTGCGCCAGGCCGGGAGGGGCCGCCTGACGCGCGTCTACGCGGCCCGGCCGGGTGCGTGTCTACGCGGCCTGCGGAGTGGGGCGGCAGGCCTGGGCGCCCAGGTCCCCGCCCCGGCACCGGCAAGGCCATGGCCGCCCCGGGCGAGCGCTGATTCAGAAACGCCGCTCCCTCCCCCTCTGGGCCTGGCGCTCCCGCCCCGCCGCCTCCCTCTGGCCTGGTCTCTCCTCCCGCCGTCCCTCCCTCCGTCTTCCTCCTCTCTCATTTCCCTCCGCCGCAGTCCCTCCGCTGTCCCTCGTCTGCTCCTTCCAGCGCGCCGCACCTCTGCCCTTGGACATCTCCACCCCTATCCCTCCTCACCTGTGGACGGGTGGCCCTGCCGGCCGGGGCGAGGGACAAGTTTGGGGTGTTTATTATTCTCCCTCCTAGCGACATGGCCAGCCCAGCCCTGAAGCAGCACAAGGCTGTTTGGAAGCGTCTGTGGCTTCCAGGCCTTTTTGGGATGGGCTGCTGGTGGCAGTGGGTGGCCTGGCTCCGGCACAGCCACATAACCAGGGTCTGGGGTCTTGGCCTCCCTTTGCCTTAAGCCCCTGCTGTGGCATCTTCCGGGTGGAGGCGCCGTGCCCCTGGCCACTGGGAGCTGGCGGCATGGGATGGCAGAGTGTGAGACGTGAGGGCCTGGCTGGGGGCTGGGAGACACATCATGGGTGCCTTTCCAAGAGAGACCCTCGTCGTCTTTCCCCCCTCCCCTCCCCCAGCCTCAGGGGGGCTGGGCCTACAGGGCCAATGAAGTCCCACCCGTTTGGCTTCCAGGTGGACCCCAAGGAAGGGCAGGGCCCCAGGTGAGGGAGGTTCTGGCTGCCTGGAGCTGCCTTCTCCTGGTGTGGTTAGTTCTACGTCCTCCCACCTGCTCGCACAGGGCAGGGTGTGCCGTGGGATATGTGGTCACTGGGGCACTTGCTCACGGCTGCAGCGGGCGTTGGTTTCACCTGCTCCCCGGGCGGAAGGGAGTAAGACCTGCGCCAAGAGCCTCCTGGCTGAGGACCCTGGGTGTGGGCATCACAGGGGTGGGGCTGACCCCGCCTGTGATGAGAGTGACTGCATGTGACCGTGGCCTTGTGTGGTGGCCATGTGCACACTTCCTGGGAAGTGAGTGTGGGGGACCCTGTTCCGCCATCCCCAGCTCAGCAGTGGCCCCCACCTTGTCCAGCTGGTCCTGACTCCTCCCTCACACCCTCACGGCCAAGTCCAAACCATCCCTTCGGCTGTGACCCTGCCTTCAGGATGCACTCAGCCTGGCAGCCTCACCTCCTCCTCTGCTCCCAGTGAGGCCCTGGCCACTGTCATCTGTGTCCTGGGTGAATGTCCTCACTTCTTGACCAGTCTCCTGGTCACCTCCTGACTAGTCTGCTGCTTCACCTGCAGCCATTCTCTGTACCGAGTCAGAACTTGGTGCCCGCACACTCAAGCTCCAGGGCCAGCCTCGTAAGCATGTGACCAGACGACCCCTAGAGCCCCTCGCTCAGACCCCACACCTGGTTTCGTGCTCACTTTCTTCTTTGTAATTGTTGAACGAGGGCACTGCGGTTCCATTTTGCTCTGGGCCCTCCTCGGCCTTGCATCTGGCTCCAGCACAAGCCCAGGCCTCCCAGGGGCATGGAGGCCGCCGTCCCTCTGCCCTCCCAGGCCTTTGCAGCGGCTGCTGCCTCTGCCGGAGTGTGGTCCCACAGATGCTCACATGCTCGCTTCCGCCCCTGCTGGCTGTGCCCAGACGCCACCTTCTCAGCGAGCTTTCCCAACACCTTCCCCAAACCCCGCCCAGCACAGCGTCCTGCCCCTCCCTCCCCATTCTCTGTGTCACTCCTCACACCTTCTCACAGCTACTTGCCTTCTCTGCTGCCTGCCTCCCAGCTGGAGGGGAGCCCTCTGTGCGTCTTGGTCGTGCTGTCTCAGCCCAGGCCACCCCCTGGCACAGTGCAGTGCTTAGGACATGTGCACAGACTGTGTGTATCTGCGGTGTGCCAGCAGGGTAGAGCAGCTGGGGGCCACGTGGCTGTGTGCTCGAGTGTGCAGAGTGCCGCCAGAGTGCGGTCCGAGCACACGGGCTGCCTCAGACTGCCCCACCGTGCCCCTCATGCTGCTGTACTGCTCGCTGCCTGTGCTGACCACACCAGTCCCTCACACCTGCCTTTGCTGATGGCTCTGGGACCGTCGGCACCAAAGGGCCACCTCCCTCCTGGCCCCGAAGAGCTGCCTGATGCTGTCTTTGCACAGTGGCCACCGAGGGGCTGAAATACTGATGGCTCAGGGCCCAGCTCCAGCTCTGTTCCTGCTGCGTCCCAGGGCCCCTGCCTGGGTCTCAGTCCCCGCGTGTCCTGCGGGGACAGTAGATCCTCTGGTTCAGGCTTTGTGTCCTGGGACGTGTCTGGACCTGGCACTTGGGTCCTGATGGGCCATGTGGGGTCCCACCGTGAGCTGCTCCTAGTGGGCCACGTGGATGTGGGGTCCACACACAGGCGGTGTGTCCAGTGTCCCATGAACCTGGACCCCTGACACCCAGGAGAGAAGAGATTAGGTGTGATGGTCCCAGAGGGCACGGGAGGGCCAGGTGGCCTTGGCCAGGGGTGCAGAGGCATCCATGGTTGGACGTGGCGGGGCAGGCAGGGCACAGGCTGACAGGGGGACTCGGGGCCACACTCAGGGGAGGGTGGGTGGCCTGGTGTGCCTGGAGCCAGTGTTTCGGGAGTGGCCAGCTTGCCTCTGGGGTGCAGATCCGGGCTGGGCCTTGGTGTGTGCAGGGGCCGCAGCCCAAGCCAGGAAGCCCCACCCTGACACCCCCTCTCTCCCCAGGGCCGTCGGGCCTGGCCAGCGCCAAGATGAGCGTCACGTCCTGGTTCCTGGTGAGCAGCAGCGGCGCCCGCCACCGGCTCCCGCGTGAGCTCATCTTCGTGGGGCGTGAGGAGTGCGAGCTTATGCTGCAGGTGCGTGGGGCGCCGGGAGGGCTGCCCGCCCCCTTAATGCAGGACGTCCCGGGGAGAGGGCTGGGCACCGCTGCCTGGGCCCTGGACCCGCAAGTGGGCTCTGGGCCTCCCTGGGGGCCTGTGCGGGGCGCGAGTGTGCGCAAGCTCCGTCCCTGCCCCTGCACACGTCCCTGTTTCTGAGGGGGGACAGTTAGGCTTTTGTCACACTCTAAAAGTGTTGGGCAGGAAAGTGCCTTGTGTGGACAGGGGGCTGAGCACCCACCTCCGCATGCTCATTGTCTGGGCCCCCCGGCCGTGGGTGGGGGTGCCGCCCGGATGGTCCCGTTGGTCTCGTTCCTGGATGTGCCCTGCTGAAGGCTGGCGCCTTTTGAGGGTGCCCTGGGTGTGGGGCCTCCTCCAGGCAGCGGAGGCTGGCAGGACACTGGGCGCTGCACAGTTGAATTCCCCTCTGGCCCTGGGCTTCAGAGTCCGAGTGCGGCTTTCGTGAGGCTCCTGCATCTGGCTGTCTGGGAACCAAGGGTGGGGGTGGTGCACTGGCCTGGGACGTCCTGCCCGGGGACGTCTTTCCCCAGCCCGTGTGGGTGTGCATGAGTCGGGCTCCCTGCAGCCCTGCCCACCCATCATGGCGGGGGCGGGGGGAAGATGCTGTCTCCAGGCCCCTAGGCAGCCCCCGCGTGGGACTCTCAGAGGAGAGCGATGCCCTGGGTGGCTGTCCAGTCCTGCTCGGGGCAGGGGTCTGCCCTGCCCACCTGGGCACGTCCTGTCACTAAGACCTTGCTTCCCGAGTGCAAAGCGTACCATGTGGCACACGCCCAGGGTGCCTGAGGCTTTGACAAGGGGTCCTGGCCACAGGGACATTCACTTGGGCAGCAAAGATTTGCCCACCTCTACCCGGGGGAAGCCCCATCCCGGTGACACTGCTCTACCCGGGGCAAGCCCCGTCCTGGTGACACTGCCAGCGTCCGGCCGTGGTGTGAATGTTTGTGTAGGTTGCAGTTTAGTCCACAGCGTGATGGTTTTCAGAGGAGGGGCTTTTGGGAGGCGATGAGGACATGAGGCTCTGCCCTCGGGAGTGGGCCGAGGGACCTCATGAAAGAGGCCTGGGAAGCTCGCCCGGCCCCCTGCCCAGTGAGGACGTGGCATGCAAGGCACCGCCTTTGACGCAGAGACAGGCCCTCCCTGACGCTGGGTCTGCCGGCACCGTGGTCTGGATGTCGCAGCTCCAGGGCTGGGAGCAGCACATCTCTGCTGTTTGTGAATGGCCCCCGCACAGGTATTTTGGTTATAGCAGCAAGGACGGACGGAGTCCAGACGTCCCAGCCTCCCCACAAAGTGTCCTCTGATTGGCTTGAATCTAGACCCAGCAAGTTCCTGACACTGAGGTTGGTTGTTCAGGCTCTTAAGTTCTTTAATCTAGAACATTCTCTTCCCTTTCTTCTCTCTACTTCATGCCTTGGTAGTTGGCGAGACAGAGTTGGTGGCTGCGTGCAGGAGTTGGCTGATGTGTACGTGAAGGGCTGGGTAAATGTTTTGGGCTTCGTGGGCCACACGCTGTTCCCTGCAGCCACGTGGCTCTGCTGTTGCAGTGGGAAAGCCGCGGACGGTACTTAGGAACAGGGGCGCCAGTAACACTTTGTGCACAGACGTTGAAATAGCCGCACCTATAAATGTCACATGTCACAAAATTGTCTTGTGATTTTTAGCCATTTAAAAGTATAAAGGTCACTCTCGGCTCTCAGGCCTCACAGAGGCAGGCGGCAGGTGGCAGGGTGTGCCCCGGCCTTGAGGACGGCCCCGAGGCTGGGTTGGGCAGGCTGCTGCCCCACGAAGGTTGTCCACATGCAGGTGTGGCATTGGTGACGGCAGTGTTGTTCCACCCAGGGTGGCCGGGAGGTCCTCTCGGAGGAGGTGGCACTTTAGGGTCTTTGGGAGGAGCCAGAGCGAACCTGCAGGTGCCGGGGGCCCGGCGGGGCACTCTTCCCACCCCACCTCTCCTCACTCCTCTTCCTAGGAATTGGGGGAGAGGCCGCTGTGTGGGGGCTCAGTGTGCTTAGGGTGTTCGAGGTGTGATTCCTAGTTTCCGGGTGGTAGAACCCTGAGGAGGACAGGAGCGATGGGCGCGTCTCAGCTCCCCACACTGGGCCAGCCCCTGCCTGGGCACGCCCATGTTTCTGCTGCTCACTGTCCTGGGTGGTGTGGCCGTGTAAGTCATGTCTCCATGCGTGGGGAAACTGAGGCTCAGGGAGGTCATGTGAGTACAGAGAATGTGGGAGGGCCGGTCGGCCTCCCGGCTGCCCACACTGCCTCACCCGCTGACCTCCTGCTCCTCTGCAGCCGCCTTCACCCGCCTCCCTGGGCAGCCACTCCTGCTAGGACCTTCCTCACCTGCGCCCCACCTGCTGCCACCCGCCCCACCAGTTGCAGGCTCCTCCCCGCGCCTTCCGTTGCCGTCCTCCAGCCCCCAGACCCTAAGGCAAATGTTGCATGTTGCCTTCCCTTCCGTGCTGTTGTGCATATGCATACACATGCATGTGCATATACACACGTGTGTACAGTGCACACACCTGACCACATATGCACATGTCTGCGTGTCTGTGTGCTTATGTATACACATATATGTGCACACATGCACTCGTGTGAATGCATGGTACCTTGCGCACATGTACACGTGCCCATATATACACACATGCGTGTGTACACGTCAGGGTGCCCTGTGCATATGTGTATGTGCTTCTGTGTGTGCATGTGTGCACTCAAGTGTATGTGTACACGTGTTTGTGGGGAGTGTCCTCTCTGTGTCCACCGGTTCGCCCTTCAGCTGTCCGTGGGTTGTGTGGCAGCCGGGATTCCTACTCTCATCCTGACCCAGAAACCACGGCGTGAGGCCGGGCCCTGCACACACAGTGCGCCCGGCCAGTGTGTTGTGCTGCCTGTGGCCGCGCTGGGGGTGGCGGTGGGGTGAGCTGGCAGGAGGGAGTGCCCAGAGCTCTGGGCTGTGGCCACCGCCGGGATCAGCACAGCCGGGCAGGGATCTCGCCCACAGAGGGTGTCAGACACACACTGTGGAAACATCTTTATTCCGTGTCAAAGTGAGTACAAATTATTAGACCCTTTCCCCAAAATCCATGCAGGGGTGGGGAACACGCGGCCTCAAGGCCACATGTGGCCTTCTAGGTCCCTAAGTATGGCCTTTTGCCTGAATCCAAATTTCACGGAACACACCCTTTTGTTAAAAGGGCTGCAGCAGAGAAAGATGAGGCGCTTTTTGCTTCCTTTGGTGCTTAAGAAAGAACAATCTTGAACTCAGAAGGCGGCAGGTCCCCATCCTGCAGGGCTGGAGCACCTCCCGGCCATTTCTCACATCTGCGCTCGCCCCTCTTCCTGCCTCGGGGGTTCCTCTCCCCAGGCACTGGTCCGGTTGTTTTAAGGCTTGAGCCCTGGGCCAGGGGCCACCCGTCACGGGTGGGCTGCTTCTAGCCCCTGAGCTTGTGGGCTCGGTTGGGTGGAGGTCTGCTTCTGGCCTGGGGTGTTGGGGCTGGGGAGGAAGTTCTGGAAGGGGGCTTCTCCCTGGCCCCTTCCCAGGCCCTCCCTGTTAGCCCCGGGTGCTCCCTGCCATCTGGTGTGTCTGGTGACAAAGCCTGGCCGGCAGTGGGGGTGGCCCCGGCTCTGGTGTGAATGGGGGCCTCTGGGAGAGGGAAGGTGGGTGCGGGGAGGGTGGCTGAGGCCCAGGGGAGGGCGTGGTGTGTCCAGAGCCCACAGAGTAGTCTGGCCAAAGCCTGACTGTGGCCTGGCAGGGCGGGGAGGTTGGGAAGGGCCCCCAGGGCGCATGGGACAAGGCCAGGGGAGCCCCAGGGAGTTGTACTGGAGACTGGCGGGCAGAGGGACGGCCGGGCTGGGTGGGGCTGGGGCACAGGAGAGGTAGCCGGGGGGGATGGAGGCAGATTGAGGAGGATTAGTGGGGCTGGCACCTGGCTCTAGGGGAGCCTCGAGGGCAGGGCAGGGGGAGCTGAAGTGTTGGGAGGTGTGCAGGGTGTGCCTGGGGGGTGACTGTCAAGCCCGAGGGTCTGAGGCTTGGGGAGCGCGGGGATGTGTCCAGGCCGGAAGGTCCTCCCAGAAGCCCCTCGGGGCTCCCTCCTTGGCAAAGATGCATCCAGATGCCCAGCCCACCCTCCTCGGCCAGCAGGGCTGGGACCGCCCGGGCACCCTTCACTGGGGAGCAGGATCAGCAGCTCCTGTACCGCGTCCCCTGTGCCCTTTCCAGACCTGTCCCCCAGAGGGGTCTGGTGCCCAACATGGCCCTCAGGCTTCAGGGGTTCTTTTCCTGAGACGGTGGGTCCCTGTGGCCCCAGTGGGCCCGTGTGTCAGGCTCAGGTCCGGTATGAGGGAAGGGGAGCCCCCAGCCCATCAGGGAGCTCTGGTCCCCCAGCTTCCAGGCTGGACTCTGAGGTAGGAATCATGCCCCTCGGGGCTACTGAGAGGGCAGTTAAGTGGCCTGAGGTAGGGCAGCCCAGAGCATCCGGGCAGCCCTCACCCCGCGGCAGGTCCTGGCAGACAGCACCTCCCCTCCCCCACTGCCCTATGCTGGGCCAGGGATCAGCAGGAGGGGCTGGTGTGGGGTCACCTTAAAGGAGGTTGAGTGCTGGGGAGGCCTGTGGCCGGGGCCTTCAGGGACGGGCTGGGAAGTCCAATGGAGGAGGTGGTGTCTGGCATCCCCCTCCGGCCTGGTCCCCTCGGAGCTGATCCCCCCAACCGTGTGGGGCAGAGGCTGCTGGAGCAGCCGGGAGCTGTTCAGCTGTGGGTGCCAACTTTGGATGAGGAATTTGGGATGGGGGTGGGGGTGGGGGTCTCCAGGTGAGACCCACCCTGTTGCTCTGGCCGGCAGGTGAGTGGGCGCCAGGATCAGACCCAGAGAGGGCACCTGGGGCGGGCTGAGCCTCCCACCTGTGTTTCTCAGGAATGGTGTGGGCTGTGCAGGTGGAGGTGGCTCAAGAATGGCCACCCCAGGACCCTCCTCTCCCCTGCAAATCGTCTCTGGCACCCACCCACTTCCTGGGGGGTCCTGGCAGGATGAGGCGTTAGGGTTAGGGTTAGGGTTACCCTTACCCTTCTCCTTCTCCATACCCTCATCATGGCTCAGGCTGGCCACCTTGAGGCTCCTGAGCACTCGCTGCTCGGGTGGCAGTGGCTGTGGGAGGGTGGAGGCCCCACAGGCAGGCTGTGGCCGGCTCAGGCCTGCCGGCCACCACGAGCCCCGCCCAGCTGCAGGCCTCTCTCTGGGGCCTGCCCTGGTGCCTCTGCCCAGGCCTCGCCAAGCTGGGCGGCCGTGGGCAGGGCGGGGCCAGAGCCACCCCCCCCCCCCGCCCCGCGGTGTCTCAGAGGGAGGAGGGAGGTCCTGTCCTGGGGGCTTCTAGACCTTGGGGGGTCTGGGGCCTCCCCCCAAAACTGGTTATTTCCGGGCGGTGCTGGGGGCAGGCAGGTGGAGAGTGTCAGAGGGAAGTGGGCTCCGCAGTGGCGGCAGGTGCCAGGGAGGCGGTGACCAGCCTGAGGGTCCTGGGGCTTTCTCCTGTCCAACTGGGAAGCCCCCTGGGACCCGGGGGTTGTTCAGGTCCTGGGCCACCCTTCTGTGGGTCCAGGGCCGTCCTGTCTCTAGGGGTGGGGAGTGACCCTGTGGGCTCATCGTCGCTGGTGTGCTCTGGAGCTGACCCGGTGTCTTGCTGGGCCCTGCCTGGACCGTCCCCAGGTGGCTGGGTGGGTCACTCCCTGGGTCACCCGCTGCCATCTGGGCCAGGGCCTGATGACTTCCCTTGAGTTGGCCAGTTCTGCTGGCTTTTCCTGGAGCTGGGCCCCCAGGCCTGCGCTTCCCAGGTTGGGGGACAGGAGGGATGCAGCCACCACCCAGACACCCGCAGCCCCGGCAGCACAAGGGGATGTGTGGCGTGGGGGTGGTGTGCGGGGGGGTGCGATCTCTGCTGAGACCCATGCTGGCAGCGCCTAAGCGAGTAGAATGTGGCCCCATCCCTGTCCCCTGTCCCCCTGAGCCCCCGTGGGAGAGTGGCAGGGGCTTGGCTCTGGCCCTGCAGTGGACAATGAGGCCGACCATGTGGGGGAGCGGGGACGACTGTCCCCGGGTGGGGCCTGGGCGGCTGGTAGCCAGGAAAGAGTAGAAGCACTCAGGGTGGAAGTACCGTGTGTGCACGCGTGTGCATGTGTGTGCAGGTGTGCACATGCAGGCAGGCACCAGGGACAGGCCTGCTGGGGGGCGGGGTGTGTCCCTGAGGTGCTGGGCGAGGGGTTGGGGAGCCCTGCCCCTGAGACAGCCTCCCCACCCCCAGCCTCTCCACCCTCCCTCTGGGCTCTGCTGCGGCCTGGCTGCAGCCCTCTGACCTTGGGAGGGAGCAGCATGTCCAGATGACCAGAGGTTCCCACCCCTCCCACGGCTGACCCCGGAGCAGCGCCAGGGAGGGTGGGCCCAGGTGGCAGCAGAGGGAGGGGGAAGTGGCCCTGGCATCTTGGCGAATCCCTGTGGCCTGCTCTGGCATCCGGATGGGCCTTGCCAGTGCCTGCTCTGTGGGGGTGGCAGGGGCCCATGGGCTGCTGTGAGGGTGCACAGGGCAGCCTCTGCCTCCTGGGCGGCGTCTCCCTGGGATGCGGCACCTGAGGGCCGGCTGTCTCCCCAGTCCCGCAGTGTGGACAAGCAGCATGCTGTCATCAACTACGACCAGGACAGGGACGAGCACTGGGTGAAGGACCTGGGCAGCCTCAACGGGGTGAGTGTGTGCCCCTGGCCCCGCCCCTCCACAGGGCCCCACCTTTCCTTTGTAGCCCCGCCCCCTTAGCTCTGGACCCACCCCCTCAGCTCTGGGACCCCCCCCAGCTATGGACTCACCCCCTCAGCTATGGCCCCTCCCCCAGCTCTGGACCCACCCCATCAGCTATGGCCCCGCCCCCTTAGCTCTGGACCCACCCCATCAGCTATGGCCCCGCCCCCTTAGCTCTGGACCCACCCCCTCAGCTCTGGACCCCCCCTCAGCTGTGGCCCCGCCCCCAGCTCTGGACCCACCCCATCAGCTATGGCCCCCACCCCCTCAGCTATGGCCCCGCCCCCAGCTCTGGACCCACCCCATCAGCTATGGCCCGGCCCCCAGCTGCAGTGGGCCCCTCCCTGGGCTCCCACTGGCAGGGTCTCAGGACTGCAGGGCTGAGGAGTGGACCCCTCAGGCAGGTAGGGGAGGCGCTGGGCTGGGAAACGGGGCTCCTGAGATGAAGGGCCGTGCTGGGGTACCCGTGTGGCACGGGGGGCGTGTGACCCTCCCTCATGTGAGGTGAGGGTAGCAGGGGCCGGGAGGCGACCAGGGTGGAGGCCCTGACTGCAGAAGCAGGACGGGAGGGCGCTCCTGGGGGCACGTGGGTCTGTCTGTCCTGGAGGGACCTGTCTGGGCGTCCTGCCCCAGGACGCCGTTTCAATAAGGAAACAAAACTACCCGCCTCCGTCCTGCCTGGGCCTACGCAGTCCTGAGCCGGGGTCCCCACGGCAGCCTCCACGGTGCAAGCGCTGTGGCCAGCGCTGGGCGCCCCCCCAGAAACCCCTCAAGGTGCTCCAGCCCCGGGGGCTCAGGCCTGCCCGCCAGAGAAGCAGCCCTGCTCACACCGGGCTGCAATGAATGGGACCTCCTCTGCCTGCGCGGGCCGCGCCACCCAGGCAGGCTTCAAGAGGGTCTGGGGGGGGGGGGGGGCTGCTGGCCCTGGGCACGTGGTGCCAGCCTGGTCCTGCAGGGCTGGCTCCCTCAGGGGCCTGTGACATCACAGCGCTGGCCAGAAGGGTCTGCAGAGCCTCGGCAGCTGTCCCCACACCAGGGCCACGCTGGTGTGCTGTCTGTACCCTTGCCCAGAGCCCGTGGCCCCTTGCTGTGCAGACAGCACCTGCAGAGAAGGTGTTTCTTGGAGGGGTCCACTTCCCAAAGGTGCTCACAGGGTTCTGTTCCTGAGGGGCCACGCCAGAGTCCCCGTGTCACTGAGGAAGGCCCTGCAGTGGCTGTCTGCCCTGTGGTCCCTGTGGGGCTTGGGGCTGGGCACACGTGTGCCGGCCGGGCAGGTGCCCAGAGCCGTATGGGGACTGGGGCTGGGCCCAGTGCTGCGGGCCGTCCACTTGTGGACTCCAGAGACTGGGCGCCCTCCCCCCACCCCCCGCTGGCTCAGCTTCCTGCCACCTGTCTCCTCCGCAGACATTTGTGAACGACATGCGCATCCCAGACCAGAAGTATGTCACGCTGAAACTCAATGACGTCATCCGCTTCGGCTATGATATCCTTCCCCGAGCGCCACCTCCTCTGGGCTCCTCCTTCAGTCCCCAAGGGGGCAGCCAACCTGTTATCCTGGGAGCAGGACTGGGGCCTTGGCAGTCACAACTCGAGGCTGACTCTGAGGCTGGGCTCTGCCTGCTCTTGGGGACCCCAGAGCTGCAGCCCCTGCAGCCCCCTGGCTGGGGCCCTGGCCACAGGCACCTACCAGGGCCTGGGAACAATGACCACTCCCTGGGTCCCAGGGTCCTGGCCTGATCTTGGGTGCACAGCTGCCATGGGGCGTGCACCCCAGCGCTGGCCTCTGGGCGCCAGGCACGTGTCCCCTGGCCCTCTCTGCTCTGTGTTCTCCTTAACACGTGGTCACATTCCAACATGTACGTGCTGGAGCGTGTACAGCACCGTGTCCCTGAGGAGGCGCTCAAGGTTGGTGCCAGCCAGGCCCCAGGACCACAGTCCTGCCCTCTTGGTGTTCCCACTGCCGTCTCCCCGGCAAACCCCAGGGCTCTCGGGGTGCCCAGAGGCTGTGGGTGCCGTGAATCAGGCCAGCCTGGCCTGCCCTGCCAGACGGCCCGTCTGGAGGTGGAGAAGGTGGTCAGTCCCCCAGGCTGATGCCTGACCGATGGGGGTGCCGCGGGGGCCGCAGCAGCACACGGGGGCTCTGGTGGGGGGATGGGGAGAGGAGAGCTGAGTGACTGTCAGCTGGGTGGCTCGTCAGAGTGTGCAGGGTGGCCGGGGCACAGGAGGAGGCTGCTGGGGAAGCCCTGACGGGAGGTGGGAGGCAGGAGCCCCGTCAGGAGCCAGGTGCATCCCTGGGGGTGAGGAGGGCGTGGAACCTGACACCTGGTGGCCCTGGGCCCCCAGCATCTTGGCGAGGGCACCATGGGTGTGGCCCGAGCAGGCAGGAGGGACATGTGGGGCTGGAGCAGCCGCCTGCATGGCCGGCGTTCTTGGGGTGCCCTTTCCCCGAGGGCTGGAGGGACGCGTGAGGCCAGAGCCCCAGTCACAGCTGGAGGGTCCTGGGCTGGGAGCTGGGCAGGTGGGGGTGTCTCCTGTCCCCTCGCTTGTCTGTGTGGGAGTCACAGCGCAGTTTCGGGGGACTCAGAGCTTTGCCAAGAGCCCTGGGTGGGGAGGACTGTGCTTAGCCCAGCTTCCCAGATGAATTCGGGCCGCACAGGGTCACACGGCTGCTGAGGGGCCCCTTCTGTCTGATGTGCCCCCACGCAGGCCTCCCCCAGCCCAGCAAGCCCCAGCTCCCTCCTGGACGCTGTGTGGTCCTGCGGGCCCCCACCCCGGGCCTAGTTGTAGACCCCAAGCTACATGACCCGGGCAGGCCTCAGGCCCTATCCCTGTCCACCCTTTGGGGTTTCAAGACTGCGGGACCCGTGGAGGGGAGGCCGGGCTGCCCGGGGTGGGGGTCTCCTTGCATCTGGCACCCCATCCCTCACCCTGCCGGGCCTGCCCGCAGCACGAGAAGTACACCAGCCAGCTGCAGGTGAGCCTCAAGGGCTCGGCGTCCAAGAGGGGCGAGGCGCTGCCGGAGCACACGCCCTACTGCGAGTCCCTGAACCCCAGGCCGGAGAAGGGGGACCGGAGACCAGCAGCAGGTAGGCCCTGAGCACGGTCAGGGGCCAGCACAGAGGGCACCCCCAGGCCCTGCCTGGCCCCACAGCTGCCTCTCCCCCTACACCCACCTTCCCCACTTGGCACCTGCACCACCAGTGTCCACACTCACCCTGGCTTCACACCTGGGCTCCAGCACCCACAGCAGCCATAGCACAAGCCTGCTCCTGTGTGGGGGCACCTTCCCGTGCGTGCCCACACCCCTCACCCCTGTGCATACCACCCATGCATGCCTGCACCCCTCACCCCTGTGCACACCTACCTGTGCATGCCCGCACCCCTCACCCCTGTGCACACCTACCTGTGCATGCCCGCACCCCTCACCCCTGTGCATACCTACCTGTGCATGCCCGCACCCCTCACCCCTGTGCACACCTACCTGTGCATGCCCGCACCCCTCACCCCTGTGCACACCTACCTGTGTATGCCCGCACCCCTCACCCCTGTGCATACCACCCATGTGTGCCTGCACCCCTCACCCCTGTGCATACCTACCTGTGCATGGCTGCACCCGTCACCCCTGTGCACACCTACCTGTGCATGTGTGCATCCCTCACCCCTGTGCACACCTACCTGTGCATGCTTGCACCCCTCACCCCTGTGCACACCTACCTGTGCATGCCTGCACCCCTCACCCCTGTGCACACCTTCCCATGCACCCGGCAGCCCTCACCCCTGTACATAGCACCCGTGCTCACCTGCACCCCTCACCCCTGTGCACACTTTCCCATGCACCCGGCACCCCTCACCCCTGTACATAACACCCATGCTCACCTGCACCCCTCACCCCTGTACATAACACCCATGCTCACCTGCACCCCTCATCCCTGTGCACACCTTCCTGTGCACCCTACACCCCTCACCCCTATACATACCTACCCATGCTCACCTGCACCTGTCACCCTGTGCACATCTACATGTGCCTGTGTGCAGCCCTCACCCCTGTGCACACCTACCTGTGTATGAACACACCCCTCACTTCTGTGCACAACTACCTGTGCTCACCTGCACCCGTTACCCCGTACACACCTACCTGTGCATGCCTGCACCCCTCATCCTATGCAAACCTTCCTGTGCACACTCATACCCCAATCCCTGTACACACCTACCCATGCACGCCTGCACCCAATTCTGTGCACACCTTGACCCATGTTCACCTGCACCCTTCACCCCTGTACACACCTACCTGTGCATGCCCGCACCCCTACGGGTGGGTGGGTGTTTGATGAGACCTGATTTGTGCCTTTTGGCCACTGGTGCACGGCGTGGGCAGAGGTCTGGTCGGAAGGCGGCTGCTGCGCGGGTCTGGGTGGCTCCGGGGGGCGAGTGCCTGGCCAGGTGTGGAGGGGGACAAGGTGCAGAATGCAAGCCCAAGACCCCAGCATGTGACTTGAATTCTGGATAAGAGGAGGTGTCTAGGGATCAGGCTCTCTGCTCCCACCTCTGTCCAGGAAAGGTCACCCGCCACCCCCAGCTTCGGCCCCAGGTCTGCTGTTTGCACGGTCAGCGCGTGTCCGCACTGCAGCCACGCGGCTGCTGCCATCTGGCTGGGATGCAGATCCACCCAGAGCGGGACTCCGCCAAGGCCTGGGAAGCTTTCCAGAAAGTCACCTGAGCTCCCCAGAGTACCTGTTGGTGTCCAGGCCGTAAGACACAGCTGGTGACAGCCGCTGGGAGCTGTCCCCGAGGTTATGGCAGGTGTGGCCAGCGGGCCTCATCTTTGGCCTCAGCAGAGCAGCAGAGCATGTTGGGGGGCAGAAGAGGGGTGCAGGGCCGACAGCAACTGCGAGAGGCTGCCCAGGAACAGACACCCCCCCTCAGCAGCACCTGGTGTGGCACTGGGTCAGGAATGAGGTCATCGGCGGGGGGTGGGGGCATGCAGGACACATCTTGGGAGTCCTGTGTCCCACATGGCATAGTGCACACATGCCGCCGGACCGGAGACCGGGCCAGACCCTGGTGGTGTGTGCAGCTGGGAGCCACAGCCGGCCACGACTCAGCTGCCCACAGGGCTCTGGCCAGGACAGAGTGAACTCAGAGGCGGGGAGGGAGCTGTGGGCATCAGAGCCTGCACTGACCCGGGGGCACCGGACACCCTGCCCCTTCCACTGTTGCCATCTGGAAGCTGCTGGGCTTCCAGCTTCTCACCAGGGCTGGAAACTGGATTTCACGTGAATATGATTTTTAACCTCTGTTCAATGATTCAAACATCAAAAACCAAATGTCACGTGAGCCACCCGGATTGCAGTTGCCCCCAGCCCCCCGGGCCACCCATTTGTGACCTGAACCATTTACAGCCTTGGGGGTGGGGGGTGTCGGACCCAGGTGTGAGCTCCACTGGCCTCCTGCCCCTCTGTTGGGCAGGCTCTGGGGGCAGAGGACCAGGGCAGGGCTAAAAGGATTGCCCACCCCAGGGTGGGCCTGCCAAGACCCCCCCAGGGAGGAACCTCCCTGGCACAGCCACCCCAGGGAGGCCCAGGCAGGTGAGCGTCTGTGGCACTCTGGGCAGTTGTCGTTCCCCACAGATTTGGAAACAGGTTTCAGCACTGTCTGCAGCTGGTGGGGTCCTGGGCTGCTGCCGGTCTGAGCTGGGAGGTGACACCAGGGCTGCCCCAGAACCCAGCCTCTCCTGAGCTCCAGGTATCTCCTCCCGTCTACCTTGGGGGCCGCGGTGACCTGGAGTCTGAACTCTCTCCCTCCGCAGATGCAGCAGCTTACCGCACGCCCCTGTATGGGCAGCCATCCTGGTGGGGCGAGGACGATGGCAGCACCCCGCCTGGGGACCCGCGTCAGGAGGAGCCCTGCCCAGGTTGGTCTCGGGGACCAGGTTTGTGAGACCCCCAGGGTTCCCAGAGGGCGGTGCGTGGGCGAGGGGACGGCCTGGCCTTTGAGGTGCCTGCTCCTGGGGAGCTGGAGCCCCCATCCCCCTTGGGTGGGGGGTCCTGGTGGAGGAGGGTGGTGCAGGGTGGCTGCCTGGGCCTGGTCTGAGGACGTCTCCCATCGCCAGAACGTCCCAAGGAGCCAGCGCAGCAGGACGGGGAGCTGGACGGCCCCCGCGCCCCTGTGGAGCCTCCGGGCTTCTCGTTCAGGCGGGAGTCCAGCTACTTCGAGATCCCTGTGCAGGAGGCCCCGCAGCCCCCGGAGCTGCCGGTACACGAGGCGCCCACCAAGGATGTGGAGGCGGGTGCAGGCGGGGCGGCCCCCGTGGTGCAGAGCCACGCCTCCTTCACCATCGAGTTTGACGACTGCAGCCCCGGCAAGGTGAAGATCAAGGACCACATCACCAAGTTCTCCCTGCGCCAGCGGCGGCCCGTGGGCAGGGAGCCCACGCCCGTGGAGGTGGTCTCGGCTGAGACCAAGGTGGCCGACTGGCTGGTGCAGAATGACCCGAGCTTGCTGCGCCGGGCAGGCCCAGGGGATGACCGCCACAGCACCAAGAGCGACCTGCCCATCCACACCCGCACCCTGAAGGGTGAGTGCCTGGCTGGCCGCTGTGCTCGTCCCGGAGCAGGCAGGTGACCGGACGCCGGGCGTGTCTTGGTTAACTGCCCTGGAGCCGCCTGCCTCATCGGGGCGCCTCCAGCGTCTTTCCACCGCACATCTCTGCCGCGTGTGCCGGGCTTTCCGCGGTGTGGGGTACTCTGTCCCCAGCGGGCATGGGGCGACGAGGCTGCCCGAGGGTGATCGCTGTTAGCCGAGGTCTCCCCTCTCTCCCAGGCCACAAGCATGAGGACGGCACGCAGAGCGACTCGGAGGACCCCCTGGCCAAGGCGGCCGCGGCAGCTGGGGTGCCCTCGGAGTCTGGCGGGGAACAGGTGCGGCTGCAGAGGCAGATCAAACGGGACCCCCAGGAGCTGCTGCACAACCAGCAGGCCTTTGTCATCGAGTTCTTCGACGAGGACACGCCCCGCAAGAAGCGCTCCCAGTCCTTCACGCACGCCCCGCCCGGGGACCCCAAGGCCGACAAGCGCCGAGGCCCTGGGCCAGCCGACAGGGACCGCACGGGCGCTCCCGCCCCGGCCCGGGCAGCAGGCGGCAGCGCAGGACCGCAGAGGGCCAGCTCACTCAAACGAGAGAAGACGGAGGAGCGGCTGGCCAGCCCCTCGCCCGCCGCCCGGGCACCTGCCCGCCCCTTCGGCAGCGTGGGGCGCCGCTCTCGCCTGGCCCAGGATTTCATGGCCCAGTGTCCACGGGAGAGCTCCCCGGCCGCCCGGCCCAGCCCTGAGAAGGCGCCTCCAGCACCACCTGCCCCGCTGACGCCCCGTGGTGCCAGCCCTGTGGCCCCTTCAACCCCACCGCCACCCGCCGCTGACCCCCAGCTGACCAAGGCACGCAAACAGGAGGAGGACGACAGCCTCAGTGACGCGGGGACCTACACCATCGAGACGGAGGCACAGGACAAGGAGGTGGAGGAGGCCCGGAAGATGATCGACCAGGTGCCGGGCGGGGGCCGGAGGGCACTCTAGGGCTGCTGTGGCGTCGGGGCCCAGACGTTGGCTGCTGTGGCCCAGGTCTGGCTCCTGCGCCCGGTCCGGCTGGGCGGGAGAGGCCAGGGGGGCCTGGCGCGCAGGCTGGGGTGCAGGCCCTGCCTCCCGCCTTTCCAGGGCTCGGCCTGTTTGCTCAGTGACGTGCTCAGCCGGACAGCCAGGCTGTTGTCCCCAGCCCTCCTGGCCGGGGGCGGGCCTCTGTCAGAGTAGTGGGTGGAGGGAGGGCTGGGTCCCTCTCAGCCCCGGTGCCCGGGGCCATCTCTTCCCGGCAGGTCTTTGGGTCTGACCCCCGGTGCCCGGGGCCATCTCTTCCCGGCAGGTCTTTGGGGTACTGGAGTCCCCGGAACTCTGCAGGGCGTCTTCGGCGACCTTCCGCCCAGTCATCAGAGGGGACAGAGATGAGTCTGGTGAAGGGGCCGTGGCCCAGCGGGTGGCACTGCTGCAGGAGTTTGCCTCCCGGCCACTGGGTGTGGCCCCCCAGGCGGAGCACCAGGTACAGGCCCAGATGGCTGCCCCAGGCAGGGCCAGGGTAAGGTCAGCGGGCCCGGGGTGGGGGCTGGGCTGGACCTTCCTCTGA
>CM052442.1:306332-355387 GCA_028533085.1 Varecia variegata | reverse complement strand
TGAGGTCGCCCTCGACGGAGGGCAGGGACACGTCGGCCTCCACCTTGGGCGCGGACACTTCCAGCGAGGCCTCGATGGACTTGCCGGGGGCCGACACCCCGAAGGATGGCATCTTGAACTTGGGCATCTTGAACTTGCTGTCTTTGGCGGCCACGTCCTTGTCGCCCAGGGACAGGTCCCCCTCCAGCCGCACAGGCTCCAGCTTGGCACCGGGCGCCTTTATGTCCACCTCCGCGCCGGGCACGGACACGGACACGTCCATGTCAGGGGCGGTCACCTGCCCCTTGGGGCCTTTCAGGTCCAGCTTCGGGCCCTTGACGTCCACCTGGGGGCCTTTGATGTCCACCTTGGGCATCTTGAAGTTGGGCATCTGCACGTTGGGCTGGTGGCCCTTGAGGCCGGCTCCAGACGCCTGTGCCGCCAGGTCTCCCTCGGGCACCTGGCCCTCCGGGAGCTTGACGCCCACCTGGCCAGCCGAGACCTCCAGGTCGGCGCTGGGGAGCTGCATGGTGAGGTCACTGGTCTTGGGGTCGCCCTGGACGGAGGGCAGGGACACGTCGGCCTCCACCTTGGGCACGGACACTTCCAGCGAGGCCTCGATGGACTTGCCGGGGGCCGACACCCCGAAGGACGGCATCTTGAACTTGGGCATCTTGAACTTGCTGTCTTTGGTGGCCACGTCCTTGTCACCCAAGGTTATTTCTTCTTTTATTTTTTCCTTTTCTCGTGTTTTGTCTGTAATTTTTGTTGTTTTTTGTTCTAGTGAAGCACAATGCACATCTTCTTCCTTTCCCTCCCTGGGTTTTCCTCTGTCCCCTGTACTGCCGACCTTGGGGCCTCCGTCCTGGCCCTCGGCCTTGTCCCCTGTGTCCTTTGTTCTCACTGCCTTTGGGTCTTTACTGGGCGACCACCCGAAGGACGGCATTTTGAACTTGTGTCCTTTTGATTTTTCTTCTCTTCCCTCCTTGTCTGTTGGTTCGTCTTGCGCCCCGCCTGTGGCCTTCATGCCGGCCCCCCTGGGTCCCCCTGGCCCCTCGTGGCCTGGCTCTGGTGGGACGGGCTCCCTGGCTGCCGGGCTCTCTGCTCCTCCCGCCGTGTCGGCTTCGGGGCCAGGGCCCTCTGCACGGGACTGGCCTTTCCCCAGCTCTGGGGCAGTAGCGCCTCCTTCTTTCTCCAGAACTTTTTCTTTGGAAAATGTAAATTTGGGTGTCTTTAAATCTTGTATTCGCACCCGGATTTCTGGTGGGCCGATGTGGGTGCTGACTCCATCCGTCGCGTCCTGCAGGGACAGTCTGGCAATCCCTGTCTCCAGGCCCCGCACCCCCTGTCCTTCCCTGTCCTTCCCCGTCCCGGGTTCCCTCTGTGGCAGGGCCTCCCCCTGGGCTGTCCCCTCCTTGGTCCTCTGGAGTCTGGCTGAGGGATATGCCTGTCCCCCGTGGGCTGCCACGGCCTGTGTGGCCCGCTGCGTGCTCTGAGCCTCTGGCGCCTCTGCTGTCTCCTGCTGCCTCCTGGGGTGTGAGGCAGCCCCCGTGTCCTCCCGGCTGCCAGCCCTGGGCCCCGGGGCCTGCAGGCCCTCGGCGGCACCCGGCCGGCTCTCGGGCCCAGGGCCTGGTTGCCCGGCCGCAGAGGGGCCCTCTCCCGTGCCCGTCCTGAGCCTGAGGTTCAGGAACCTGCTCCTGCGCTGGCTGCCTGGCACTGCCTCCTGCTCCTGGTGCTCGGCCATGAGCTGGCCCTCCGTGTCTGTGCTCGTGGGGGACACGGCAGGCATGTCCCCGCGGTCGTGGGCCTCCGAAGAGCTGTGTGACCTCCGGGGTCCCGGCAGCCGCTTTCCCTTTATTGTTTGGAATTTGGGCCAGGAGAACCTGTCCCTCTGGGCCCGCCTGCCTCTGCCCACCCTGGGCTTGGCGATGAGTCTCTCTCGGTCCCCATCTCCTTCCAGTGTCCTCGTGGGGGTCTCTTTGCTGTCGTCAGTGACGGCCTCGTCCTGAAACACAGGGAGGGGGGACTTGGTGCCGGGGCAGGGAGCCTGGGCCCCTGGCTCAGGGACGGGGTGGGCAGGGGCTCACCTGCTTCTCCTCGCCCTCGGGGCCCCGCTGGGCGCTGCTGAGTCCCGGCTCCTCATCCTCGCGGGCGGGGAGTTTCCGTTTGAGTTTGAACTGAACTTTGTACGGCTCTGAATACTGAAGGATTTTGAGAGCGTCTTCATATTTAATGTTGTCAAAGAACACGGTGGCGCTGAGCAGCTGGTCCCCTGGACGGAGGAAGAGCAGCTGGCCTCAGTGCCCCTTGGCCCTTGTGGGGGAGGGGGTGCCACCGCGTGACTGCAAAGGGGGTGCCACCGCGTGCCACAGCTCCCCCCCCAGTGCCTGAGCAGGTGGGGGCGTCACCCCGTCCCACCGGTGCGCAGAGGGGGTCCCCAGCCTGGAGGCGGTTGGGCAGGGGGTGAAGTGGGCATTCGCAGCTCCAGGGGTGGCCCCCCCAGTGCCCCCCATGCTGGTCGGGACGGGGGGCCCAGAGACAGACTGGCCACGCACCTTCTCTCAAGCTGAAGAGCTTGGCGGCCGAGGAGTCCTTCAGCACCTGTTTGACAAAGATACCCCGGTCCCCGCCGCCCGTGACACTGTAGCCGCTGGCTCCTGCCTCCACCTCTGTCTTCAGCGTCACCTCTGTGGCTTCCTGCACGGACTGGGGCAGAAGCACATCAGGGCCATGGTGAGTGTGCGCCTGTCCCCCCACGGCGTCACCGCGGGGGCCTGTGTCTCCGGAGCATGGGGACCCCACCTTCCCGCCCAGCACCCCGGGCTACACAGAGCGGGGGTGGGGCACCAGGCACAGGCAGCCTCGGGTGGGAGGTGTCTGCTCTTCCCCACCCCCACCCTGCCAGGGCGCGGGGGCCGGCTGCACTCGCCGCACGCAGGGCGCCTGGCGCCCAGCCAGGGAGGGACACAGATGCCAAGGAGAACGTGGGAAACCGGGAGCTGCCAGCCAGGCCTCAGACAGACAGGGCCGCGGCGTCCAGCAGAGCTGTTGGGCAGCTGGGGCCACCAAGGGAAGAACAGGCTGCTTTGGTGGCGGCACGCCCTCCTCACCAGGTGCCGCCCAGTCTAGCACCTGCCCTGGCCACAAGGCCCGGGCGCTGCCTTGCCCCCTCACGCATGGCCTGTGCCAGCAGACACGGTGTTTCCCTCGTGCAGGTGAGAAGATCAAGGTCTGCACACCCGGGTCCACCTGGCCGGGACTCTGGCTCTTCATCACAGGGGTGGAGGGAAAAGTGTGGAGCCCCCGCCCCTGCCCAGGCCTGACAAAGGGGACAAGGGCGCCCTCCCCAGGGCACAAGGGCACACCGCCAGCCTCCGTGCTCCTCCCCTTCCTGCTGTGGCCCCGGCCCTCAGGCGGGAGCCGGTGCGCAGGGGCACACCTCGCTGGCCCTCAGCTCCTGCTGTACCCACCTCTGGGCGACTCATCCTGAAAAATGTCCGCGAGTCCCCTGAGTCCCACTTCCACCAGGATCTCCGCCTCCCCGCGGACACTTGCCGGCTCGGGGCGTCTTCCTGCAGTCACAGGTGTTGGCAGTTACGCCCCGGTACACGCCCAGGGCGGGGACACAGGTGGGCTGGCACTGGGCCAGGAGACCTCAGTTGAGAGGGGCCCAGACCCTCCGAGGTGCGGCTGTGTGGGGAGGGTCTCCGTCCCTCCAGAGCCTCCACCAGGGAGAGGCAGCCCTCAGCCCTCCTGCCTCCACGCGGGGCCCGGCCCACGGCCCGCGGCTGTCACGGTAAACCCCACGGCAGCTGGAATTTTGTATGGAGGGAGATAAGAAAGAAAAGCCCTCCTTTCCAGAGGCCGCCATGGGGCCCTGTGTCTCCCCACCAAAGACAGTGTGCGTGTCGCACAGCTGCGTGTGTGCACACATCCCGTGCCCCCGAAATAGCCCCACACGGGCACAGGGAGTCTGCTGTCCGTCAGCACACGCGTGTGCTCATGAGAGCTGCGGGCTCTCCCTCTCCCTGTGTCCTGGCCAGGGCTAGGGAGAGAGGCCCGGGGACACAGAGGAGTCAGCGGGACGTCGGGGCGGGCTCAGCCGTGGTCCGGTGGGCGGCAGGGCAGTGTGGCTGCGCAGACGCACCTGTGAGCTGCCCCCGCAGGTGAGGCGGGAGGAGACGGGGTGCCCAGGACCCCACACCTGGCCTCCCCCGCCTGTGGGCTCCGCCTGGCAGGCTTACCTGGGGCCCAAAGTCAGCGCCCTCAGCTGCACATTCATAAACAGGTGAGGACCCCTGAGGCCGTGGCCGCAGGATCTCATCCACTGCAGTCACCTGGCAGGAGGGAAAAACCAAGTCACTTCCAGCCACTCAGGCTCTCCCAGGGCCTGGGAAAGGGTGGGGCAGGGCACGAGGCGGACACACGTCCTCCCTGGGCCGCACTTACAGAATGGTCATCTTCGGTTTCTGCGTCTGGCTCCTCGGGCTGCAGCTGTCGGCCAGACACTGTAGAGAGAGCGGCTGTCAGTGCACACGTGCAGGTGGCAGGGCCAGATGGGGGACCTAGGGGCAGGGACCCAGGAGAGTGTGTGCCCATGGGCTGTGGGGTCCTGTCCTGGACGCTGGGCCTGGGAGCAAATGCAGGGTGCAGAAGAGCCACCGCCACTGGGCTGGGGAGGCTGTGACTTCAGGACAGAGAGCGGCGACTAGGGACAAATGTAGTCGCAGAAATTTACTAAACTAACACAAACAATAGCCACAGCCTGGGTGATAAGACTCCAGAGTTGCTACAATATATTATCTAAAATGCCCAGCGTTTAATAAGAAATCACAAGTCGTGCAAGAAACAAGAATATATGATCCAGGCCAGGCGCGGTGGCTCACGCCTGTAATCCCAGCACTCTGGGAAGCCGAGGCGGGTGGATCGCTCGAGGTCAGGAGTTCGAGACCAGCCTGAGCAAGAGCGAGACCCCGTCTCTACAAAAAATAGAAAGAAATTATCTGGCCAACTAAAAATATATATAGAAAAAATTAGCCGGGCATGGTGGCGCATGCCTGTAGTCCCAGCTACTCGGGAGGCTGAGGCAGGAGGATCGCTTGAGCCCAGGAGTTTGAGGTTGCTGTGAGCTAGGCTGATGCCAAGGCACTCTAGCCCAGGCAACAGAGTGAGACTCTGTCTCAAAAAAAAAAAAAAAAGAAGATATGATCCACACTGAGAAGCAAAGCGACTACTAGAAACTGTCTCTAAACATCTGCAGTTGTTGGATTTAATACAGACTTCAAAGCAACTATTAAAAGTTTGTTCAAAACACTAAAAGGAACCATGCTTAAAGAACTAATGGTAAGTATGGTGAGAATGGTTCAATGAAGAGGAAATCCCACAAAGAAATAGAACTTTTTCTTTTAAGGCAAGCAAAAATTCTGGGGTTGAAAATTTACTAGGGCGTTCAGCAGCAGATTTAAGATACCAGAAGAAAGAATCGTAAACTTGCAGATTAATAGAAATTCACCAATTTGAAGAACAAAGTGGAAAAGATTGAAGAAAACGGAACAGAGCCTGGGAGACCTGTGAGACAGCACTGATTGTAAGGGAAGGAGGCAGGGACAGCGCTGAAGAAGTAACGGCTGAAAACAGCCGACCGAGTCCGAGATGCCCGACAAACTCCGCGTGGGGTAAGCACAGAGACCCGCAGCTGGACCAGCACCGCAAAGTGCCTCAGAGCAAGAGGCCCTCACACCAAGGGCACAGAGACACAATTCACAGCTGACTCACAAAACTCGGAAGCTAGAAGAACGCGGAACCAGGTATTCCGTGCGCTTGAAGAAAAATGATGTCACCCAGGAATTTCACGTCTCGCAATCTACCCTTCAAAAATAAATTCTCAAATGAACGAAGTCTTAGAAAGTCATTGCTAGCATATCTGCTTTACGAGAAATACTAGGAGATCCTTCAGGCTCAAAGGAACTGACACCAGATACTAACTCAAAGCCACAGAAAGCAGAACGCAGCAAACGGTAACTACGTGAGCAAATGTAAGAGACTCTACAAACGCATATTTTTCTCATACTATTTCCTAACTTGTTTTAAAGACATGAGATTGTATGAAGCGAGGGTTGGCGAGCTTCTCTTTCTAGTTTTCGGAGACGGAGTCTCGCCGTGGCGGGGACGCGGCGCCGTGGCGGCGGCTCCCTGCAGCGTCAAAGTCCGGGCTTCAGACTTGCTGGCGAAGGCCGGCGAGCACCTGTTTCGGGCTGCAGGGGCCGCACGGTCTCTGCGGCAACGCTGTGGCTGTAGCACAGAAGCAGCTGCACATAATAAGTAAATGAATGAGCGCAAGCGTGTTCCCACAAAAGCTGCTTTGCAAACGAAGAGCAGGTCGGGTTTAGAACACAGGCCGCCGTCTGTGAGCCCTCACACGAGGCAGCCGTTCTGACCGCACACTGCGGGGGCTGTGGCGTGCACAGGTACGATTCACATGTGCAGGTGACGGCGGCAGGGAGGGAGGGGAGGACACACAGCCCGCCCTCCGCACCCGCGGGCTCTGCTGCTGTGGATTCAGCCAAGCACAGGCCGGAAATGTTGGGGAAAAAACTGCGTCTGTGCTGAACGTATGCAGACTTTTTGTCTTGTTGTACCTTAAACCGTACGTATAACAGCTATTTGCATAGCATTTACATCGTATTAGGTAGTATAAGTGCCCAGAGGTTATTCACACCATACGGGAGGATGTGCGTAGGTTATACGCAAATACGGTGCCGTTTTACACCAGGGACCTCAGCATGGGTGGACTTTGGGATCCGAGCGAGGTGCTGGCAGCCGTCCCCCGAGGACAGGGGAATGCCTGTGTGGGATCAATGTTTCTCTACCAGAACGAAGCTACTATTGCCTGGGGCTGGGAGCAGGCTCCGGCATTGACTATAAACAGAGTAAGAGGATTTGGTGGGTGATGGAAATGTTCTAGAACTAGAGTGTGGTGACAGTCGTACAGCTCTATAAAGTTACTAAAAATAATTGAATTGTACATTCACAATGGGTGGGCTTTATGATTTATAAATCATGTCTCAATGAAACTAAAGGAAAAATGTAATTAACTGCATAAAGCAAAAATAAAACATTGTAGAATTTAAAGAAAGTAGAAGCAGAGCATGTGACAACGTAGCATGAGGGACAGGTTAGGGACATGACTAGAAATGACGGTGGCCGGGCTCCCACATGAGACTGAAGGTAGTGTGACATTGTTGGAAACTGCACAGCAATGAGTTCAAACCGCAAAATCCGTACTATAAAGCAGTCATTTAAAAGTAAAAAGATGTGTAGGTAATAAGCCAATAGTGGAACTAAAATGGAATCCTGAAATATTTTTTTAAACTTTTTGTTTAAGATGGGGTCTCACTGTGTTGCCCAGGCTGGCCTCAGAGCCCTGGGCTCAAGCGATTCTCCTGCCTCAGCCTCACGAGTCTCTGGGGCTCCAGGCATGCACCACTGCACCCTAAAACATATAAATAAAATATATCCCACTTATCTATATTATAAATATTATTGAGTGTTTATATATTGTATATATATTAATTAATCCCAAACCAGATAAAGACATAAGTAGGAACAAAGAACAGGTTGGATCAATGAGCAAATGGGAGGATTTAAACCCAACCACATTTACAATTTCATTAACTACAAGTGGACTCAAAACTCCAATGAACAGGCAGAGACCGGGCTGGGTGCGGCGGCTCACGCCCGTAACGCTGGCACTCGGGGAGCTGGGGACCACAGTGAGCTGCGATGACCCGCTGCTCTCCAGACCCAGCGACAGAGCGAGATCCCTCTCAGGAGAAAAAAAAAGACAGAGATTGTCAGATTAGATTTTTAAAAAAGCAAGTCCCAACCGCATGTTATCTACAAGAAACGGACTCTGGATCCTCTGTAGTCCGCAGCGCGGGGGTTGGGTGTCACGCTCACGTGTGAGATGTGCCTCCTGCCACCTGGTTAGGGAGTTGGCACGTCACCCGTCCGACAGGGAAAAGGGAAATGGACTATAAATATGAAGACACGACACATTGAAAGTGAAAGGAAAGAAAACTGTACCATGCAAGACTCATGAGAATGTTTCACAATGATAGAAGACAATTCATCAAAATAAAACCTAGATCTGTTTTTAAACACGCTGACGTGAAAACGGGCAACACTGAAAGGACAGACAGACACACGGCAGTTACAAGAGGAGATTTTGCAGCATGCTGGGTGACAGCAGCCCTGCGAAGTGGACGAGGGCGGACACGGAGCACGTGGACACTTGTAGGACCTCCTCGTGCACACTGCTCTCGGGCGCACGCCAGGCACTCACGGAGACAGGCTGTGTGCTAGCTCATGAAAATGTCTCGATAAATTTAAAATAATTTAAATCATGCTAAGTCTTCCCTCTGACCCCCAGTGGAATCAAGACAGTGTGGTACAGACATACTGGCCCCTGGGAACACATGCAGAGCCCAGGCGAGGCCCACACGTCAGATGCTCGATTGAATCTCAACAAGGCGGCCAATTTACGGCAATAGAAAATGAATCGGTTTCTCCAAATGGTGCTGTGAGAACTAGATATTTATTTGGAAAGAAAGAAACCTGGACTCTGACCTCTTATCGCATATAGAAATGAACTCAGAAGGAATCTCAGAGCTAGATGTAAAAGCTAAAACGGTATAAGTCCTAGGAGAAATTCTTTGCCACCTTGAGGGTAGCGAGATTTCTTAGACAGCATACAAAAGGTGTCAATCATAATAGGAAAATGTCATAATTAATAGCGCTGGTCTTAAAAGACTTTCTGAGGCAGAGGAACAGGTAATGCATACGTGTGACACCGCACTCGTATCCAGAACTTACACAACTCAACAGAAGGCAGAAAAACTCAATTGAAAAGGAGCGAAAGATCTGAGCAGACGTTTCACAAGGGAAGATGCGCAAACAGCATCACAGGAAAAGACGGTTGGCACCGTCATTGTCAGGGAGATGCAGGTTACACCAGCGGAACAGAACAGAGGTCCCGAGACAGACTCAGGTGCATAGAGCTGGGATGGTCTTTTCCATAATAATATCCACGTGGAAAAATATTCACCCTCACCCTGCCTCAGCCACAGAAAATACTAATTTCATGTGGACTGTGGCTCTGAAGTTAGAGGGTTAGCAATATAGCCTCCTAAAGGTAAACAGAAATTACTCTGGGGTCCTTCTTAAACAAAACACAAGGAACACTGGCCCTAAAGGACACGACTGAGAAATTGGTCTACTAAGAGCTTCTGGCCGGGCACAGTGGCTCACGCCCGTGGTCCCAGCACTCTGGGAGGCCGAGGCAGGAGGATCACTTGAGCCCAGGAGTTCGAGACCAGCCTGAGCAAGAGCGAGACCCCGTCTCTACTAAAAATAGAAATGTTAGCCAGCTGTGGTGGCGCATGCCTGTAGTCCCAGCTACTCGGGAGGCTGAGGCAGGAGGATTGCTTGAGCCCAGGAGTTTGAGGTTGCTGTGAGCTAGGCTGACGCCACGGCACTCACTCTAGCCTGGGCAACAGAGCGAGACTCTGTCTCAAAAAAAAAAAAAAAAGAGCTTCTGTTCATCAAAAGACAGCAGTCAGGGTGTGAAAAGTCAAGCCACAGATTGGGCAAAGATGTCTGCAATACATTTACCAAGCAAAGCCCTCCCATCTAGAATGTACAAAGAATTCTCGAAAACTAACAGAAAAAGACAAATTACTCAATAGAAATGTGGGTGAGAAAACACCGGAGAAAACACCGGAGGCAGTTCACAGATGAGGACACCCAGCTAGCCTCTCGACACACGGAGAGGCACTCGGCATCCTCAGTCACCTGGGCAGTGCCATGCACTCCCGGGGGAGTGGCATGCCGATGGGTGCCCAGGCCGTGGGACCGCAAAACCCTGTCCTGGGGTGGCCCTGGGTGAACTGGCACCATCCTCTGGAAACTGGCCCGGCAGCATCCACCAAAGCCTAACAGGTCCTACCCCACGGCCCAGCAACTCCGTACCCGGGAAACGCCCGTCTTGGTAGCACGTGCAGTGCCCAGAAACCAGAGGCTCAAATGTCCACCAGCAGTAGAACGAAGAAAAAATCGCGAGGTGTTTGTCCCGTGGAACAGCTCATGGCAGAGAACGACGTCTGAGTGCAACGTGGAGGAACCTCACAAACGTGAGGTCAAGCTGACGGAGCCGGACGTAGAGAGCCGCCACGTGCCAGCCGGGCTGGCATCCTCCCTCCTCCGCGGGGAGCGGGTGGCGGCGTCTCCGGGTGGCGCTAGGGTCTACTTCTCAACCGGGCACCACTTATTATACCCGAGTGCGCCAGGATTTGGACCCTTTCTCAATAGAAAATTTTAGAATTCTACATAAAATCAAAACAAACTTATAAACTTAGTGCCAATAAATCTGAAAAGTTAGGCAAATTAAACATATTCCTAGAGAACACACCGCCAAACTGCACAAGTAGACAATCTAAATAGTTCCGTAACAACTGAAAAAAATCAAATCCTTTATTTAAAACCTTTCCACAAACAGAACGCCAGGCCCCAACCCCTGAATGACAGGAAACACTCCGAGGACCAGCACCGACCCTGCGCCAACTCCGCACACAGAGCCGGGCCCGGGGCTGGAGCGGAGGCGCAGATGCTGGGGGCTGGCAGGGCACCACGGGGGAGGCGGCACGTCCCCACCCCACGGGCGGTGTCCTGGCCTGGGGACTGTCCCGTGGAGGCAATGGGGAGCCCAGCTGTGGCGAATCTGGGTTTGGCTGCAGCTCTCTGGCCAGTGTGCTGTGTGACCCTGGGCAAGCTTGTCCCCTCTCTGAGCTTTGATTTCCCTGCGGATACCCAGGATCCGCCCTGTCTACTCTGACTGTGGTGTCAGGCCACCGAGCCATGTGTCCCCAGAGGCACCCCAGGCCTGGCCTGCTCTGGCACCTGCTGCTCCCTCATCGCCCCTGGAGCCTTTCTTAGTCCTTCTGCAAAACAGCTCAGGGCCCAGGGCCCTCTGCTCTGGTCACAGGCCTGGCAGGGTGGGGGGTGCTGTCTCCTGCCAGGCTCTCCCCAGGGAGGGCAGGACGGGCAGGGCCGGCTGGGTGCCGGGAGGTGTCAGAACTCATCCCCACAGCCCACCCTGCCCTGCCTCCATGACCCCTCGGAAAGCCACAACCTCAGCTCTGCCGTCTGGAAACCGGACCCCGGGCAAGGCATCAGCCCCCCGGCCCTGGGCCCCTAACCTAGTGCTGGAAGGGCAGGGCCCGTCTCGCTGCACGGCTCTGTCCTGGGCCACTGCTGGCCCAGCCTCATCCGCCATGGCCCGTCCATGGCCCGTCCCACCGCCCTGGGCCACCCTGACCCCGCCCCTGCCACCCACAGGCCTCCTGCTGCTCCCACCCTCAGCCCCCAGCCTGGGCCTGGCCTCTGCCTCCCAAATAGAGCCAGCCGGGACTCCCCAATGCCCTCCCCACCCCGCCCGGAGCTCCAGCCTCCCGGACCCTGCGGGGGGCAGGGGGCGGGGAGGGGACTCTGAGGGGAGGGGGCCAGGAAGGGACGGGATTCTGGGCCAGGGCCGCCCACCACTAAGCCTGCTGCCCTTGGTGGAAGCACAGGGCGGTGGCGGGTGAGCCCACTCTCTGGGCCTCAGTGTCCCCTCCTATTCTGCCCAGACCCTCACCCTCCACCCCAAGGTGGGTAACTGAGGCTGGAGAGGGAAGCCACTTGCCCAAGGGGGCTCAGCCAGTGGGGGCTGGGACCACAGTCCTGGTGCGCTGTGCCGGCTGGGGGCACAGGGAAGGGTCCCTGGCCGCAGCTGTGCCCCAGCCTGCGGTGGGGCTGGGCTGTCAGGGATGGGGGCTCCTCTGGGCCGCCCTCCCCACCCAGCGCTCCCAGGTGGCTCCTCGGCTGCCCCCAGCCCCAGCCAGACAGCAAAACCAGAGCCCATCACGGCCCCCGAGAAGGGTCCCACCCCGCAGGGGCGTGGCCACCAGTGAGCAGGGCGTGTGCGGGGTGGCGGGGGAGGCCCCACAGTCGGGTAGGGACCTGCCCCGGCCCTGAGAGGCTGCACCCCAAGTCTGCTCCAGGGAGTCTCCTGGGTGCCAAGGCCGCGGTGGACACGCCTTGCCCTGGGAACCCGCGTGGGGGAGGGAGGAGGGCCCAGCCTGGTCCTGCCGGCCCGCGTGCCTGGTCCTGCCGGCAGCCCACACAGGGCCAGGCCCACCTCGCAGCCACCGCTCCGGGAGCTGCTGTCCCTGCACCGTGGTGGGAAGAGTGAGCGGAGGCCCAGGGCGGTGCCTGACGCACCCACAGCCACACGGCTGGGGCGTCAGGGACGCACGAACAGGAAGGGGGACATCCTGACCATGGCGGGATGGGGCAGCCCTGCCAGCCTCGGCCCACACCCCTGGGGTGAGAGAAGGGGCCCACGGGCCCCATCCTGAGTCCCCCACACAGAGCACCTTCCTCCCAGGCCCCAAGTCTCGAGGGAGCCCCCCCTGAGCCCCGGAGTGCAGGGAGGCAGCCCCCTCACCTGCCCGCCCCAGTAGGCCCCCTCCGGCCCCCCAGACAGGCTCTGCCAACAGCCCAGCCCTGAGCACAGTCACTTGAGTAATGACACCGGTTGTTGACAGTCACCAAGCCCTACTTTACAGAGGATGTGGAGGTGACACACCTGAGCCAGGCCCTGCAGGGTGGCTGCAGGTGCCTGGTGCTTCCCAAACACCCTGGGGGTGGACATGGCCCCCAGCACCCTGGCTGGGCTGCCTGACCGGTCCTGCCCCTTCCACAAGGCCCCAGACACCCCGTTAACACCCACCCCCTGCAGGGGCAAGCCTGCACCCTGGGCCGGACCCCCTTGCACTCCAGGGTGGGTGGGGGTACCTGAGGCCTGCCCCAGCCCAGAAAAGTGGCAATCCCAGGAACTGGAATATTCTGGGGCGGGGCCTGACCAGGCGGGGCCTCAGGAAAGATTGGGGGAGGGGCAGATGGGGGATGGGGGGAGAAGGGCACAGGCAGGGAGCACAGAGAGGGGCGTCCAGCCAGGATGACTCCCCCGGCAAAGCCACCAGCCAAATGGGGGTTGTTGGGGGGCCCAGAGTAGGGCCATGGGATGGATGGGAGGGCGGGTATTTTGCTTAAACAAAACCCAAGTTTGCATCCAAAGCGGCACGCCCCCAGAGCCCAGCTCCAGCCCCCAGGCAGGGCCAGGTATGGTGGACATGTTTGCATGTCACCAGGGCAATGGGGGCCTTGGGGACATGGAGGATGGCAGGGCGGCGTTTTGTACTAGCCTAGGGGGGGCTCTGGGATCGCCAGTGGCCTGAGAGATCCACCCTGGGTGGGCAGTACAGCCCACTCCAGGTCTTCGGGGCTGTACACACGCATGTGCTCACAGGACAGGCATGCCCGTGCGTGGGGGCGTGTGTGGACTTGTCGGGGCCTCTCCCTCTGAGCACCAGTGGACAGCCCAGTGAGGCCCTGGCTGGGGGCGCCTCGTGGGTGGGCCTGGCGCCCACTCAGGTGCACAGACACACACGGCCTCACATGCAAGCTCAGCCCCGGCCCACTCGGGAACTGCACGAGGAGTCATGAGACCTTCAGCCTTCCCTGAGCAACGCAGCAGGCGGTGCAGGACCTGCCCACTCCCCCCCATGCGTCTCCAGACTCGGGACGAAGGGGCGGAGCCAGCTGCAGTCACAAGGAGGTTCCCTCACCCGCTCCCTCCCGAAACAACCCGCATGGCTCCCTGTGCCTGGGAGCCTCCCACTGCTCCCGCCTGGGCACGGCCTCCCTCCTGCCTCTGGACACACTCTCGGACGGGGCGTGGCCACGCCCCGTGGCTTCTGGACACTGCCTAGGCCCTGCCCCCAGCACACAGCCTGGCGCACACAGTAGGTGCATAGTAAATGCCAGTGCAGGGAGTGGATGAGGAAAAGATGAGAGAGTGCTGGTCAGATCTGGAAAGGAGTAAGTCCTGCCCCCGAGGGTGGGCCCAGTCAACGGGGCGGGGGACAGCAGGTGGGCCGGGCTCACCTTCTCCACCTGGGACGCTGAGGCTCAGGGGTGCTCCGCAGCCCACGGCGCTGAGGGACTCAGGGGGTAAAAGGAGCAGCCCCCACGTCCATCCCAGACGGGTTGGGTCAGCTCATGCCTGTTCCTCTGGGCTGACAGCCCAGCACCCCGGACGCCCGGGACAGTGTGACCCCGAGACTGGGCAGCCCGCCGCCCCAGGCCCCCAGACCCCCGGGCTCCTCAAGGAAAGTAAGCCTGGGTTTGCTCGGAGTGCCCTCCACAACCACCCCAGGAACCCCGCGCACCACCAGGACGGGGTGCACCCACTGAGGACCCCTCCCCAGGCCACACGCCCAACCTGGGGGCTCGCAGGTCCTGGGGCTGAAACGCCATTCAGGGGCCCTTGGCACGGCCTCCCCCACAGCCCAGGCTCCCTCCAAACAAGAGCCACCATCCCTGCATGCCGGGGGCTCGGCCGACACTGCCCTGGCGCCACCATGACCTGGCACCCCTGCCCTCCGACATCAGCGAAGGGTCCAGGAGAGGCCCAGCCCCCCTGTGCCCCTCCAGCCCAGGCCCCACAGACCTGCTGAGCGCTGAGGTGGGCAGGTGCCCCAGGGCTGGCCCGGGAAGGGGGCCGGGGGGCAAGGGCAGGTCCAGAAGGCAGCGCAGCTCACTGAGGAGCCCCGAGGACGCTCTCCAGGCAGACTGGCCCAGCAGGAAGGCCCCCAGCTGGCTGCCTCCCTCCAGCCCCACCCGTCTCCACTGTCCCGCCCTCCCCGGGAGCCCTGCCAGGACCCCCACGCCCACCAGAGGGCGTGGCCAGGAGCCCTGCCAGCCCCCCCATTGTTAGCTGGGGGCCCCACCCTGAGCACCCCCTCAGGGCTCGGCTCGAGCAGCTGACTGAGGAGGAAACCACCGCTCTGAGTCACCACCCTGGCCCAGCCTGGCGAGTGTGCGGGGCCTAGTCCTGCTGTGTGGACAGACAGGTGGACACACATAGAGTGAGGCAGGCGGTGCACAGGGCCTGTGCCTCAGTTTCCCTGTGGGTGCCAGGGCAGAGAAGGGAGGGGGAGGCACAGCCCAAGGGCAGGACTGAGCCCAAGAGAGGGCCGGGCCAGTGACCCTGAGGGAAGCGGCGCTGGCTGCTGCCCACCTGCCTGTGCCCCCCAGGGCCCCTCCAGCCCACACTCGGCAGCAGCCCCCACCCCTGGAGCTCCAGGGCATCCCATAAGCTGGGTGTGGTGGGGGCCCAGGAACCAGCATTTTTTAACAAGCCTCCCACCCCTTCCAGTCATCTGGACACAAGTGGTGGTCAAGAAACACCCCCCCCAAGTCCATGCAAGGCACCCACTACCCAGAGCTCTAGCTACCTGGCCTGCCACCTCCCGGGCACCTCACCCTGTTGTACCCCTGGACTCCGGCCGCGGGCCCTCTCTGCTCTGGGCCCCGGCTGTGCTACCTGCGGATCTGCTGGGATCAGAGCTGCCACGCCCGGGCCTGCGGGGGCTGGGGCCCGGCTGGCTGTGGGCACCTGCACCTCACAGGCAGGCTGGCACAGGCCGCAGGGCTGAGGGCCCAGCCCGGGGCTTCAGGGCGTGAGGGGTCAGACCCAGCCCTGGGAGGTCAGCGACAACAGCCAAGAGGTGGGCCTTCTGGGGACAGCCGAGGACAAA
Organism: Varecia variegata; assembly: GCA_028533085.1. Taxonomy (NCBI): domain Eukaryota; kingdom Metazoa; phylum Chordata; class Mammalia; order Primates; family Lemuridae; genus Varecia; species Varecia variegata. The sequence goes on along the minus strand of CM052442.1, from coordinate 339,707 downwards.
AGGCACAGAAAGGAGCAGAGAGGGGCCCCCAGGCAGGCCAGAGGGCTCCAGGGAGGGAGGAGACTCCCCCAGCCCAGGACAGGGGGCGCTGCTGGACAGATGGGTGAGGGAGGCCCCAGGGAACCTCAGTTCTGGAAAGTGAGGACCTGCACCTAGGCCCCCCTGGCCTCCCCCCATCACCCCGCAAAAGGCTGATGTGGCCGGGCGCAGCGCCTCACGCCTGTAATCCCAGCGCTCTGGGAGGCTGCGGCAGGAGGACTGCTTGAGCCCTGGAGTTCGAGACCAGCCTGAGCAAGAGCAAGTCCCTGTCTCAACAAAAATAGAAAAAGCCGGGTGTGGTGGTGCACACCTGTAGTCCCACCTACTCAGGAGGCTGAAGCAGGAGGATGCTTGAGCCCAGGAGTTGGAGGCTACAGTGAGCTGTGATGATGCCACTGCACTCCAGCCTGGGTGACAGAGCAAGACTCTGTCTCCAAAAACAAAACAAAAAAAAGGCTGATGTAAAAACCTAAGGGTCGCAAGGCTAGAAAAAGACTCTATTTGCACTGACAGGACAGCTGGCCAGGCCTGCTCCCGGGACACCTCCAGCCCCAGACGGCTCTCACCTGGTCACTGGGAATTTCCTGCCTGTCCCCCACCAGGCGGGGCAGGGCTGGCTGAGTCAGCGCAGTGCTCCAGAGGCCCAGCCCCACTCGGATGAGACCGGGGGCGGGCACAGAGCGGGCTCACCGTGCTGGACAGAAAGCATTCTCTCCCGGGGTCTCCTGAGCCAGTCAGGCACCCGCCAGCCTCCTGAGGACACCGACAACGCACCTGATTCTGGCGGCCTCCCCGGCTCCCCCGGCCGACGCGGGCCTGGACCACTGCAGTAGGCTTTGCTGCGGCCCCACCTCCGCCAGGCCCACCCACGGCCACCAGAGGGAGGTTCCCTACCCACAGCACAGACCTCTGGGGCCCTCCCAGGCCCCTGCTGCTGTGTGGCTGGTGGCGTCCCCCAGCCCAGGGGGCCTTGACCTCCCCGCCTGGCACGACCCCCACCCCCAACATAGGCTTTGCCAGGAGGACGCATCGCACCCCCAGGCCTCTCCGGACTCCAGGCCGCTGCCTCTGCCTGGGCCGCCTCCCAGCTCCGGGCCTGGAGCCTCCCTCGGACTCTCCGGTACCGGGCCAGCGCAGGCACTCTTGGCTCCACGGCCCTGGACAGTGGGTGCCCGCAGGAGGGGGCAGACATGCGGCAAGGGAAGGGGTCGGCTGGAGGCCCTGGGCTCTGGGCTCAGGACCACTGTGACTGGGGAGGGCGCGGCCCCTTGCACCCTGCCGCTGCTGCGGTCAGTCCCAAGGGCACCCTGGCTCCCCGGAAGGCCAGGCGCTTGCCCACCTTGCACACCTGCCTCAGCTCCCAGGGATCCTGCCCACGGGTCCCCGGCTCCCTGAGGCTGGGCTCAGGGCCAGGCAGGGGCTGGGTCAGCGGAGGGCCAGGGCAGGGCATCTGCCGAGACACCACATCTCAGACCCAAGGCCCAGGCTGGCTCAAAGCCGCTGGGACCCCAGGGCCAGCTGGGCATCTCCAGGCGCAGGCGGGGCTGGGGCAGCTGAGAGTGAGTCAGCCGGCAAGGAGACATTCTCAGGGGATGTGTCACGAAGGAGCCTGTGGTGCTGGTGCCACCCAGGATGGAGGCCTGCCAGGGAGGGTGCCGCCCACCAGTCGGACCCGCACCCAAAGCAGGTGAGGACGAGGCTCCAGCCCAGACAGAGGGGCCCTGACTCCACTGGGTGGGGCTGGGTCACGGGGCCTCCCGCCCACCCAGACACCAGCGCCGGGGCAGCCCCTCCAGCAGCCAGGGCTCAAATGGATACGGCCTGAGAGGCCCCCCAGGTGCTGTGTCCCTGGCACCCGGGCTGCTCCTTTCTGCTGCCCTCTCAGCAACGGGCCCACAGCCAGGCAGTGCCCAGGCAAGAGTGGGCTCAGATCCGTTCCCGGACTCCTGCCCGAACAGCCTTTGCAGCTCTGCCCGACCCCCAGCCTTGGGAGAGACAGACATGCAGCAGGAAGGAGTCCCTCCCAGAGCTCTCCGGGAGGTGGCCCCAACGCCACCTCACCCTCACAAGCACACACCGGGTTGGTGAGGAGGGCACCGCAGGCTGGGCAGGGCAGGGACCGCAGCCAGAGGGAAGGGCGCAGATGTAAACACCTCTGTGGCCACTCCCGCCCCGCCCCCAGCCTCCTGGGCCCAGCTCCATTTTTTCATTTTAGAAAGTGCTTCTGACTATTAAATATTTATCCCAGAGAGGAAGGCCTTGGCTCCTGGCCAGCCCATCGCTTCCAAAAAAAGAAAAATAAAGTGAAAGCTGGAAGCTGAGGCAGGGTGCAGGCGGGGCCTGGTGGTGATGCTGCTGGAAGCTCCCACATAACCAGGGACCCCTGGCCACCCCGGGGTGTGGAGGAGGTCAGGGGAGCATGGCCGGTCCGCACCGTGTGTCCATGCCAAGCTCCCTGTCCCCACCGTCCCCCAGTCCCCTGCCCAGCCCCCCACCAGGGCAGTTCCCTTCCAGCCAGGACTGCCCTAAAACCTTTGGGGCTCCCAGGTACCCTGGGACCGCAGCCCTCTCTCCCACTGTGGGCCCCGACACCTCTCCCTGATGCCGTCCGCCAGTGTGGACAAGCGGTCAGGGAGGCAGCAGTGTGGTGACAGGCCACACAGCGCTACAGCACATTCCCACGTGGCAGGGCAGGCCCAGAGCTCCCTGCAGGCCCAGGGCCATGCAGAGGGCACCAGCCGGGTGCAGAGACGAAAGCCCACCTCGCGGCTGCCCCCATTGCACTGTCCCTGGGAAAAGCCCCGGCCATGCCACGGCCTCACCCCAGAGGAGAGACCACCCAGATGTCCCCTCATGGTGTCACTGCTGCTCCTGGGCCCTCCCAAAGCCAGTGGTGGTTTCTTGGGGTGTAGTGCAGTAGTGGGGGGTGCTCAGGCCAAGCGGGGGGGGGGGGAGGTGCAGGGCAGGGGCCAGGGCTGGGGCAGGGGCTCCCTGTCTCCAGCCACCCCGGGCCCAGCTCTGCCTCTGGGAGGGAACCAGCCTGCCCCTTGGGTAGGCAGGGCTGTGACACCCAGAGCCCACGGGGGTGTACTTGTTGGCACTGCAGACAGGAGCCCCGAGTGGGGTTGGCGCACCCAGGGGAGCTCCCTCCCACGGTGGGTGGGGAAGCCTCAGAGCTGGCCCTGCAGGGAGGCCGGGAGTTCCCAGCATGGCCACCAGGGGCAGCCTCTGGGCAAAGCGGGACGGCGCCCGCCCCATTCCCGGCTGCAGGCAGAGGCCGCGGGCTCGGGGGGGCGGCGCCCAGGGGTGCTGGGGCCTGGCATGGCTGGCACAGGAGGCAGGTTTGGACTGGGCATAAAGGCGAGAGCAGGGGAGGGCCTGGGTCTCTGGTTTCTGGGAGGGGACTGCAGCTGCATCCCCGGGGGTCCTCACCAGGGATGCCCATTCCAGGGCTGGAGAGGGCCTGGGAATCTGCATAGTGACAGAACTCCCAGGGGCTCTGACCTGCAGGCCCCCCACCAGAGCCACAGCAAGAGCCACTGACCTCGTTCCCTAAGAGCAGATGGCTTTGTAGGCTGGACCCAAGGAGGGACTGCCCCAGACAGGCCAGGGAAGCAAGCACCAGGCCGAAAGCAGGAACTGGCCCTCCGCTGGGAGGGCACAGGCCAGGGCACAGGTGAGAGGCCCTAGACCTGCAGCAGAGGAGTCTTTGGTGCCAAGAGCGAGGAAGTGGGAGGGGCCGTGCAGGGAAGCTGGGTGGGGGCAGGGCAATGCCCCTATGTCCTTGGGGCCCTGCTATTCTCCCCCTGGCCAGGCCGATGCCCAGCAACATGGGCTAGGCCCAGCCACAGTGGAGGAGAGGACTGGAGGCCCACCAGCCCCCCAGGGCCATCATTCTCCAGCCACTGTCCAGGGCAAGTTGGGGCGCCTTGGGCTCCCATCAGGGCAGAGGAGACCCAGACAGGGGTGACCTGGGACACTGTGAAGGGAGGTGTTGCAGGGGCCAAGCCTCCCACCCTGGCCTGGGTGCTCTACAGACACGTGGGCAACAGGGGGGTTGGGAGGCCCAGCTGCAGCTGGAGGGCCCCCCCCTGCGTCATCATCATTGATCTGTTTTCCCCAAGGAGTGGGGTCCAGCCTGCGCCAATGCAGTGCAGCCCCAGCCCCCTTGCCAGCAGCTGGCCAAGTGCCCTGGGTGTGGCCAGGATGCTGCATTGCTGACCAGAGCCTGAGGGACTGCCCCCTGCCCTGCCCCACCCCTCCAAGATGCTGAGACACCCAGGCCCTGGAACCAGGCCCAGAACAGGTACCCATTCTGTAGCGGGTGGCTCAGAAGGGTATTGACCATCTGGGGTCATCCCTGTAGGCAGCACCCACTTTCCCCTGCCCAGCGCTGGGGAACCCTGTGGCCCGATCTCTGACCCTACACAAGACCCTCACCAAGCCTCAGACCTCGGGCCTAGCCCTGCCACAGCCACCACCTAGCCAGCCACACAGCCACACCACAGACACAGACCAGCCCACCCTGGCAGCCCTGGCCCAAGGCCCCAAGCGACAACTCCTGGTCCAGCTGGGCGGCTCTCCCCCAAACAGGTGAGAGGGCACACCTGGCACAGGTCCCCAGGGTCCCGCGGCCCACGGCGTTCACGCCCCACTCAGACAGGCGGCCCTGCTCTGCAGCTCTGCAGCACCTCCCCAGGAGGCCGACAACGTCCCGAGGGTTGCAGCAGGGGGTCGATGATAGAGAGGGGGGCAGAGGGACAGGTACAGCCAGTGACAGAGACAGAGGCGGGAGCCACAGAGCGAGTGGTAGGGACGACCAGACACCCGGAGGGACAAAGTGAGCGACAGAGACAGAGCCGGAGAGAGGGCGGGGACCGCAGCGGGGACAGGCACGAGGCGAGGCGCGGGAGGAGGGAGGCAGAGCCCCGAGCAGCCAGCGAGGCCCAGACCGCGCGCGAGACCCGCCCCAGGCCGCACCGCGCCGCGCGGAGCCCTCCCGCCCGAGGGAAGCGGGCTGCAGGCCGGGGAGGCGCACCGCTGCCGGGGGTTCCGGGCCAGGTGGGCAGCACCACGTGGAAGCAGTCGCACATCGCGGCGCCGGAGGTGCGGGCCGTGCCCGTCGCGTCCAGTCGCGGGTCCCGGCTGCGGCGCACCGGGCGGCCCGGGCGAGCCGGCGCCGCGCTCTGCCTCCTGAGTCCTGCGCTGCCGCGGGCCGGCCTGAGACTGCGACACCGCGCGCCCGGCGACCCCACCGCCCCCAGGACCCCGCCCCGCCCCGCCCCGCCACTGCGGAGCCCGCGGGCCGCGCCACCGGCCCATTCAGCCCATTGGCTGCACCGCCGAGGCCCCGCCCCTCCCAGGCCCCGCCCCGCACCCCGGCCCCTCCCAGCGGCCCCGCAACCCCGGCCCCTCCCGGCGGCCCCGCAACCCCGGCCCCTCCCGGCGGCCCCGCCCCGTCCCGCCGGCTTTGGGGTCCCGCGAGCTGACTTTGGCCCCCAGCCGGGGAGGGGCCTCCAGACCCCCGTGTCGAGGCCCTGCACGGGCCGCTGTGCTCACCTCCCAGCCCGGAGGAGACACCGCATCAGGGGCAGGAGAGCGGCAGGTGCAAGGACAGGGCCGGAGCTTTAGGGAGGACAGGCTGCCCCGCAGGGTGGGCTGTGCAGGCTGGGCGCCCGCCCCGGAGCCCACGACACCCGCCGGGAGTTATACTTTCTGCCCATTCTTGTCAAGAGCCTGAGGGCTGGGACACAGCGGGGACCAGGACCCCTGGCCCTGCGCGGGGTGGGGGCCCAGTGTGGTGAAGACACAGGTGAGCCTGCAAAGGTGGGGCCTCTGCAGGGGGCTGCGCTGCGTGGGGTGCGGTGAGGTGGCCTTGCAAGGCTCCTGGCAGACTAAGCTGGGCCTTAGGGGCCTCGTGTGAGGCAGGCGGGGTGCAGGAAGAGTGCTCTGGACAGAGGGAACAGAGTAACCTGCGTGCAGAGGTGGGGTAAGAGAGCTGGGGCTGAAAGCTAGGTTTGGTGGGCCTGGGGGCAGGGCAGCAAGGCTGTGGAGGTGGCTCCTGGGGCAGCAGGGGCCACCTAAGGCTCCAAGCAGGGCCCCTGAGGTGGGTGAGAACCGAGGTAAGACCACCCAGGGGGCCAAGAATGAGGGAAGCACTTCGGGGTGTCAGGGGCAGCTGGACCAGGGCAGCAACCGACCAGGAGGGGGTCGGGATCTGCAAACTCTGGAGAGGGAACTCCTGAGGACAGGGGTGGGCGTGTCCCTGGGCTCTGGCTTGGGCACCACATGGAGGGGGGCCCATCTGGGGGCACGGGCAGGGAGGGGAGGGCCCAGGAGAGTGCTGTCCCAGCAGAGAGCTAGTGAACTGGGGCCTGGCCTGGTGTGGACCTGAAGGAGGGCACATGGGGACAGGAGTGGAGTCCAGCAAGGACTTCGGGTGGGGACAGTGGGCTAGAACAGACCCAGGAGAGGACAGGCACCGCCAAGGATTCTGCCTGGCACAGACAGACACATGGACACACACTCACTTTCTCCTGGGGTGGGAGGAGGCCAGTCTGTGACAGGAGGGCTGCACAGACACGCAAACACACCTGTAGATGAGATCAACACTCACCCAATATGCAGACCCTGGTCACCTTGGATGTGTCCCGATGCACTTAGAGACACACACACAAACTCACACAGACACTAGCGAACATGCTCAGGCCCACGTGCATGGATACGCCAGGACACAGGCACACAGCTCCACATGCGGGCGCAGACACACGTGCAGGCCTACGCGGGGCCACGCACAGCAGGCAGGGCCCAGCTGAGCTCACTCCTGGCAGTTCCCGTCAGCCGGGCTGCAGCCGCCGGGCAGCCTTCCAGCAGCAGGTCGGACAGACACTCGAGTCACTGCCGGGAAAGGGCCCTGGCAGCCTCCTCCCCTTGAGCCTGTGCACGCTGGGGCACAACCCTGTGTCTCAGGTGGGGACACTGGGCACAGGTCTCACCCCCCTGTTGTGGTGACTGTCTGTTGGGGCTGAGCAGTGTAGCCTGGGGGCCAGACACCCTGCATTCACCCCTCTTTCTGGGGCCTACCCTGCTCTGCCCACCAGGGAGTCACTCCCTGGGCACAGAGAGAGCGCTGTTATGGTGCCTGGGTGTGTACCCCTGTCCCCGGGTGTGTCCAAGCATTTGCCCAGGTCTGGCTGGGGTCTTGGCCAGCCCATCCTGTGTGCCAACGATCTGGTGACAGGTCTGGGGGGTAAGGGGCAGTCTTGTGGAATCCGCACCTTCGTGCACAGACCCACCTCCATGCTCCCAGCCCCGCTAGGTGTGTGCCCTTGGCAGGGTCAGGTGGCCTCACTCTGTCGGGCAGGTTCCACGCAGGACTGTGGGGGCTCCCGTCCGCTCTGTGGGGAGGGTGAGGATGGAGCCCTGGTGGGGAGGTGGGTCTGCCCCCCAGCGTGACCCTCAGCTACCCATGTCCTCCCCCAGCCCCTGTTCCCCTTCGGCAAGACGGGAGAGCCCTCAAGGCTGTCTGGATGGGGGCCGAGTGAGAGTGCCACCTCAGCGTGGTGAGCCCTGTGCTGGCATCGTGGGAGTGTGGGACACCACACTTGGGAGGACTTGGCCCTGGTCCTGCCCCTCAGCCTGGGACAGCTGAGACCTCTCTGAGCTTTGTCCGCTGGCCTGCCCACCCCTGCCCCGGACATGGTCCCAGAGTCTTGCCCCACCTGCTCCCCACCAGCACTGGTGAAGGGCGAGCCGTGCTCTCCTGCAGCCTGGCAGCTCAGGGCCCTGGGCTCAGGATAGGGATGGGATGGACTGCTGACCCCAGGGCTGCCCCTCTCCCTGCTCTGGACAGAGAGGCCTGGCATCCCTCGGCAGGCACAGCTCAGCTGTGCTCCCCCCAGTACCAGGGCTGCAGTCTGGCCATGGTTGTCACTGGGACCAGCGCTGCCATCCCATCTTGAGGGCCCTCTCCTAGCTTGTGGGTTGAGCTGGGCGTGTCCTGAGTAACAGACACCTTGGGGTGTCTGTCCAGAGAGTTCCCCACCTCAGGGGAGCTTATCCCCAAGTACCCCTTGCACCCTGGGGGCTCTATGTCACTCAAGATGTCCCCTGGTGCAGTGCACCTCCACAGACAGGCAGGCTGCAGCTACATGGACCGAGACTAGCCACAAGTCGGTCTTCACTCCCCAGGGCCCGGCGAGCATCCCTCCACCCCCATGCCAGAGCCTCAGAAGCCCAAACCTGGCTGCAGGGTGGCAGCCGTGGGAGCAGGGGAGAGAGGGAACCTCCAGCTGAAGCCTGGGTTCCTGTTACCATGCCCAGCTCCAACCCCTCCCCATGTCCCTCTCTGGCGACAGATGCCTGGCTGGGGAAGGCCACAGCAGCCGGGCTTGGCTCTGAAATGGACACCTCCCCCCTACCCCAGCAACACTGCACAAGCCCAGCTCGGCCACCCTTGGACGGTGGGAGGGCCGTCTGCTGCAGCCCTGTGGTACCACATGCTCTCTCCCCTACACACACAGGCTCCACCTCCTCCCTGGGACCACCAGGACAGGGACACTGGGGGCCACACCCCAGCCCTGGCCCAGGCCCACTGGTTGCCCACAGCCTTCCTGAGGCTGGGCCCAGGTCCAGGGCGCAGGCACAGGAAGGGCCGGGGTGAGGAGCCCCAGCCACCGCCTGGCTGCCGTCCTCTGCAGGCAGGCAGGTTGCCCTGTGCATCAATGATTGATGTCTGCCTGCAGCAGCTGCAGCAGCATAAGCAAAAATAGCCCAGCCTGGTCCCTGCCCTGCCCTGTGCCCAGTGGGAGGGAGCATCTGGGACCTCCTCCTCTGAGCAGCACCCCAAGCAGCACCTCTTAGTGGGATAGCCAGGGGTCACACAGGTATATTAGTTTCCTATTGCTGCTATAACAAAATACCGCAAATGTAGTAGCTAAAACAACATACAGGCTGGGCTGTAATCCCAGCACTCTGGGAGGCCACAGTGGGAGGATCACTTGAGGTTGGAATTCGAGACCAGCCTGAGCAAGAGCGAGACCCCGTCTCTAGCAAAAATAGAAAAAATTAGCGGGGCATGGTGGCAAATGCCTGCAGTCCCAGTTACTCAAGAGGCTGAGACAGGAGGATTGCTTGAGCCCAGGAGTTTGAGGTTGCAGTGAGCTATGATGATGCCACGGCACTCTAGCCCAGGCAACAGAGTGAGACTCTGTCTCAAAACAAAACAAAACAAAAAAAAGAAACAAAAAACATACAGTGCATTTATTCTATTCCAGGGTGGTGTTCCTTCTGGACGCTTCAGGGGAGACCCATCTCCTGTCTTCCCCAGCTTCTAGGGGCTGCCCACGGTGACCTACACCACTCGGCCTCTGCTTCCGTCCCCTTCCTATAAGGACCCTGTGACTACACTGGGCTCAACCACAGAAGCCAGGACCATCCCTGTACCTCAAGATCCTTAATTTAATTTAATCATGCCTGTAAAGTCCCTTTTACCTGGGAAGGTCGAATAGTCACAGGTTCTGGGGATGAGGACACAGACATCTGTGGGGAGAAGTACTCAGCCATCAGCCCAATCTCGGGCCTGTGGGCTGAGAACTGAAGCTGGAGGAGGCTGCTTTGTTCCTGGGTCACTTCACCCTCCAGCCACCCTGGGGCCACAATGCTCTCTACCTGGAACCCGAGGCCCAGATGGGTGTGGGGGTTGGGGGCCAGGAGAACTGCTGCAGTCCCAGCTCTGCTGCTCACACAGGCCTTTGGGCCTGGCTCAGTCTCCCCACCTGCACACAAGGACAACACTCCCCCTACCCCCTTTCCAGCTCCCTGGACCTCAAAGATGGCAAGGACAGTAAATGAGGGACACAGGCAGTGGAAATGAACGCGGACCCCCTGGGGCCTGCAGGCAGGCTGAGGCAGTGTCTGCAAACCCAGACGCTGTCTGATCATCACCCTCAGGGTCACTGCGGGTGCTGGCGGTGGCCGAGCCAAGGCCCAGTCCTGGGCAGTCTGACCGCAGAGCTCCCACGCTGCATTGTCCGGCTGTTTTGCCCCTCAGAAAGGGGAGGCAGGAGGCCACGGTCTAGGGTGCAGAGAATGATCTCATCTCCTCATTTATAAATTAAAATTTTCAATAGTTTGGCAGAGAAAGGACCAGGGAGGGAGTGGGTGATTCATACAAGGACAGGGACCAGACAGGGCCCAGGGAGGTCGCAGGGTGGGAGAGAAGTGAGCATGGCAGTAGACTGGCAGTTGGGGGGGCGTGGATTAGGGCTCCCAGGGCCTGGCCCTCCCTTTGCCCACAAGAGGATGGCCGTGGGGGCCAGTGTGGAAAGGCCGGGGCAGGGACGGAGTTAAGGTCATTCAGGTTAACTTCAAGAGACTGGGGGTGGGCAGATGGGAAAGGCCTGGAAGCCACCTGGGAGATGGCAAGATGGAAGGGCCCTGCCCTGGGGCTGGCACAGGGGCAAGGCCAGCTCATTAGCCCCCTGCCCTGAGCGGGTAGCGGCAGGAGCAGCGCTGCCGGGACTGGCCAGTGACCCGGCGGGGCAGGACATGGCCTGAGGAGAGGGTGGCACCGCTCCTCCCGCCCGGCAGGCAGCGGACCCCCTTCCCCGAGGAGCTGGGATCGGGGGCTCCACCACGCAGGCAGCCCCACGGCGGCCGGGCCGGGACCCGGGCAGGAGCCGCCGCTCTCACTCTTGGGGCCCGCGCGGCTCCACGTGGGGGTGCATCGGGAGCGCGCGGAGACTTGGGGGCTCCCCGCAACTGAACACGAGCCACTCTGGGGCCGTTACGGAGGCGCAGAGCCCGACGGCAGCCGCCCCAGGGCCCGCAGGACCGGGGGCTGCTCGGGGATTCCCCCAGGGGCGGGGCCGGCTCTGGCCACGCCCCCACGGCTGCGTGCTGACGCCACGCGGCGGACGCCGGACGGGCGCGCACCGTTGCCGGGCAACGCGCCGGCGCCGGGCCGAGGGAACGCTGGCTGCGTGCTGCGCCCGGCCGGACCCCGCGGAGGCGGCGACGCGGCGGCGGAGGTGTGTGCGGGGACCGGGCTGCGTGGGGACCCTCGGGCCGCGCGCGCAGCTGCCTTCTTGAGCCCCGTGCAGGCGGAGGCCCGGGGCGCCGGGCGCCCTCCCTCGGGTCCTCGGACCGCGGCCGGCGGGACCTCGTCGCCCGCGCGGGAGGAAGCCCGGCCCCCGGCGGCGCGCTGCGTGCGGTCGTGTGGGCCCCGCCGCGGGGAGGGCCGGCAGCCTGGCAGCGCAGCTCGGCGGCGCGCATGTGTCCTGAGCCGCTTCCGGGCCGGTCTGCGCGCCCCGGCGGCTCCGAGATGCAAGGCCGGCGGGAGCGGGGAGCACAGTCGTGGGGCGACGGTTCCCTCCGAGAGGCTCCCGGGAGGCGGAGTGGCGACGACGTGGGATGGGCGAGGACCCGCGCCAGCCTCCTCCTGCGCGACGGGAAAGCCGGCGTCCCCAGGCCCGGCGAGGGCTCCACCTGCACCACCGGCCGCCGGGACCCCGGGGAACACAGCACCTGGGGGGAGTTCGAGGGCTTCCGGGAATCTTCTGCCGAGTCCGGACAGTTCTCCCAGTCCCTTCAGCTCCTGCAGAGACCCCCAGGGCCTCGGCCGCCGAGCGCCGCTTCTGCCCCAGAGCAGTGTGGTTCCCAGCGGCTGTACCAGGGTGGACCTTGGATGACAGGAGCCGCTGTCGTCCCACCTTCCGAGGTATTTCTAAAGTGCTTGTCGCCATGTCAGTGGGAAGTGCTTTGCACACGGAAAGCCCTGGTGCGCCGGCCAGGGAGGGGCTGCCAGCCTTGGAGGGTCTTGTCTCTCCTGGCCTTCGTCCCTGGCCACGTGGCTACTGTCCTGTCCGCCACAGGCCAGGGAAGGAGTTGGCAGAGGAGGCTACAGAAATGGGTCCCGGGAAGGCCAGGTGGGAGCCACCGGAGCCGGTGTTTCCTGCCACCCTCCTCCCCAGGGCGTCCGCTTTGCCGGCCCCAGGTCAGGGCCTGTGGGGAAGGAGCTTTCCGTCTGAATTCTGAATCTACAGAGTTAGAAAGTCTCACAGATTCTAAAATCACATCACATTTCATTCAGCTTGTGAGAAATGAGTTGGTGCTGCCGGGGCCCCTGGCCCACTGGCTCTTTCTGAGCCGACTGCCCGGCGTTAACACTTTCGTCATGGCCTCCGAGCCTTTCCTTCTCTTTTGTTGCTCCTTTTTTCTGCCATCTCTTCCCTAGTGGCTCATTCCAAACACCATGAGAATGAAAGACAAGAACTGAAACACTTAAGGAAGGAAATAATGGTGTTGCTGGCTCTCAGGGCTGGACTGTTTGTTTCCTAAACCAGTCAGAGTTTCCCTGGACCCCTAACAGTCAGCACTGCTGTAATACCTATTTTCAAAACATGATTGATTTATTAGGGAACAGTGTGAACTTAATTTGAATCTCACAAGAAACAGCAGGTGGATGCAGAAAACTGCATCCTGGAGAGAGGTGTGGAGTACCTAACATGAACGGCACACCTGACACCTGCCAGCACCTCTGTTTCCTGCACCCATCCACACCTGGCACTAGGACCGCGCCCGGCTGGAACAGCCCTCCTCCCACAGCTCAGCCACAAAGCCTCGTCTGCTTCCCGGGCACGTGCTGTGTTTACTGTTGTATGCAAGGAGTTCATGACCAATTAACATGGAAAACAGTGCTGACGTGACGAGGCATCTTTTCTCACGTGACACTGATGAAGTTTGAATGTCGTGCCCCATTTTCCCGTGAGCCCTGTGTGTTTGTGTGATTCTGTATAACATGGTGATTTTTAGGAATGAATATGGCAAGTGGTGGTAGCACTAATGGTACAATCACAAATTTCATTTGTACCAAAACTATTTATTTGGAATAAGGTAACATAATGTGTGTACTTCTCCTAAATGTGACATGTTTTCTTTTTGTTTTCAGCCCATTCTCAGCTATGAGGACATTTTTAAGTTTGCTTTTCAAGAAGTAACAGTCCCACAGGCAACTGAAGATGTTTCCACCTTACACCATTTTCTAGAAATAAGCAGTGAAGAAAAGCCTGGCCTTGAATCTGTACATAAATTTTGGTAATGAACTTACATTGGAACTGTTTCTTATAGCAACTCAGCATTTGTACTTGTGTTTGATAAAAGCAAGTGTGGTTTTGTTTTCAGCTCTATCTAAAGCATCATCTCTCCCGCAGCCCCTGCCATCTGGGCATCGTAGGCCCCATGAGGAGCGGGCAGCATGGTTGAGGCTCAGCTGTGGCCCCTCCTCTCTGAGCCCATGTTCAGTCACAAACCCCTCTACTGGCTCCCAGGAGCAAGTGGACCCAACCCCAGCACCTCTGTCTCTGTGTGAGTGCTGGGGGCGGAGAGCAGTGGGCAGAGGAGCCTCCTAGGGGACTTGGCTGCGTGGTCACTGCAGCCTCGTGATCCTCAACAGCAGTTACGGAAACACCCCGGGAGCAGTGGAGGCCGCCCAGCGCTCTGCAGCTCCGGCTCCACCCTGGTCAGCCCCGGGGCTGGTCTGAGGGGACTCGCAGAGGCAGCTGTTTGCAGATGGCCACTTTCTGAGGACACAGTGTCAACTGAACTGTGAGAGAGAAACAGCGCTAGAGTGGATTGTGCAGCAGTGGTTGAGAAGCTCAAGACACGTTGGCCCAAGGCCCCAGAGGGAGGGAGGTGAAGGCTGGAGCGAGCTGGCTGCCTGTCCCCTGGCCGGCTGTGGAGCAGGTCTCCCAGCGGCAAGAGGGAAAGCCCGGTCGGCGTGCAGTGGCAGCCTGCACGTCTGAGCTCTGGCCCTGCGGGGCCTCTGCTGGGGTCCAGTGTGGTCTTACCCAGCGCCTGCCCCAGGGCACTCTCCGCAGGGGCCTGGGGACCGAGGCCTGAAGCCCAGAGGGCTGCAGCCAGCGCTGTCCAAACAGCCAGTGTGCCCTCTGCTCGTGGTGCTTCTGCAAAGCACGATCCCCGGGGAGAAACTGCCAGTAGTGCAGCCCCCGTGAGCTGGGGCGGGGGCGTTGATGTGCTGACTTCACTGTCTCAGCAGCACCAGGCTGGGGCCCAGAGGCTTGGGGCGTCCTGGGTGTTGAGACCGGGCAGGCTGGACACTCGAGACTGAAGGCTGGGTATTACTCTGGGGGGAGTAGGACACTTAGCGTGTTCAGAGACTCGGTGTTTTGGAAATGACTTGACATTTTGCACGTCCTGTCTCCTACACCCGTTTTCCCTTTCCTGCCAGAGTGAGCTTCCCACAGGCAGACCCCTCTCCCATCCCCCACGGCATGTAGAGTCACATGGCACATGGCAGATGCCCACCGTGTGTGTCGCTCATTCTTCCAAACGTCCATTGCACTTGTAGCTTGTGAGCATCTGTTCTGTGCCCTGCACAGTTCCAGGCACTTGAGTGACAAAACTAGCAAAATATCTGGCCTCATGGTGCTTGCACTCCTTGGAGGAGACAGCACCAGGTGCCAGGGGGTGGGCTCTGTGGGGAGACGCAGCAGGGAGGGGAGGGAGTGTCGTCCGAGTAAGAGCAGAAATGAACAGTAAACGAGAAGCCCGGTGACCCTGGAGGGCGCCCTGTCTTTAGAGTCCTGGCGGCCAGTGCCTCTTGGCTGCGCCTGGCTGCGAGTCACTGCGTGGGTGGCAGGGCCAGGGCCCCATGCATGCCTGGGGCTGTCTCCGGTGATCTGTGCGGAAGGCTTCACGGTCACCGTTCAGCGACTGCCTCTGTCTCCCAGTTCCGAATCTAGAGCCCTGTGGAGAGCCCTTCAGAACACAAACGCCACGTCTGCTTCCCGGTGCCTCTGGAGCGGATCCCACTGCCAGGAAAACTACTTTCTCGTTCTGGGAGTAGATGCTGCTCAGAAGGTAAGGTGGCTCGCGTTGCGACGGGGTCCTGGGAGTGTGGCTGCACTTGACTGTAGCCAGCCACCCTGTGGCCACAGCACACTTGGAGGCCACCTGCCTGGGACAGGGATGGGCGGTGGGGAAACACACGGTCTGCAGCAGGGTGCACCCGCCACCAGGACCTTGAGGTTTGAAGCCACTGACCTCTCAGAAGGGTGACTCTGGCAGGGTGGGGGGGTGGGGGACAGTGAGGCAGTGGCAGAGTGGTGAGGGGGAGTGGGGCATTCTCCGGACTCAGGCCGCACGCCATGCTTAGACACCTGCCCTGTCCAAGGCTCCTGCAGGAGCTGGGGACAGACGTGGAGCCCCATCTGCACGTAGATCTGGGGCAGGGCAGGTGCTGTGGCACAACACCCAGTGCGCAGCCTGCCGGGCGTGCGGGTGCCTCCTGGGGAGCTCCCTTGGCGGGCGCCGTGGGAGGGCGGAGAAGTCGCAGGGCAGAGCATGGGCAGGAGCCTTCCCTACTGGGGCGGCCAGGGCATGTCTGCTCCACAGGTGCTGATGGAGCTGGGGGCGTGGGCACCTGCGGTGGGCACGCAGGAAGCAGAGGGGAGGGCGGCGAGCTCCATCGTGGACAGGCAGAGTAGGAGGGACCATCAGTGTTCGGGAGCAAACAGCTCTCAGGGTGGGGTGGCTGTGCCTGGCATGCAGCCAAGACGTAGGTGGAGGTGTGGGGTCGCCTGGGCATGGGTGGGGTTACAGCCACCAGCTGGCCCCACAAACATGTCCAGGCTCCAGGATGAAGCCCTCATGCCGGAGGTGGGGAAGGCTCAGGAGGGAGTGAGCTAGAGGCTGCAGTGAAGCATGTCACAGGCACACGTTCAAGCTCCGGAGTCACTGAAGATGATGCGGAAGGTGCAGATTATAGTGAGGGCCGCCTTTTGGCAATCCAGATGGCAAAGATCTTTTCCCCTTCTTAAATAACATGGAAATTTTCAAACCTGGGAAACTCACAAAGGACCAGCCAAGCAGGCAGATCAGCCCTGGCAAAGATGGGCTTGAGAACGGTTGCCGTGGTTGGTTGCCCACGGGCCACACGGGGCTGGCCGGAAGGCAGAGAGGCTCCAGGGAGGTCGGCCCGGCTGCATCACGGTCAAGGAAGGGAGAACCAGCCGGCTGGGAGATGTGGGGGCAGCGCCCTCAGCAGGAGGCTTAGAGGTGGGACGGCTCCAGGCGCAGGGCACGGGCAGGGCAGGGGGTGTGTTGTCCTGAGCTGGCCCTGACAATGTCCCGCCGAGCAGGTGGCAGGGCCCTGGAGGGAGGGGCCGTGAGTCAGTGGCAGGGCAGCGTGACCCTCGGCGGGGCCGAGACAACTGCAGTTTTGGAATGAAAGTTAGTAGAGGGCTCAGGGGAAAGGGAACAGGAATCCGACAGCTGTGCTAACCGGCCGACAGGGTCTCTCTGCTCAGAGCCTTTCTGCTGGCCAGGGCCACCTCGCGGAGGCTTCCGACCTCAAAGAGCCTGAAGGACTCCTTGCTGTCAGCAGCTCCCGTCTCCACCGCTGCAAAGCCCTGATCCAGACCAAGGTGAGTCTCTGGAGAGGCCGCGGCGGCCGAGCTGGCTGGTGTCTGCACTCACGTAGCCCCTCGCGCGTCTGTGTTTCAGCCACTTACTTTTCTTCCTTTAATTCTGGGCACCTGTGAAAAATGCACGTGTCTATCTAGGGCAGGCAGGCAGAGCATTAACACCACTGCAGGTGTCAGGGAATATACATGTGCCACCCACAAAGACCAGTAGGACAGAGGACCGGGAGATGCGTGGGTCTCGTGGGAGAACTGGCAGGAGGCCGAGGCGGGTGGAGAGGAGCTGCAGGGGGCCACAGCGCTGGGCGTGGGTGACCAGGCTGTGGCTGCCGGGCAGGGCACGTGCCCTCCCCGTGCGGAGCTGGAGGAAGCAGGTCGGACTGGCAGCTTCAGCCACAGGCCACTTGGCCTAGCAGGCTGGCAGGGGCACCTGCAGGGTCTGGCCTAAAGTTCCCACTGCAGAGTCACTTTGTCACATCATCAGAGCAGGGCTCAAAGGCAGGAAAGGGTCTTCTTCCTGCAGCTCTCTCTTTATTAAGGAAGGAAAAGCCTTTCTGGGCCAGGCTCTCGTGCCCACTCTTGGACCAGGTATTGCAGGAGGGGTGAGGTGGCCAGGCCAGCTCACCTAGCTTCCTGCTCGGCCCAGGACCCCAGAGCAGTCGGGGCTTTCCCTGTACGCCCCGTGGACGTGGGGCAGTGTAGGTGCTCGTCAGCACGGAGAGGGAGGTGCACTATAAGGTGCTGCCCCATGGCCCAGCAGGTGACAAGGACCTGAGCTGGAGTAGCGCCAGCAGGAAGGTCATGTGGTACAGGAGGTGGCCGGGGCCAGCTTCTGGGCAGGAGTGCAGCATGAGTGTGGCACTGGCCAGCCGAGGCGTGGCAGGCGCCCTTGACGGTCAGCACACAGGTGACAGGTGCCAAGGCACACGAGAGGGCCCTTGTCACTGAGGCACGCTGGGCCATCCATCTGCTCTTTGGAAAGCACCCTGGGACAGGCGGGCCGTCTCACAGCAACAGGCCGTACGGAATCGTGCGTGGCTGTCACTCACGACAGCCAAGACCAGGCAAATGCCCAGCAGAAGCCGTCTGGGGGAAGCCGCGGGGCTGTGGGCGTGGGCGGCCGTGGCAGCCTCCACAGGAGTGCCAGACGCAGAGCTCGAGGGCCAGAGACCCTGTCTGGGAGCCGGGCCCACCGCTGTCTTGGGGGCTGCAGGCCAGCGTCCCAGGAGCCCGAGGAAGCGGTGTGGTCACTCGGGAAGTTGGCGGGGGCAGGGGTCCCTGCTGCCAGGATGGGAGCCTGCGAATAGGCAGTGGGCCGCTCCCCACGGGCTGTGGTCCCCGCATGTGTCTACGCCGCGTGACAGGGTCACAGGATGACAAAGTAGAGGGCGCTGAGGGTCCTGGAGGCAGGCGGGGTGGGGGGTGATCGGCCAGGGGCAGACGCCCACGCTGGCCTTTCTGGTGGCCGTGTGTGCTTGTGCCTGACTGCTGTACTCCTGCCTCAGCTCTCAGGGCCACCCGGCGGCAGACAGGGGGGCCTCATCACGTACAGCCTCTTCCTGAAGACCCCCTTACGCGGAAACAAACAATACATCACCATTCCAAGGAAGAAGATTTTCACTCCACGAAACCTAAAAATGACATTCTTTAATAGTGATGTTTGCTAAAAACCAGAGTACTTTGTAACTTTATGAAGAATTTCACATTTTCTTACTAGTTTGGTTTGGTCCTGGAAACCAGAACCATTGTGCAGCTGCTTCCCAAGTCCCAAGTCATCGTCCTGGGCTCTCTGGGGAGCCGTCCTGTGCCCGAGGCTGGCCTCAGGCCTGGCCAGGACACCCACGGGCTCCTGCCCCATGTGGGTGCTGCTGGCACCTGGTGGGGGTGCCTGGGGCTGGACACCTCACAGTCAGACCCGTGAGTGCAGAGAGGAAGATGTTGTCACGGGGAGACGGCTACAGAGCGATCAGAAGCCCTTCTGTCTGTCACACTCTGCCCTTGCTCACGTCCCTGCCCCACAGCCTCAGGACAGGCCTCTCCCGCGTGGGCGAGGCTGCCCGGCACTACCGCACGGGCCGCAGGCTTTCCCCAAGCAGCTGGTGAGGAAACTGTTCTTCCAAGGGCAGAGCCGAGCAGTCAGCACTGACTTTTGTAAAACGTCACTAAATAAAATGGTCTGGATACGCGTGTTCTTGGTGCGGCTCTGTAGAGGCCGATGCCTCAAATCCTGTCCCCCAGGGGAGGCCTGAGGCCTAAGGAGGGGCTGGCAGAGAGCGATCACCTGGTGACGGCTGGGGTGCTCCAGGTGGGACACCCCGCCGTCTCCGTTCCAGCCAAGGCCACACGGAAGATGCCAGGGTCCCGTCAACTGGGTTGTCAGTGGGGACTCGTGCGGTGACGGGCAGGTGTGCCTGTCATGAGGGGGGGAGGCTCTTGTCCCTGCACAAGCCTGTCTGGCCCTGGCCGCCCAGCTGTGCCACCCACACCGTGCTGCACCCGGCTTTGAGGCGTAATGAAGGGTAACTCAGATTTCGTGTTTGGGGCCGGAAGCTTGAGCGCTGCTTTAATTTTTCATTTCTAACCTGAAGAGGGTGTGAATTGGAAGACTTTTTCTAACATGCTGCTTCCTTCAGAGGCACTGTCTTTTGGGGGCTCTCCGGTCCTGCCCTAGTTTCCTAACCTTTGGTTTAAAAGTTAGACTTTAACAAGCCGAAGCATCGGCCGCTGCCTCCCCCATCAAGGGTTCCGCTTCAGGCAGCTGCCCCACCCCCAGCCGGCCCCCCGCCCCGACTTCGCTTCTCAGTGTCCTGTCAGTATGTGGTGCTACCCACGGGGTCCCCAGGCCGGCACCCCCCAGGGCACTCGCCGCAGTCTGGCGGTGACGGCTGCTCAGGCCCAGCAGCTGTCTGAGGGGCTGCTTGAGCCGGGCGGGATCTGACAGGCCAGAACCACCGGTCACCTCTGGTCCAGATGTCCAAGCTGTAAGAGACGGACCGGCACAAGCCCAGTATGACACAGAATCGTGGTTCAAACAAATCAGGGCTGAGTCTACGAGGAACCTAAAGTGACTGGACAATGAGTCCTCCAAGGAGAAGGGCCAGGGCTGCTTCCCTCCCAGGCGGGGCAGCGGGCGGCACAGGGCCCCGGGGGCAGGGCCGGAGCGCAGGCAGACCTCGCCTGCAGGGGCAGGCTGGCAGTGGGGAAGGGGAGCCAAGGGATCCCCCCGGGCACATGGGGCCTCCCCCAGTCGAAAGCAGCTTCCCTCAGCAGGTGGCAGGGCAGGGGAGCTGAGTGGGTGGGAACAGCCCCCAACGGCGGAGGAGGCGGCACAGGGCGAGGGGTGGCAGTGGAGAGTAGAGGCCGAGATCAGGGAATGCAGCCGGCAGTGCCCAAAGCTGGTGGCTTGGCTGTCAAGCACAGATGCCACCTGCCAAACATCTGAAGTCCCAACTAAAGCTGCAGCAAAGCCAGATCCAGCTCCAGGGAGGGAAGAGCCACTCGGTTTCCACTCTGGTACCGAGAGAGGGAGGTGCGTGCCCCTTTCTGGAAACAAATACTGTTTGCTTCAGCCTCTACAAAACGTCTAGCCTACGATAAGACAATACAAGACACACGAGAAAGCAGGAAGACGTGGCCGCGGTGAGCGGCGCACAACCAGAAATGGCCCTGGCGTGAGGACAGTCAAGGGCTGTGAAGGAACAGCAGCAGAGGTGAGGCCATGGACACGCTCAGCAGAAACATGGAAACTTTTAAAGAGAAAATGAAAATGCTAGAAATGGAAGATACAGTACCGTAAATGAACAATTTTTTTTTTTTTTTTGGAGACAGGGTCTTGCTCTGTTGCTCTGGCTGGAGGGCAGTGGTGTGATCACAGCTCACTGCAGCCCCAAACTCCTGGGCTCAAGCATCCTCCTGCCTCAGCTCCCGAGTAGCTGGGACTACAGGCATGTGCCACCACGCCCAGCTGCGAATGATCCTTTAAATGGCCCTAACAGCATACTGGACGCTGCAGAGGAACAATCGGTGAACTTGAAGATTGGTTAATAGAAAAGATCCAAACAGAACACGGAAAGGAAAAAAGTGGGGAGAAAAGTAACTGTGTGTCTGAAGGTCTGTGGGCCAATGTCAGATGGCCTAACCCTGGTGGCATCCCGGAAGCAGAAACGGAATAATGAAGAAATACAGGATGTCCCAAAAGTCGCCATCCATAGGGGAAATGGGACATTGTAGGCAAATGTAGTCTAATTTGTAGTCTCCATACAAAGGAAAAATTCTGTAAAATTTTATAATGAATATTTTGTAAATAAAGGTACCTTTAGCTAAAATGTCCCATTTCCCCTATATATGGCAACTTTTGGGACACCCTGTATCTGAGGATTTAATGGCCAAGGACGTTCCAAAACTGATGAAAGATGCTAATCTACAGATCCAAGAATCTCTTTAACCCCAGGCTGGTGAAACATGGAGAAAACTACACCTAAACTCATCCTCCAGGTCTTAAAAGCAGCCACAGTGGAAACAGAAGATTCACACAGGAAAGCGATGATAGAGCAACAGCTCACGTCTCACCAGAAACAATGGTATCATCCCTGAAGCGAGGCTGCTATATCTTCATGTTGTCCCACTTCCTAAAACAAACGCGCATTACTTTTTAACTTTTAAAATCCTAACTCACTACGAAGCTGTGCAATAAATACGCTGCACGCACACAAGGGCGTCCTCCACACATCTCTAAGTGTCACCGTCTGATACTTAGGTGTGAGCTCAATAAACACGCTTGTATGACAAACCATCAACTAAGGTAAACGTTAAATGCCGCTCACCTTGGGGCAGAGGGGAAGAGTCAGGGCTTGGCCGGAGGCAGATCCCAGGTAACAGTGCAGAAATTTTAGGTGACTGAAATTTATGTATCTGCTTCTGAACAAGCATTTTTTAAACAAAGTTATTAAACACTTGGAAAATTTGTTTCCAAAGACCTACATGAAAATACCACATACCTATCGATTAAACTTAGAAATTTTTGGAAGAATGACTGCTCACCTGCTGTGCACTACAGCACAAGTGTGATGATGAAGCAAGCTAGGAGCCAGGGAGTAAGGCGCTGCCTAAGCTGCCTCCTGGCCTTCAACAAAGCCGGGTGTCTAAGAGCAGGCTCCTCGCCCCCACAGCAGTAAGGCGGGGCAGCCACCTCCCCAGTGGGGTCCCGAAGCTGAGCAGGTCTGCTGCCCGAACGAGCACCCTAACCCAGCACGCTCGTGCAAGCCTCACTCTCCGATAGTTCGTACTTTCGAAGGCTGCCAAAATCGACACGACAGCTACTACTGAAACTGAACAAATGCTATTTTTAAAAGACAGAAATGTTTATATGAAGAAACAAAATACTGCTTTAGGTTTATTGCTATAAAACACACACCCTTTAAACTAGTTTCCATGAACGTTAGCATTTTGAACACAAGGCGCTGTCAGTGCGCGTGGAGACCCGCAGGAGAGCCGGGCCTGCCCACACCCGCCACAGCCCCCTGCAGAGCCCCCGGGTCTCAGGCTGTGAGACTGGGGCAGCGGCAGGGGCCGAACAGGCAGCGGAGCGTGGCTGGGGCCCTGTGGTCAGGAAGAGGAAAGCAACCCTTTGCCTGCTTACTGCGTGCCACGCCAGACAGCGCGGCTACCCGGGAACGGGAGGTCCACTGCTGCGGCACAGCAGCAGCACGTTTCCATTCTGTTTGTCGGATAATTTTTAATAAAGTGAGGCTTACATCACCAATATTAAAGGATGGTCACATGCACAGAAAAAACAAACCTTTTTGGCTAAGGGGTCGGGAAATTAGAAAAAGCATGGGAAACAGGAAACACGTGGCTGGGGGGGGGGGAGCAGCCTGACCCGGAGCAGGGACGAGGGTCTGACAGGTGCAAGCCCACCCCCCGCTTCCCATGGCAGCAGTGTCAATGACCCTTAAAACCAAGGGCCATAAATTACACGGACTCAGATTTCTTTCATTATAAACTTAAACTTTTGTCCCAGCACCAACTGAACAGAGCAGCACACGGACACACACACTCTCCAACACCCGTGTGCCCGGCACACGCAGCCTCTGTGCACACCCTCCGCGCCACCGCAGTCCTCGCCCCGTGCTGGGGAACCGGATGGGGCCCCCCCAACACCGCTGGCCAGGGGCACCACCTGAGGGGCGGAGTCTCGGAAGAGCAACGGGTGCCCATGATTTCCAGACAAATCACTGACCTTCACTTTCAACGATGTTTACATATAAATAGACATAAATAAAACCCTCCATAGTTTACGCTAAAGTCTAGAAAGACATGGCTCATACGGTAGATCTTCCAATGACAAAAAAAGTGTAGTGGTTGTACCTGGTTCTCGATTTCAATCGAGCTCTAACTGTAGCACAACATAATGGAGAGGGTCACATAAATTTAAAGCAAAAACATGATACATTTACACTGTTGACTCATAGTGTAGTGAAGCACACTGCAAAAAAAATCGCTTATTTAAACCTTAAAAATATGAAATACACCAACTGCAACTGTTCTGCTATAAAAGTTTCTAATGTAGCAGCAGAGGATGTTCATAGAAAAAATATACTTTTAAGAAAATAGCTGAAAAAATCTAAAGAGGTAAAGTATAAAAAGTTTAAAAAATATCTCTTAAGGCAAAATACTGCCCAAAACATATAAAACTTAATTTTTAGAAATTCACCTGTCTAAATTTAAACGAGGTTGATGCAGCTTGCGGCTCGCCGTCCTCTGAGGTGGCCGCAGCTGGAACACAAAAGGGACAAGGGGCCCAGGCTGTGGACACGTCAAGGCTGGCCGGGGGCAGGAAGCCCATGAGGCCCCGTTTGGCTGTGGCAGCCTGGGGCAGCCGGCCTCAGAGAACACTCATCTTGGGATCAAGTGCTCGCGTGTTCAGGTGGCAGACAGACCAGCGAGCACCCGGGGGCGGCTGTGGCCTCGGCCTCAGGTCTCCACCAGGATCTCCACCACGTGGTCCAGCTCGCCCAGGTCCGACTTGCAGCTGGAGCTGGGGGAAGGGGTGGCCACCGGGGCCAAGCCCTGGAGCCCGTCACAGGGGCCCGGCTCGGCCCTGCTCACCACCCCCGTAAGCACCGTGTCCAGGTCGTAGTAGGAACTGTCCATGTCTGAGAACAGCTCTTCCGCGGAGCCGGGGTTCCTGGTCTCCAGCGTTTCAAAGATCTGATCTAGTGACTTCTGAAAGTTTCCTCTGTTTTCTCGAGGGCTGTCCATTTCCCAGATGCTGTTCTGGGGGTCCCTTGGCATCTGAGCTGAGGTGACCGTGGAAAGTTCAGAAACAGGGCCGAGCACATGGTCATCTCCCATGCCAGGAGCAGGGTGCACCCCGTCCTGCTCCCGCGTCGAGCGGCACAGGATCTCTGTGGAGACCAGGCGGTCGAGGGGAGCCCGCCCTGTACTCTGGGGCGCTGCCACACGCCACGTCCCGTCCTGGGTCATCTCCTCCTGAATCTGCCGGACCGTGTTGGCTATGAGGACTGAGCGGCAGAGGTTGGGCTCGACCAGCATGTGGCAGAGCTGGAGCTTCACCAGGGACATGTCCAGGAGCGACTGCCGCTGCAGGCTGTAGGAGGGGACAGCCCTAAAGCCAGCCAGGGCTCCCCCCATGTCTTCCTCGTGGTCAGCACACTTCCTCTTCAATCCTCGTGCAAACATGGTGTCCTGCTGAGACCAAGAAGATGCGTTAGCACGGACAGACTCTAGCAGACAGTGCCCCACGGTTCAGTCTCTGACTGTGAGCAGTGAAGGCCTGGGGCTGGGAGACAGCTCTCCCCCAGAGCAGCACCGCCCGCATCCATGTCTACAACCCAGACCAATTTTCTCCATCAAAAAAGATAAAGGGACTAAAAATAGGAGAATATATTTTTCAAGAGCGAAGCTGAAAGTCTGTTTTACGGATCTAATCATGGCACCTCTGAGAACAGAGCCTCCAGGGAGGCGAGACAAAGCGCACTTGCGGCCCGCAGAGGGCTCAGGGGCAGGGGCGTACACCCGCCCTTCCGCTGACTCCCGTGGGATCCCGACTGGGGACGACATCACGCCTGCATTCCAGAAGGGTGAGTTCCTTCCCCCCTCAGTGTCCCGCTCACAAGTGTCACACGGACTGCAGACAGCCCCCGGAGAGCCACACCACCAGAACTCGCTGAGCGGGCCTGCCTGCTGGTGCTCTGCACCACATTCTAGAAAGGAGGGACGCAGCATCCCCTGCACAGCCCACACGGCCTTGAGCAGCCCCTCGGTCCCATGCTGCTGCAGCCCACCCACCCAGCCTGCCTTAGGGCTCAGGTCGATTCCCTGGACACCCCAGGTTCACTGCTCCCAGGGTGCAGGGCCTCTGCCAGGCTGCTTTCCACTGACGCTCCTCAGACCCGATCCCGTCCATCCTCAAGCTCCCTTAGGCACAAGCTTGTACAACATGGCCTCAGAGGCCACCTCCCTTCTCCTCCCAAGTCCTTCCTCTCTTCAGAGCAACCAAAACACGTTAGGGCGTGTGTGTGGCAGTGTCCAGCCGGCAGAGACATTTCTCAGCGTGTGACTCGGCGCACTGGTGCTGCGTGTTGAAAATGCAGACCCAGACCCAGGCAGCCCTGACGTGGCACCTCTGAGGCTCAGCCTCGGTGTCAAGGCTCCCGCCAGGGGCACAGCACACATGCGCGGGTCACACTACCGGCCCTGTCTCCGCCCAGAAGGAAAACACATGGACACTGATCTTCTGAACTGACCCTAAAGTGGGAGATCTTTGGGGAATTACAAAGCGGAGCAGAGAGGAGGGAGGCTGTTGACGGTGCCACCGCTGGGGGACCTAGGGGGGGCACTTGCTGGCAGGCTCTGGCACAGGGCCAGCCTGCCCCGAGAGCGGCCCTTCCCGGAGCAGCAGGTTAAGCCCTGATGCACTATCAAGTTTCTCTCTTCTCACGTTTGCAATGTAGCTAAACATTTTTATTTTATTAATAATTCGAGTCATGCATAAACAGGATTATAATCTTTTAAATACGCAAACTTTAGAATTTTTTTTTTTTAAATCAACCTGATGGTTCCCTGAGACCAGGGCACACCCAGGTGCTTCTGGGGAGCAGGGGTGAGGGCGTGTGCTGGCCACCTGGGCTCTGGGGAGGGTGGGGAGTCTCCCAGCGCTAGAGAACTGGCTGCCAACTGCCCCTCCCGGAGAGCTCCCCCCAAAGCTCACCCCTGCTGGTCCTACCCTTGAATAGACAGAAAAAAGAGGTTCCCTTTTCCTCTGAATTTCCTTTCAATGTCACAGATCTCATCTGTGCACTTAACACTCTCAAATTTTACAATATTAAGTGACCTCTTCAGCAATCATCCCAGAGACATGAAAACCAATGTTCATGCAAAAATGTGCACAAGAATGTTCACAACAGCCCCAAACTGGAGACAGTCCCTTTCACCTGGGGTGTGGCCACACGAACACTGATCCACCCACACCACGAAATCCTGCTGGGCAGCAGAAAGGAATGAACTATGGATAACAGGACCATCTGGACAGACCTGAAGGGAATTACGCCGTGGGAAGCAGCCAGCCTCTGACGGTTTTGTACTTGCTGTGTGGCCCTGCTCATGTATCACTCTTGCAGTGACACAGAGCTGAGGGCATGTGGTCAGCAAGGGACACAGCGGGGAGATTTCCGAGGTGAGGGATCCTTCCTCTCCTGGACTGTGGGGTGCTCCCACGAAGTGCTCCCACTGCACAGAACCGCACGTGCACAGCCCCCGTCAGGCCACTGGGACCCTGGGCTGGGCCGTGTACCCTGCACAGATGCCGACCCTGGGGGAGCAGAGGAAGGGCACCCGGGATGTCCTGAACGCTTCTCTGCAACTTTCTGCGGATCTGTGATTATTCCAAAGTAAAAAGTTGAAAGAAAAACTAAGTGACCATGGCTTATTTTCCCCACAGGACCAATATCCCCAGAACAGCACTCGGGTGTCACTCTCAACACAGCCCCTCAGGCCAGAAGCCATCTGTCACACCTGCATAAGGGCCCCTCGGCTATCTTTAGGTGAATGAAAGGAAGAGCTTCCACCAAAACACATATTCTTACTTGTAGTGAGTATTCAAGCTGTTTGTCTTGGCTGCAAATTAAATTTTACAGAGGCTTTTTTGTTTTTAACCAAATCACTTTTTTAAGTCACTGGCTTAAAATTGCTGAGTATACTGAGAATTAACGTACAACCACATCAAACTATAAAAACACAGCCTGCGTTGGGGAAAAAAATTTAAGTCCCAAGGACTCCTCTAGCCCCTTTACCTCTTTGGTTTTCCACATCTCTTTGCAGCCATGTCTGAAATTCTGACCTTGCGTGTCGACAGGTTTAATTTAGTACACCCAAACTCCATCCACTCAGACAACGTGAACTCAGCCCCAGTTTACCGACAGAGCACCCCTGGTGGCCTCCCCGTGGCCTCTTGACTCCAGAAGGAAGACCAGCAGCAAGACCCCTGGCAATACGGGTGGGTGCACAGGATTGAGTGTAGCCAACGGGGGAGGGCGGGGGGAACCACAAAAGGGCAAGAATAAGAAGGGGCTGGCGGGAGAGACCCACAGCTCACTCCTGGAAGCAGCTCAGGAAGTTACACTGAGCACCTAACACCCACAGGCCCCACTTCCCTTTCCCCAAAGGGTCCTTGGAAATCCCAGACTCGTGAGTCCACAGGCGGGTCAACCCCTGAGACTTCGGCCCCTTTCTGAAGGCCAGACACGGGTTTTGGACGCCTCCCGTAGGGGACCTTAAACAGATGAATGAAGTGCTTGGTGCCTGGTGGTGTCAGCAGCTGGGGGCAGCAGCAGGAGCTGCACATTTGCTGGTAACTCCCCTGCTTTACCAACTCTCAGAGCCCCACAGTCAAATTCACCTTCCCTCCGTCTCCACTGCACCCCACCTCTCCCTGGCTGGGTCGTGGGAATCCGGTGCACAGAGCCACGGTTCCTGTCGTGTCCAGACACCCTACTCTACCGTTAGCCTTGTTTCATCACCCTCAGATGTAAACATTCTTTCAAGTTTTAAAACAAACATGTTGAAGGGATAGACTATGGTGTATTCTGACAATGGAATACAACTCAGCAACAAACAGCCCTGATGCTTCATGCAGCACCATGGATGAATCTCAAAACATTATGCAAAAAAAAGACGACAAAAAATATGTCCTATAGGACGGTATGTACCTGAATCTCTAGAACACGCGAAGGCACAGAAGGGTCACCACCTCAGGGTGGGAGATGTGACAAGGGGCAAGAGAGAACTCTCCAGCTCAGTGGGAGGGTACACCATCTACACAGGTGCCTGTGTCACACCAGTCCATGCATGCGTCACAAGTCACTGAACCATACAATTAACGTCTGCTCGTGGCACTGTATTAAATTATACCTTGATTATAAAGAAAAACAAAATGCTGACAGATTTATCACTACAAAAAGGAGTAAAGTTCACTCCTTTACTGGCCCAAGTCCCGAGGCCTGCTGCCGCAAAGGGATGGGCATGTGGGAGTCTGCCATTCCACTAGTTGTTACATTGTACAACCCTGAAGTACTGTCACCCAGAACCTGTGTTGGAGAGCAAAGGGACAAGGCTAGGCCCAGAAGGTGGCCTGTGAGGGCCACCTCACTCAGGTATTTGTGTTCGGGACAAAGCCAGCAGGGTGTGGTCTGACTGCCCCTAAGAGACCCCCAGAGCAGAGGTGAGGAACAGACCCTCCTGGGCTGGGCACACCTGCACCCACCTGTGCGACTTTGGCCTGAGGCTGCTGGATCCCTTCTGATACAGGGCGACAAAAAAAAGGCCCTACACCTCCGAGGCTGCAGAGCCTGGCCCCCGCTAAGCTGTGAGGGAGGTCCTTCCACGAATCTAGCTAAAGGCCCAAAAGCCCACCAGCTCCTCAGGGCCTCAGTGGCACAGCGAGGCAGGCAGTCCACCGACAGCACTGCCCTGTGGCCTCTCCACCAAACACTGGCCAAAGGGAAATATGAAGAGGCCCAGGCAGATTGAGGACCTCTGACCGTCCCACATGGGGGCAGATGGAGTGGCCGGATTGGCTGGCACAGGGTGAGGGAGCAGGAGCAGAGGCCAGCAGGGCAGAGCGCTGAGACGCTCACCTGGAGCCGCAGCGCAGGGACCCTGTCCCTCACGCCCCATCACTTACTGCAGCCCACCTCAGGGGCCCAGCAGTCCCACGAGGCCCCTGGAACCGCAGCTTCCCAGGCTCTGATCAGTAGGGCTGGGATGGCTGGGGACAGACTCAGCCAGACCTGCAGCCACTACCACACACTCCCGAGTCTTAGGTTTTTACGGCAAATCTACATTAACAATGTGAGTTTCTATTACGCAACCAGACTGGCTTTGAAATACTTCATCAAAGGCAAGCGGGGAAAGAGCCCAGTATGGCCCAAGTCCCAAGGCCTGCTGCCACAAAGGGATGGGCATGTGGGAGTCTGCCATTCCACTAGTCTGCGGCACATTTTCCATAAACAATCACTAAAAAATTATTCTGGGTATTTTTTGTTACTTGGAACGATACGCAAACTTTCTTTTCCCCAGTAACATGTTCCAGCATCAGGCTGACGGAATTTCCTAGTCCTCTTTCCAAGATAAAACCTGCCACTCTTCCCAGAAAAGGGTCATAACTGATTATTTTTCTTTTTAGAGACAGAGTCTCGCTCTGTCACCCAGGCTAGAGTGCCGTGGCGTCAGCCTAGCTCACAGCGACCTCAGACTCCTGGACTCAAGCGATCCTACTGCCTCAGCCTCCCGAGTAGCTGGGACTACAGGCGTGCAACCACACCCTGCCAGTTTTTCTAGTTTTTGTAGAGATGGGGTCTCACTATGTTGCTCAGGCTGGTCTTGAACTCCTGGCCTCAAGGGATCCTCCTGGGACTACAGGCCTGAGCCACCGCGTGAGGCCCTGCGGCTCATTTTGAAAGAATGGTGAATTCAGTCCTGCTGTCTGTGCACCCGACACAAAGACAACCAGAAGAGGAGACACAGCGGGGAAAACTCTATCTGTGCATCTCCCAACTGTCAAAAAAGACACTTCTTCATGGTGATCCTATCTGAGGGCCAAGAAGCTTTTGAGAACGTGGAGGTAAGCTTGCCTCTGACTTCTGCCGGTGTCTCCGGGACCCGTCCTAGTCCCACCCAACTGCACCGGAAGACGGGCTTGAGCAGCCCAGCGAGGACGCCCACTTGCCCGCCCGGGCTCTGGGGAGCCTCCTCCTCCCACACCCGGCCGCCCTCCCCGAGGCCAGTCCCCGCGGCACGGGCGGCAGGGGAGTGGCGGAGCCTGAGGCCGGCGTCCTTCGCCCCCCGGGGCAGGGAGCAGGGGGCGACTGCAGGGGAGACCTCGCCGCAGACGGACTCGCAACTACGACCACGGGACAAAGGGAAGGAACCGGGACGAACACTCACCAGGCAGGCAGCCCGCCAGAGACCGCCTGCCCTCGGGGCTGCGGGGCAGGCATCGCAGCCCGCCGCGGCCCAGGGCACCCGGCGGACTCCCAGCTCCGCGGCGACCGTCCGCCACGCACCGCCCGCCGCGCTGGGCCGCGGGACGCGGGGAGGCGCCGGGCAGGGGCTCGGGTCCGCAGGCCCGGCTCCCCGGCGCCAGCTCCGCCGCGGCCGCGCTCCCCGCAGAGCGCCCCCGGCCGCGCCGCCCAACTGGGTGGCGCCGACGAGCGCCGGAGCGGGGGGACCGGCGCCCCAGGCCCCGCCGAGGCCGAGCCGGCCTCCCAAAGGCGCGCGCCGCCCGGAGCCAGCCCGAGGCCGCCCCCGCGCCGCCCGGACGCTCACCTGCACCGCGAGGCCGCCCGCCCGGCCGGGTCCGCCGCCGCCGCGTCCCGCCGCCGCCGAGGGAGGGGCGTCGCCGCCGGGGCGGGGCGGGCGCGCGACCGCCACTCAGCTCCCGCGCGGGGCCGCCGCGGTGCCCGCTGACTGGCCGGGTGCGGGGCGGGCCCTCGGGTTCAAACGCGCGCGGGGCGGGGCCTCGGCGGCGCGTATTCCCGCGCGGCGGCCGCGGCCGTTGGGGCCCGCGCGCGCTCTCGGCCGCCCCGCCCGGCGCGCCGGCCCCGCCCCGCCGGCTCCCAGGTGTCCGCGCGCCGGGCCCTGAGCGCGCCTGCGCCGGGCCCTGAGCGCGCCTGCGCCGGGCCCTGAGCGCGCCTGCGCCGGGGCCGGCGTGGGGTTGGGGCGCACCTGTGGGGCGCGCGGGGGGCAGGGTTTGCGGGGGCGGCGGGGCTCGCGGTAGGAATGAGAGGAAGCGGGGCGGCCCGCAGGGGCTTGGGCCGGCTTCCCGCGGACGCGGGCGCGCCGGGAGGGCTGGGCGGGGCGGCCCGGGCCCTGAGGTCCGTCCGGGCCTGTCCCGAAAGCGGCCGCCCCGGGCCGCCCAGGTTTGCGGTAAGAAATGAGCCGAGAAGGCGGCGCCCGCCTGCCGTGCGGACAGCCGCGCTGTGACTCGGCGCAGAGCTTGTCTGAGGGCGGCACCCAGGAGCTCGGGTCCCAGTTGCCCCAACATGCGCCGCTGTGAGCGCTGACAAGTGGGTTTCTAAGGAAGAAGGAGCAGTTCCTAGGTTGTTTACCCATAATTTGCATTAAAGTAACATAAGCTATTGATTGGCTCTGCATTGTTCTTTGGAGCACAAATGCTAGGAATTTGGAGATAATGGGAGAGGCGGCCGGTCGGGAACACAATGCCTTTAAACCATCGCCCGCCGGGCCCGGCCTCGGGAGCAGGTGTGGCTTGAGTGAGGCCCCTGTTCCTGTTTCTGGGCCGGATAGATTTTGCATATTCACAGCTCAGACTGCTCTGCGCTATTTTTCTTCTCAGAAAGCAGAGAGATTTCTTGAAAATAATTTGTTAGCGGAAGATGTCTTAAATAGGATATGCAAAGTCCTGAAACCACTGGTTGAAGTAACACTTTTTGAGTGCCCACAGCATGGCCAGCAGGTCAGGGCTGCAGCTGAGCACCAAATACAAGAGCAGAAATTTTCCTGTATAATGGAAAAAGGGAGGGGTGAGGAAATAGATGCTTATGTACTAACCTTGGTCACAAAAAGCTGGAAGTGAGATGGGGACACTGTTCATATAGGCCTCTAGGTGAAGGGGTGGGGAACATCTTAAGATACCAAAAGGGGCTGGGTGCAGTGGTGGTGCACACCTGTAGTCCCACCTACCCGGGAGGCCGAGGCAGGAGGATCGCTTGAGCCCAGGAGTTTGAGGTTGCTGTGAGCTGTGATGATATTGTTTACAGTCTAACAGCTAACATGCAAGACCTCTACACAGAACTACAAATCATGGCTAAGAGAAAGTAGCGCCATTTAAATAAGTGGGGGAGTATACCAGGTTCATGGACCGAAGACTCACTAGTGTAAAGATCTCCAAATGTATCTGCAGATTCAGTGCAATCCCAATCAAAACCCCAAACAGTTTTTAAGGAAATTGACAAGCTGATTCTAAAATTTATGTGGAAACACAAAGGGCCAGGAGGAGCCTGGAGAAGCCTGAAGACCGAGACAGTTGTAAGCTAGACCATGGCTTGGAGAACCATGTGGCAGGCTCTGCTGGAGCTGGGCACACGTGGCCTGTGACTCAGCATTCTCTTTCTCAGGATGTGCCCAACGGAAGGGCACATGTGTGTTCACACACCACGTGTAGGAGAGAAGTTATAGCAGTTACTCATCACAGCCCGTGAAAGCTGTCTGATTCAAAACGGAGTCACTCGTGTCAAACCCTGGCAAGTCAGAGCCGGGAGGGCCGTGAAGGCGGGGTCCTCACACCATTTGTCTGATAACAGGAACTGCTACACGGAAGGTTTCCAGACTGCAGCTGGCTGTATGTCAGGCGAGGACAGCAGCTGCTTATGGAGGACACCTGCCTGGCACCCTGCTGCACAGCCCAGTCCAAAACTGCAGGGCCCCACAGCAAGGATACTCTTGTGTACCCTCCCCTTTCCGTGGTCAAACCCTAACCCTTCTCTTGGTCCTCTAGACACACGGGAGCCCACCCCAGTCTGTGTGCGTGTCCTGGGCTGCAGTCCTACTTCTTATATATTATTCCCAAATAAAACCTTTTTTTAACTCAGAGATTCACCTCTCTGTATTTTTTTTATGTATACAGCTTAAGACTGAAAACCACCCAAATGCCCACCAGCAGGAGAGTGGACACGAGGGCGGTATTTGACAACGGCATGCACTCAGCCAGACGGACGGACACACCACTGCTGTACGCAACTAAACGGTGGATCCCCCAACACAGTGTTTAGGGAGAGCAGCCGGACTCAGAGTCACGACTGATTCCACGGATGTGCAATGCAGATCGGGCCGAGGGACACTGTGCCAGGGGATGACCCCAAGACAGCACGGGGTCTTCTGGGGCCTGGTGACTGTCGCTGTCTGGATCTGAATGGTGGTGTTGAATCATTGGTGTGTTCCCTTTTGGAGTCTTCTATGTTTTTACTTCAATAAGTTCATTAAAGCAGTGGTCCCCCACCTTTTGGGCACCAAGGATCGGTTTCATGGAAGAGTTTTTCCATGGATGGGGGTAGGCGGTGGCAGAGCTCAGGCGGTGATGCCATGGGTAGCAGCTGTAAGTACAGGTGAAGCTTTCACTCACCTCCTGCTGTGCGGTTTCATAGAAGGCAATTATTCCATGGCACAGAGGGCTGGGGGTGACGGGAGATGGGGTGGGGAGAGGAGGAGATCAGGCAGTGATGTGAGCGAGGGGGAGTGGCTGCAGCCCAGTTCCTAAGAGGCCACCACCAACACCAGTCCACGCCCCTGGGGTTTGGGGACCGCAGCATTGAAGTGTCTAAGGCTGGATGCCCAAGAGGCTGGCCCCAGGGGCTGT
>CM052442.1:276021-305832 GCA_028533085.1 Varecia variegata | reverse complement strand
TAGCCGGCCAAGGCTGCCGGGCGGGGGCCCCTCGCCCACCACCAACCGGGGAGGACCAGGGCAGAGCCGGCCCCGCCTGCTGTGTGTCCCCTGGGCAGGCTCTGCGGGGAGGTCTCTGCATCAGAGGATCCACAGTCCTAGGAGGGGCCCCAGCTCAGCCGGCACTGGAGAGAGGCCACCTCACCACTCTCGTCCCGGAGTGGGGCAGGAAAGGGCATCGGGGCAGAGGCTGGGGCGGCACGGAGGAGCCAGGCAGGAGTTGGAGAGAAGGGCAGGTGTCAGCCGGGCATCCTGCGTCACAGCCGCCCCCAGGCCGTGGGGCCAGGACAGCGAGCCTGGGGCTGGTATCCCTGTCACCTGCCCAGGGTGAGGAGGGCTTGGGGGGTGGGGCAAAGCAGAGGGGCGAGTGGGGGCATTTGCCAGGACAGGGGTGCTGCCGAATGGAGAGGGGTGCTCAGGGCTGAGGGAGAGGGTGCATGCCTGGTGGGTCTGTGTGTGCAAGCATGAGTGTGCCGTGTGAGGGTGCGCACACTCGCCTGTGTGTGCGAGGTGATCGCACCATGTGGCCCAGCCCTCTGCAGGCCCTGGAGGACGCCCCCCATCCACAGGCCAGGCCAGGAGGCGGGCTGGCTCTCCTCCCGCCCTCAGCCCAGACGCCACACCCTTGCCTGTTAGGCGAGGCTTCCTTCCGGCCTGGAGGGTCAGCCCGACACCCACGCACAGCAGATCACTGCTCCCCGTAACCTCAGACTCCCGGCCTCAGCGACCCTCCCACCTTGGTCTCCCAAAGCGCCGTGATTACAGGCGTGAGGCACTGCGCCCAGACTGTATTTTTCTGGTAATTTGTTCATGCCATCTGTTTTCAAAAATGTTGACGTACAGTTGTTTACAGTATTCTCTGATCTTTTTTTAGAACTGCTTCTTTTTGTATATGGTAGGACGCCCTCTCTGATGGCGAGTTCCACAGGTTTTGACACGTGCAGCCATGTGTTTGTCACCGTTGTGACAGAGAACAGCCGCGTCACCCCAAATTCCCTCCTGCTGCCCCTCTGTGGTCAGCCTGGCCCCCACCCAACCCCTGGCCACCACGGACCCACTGTCCTTCGCCCTGGAATGCCGTGTGGACGGAGCCACGGGTAGCGGCCTCTTGTGTCTCGTTCCTTTCAGGTGGAAAAACGCATCTGAGACTCACCCGTCACGTTTGAACTGACAGCGCTTTCCTTTCTATTTCTGAATAGTTTTCCAGACCATGGATGGACTGCAGCTGTTTATTCGCCAGTTGAAGAACAAGCGGTTTGTTTCTAGCCTGGGGTGATTATCAATAAAGCTGCTGCTATAAAGGTTTGTCGTGGGGTTTCTGGGCCACCACGGGGCGAGAAGTGACCAAACGCCTTTGCACGGTGGCCGTGCCATTTCGCATTCTCGCCAGGAGCGACGAGACTTCCTTTAGTGTCACACTGCTGTCAGCAAGCGGCATTGTCAATTCACTCATTCAGTTACTTTGCAGCCACTTAGCGGTGCGCAGTTGTGCGGCACGTGGTTGACATGTGTCTGCCTGATGAGAAACGGCGGCGCGCGCAGCTCCGTTAACCTCCGTTCCTCCGTGCCGTCCTGTTTGCTCAGAGCTTTAGCCCACTTTTAAGTTGGGTTGTTTCTTTATTACTGAGTTCTGAGAATTCTTTATATATTCTCAATACCAGTCCTTTACCTGATATATGATTTACAAATATTTTCTGACAGTTTGTGGACACTTATTGTTTTTTAATTCTGCAATTATAGCATCTTTTTGTTCTTTTTTTTTTTTTTTTTTGAGACAGAGTCTCACTCTGTTGCCCAGGCTAGAGTGAGTGCCGTGGCGTCAGCCTAGCTCACAGCAACCTCAAACTCCTGGGCTCAAGCAATCCTCCTGCCTCAGCCTCCCGAGTAGCTGGGACTACAGGCATGCACCACCATGCCTGGCTAATTTTTTCTATATATATTTTTAGTTGGCCAGATCATTTCTTTCTATTTTTAGTAGAGACGGGGGTCTCGCTCTTGCTCAGGCTGGTCTTGAACTCCTGAGCTCAAAAGATTCACCTGCCTCGGCCTCCCAGAGTGCTGGGATTACAGGCGTGAGCCACCGCACCTGGCCTATAGCATCTTTTTGATACAAATTATTCATTTGTGTCTTTCTTTTCTTTGTTTCTTCTTCCCAGCAGTCAATTCATTTGGTTGGTTAATTGTTTCTAAGAACCAACATCTGTCTTCATTGATCTTCTCTATTTCATCTTTGTTTTCCATTTCATTAATTTCTAATCTTATATATTTATTTTTTTGAGACAGAATCTTGCTCTGTCACCCCAGGTAGAGTGCAGTGGCGTCATCATAGCTCACAGCAACCTCAAACTCCTGGGCTCAAGCGATTCTCCTGCCTCAGCCTCCAGAGTAGCTGGGACTATAAGCTCACGCCACAATGCCTAGCTAATTTTCTATTTTTTTCGGAGATGGGGTCTCACTATGTTGCCCAGGCCGGTCTCAAACTCCTGGCCTCAAGTGATCCTCCTGCCTCAGCCTCCCAAAGTGTTAGCATTACAGGCATGAGCCAGCCCACCCTGGCCTAATCTTATATTATCTCTTTTCAACTTTCTTTGGGCTTACCTTGTTTTTTTTACTTCTCAATTTCCTTTTTTTAATTTGATTTTTTTAAAGTAAGATATAATTTACATGCAGTATAACTCACCCCTCTGGCGTGTGCAGTTCCGACTCTTGACAAATGCGCCCAGTTGTGTAACTATCAGCACAGCTGGGCTATACAACACTCCCAGTGCCTCCCAAGTCCCCTCCTGCCCCTTGCAGCCAGTCCTGCCTCCAAGGTCCGAGGTGGAGACTTAGCTCACAAACGCCGAGTTTTCTTAAGTATCTGCAGCCGTTTCCCTGGAAGCTCCACTCTGTGCCCACACATGAGGTGTGCGGTGTCCACGGTCACCCAGTGCTCGGTATGTTGTTTCCATTATCTCTTCCTTAGCTCACGTGTCATTACCAGTGTGGGTGAATGTGGTGTGCGTGTCCCAGTGCTTGTCTATAAAATTTCCCAAGCATTGTGTGACGTTTTCAAACATGCGGCAGCATTAAAGAAATTAGTGTAACCCCAAACGCTCACCACTTCTTTTCTACAGTTAACAATTTACTGCACGCGCTCTTCCGCACGTCTCTCCCCCACCCACCCCCTGCATTCATCCAGCCACCAGCCCTCTCTAGGCATCCAGCCGTCCGCTGCTCTGTGCATCCACACACCGCTCTGCCCGTCCACCCCTGCCCCCTTCCTTGTCCCTGCAAGTCCCACTTCCTCATCTTGGAGGACTGACTCCAGCTGGGGCACTGCTTCCGGGCCCTGAGCCGTGTGAATCAGACACCAGCAGGGACAGGCCCGACAGCCAGGTCCTCAGGGTTGCCACGGTCTCTGCAGCTGCCCGCCACCCCCACAGGGGCCCACCGCAGGTTGAGGACCGGGGTCCCGGGCATTCCAAGGGCCCCTAGTTTACCTCCCGGGAGCCAGGCAAGGCCCAGACCTTTCTTTGGACTGTGCAGGGTGTGAAACCCAGGCCTGCTGTTGACCCTTTTCTGCACAGGCCCAGAGACAGGCTCTCCGAGGAGCACATGGAAGCCAGGCTCTGCAGGGTGAGGGAAGGGAAGAGCCTGCGAAAGGCTGAGACCAGGTGGAGACCGGCCCTGGGCATCCAGGGAGTGTGGATTCTATCAAAGTGTAAATGTGAGGTTTGCACATGTCTAAGCTATTCCATAAAAAAGTCATTTAGGCTGCCCGTTTAGGCTGTGACAATCTTTTCTGCCATCTGGCAGGTGTGCCTTCCTCAGGAGGTGGAGGTGCTACCGCCTGCCACCTGCCCTGTGATGCAAGGCCCAGGCCTAGAGGCTGGGCATGGGTGGGAGGGGCAGTCGTCTACTCATCACATTTATTGAGCCACAGCCTTGGAGCAGCTGTGGTTTCTAGAGGTCCCTGAGTCTGCTTTGGTCTGAGGTCTGGGGTCAAAAACAAGGTCTATGTTTTGCCCTCGGCTGGCAAGCAGGGCCCAAGGAGGGGGTCAAGAGGGGGTTGGGGGCTCCTAGGGACACAGGTCTGCTTCCAACCCTCACTCCCCACAGCTGCCCAAGCCCACCATGCTCTGGCCTCATCTGCCCCCACCCCTGGCCCAGAACTGGCCCCAGGAACAGCAGCAGGAAGAGGAGGGGAGGGGCCAGCACCAAGGAGCGGTGACACCCGCACACCTGGAGACCACACTCAGCTCCGTCACCTTCCCTGATGTGGGTGTCCAGGCAGTGCCACAGCTGGGGGAAGCCCAGCCTGGAGCTGGCAATGCCCACCGCGCTGGAGGGAGCAGCCCACTCTGTGCCTGCTGCCCAGCCTTGGAAAACTGCACACAGGGTGTGGGGGGACTGGGGTGCTGGGGGGACTGCACAGGCTGGGGCCCGCTCTGCTCCTCAGACAGGGAATGACTAATGACCTGCTGGAAATTTTCTGGATTCAGAGAAACCCCAGTCGCCCTCAGCCAGAAAATCTCCCGGGGCCCTTCCTCATAGTGATTGAAGTACCCCAAACCACACGGCAGGGAGGGGTGCGGGGCAGTGCTGGGCTCCTTGGGGCTTGGCAGGGCTCCCTGCCTGTTTCCCCGCCGGCAGGAGGGCACCAGAGCACGGAGGCCTGTGACTTAGCCGCCAACCCCCGACCCTCTCCAGGCCTGGCCCAGGGGCAGGTGCAGACCCCCAGCACACAGTCCTGGGCCTCCTGGCCCCAGCCCCAGTGTCTGGGACAGGAGCGACGACCCAGCCAGCCAGGCTCTGCGGACCAAGGGTGTCCCCTCCCACCTGCCCTGGCCACGACCCTGGCCCTGCGAGGGGTCAGGTCCTCGCCGCCCCGCCCGCCGCTGCCCTGCCAGGGCCTGGGCGGGGGCTCGCTCGGAGCTGGGGGGGCCTCGCTGGGGGGAGGGGGTCTTCGCTGGGCAGGTTCCCGCTGCGGGAACTAACCCGGGGTATCCGGGCCCTCCCTCCAGGTCCCCGCGGGCAGCCGGGCGGCGGGGGGTGCCCCACGACCCGCGCTCGCCCAACGCCCAGGGCTCGCTTCCGTCTCCCGGCGGTCGGCGCTCCCGCGTCGGCTCCTCCGGGGACCCCCAGCGCCCTCGGCCACAGTCTCTCCCCCACCAGACGCACTGCGGACCTGCAGCCTCGGCTTCCCTGGCAGTGACACGGGCGCGGCGCCGCGTGAGCAGAGAGGGCCGCGGTGCGGGAGAACCTCCCCCATTGCGGTTCTCCGGACTCCCTCCCCCTTCCCGCCCGCGCCCAGACCTCGAGCCTCCCCGCCCCGCGGCCCGCAGCTTCCTGTCCTGTCTCGTTCCACGCCCCCCCCCCGCCTCCACCCAGAAACACTCGGTCCCTCCACATCCCCAAGCCCGCCCCGAGCTGCTCCGTCCTCCCTCCTCCTCCCCTCCGCCGTCCCCTTCAGCCCCCGCCCCGCAGACGCCCCGCGTCCGGCGGGGCAGGCTCCCGGAGGCGGACAGCCTGGCTCGGCGCCCGCACCCACCTTCTCGCCCGGGCGGGCCTGTCGCGGCGCTGGCAAAGCAATGGGCGGCCAGGGAGGCGCGTCCGCACGGCCCGGGGGGCCCGCAGCCACCCTGGAGCCCAGGCAGGCAGGGGCGGAGGCGCGGGGCGAGCTGGTAAGCCCGCCTGGCACTGGGTTTCTAGGGTCCGCACATACTCGCGCGCCTTAGTCAGACGGCAAGTTCCCTGGCCCCGGAGCGCAGGCGGCCTTCACCTTCACCGCTGTTATTTGTACAGTAACCCCAGCAGGTAGGTGCTGCTGTTGTACCCACTTTGCAGATGCCAACATCGAGGCACAGCCGGGATGCACACCCAAGCTCCAGCGCCCCCCCCCCACCATAGGGGTTTGCACAGACACAAAGCGGTTGTCCGTGCGTGACCTCTGGGATGTCACCGTGTCCCCGTGGGGTTTTTTTGTTTGTTTGGTTGGTTGTTTTGAGACAGAATCTCACTCTGTTGCCCGGGCTAGATAGCGTCAGCCTAGCTCACAGCAACCTCAAACTCCTGGGCTCAAGCAATCCTCCTGCCTCAGCCTCCCAAGTAGGTCGGACTACACGCACATGCCACCATGCCCGGCTAATTTTTTGTATATATTTTAGTTGTCCAGCTAATTTCTTTCTATTTTTGCTAGAGACAGGGTCTCGCTCTTGCTCAGGCTGGTCTTGAACTCCTGAGCTCAAAGGATCCACCCGCCTTGGCCTCCCAGAGTGCTGGGATTACAGGCGTGAGCCACCGCGCCGGCCGTGCCCCCGTGTTTTATCTGTCTGCCGGCCAGGCCGGGCCTGCCCTTCAGGAGGCGGTGACAGTTGCAGGTGCCCGTACCTGCACCGGGGCCAAAGGCGTCCCAGCACAGGGGCTTTGCTCCCGACTTGTTCCTCGCTCAGCCCCTCTAGAGGAAAAGGGGAGCCCTCTGGGCTTGGAAGCTGGGAGGAGGTCGAGAGGGG
Source organism: Varecia variegata (assembly GCA_028533085.1). Lineage (NCBI taxonomy): Eukaryota > Metazoa > Chordata > Mammalia > Primates > Lemuridae > Varecia > Varecia variegata. The sequence goes on along the minus strand of CM052442.1, from coordinate 299,299 downwards.
ACGTCTCCCCCAGGTTCGCTCTGGGGGTGGAGGAGCGGGTGGAGGGAGGAGGTCCCTGCGCGCCTGACCCCGCCCTAGGCCCTAGGAGCCGCCCTGCCCCCTTGGGACTCCAGCTTTCTGGCCAAACCGCCGGAGCTGGGGGTGGGGGCTGGGGGAGGGGGCGGAGCCGCCCCAGCGCGCTGACACAGGCGCCTGGAATTCCCAGGGGAGCCCGCCCGCAGCCCGGGACCCCTTCCGCCCTGGGCCAGCCCCAGCCAGCTGGAGCCAGGGAGGACTCGCTCCGGGGCAGGGCGCACACCGACCTCGCTTCTCCTCCCGGAGTGGCCCCATCCCTGTCCCTGCCAGGCAGCCAATGTGGCAGCTAGGTGCCCTCTGTGCCCGGCCCCAGGCAGTGACCTCACTTCACCCCACAGCCACCAGAGAAAGCCAAAGGGCAGGCCCTGCCCGGCTCCTGCCTCAGAGCCTTGGGCTGGAATCCCGGGTGCCTTGGGCACATCACCCAGCAGGCTGTGCCTCACGTGCCCCATCTATGCAAAAGGCGTTAATTTTCGAGGACTCTGGGACAGTGCCTGGTGCGTGGGTAACTGCTGCGATTCGTGGAAAGGAAACAGGCCCAGAGGACCGACATCACAGAGCCACCCTCCCTGCTCTGCTCAGCGTCCTCCGCTGTTCCACTAGGATGCTCCGGGCTTCTGAGGGCAGGAGGTGCCCAGGCTGGGAGTCCGAGCAGGCTCACACACACAGGCGTGTGGATGTGCACAGGTGTGACACTCATGTGTGCCCCATGTGTGTCTACGTGTTCATAGGAGTGCACATGTGAGTGCATACTCTGGCCACTTCCACTCCGGGGTGGGGCATCGTATAAACACAGATCCGGTCTCCAGGGACACTGGGCCCTGCCCCCAGGTTTGGCCAGCCTGGCTCATTCATCCCCTGGGCATCCCTCACCAAGGGGCACATTGCCATCTGGGGCAGGGGCGTGTGGCGGGCCCAGCTTCCTGGGACAGCAGGCCTGTGCGAGAGCAGGGGCCCCCCAGCTCAGGGGGAGCCCAGGAAGGAGGGCCAGCCACAGCAGCTATCCCCAGGGAGCCTCCACCCCTGACAGCACTGGCCACGGGCAGCCAGGATGGGGCACTCAGCAGAAGCCCCAGGAGTGACAGGTCCCAGGGAGCTGGGCAGTAACACCGCGGGGCCGGGGCATGGGGCCCCTGCCGGAGTGTGGGCAATCCCCTGGGGTGCGTGGGGGGACTGAGCTGCCCCTCCCCAAGCAGGCCCAAGGCTGCTTCCCAGACCCCCCGTGCCCCCCAAGCCACTGCCCTCACACAGGTAGTAGCAGGAGCCAGACCCATAAGCCCACAGGCTAAGACCTGCCCGAGACCCGGCAGTCGGGCTGCTCCCGCCCCAGGCCAGCCCCATGGCCACGGACTGGCCCATGTCCCAGGACGGGCCTGCCCCACCCGTCCCTGCCTGGCTCCTGCAGGCTGCGGACACCCCCGGGTGTGTTGGGGGCTGTGGGGATGAGCCCATCCCCCCTGCTCCGGGTCCCCCCTGCCCCAGGTCCCCCCTGCCCCAGGTCCCTCCTGCTCCAAGCTCCTCAGCTGGGGCCATCACCACCCTGACTCTGACCTCGAGGTGTGGTGTGGCACAGTGCCCAAGGGTGGAGCTCAGGCTGGGGCGAGAGGCGAGTGGGGAGCCAGGATGGACTGGCAGCGCCACGGGAGGCTCCTCATTCATTCATTCATATCTGCAACCAATAATGCATGTGGGCCTCCAAGGATCAAGGAGCAGGCCAGGGGACCTTCGGGGGAGACCCCGCTCGTGGGTCTGAAGGGCTTGGGCTCGGCTGGCCAAGGGCGTTGCAAAGGCCTGAACACTTCGGGACTGGCCCCGCTTCCCCCAGCCTGGCTGCCCAGGGGCTCCGACTGACCACACTCCCCCATCCAAGCAGCCCTGAGGCTGCGGGGGTGCGGGGGCAGGTCACCTGCAAGGGCCTCTCCCATCCCCCCCAGGCCCTGCTTCCCCTGCAGCCATCCTCCAGGGGACAGTGTCCCTGATGGCCTTCAGCTGCCACAGGCTCCTGGACTGCAGCCTCCTGATGGGACCAGTGTCCTCCCAGACCCTCCATGCATGGACCAGCCCCCAGTGACGTTGCTCCAAGCCAGCAGCCCCTCTGCCCTGGCCTGTGGCCCCCACAGCACCTTCCCCTAGGCCTGCCCGGGCGCCCCTCCCCTCCTTCCTCTCACTCCAGGGCTGAGAAACGCATTGTCACACCACCAACGGCCACCAGGGGGCGCGCCCGCGTGCGGGTCCAGAGCATTCAGAGCTACTTACTTGGGAGCTGGGAGGGGCCGGGGACAGAAGAGGCTGACCATTGGCTGGCACCGTCTGGGCTTCACGACAACTTGGCCAGGTGGCTGCACTGAGTCCATGCTCCAGACGAGGGAACAGTAAAGCGGATACTGCCCACCCGGAGTGGGTGCGCTGGGTCTGCAAGAATCCAAGCCCACTAGCTTGCTAGGTGACTTTGGGAAAGAAACTTGACCTCTCTGGGCCTTAGTTTTCCCACCTGTACAGTGGGGGAGGGAAGGCATCATGGCCGTGGCTGGGCAGGGCTGGCTACTGGACAGAGTGCTGGGCCCTGGCTGGTGTCGGGCCCCTGAGAGCAGGGATCCACCCCACCCAGCACGGGTGCCTCAAGGCCACCGTCTCCGCAAGCAGGTGACCCTGCACCCATGGGGTGGGGGGTCCGCAAGGGCCAATCCAGCCCTGCCCCAGCCAGCTGGGGATAAACCCACCAGGGCAGCTTTGGGGGCGGTGGGCAGGACAGGCGAGGCTGCCTCCCTGCCGTCTGCCGTGTGTGCACTTGTGTGAGCACATCTGGGAGTGCCAGGGTCCATCCTCAGGGTGCCCAGCAACACCCTCTTCCTCCCGTGACCCTGCCAGCCCACTGGGCCCCGGGGGCCAGGAATGCCCACTGCTTTGAGCCGCAGAGACCCAGGCCCTGCCCTCCTCAGGGACCCTAGGCCTTCTAGGGCGCTAGGGTGGGCCCCCCACCTCCTGGCAATGTGGAACCTCCTCCAGCCCTGGCGTCTGAGGCTACCTCAGAAAGTCGGAAGGGGCAAAGGCCACCGCTGGGGCCGGGAGGAGGGTGCCGCCCGCCTGTGCTTGGGCTGCAGGCCGGGTGCTGGCAGCACTGTTGTTCCCACGCTCCGTGGTGCCAATATTGGCACCCAGCCCTGCCCCACCCTTGCCTCACGGGTACTAGGGCACCAGAATGTGGCTGTGGATTCCGTCCCCTAGGGCCACAGATTCCTGTCTCAGTGGGCGAGGGCGGAGGACGGCTTTCCGCCCTTTGATCCTTGCCAGCTCCAGAGAGCTGAGCCACACCTAGGCGCTGCCAGCCAGGCCACGGGGGAGGCCGGGAGGCGCGCCCAGGCAGGACAGTTCTGACTCCCCTGTTCGCCCAGGCTTGGGAACCCCAGCTCCTGACTCCCCTCCTGCCAGCTGGGTGGTGGTCCCTGCCTCCAGAGCCTGGTGTCGGGACCAGTCTGGCTGGTGCCAGCCCTCACTGGGGGTCCAGATCTGAACCCTTTTGTGCTGAGACTGCATCAGCAGCCCACCCCCAGGCCCCCAACCTGCTAAGGGGTCCACAATCCCCAGTCGTCTGCCAGCCCGGCCTCACCTGCTCAGACTCTGCCCCATCCCCCCGTGACCGGGGCGCCTGGTGCTGGTCAGAACGCTGGAGAATCAGGAGGCCCCCAGGATGTCCTGGGCCTCACCTCTGACCACCAAGGAGCCAGCACAGACTGCAGCCCGGCCGCAGGCTCCAAGGACACTCGCCCCCCACCAGAGCCTCTGAGCAGGGCCACAGTTGCTGGCGCCTCAGTATACTGCCTGTGTCACCCACCCGTGTTCAAGCACCACTGAGCACCGCAACCCTGGGAGCAGGGGCCAAGCAGGAAGCAGGGACACCCTGAGCCTGGGGGAGGGGCCCAGGTCCAGGTGTGCAGAGAAAGGAGGAGCCCAGAGAGGGGTCTCATCCGCGCTCCTGAGAGGCAGGGGGATGGCTCTGCCCTGTCCCCTCGCCAGCTTCAGTGCCTCAGTTTCCTCATCGGCTAAATAGAAATTAAAGTAATTGGCACCCCCCTCCCAGAGGCCGTGGTCCTTAGCGTGAACCTGGCACTTGCTTCCTCACCTTGCCACGTGGTCCCCGGCCAAGGGAAGAGAGGCCAAGCCAGAGCCACCTGGCTTGCGGGGAGCCCTGGAGGGTGGGTCCCTGGGACGCGCCCTGCTCTCCTGCCCTCTTGATGTGGACGCCCTCGACACCGGGTTAGTCCCAAACCCTGCCTGGCCAGAGGACTGCTCGGGTCTTGGGGTGTCTGTCCCTTTCCAACGGGTGCCTCCCTCTGGGCACACAGGAGAGGGAAGTGGCCAAGAGGGGTCCTCACGGTCACAGGAGCCCCAGGGACGCGCACTAGAGGCAGCGGCGCGGCGCGGCCCTTGCTGCAGGAGTGGACTTCTGGGCAGAGCTTCCTCCGAGGGGCCGGCCTGAGTGTGGCGGGGGCACGGCCGTCCGCGGCCTGGCACGCGGCGGGGCGCTCGGGTAGCGCACCCCTTTCCCCTTGCACGCCAGGCGGGGGCGGGGGCCGGAAACCCGCGCTGGATTCCTGCGCCTCCGTCGGACAAGCCCGCGCCTGCGCCTCCCGGACGGGCGCGTCGCCCGCGCAGGGGGCGGGGCCGGGAGGAGGGGACCCCGAACGCCGACCCCCGACCCCCCGGCCGCCTGCCTGGCGGGCCCGGCCCCCAGGGACACCTGGCCGGACGGGGGCGGCGCGGGGCGCGGGGGGGCGGCGGCGGCAGAATGCGCCCTTGTGGGCCGCGTCCCTAGCGTGTCTTGGCGGGCCCGGCACCGGCCAGGCTCCAGCGCCCGCCCCCGGCCCGCGCCCCAGGCCCGAGCGCATACCTGGCGAGGCCGGGGCACCGCGGGGCGGGGCCTGTGGGCCGAGCCGGGCCGGGCTGCGCCGCCGCGGGCTGGAGAGGCGGAGGGCCCCTTGGGGAAGGTGTGGGCCCCGCCTGAAGCCCTCCGACGGCTGTGACCCCGAGGTCGTGCCCCACCCCTTGGCACGCTGGGGGTGGGACTGGCAGAGCCCCAGGAGGGTGGTTTGTCTGCGGGGGTGGGGGCGAATCCTCCGGGCTTGGTCCCCAGAATGGTGGGCGTGGCGGACCAGGTGGCTGCCGCGCCAGGTGGGGTCGCTGCCGAGCGCGAGCCCGAGCGAGCCTGTCGCGGAGCTGCCAGGCGAGGGAGGCAAAAGCGAGAGCAAAGAGGCAGAGGTGTGAGCGGCCGTCGGTCCGGACGGCGAGTGCAGGACACGGGTGGAGGCCGTAGCAGGGGCCGGTGTGGAGAGGGCCGGGGGCGTGTGCGGTGGCTCCATCCCTTCACCACTGCCCCCCAGCCTCCACCCATGCTGGGTGCCGGCACCTGCTGAGAGCAGGGACAAACGAGATGCTCACCGTCACTGCCCCAGGCTTGGGACCTCCGCGATGGACATGGCCAGCAGGAGCGGGGACGGCGCCCCGGTGGGAGCGCAGGGCACGGGGGCGGGCTGGGCTCTGCGGACCAGATGGACGGGCTGGCGGCGGGGCCTCCACTGCCTGGACAGGGCGACACTCCTCAGGGGACCCAGTGACAGGAGGTGGCAGTGGGAGCATGAGCGTGGTGGGACACAGGGAGGGAAGGGCAGGAGACGTCTGTGGTGACTCCGGAAGGGCACTCCAGGCATAGGGGCCGGAAGGAGCGAGGGCGGAGCAGGGAGAGAGGCCTGGTCACAGGCTCGGCGGGAGACCAGGCTGGATGGAGGTGCGGGGGCCTAGGCTCCGTGGGGAGCCATGGCGGTGTTAAACGGGGAGACAGCGGGGTCAGGTGTGAGGTTTGGAGGCATCACCCCAACACACACTGAAAGCATGGCTTAAAGTCTGTAGAATAATCCTGTCTTTAGGTTGGACCAAAGTTTACTGAATAATTCTCCTAACATTGGGTATTAGGGTGATTTCCAGACCCAGCTGCAGTGGGACCATGACACTGCTTTCTGGGAGGTTCTTGCTGGTTGTCATCAGCTGCTGACTGAGACGCTTGGGCAGCTTAACACTCTACCAGTGGTGTTTATTTTTATTTTTTATTTATTTATTTTTTTTGAGACAGAGTCTCACTCTCTTGCCCAGGCTAGAGTGAGTGCCGTGGCGTCAGCCTAGCTCACAGCAACCTCAAACTCCTGGGCTCAGGCAATCCTCCTGCCTCAGCCTCCCGAGTAGCTGGGACTACAGGCATGCACCACCATGCCCGGCTAATTTTTTCTATATACATTTTTAGCTGTCCATATAATTTCTTTCTATTTTTTAGTAGAGATGGGGTCTCGCTCTTGCTCAGGCTGGTCTCGAACTCCTGAGCTCAAACGATCCACCCGCCTTGGCCTCCCAGAGTGCTAGGATTACAGGCGTGAGCCACCGTGCCCAGCCTGGTGTTTATTTTTTTAACTTGAATTTTTCTTTGAAAAACAGTGAGAGTGAACATTTTCCTAGATGTTTATTAGCCATTTGTACTTCTCCACTTGCCGCTCGTAGGAAGTTCTGTAAGTCGGTTTGCGCTCCGTGCCCAGGTAGAGGTTCCCAGGCCTGCCCAGCCCCCCCCATCCTGGTGCCCCGGGGACTGGGTCTCAACAAAGGACGAGCAGGTGTCAAACGTCCTCCCGCCTCGGCCCCACAAGGTGCTGGGTGACAGGCGTGAGCGCCGGCTGCACTCGGCATCCTGTGGTGGATGTTGCAGCTGCTGGCGTCACCCTAACTGGCACTTGCCCGTCGCCTGCGAAGGCTGCTGCGAACCTTTCTCACCCAGTGCACGTTTGCTCAGAGTCCCTCTTGGTGCAGTTTCTTCTTCCGGTTCCTTTGTAATCCCTCCCCTTCTGGTGCCGAGTTTCCCAGGTGCCTTCCTGCCAGAGAGTTGATAAATCCTCAACTCGCATCTTTTCCCTTTCTCGTGGGAGAACCCTTCAACCCACCTGTCATCAGGGTGGAAGGTCCAGGTTTGACCCTGGGCCGGTCCCAGCTACATGGGCCCCCCTCACAGAGCAGGTGGCCTGGGGCCGCTGGCACTGCCCACCATGTCCTTACGGAATGGGGGAGGGGTATGTCAGCCCTCCCCCGCTCGCACTGCCCCCTCCCCGCCCCAGCCCAGCCCGGGCGTATCCCCGCGGCTTCTCACCCCACCCTGGCTGCACTTCCTGACTGGCAGCCTGACATTCAGGGTGCCCTTCTCCTGGCGGAGTCAACCTGGCTCCCCTGAAAATCTCCCAAACAAGCCCGAGAGGCCTGCCAAGAGGGACTGAGTTCCCACTGGGGCTGACACGTCCCTCCAGGGAGGGGCCGGGTGACTCCCTGTCCAGGGCTGCTCAAGGGGCCACACACAGGTAGCCCCAGCCGCCATTCCCAAGCCCCATGGAGCCTCCGGCCACTTGCCCAATTTTTGGTCCCAGTCCTGCTCGGAAACCCTGGGGTAAAGGGTGGAATGACTTCTGTGAGCTGTGTTTGGACCCCTGGGGCCATGTGCTGCTCATCGAGGGGCAGCCAGGTTCCCACCCACAGGAGGCGCTCTGGGAAGATGAGGCGGGACCACCGAGCAGCGCAGGGAGGGGCGGCCCCTGGGGCTGCCGCGGAGGGATCCCCTTGCCTCTGGGGCGCTGGGCAGACTGGGGGCCGCACCACCCCACATCCCGCAGCATGAGGCCCCACCAGTCGGGCCACTGGGCTTGTGCAGGAGGGGCTCCGAGGTGTGGTTGTGTAGAGGAGGGGCTGGGGATGTGGGGGGTGTCCCTGCGGATTCAGTTGTCCCGTGGGAGGGAAGGGGAGGGCTTGGTACCTCCTGAAGGGTCACCCTGTCTCCGCAGCCTCTCCATGCCCCGGGCAGCAACGCACACACAGGCCTGCTCTGCTGCCAATCCCTGAGCCCCTTCCCCTGCCTCAGTCTCCCCATCTGGGAATTTGGGTGGTAATGGCTCTTGTGCTGGGCGTCCACCACTGGCCAAGTTGGGGTGGAAGGTCAGCAGCCAGGGGCTGAGTCCCGCTCCAGTCCCCAGTTGCCACAGGGGCCCTTGGGGGTCTTCAGTGCGCACCCCGAGAAACGGAGGCCTTTCCAGCAGAGGAAGCCACTGCCAGTGCCCAGGGAGAAGCTGCCCGTTCTCCCTCCACCTGTTGGCCCGCCCTGGCCAGCTCCAGGCTTTGCCGGGCCCTCCTGGAGCCTGTACCGGCCCTGCCCACCACCCACGGCCAGCCACCCAGGATTAGGGGCCCACAGGGGCAGACCCAGGGGTCCTGGAGGTCACAGATGGGGTCACTCGTCTTCCCTTGGCCTACGCCGCCCGGCTCGGTTCTGCCAGGCCCACCCTGCATGGGCCCGGCCACCATCCACCTCCCGGTGGCCACACCCAGGGCAGAGGACAGACCTTCTGCCTCCCGAGCCCTCCTGTCTCCCCTGAGACCTGCTTTCCCACTGGGCCACCTCATGCAGGCCCAGCTCTGGTCTCACTCTGTGCCACAGCCCCCACGCCTCTGTCCCCAGCCCCAACTCTGAGCACAGCACAGGTCTCCAGCAGCCTCCAGACCCTGCCCTGACTGTACCCCGTCTTTCAGAGGCCTCTCCCCTGGCAGCTCAGGCTCAGGTGCCACCCCTTCCTCCCCTGCCCCACTGCCGCTACACACCTGGCCCCTCCTCACCTGTGCCCTCCTTGCCCCATTGCAGGCTCCCTGACTCACCTCCATCCTGGCCACCAAGACAGCATCTCAAGCTTGCATCTGACCTGCTCCTCCTCTGCTTTAAAGCCCGCCATGGCTCCCCAGTGCCCACAGCATCAGACCCAAGCTCCTGTTGTGGCCACAACCCATGCCCCACCCCGCCCCACCCAGCCATGCTTGGCTACTTGCGGCCCCTCTGGCCCTACCCCTCCTGCTGGGGCCAGGCATTTAGGCTTCTGCAGACCCTGTCCTGCCACTGCCCCTCCCCTGAGTCCCTGTAGGCCTGGCACACTCCCGGCACACTGTCCCCCAGCCCCACACCCTCCCTTCTGCCCCCAGCTGGGCTGTGCCTAAATCCACCGGGAAGCCCCGGCCTCCCCTGGCTCCGTCCCAGCCCTTCCCCATCAGCACATTCCAACCGCCACCGCGTCAGGCCCCCTGTCTCCCCCAACCTCGGCAGGGACAGCCCTCAGCAAGGGCCTGCAGAATGACACCCTTGGCCTGTGGCTGGGACGCAGCACCCCAGAGAGGTCAAGTGACCAGGGCCCAGGTGGCCGAGCAGAGGGAGGAGCCCCGGAGCTGACTCTCCACTCCCTGCAGCGCCCAGCCCGGGCCCCCCGCACCTCTACCACGCATTCTCATGCACACGTGTATGCATGACACACACACACACACACACGCCTGTATGCACTCACATACACACACGTGTATGCGCTCACACACATGTATGCACAAACACACACGCATATGCGTGTGCACACACACACATGCCTGTATGCACTCACACACACATGCGTGTATGCGCTCACACACACACACGCATGCGCCTGCGCTCACACACACGTATGTGCACATACACAAACACACATGCGTATGCGCACGCACGCATGCACACCTGTATGCACTCACACACACGTGTGTGTGCGCTCACACACGTGTGCACACACACAAACACATGCGTATGTGCTCACACACGTATGCACACACAAACACACACGTATGCGCATGCACGCGCGCGCGCGCGCGCGCGCACACACACACACACACACACGCACGCATGCGCCTGTGCTCACACACGAAGCCGCCGGCTGAGCCGGGTGGTGGGCGGGCTTGCTCTAGCACGCCCTGGCATTCCGGGCCCATGGGCTGGGAAGAACTCAGGCCTGGTCACCACCTGCCCTCTCAGGAAATCGGGCCACGGGGCTGCTGAGCAGAGAGCACCAACAGGGCCCACCGATCCGTGGCAAGTGTGTGGGACAGAGGGGCCAGGGTGTCCTGTCCCCTGAGCCACAGAGCCCAGCACAGGAGGAACCGCCACGGGAGGCCGGGTCCCACCGCCTCGGGTGGAGTGGCCAGGGGCCCAGCCCGTGGGGTGCCGGGGGGCAGCTCACTCCAGCGCTGGGCCAGCCAGGGTCAGAGGCCACGAGCCCAGGAGCTCGGGCCCCGGGGGCCATGATGCCGCAGAGCGGAGCCCCGCCCCGAGGCCCAGAGCCTCCCCCAGGCCTCCAAAGCCACAGGAATTTGAGCACCAGAACCAGCAAGCTCGGCCAAGGTGCACCGGCAGCGCCACAGCGCTTGGCCCTGGCCCACGACCGGGCAGAAAGGTGCCTCCTGCTCCAGGCTGCTGGTGAGACCTGGGAGGGGGTTTCAGCTTGGTCGTTTGGTTTCCTTTTTTCCCATAAAGGACTTGTGGATTCCAAGATAATTCCTGAACATTTAAAAATCTTTCTTCTTTTTGAAAATAACGTCTTTCCTGTCGAATTCTGCCAGTGGCGCTTGTGTACACGCAGCATTGAGGAATGCTATTGACTTTGTTTTGTTGGTGTCAACCTTGTTGAACTCTGATTAGCGTAGTGCCAATAGTCAATCTGCTGATCATTTTGGTATTTCAGTGTAAGTTACCACGTCATCGTAGAAGACTCGGTAATACAATCTTGTCTGCGTTCGTCCAGCTCCTAAACTACTGATTTCTTTTTCTTGTCTTGTCGCGTTGGCCAGGACTCCCAGTAGCCGTGAGACGAGCACCCTGCGCTCCCGCCAAGGAGGGAACTGGCGGCAGCGTCTCTGCTGTGCTGGCCACGGGCTCCAGGGAGAGCGTCCTCACCAAGTTAGGAAAATTCCCTTCGTTTTCATTCTCTACCTTTTGAATTTTTTAAATCATACATGTGTGTTAAACTTCATCAAATGCGTCAGCATGGTGATCCTGTTTCTTTTCTTCCTGAACCGGGATTTCTGTGCTAACGTTTCTGATCTGAGCTCTCCGGGTGTCCCTCGGATGAACCTTGTGTGACCTTAGCGTCCTAGTCAGAGTCTGCCTGGATTTTAGTTAGCAGATGCGTCCAGATTTTTAAAAACTTATTCTCACACATAGAACTGGTTTACAATGTACCTGTGTTGCCTTTTCTAGTTCTGTTCTAGCTTCATAAAATGGGCTGAGCTGGTTCCCTACTTTTCTTGTTTTCTGGAACAGCTCACATGCCACATGGATGACCTGGTGCCCAAGGGTTTGCTGTATGGAATCTGTGAGTCCCGCAGGGCGGCAAGCTCTGGGAAGCATGTGTGTACCTGTGTGGTGGGAGAGGGGTTGGTTGCAACTTTGATTGAATTGATTTAATTTCATGATTATTAATTGAATGTAATTATTTAATTTAATGATTATAAATTCTTATGGCTTTTTATATCTTTTTGTCCCAATTTTAGTATTTTTCATTTTCTACCAATCTATGCATTTTGCCTAGGTTTTCAAATTTATTGGTGTATATATTAATAGAATTTTTAAAATGTATTTATTTTTAATTTATTATTTTTTTTGAGGCAGGGTCTCACTCTGTCACGCAGGCTGGAGAGCAGCGGCGTCATCACGGCTCACTGCAGCCTCCACCTCCTGGGCTCAACGGTCCTCCTGCCTCAGCCTCCCGAGTGGCTGGGCCGACAGGTGCGCACCACTGAGCCTGATGGTGTATGCTTTTAAAATAACGTCTCCTGCAATTAAATGAGGCTCTTATGGCCATAGATGTTTCCTCCCTTTTGTCCTATATTTTGTTATTTCTCTTTTTTTCCAGTCTGAAGATGGGGCAGCCACGGGACTCCGTTCTGGCCCCTGAGACAGAAGCGGCACCTGCTGGAGGCGGTGGAAGAGCACCTGCCTTTCCCATCCGCCGTGGGCCGCTGTGGTGGCGCCAGCTCTTTGCTCTTCCTCCTGCTTCTCCTTCCTCTGAGGCTCTGCACCCTGGGGACCCCCCTTGCTTCTTGCCTGCGCACCGCACTGCCGTGATTTTGGAGACACGGCAGCACGGCCGCGGGAAACGCTGACCTGCTTCCGGGTGGCGAGAGGAGGAAGCTGGGGACGGCCCGTGGGACGGGGCATCAGGACGGGGCCACCGCCTGTGCCTCGCAGGAGGAAAAGGAACCCCTAGTTGCTGACCTCACGCTAAGTTGGGTTTTCTTTTACTTAAAGCTACACATTTCTGACAGACAAAACCGCACACACTTCACAAATGACCGAGTACTGTCCCCTTAGCACCCTGACTTTTCACTGAGCCCCCCACCGCGGAGCCCGGGTGAGGTCCTCGCTGCTGGCGCGGCCGCCCTCCGTGCGTGACTGGCTCGCCCACCGGCCTCCTGGGCCTTTCAGCTGCTTCCGGTCTTCTGCTGTGGCAGACGCGGCCACAGGGAATCGCCCTGCACCAACGTGACATCACACCCGTGAACACGTGTCTGCGGGGTCCATCCCCAGACGCGGGTTGTCCTCCTTCTGACGTCCAGTCCCCGTCAAAGGCGGCGCGCACCTCTTCGCTCACCGCGGCTCCGCCGGTGCTCCTCGGTGGCACCTCCCTTTCCTCTGGACCTGACACGTTTCGAGTTCGGTTTAGTCCTGGGTTTTTAACCTCTCGGTGCTATGGTAAATGGGGCCTTTTTCTCACTACCATTCTGGTAACAGGTTGTTTTTTGTGTAGATGAACGCCGATTTTGTTACTTTTGTTCCAGCCACAGAACTGAAATATTGTTTGTAATAAATGTAAATTGAGCCCTTTGGATTTTCCAGGAATTTAATTATACCATCTGCGAAAAGTGATACTGTATTACCTCCTTCGCATTTTTTATACCTCAATTTCTTTCGCTTTTCCAATATTAAATAACACTGATGATAGAAGACATCTTCCCAGGTTTTACCTTAGCAGATAGATTATGCTTCTAGAATCTTCCTGAATTGATATGCGGGGGGCTTTGGGGCCGATATGAATGTGTGGCATCGTGTAGAGGAAGTTTCATCAAGAATGCTGTAGACTCTGGCCAGGACGGAGTAACTGGGTTTGTACTCACCTCCTGCCATAAATAACCATAAAGTTGGACCAAATGTATAAGGCGATTATCTACAGGACGTGGACAACCAGCAGCAGGTGACTGATCTTGGTGAGAAGGAACATACGTGAGCTGAGTCCCATGTTTGCCCTGTCTTTTTCTTTCTTCTTTTTTTTTTTTTTTTTGTTTTGTTTGTTTGTTTTAGAGACAGAGTCTCACCATGTTGCCCGGGCTGGATTCAAACTCCCAGGCTCACATGATCCTCCGTCCTCAGCCTCCCGAGTAGCTGGGACCACAGGTGTGGGCCACCACGCCAGCTTTGCCCTGTCTTTTCACTTCAGGTTTTCCTGCCGTGATAAGAGAGATGAATCCAAAGCAGAGATTGTCAGCCAGAGGTCACACGCTGAGGACGCAGAAATCAGAGGTCGGGCTGCTACAGGGGCTGCGGTTGGTAGAGCAGGGGCTGGGGAGGAGGGTGCCGTGTGGAACGAGGGTGCAGATCCCTGGCTGAGGCGTAGGCTGCACCCGTGCAGGGGACCCTCCGTGCAGCCCGGCAGAGAGCCGCTGCCGTGGGGCCGAGCACCGCCGCAGGTGCCCAGCCCTGGGCAGTGCCGGGGAGCGTAGCCGCCTTGCCTGACTGCAGTGGAGAAGCCTCCCTGGGCCCTGGGCAAGTGGTTGAGGGATCAGAAAGGCTGTGGTTTAGGAATGAGAATCACATTCCAGAGCAAGGGCCGAAACCTAGGACTAAGAGCAAAACCAAAACAGACTAACATTACAAAGCATAAAACCAAGCCTGGGCGATGTCAGACGGAATCGGAAGCTGTGGACCCTCCTTTTCCCATGAGCATGTCAACTCCACAGCAGCTCACGGAAAAACCCCTTTTTAAGAAATCCAGAAACTACCTGCACCCCAGGTGAGCACAAATCTACTCACATTGAAACTGGTAGGAAATTCAGGACACCCTCCTGGCGTAATCCCGACGCCCAGCACAGGGACATATGGTTGAGAGGAAGCCCCCAGCTCCCCGCCTCTCCATGGAGAGGGTAAGGGGTGAGCTGTGTGTCTAACACCCAGGGACTGGCTTCCACCTGGACTGTGTCAGGGTCCCGGCGTACTCGAGATACCTGGGGGCTGCTGAGAACAGAGAGGGTGGGCTGGAACGAAGGAAATGTGGAGAGGCCCCCAGAACTCCTGGCGGGCTCGATGGGTGAGGCCAGTTCCTGGAACTAGGGGAGAGGCCCGATTGGCCTCGTGTGCAGACACCAATGCAGAGAGGCAGGGAAAGTGAAGAAACAGGGAAATATGTTTCAAAGAAAGGAACAAAACAAATCTTCAGAACCCAACTCCACTGACATGGAGTTACGTGACTTACTTGACAGAGAATTTAAAATAACCATCATAAAATTGCTCACTGAGGTCAGATGAACAAAGAGAGAATTTCAACAAAGAGATAGGAAGTATTTAAAAGTATCAAATAGAAATCATGGAGCTGAAGAATATAATAACTGAAGCGAAAAATTCGCTAGAGGAGTTCAGCAGCAAACAGGAACAAGCAGAAGGATCAGTGAACGCACAGACAGGACGCTGGAAATTAATCAGCCAGAGGAGAAAAAAGAATAAAAAAGAGTGAGGAAAGCATAAGGGAGCTAAGGGACACCATCGAGCAGACAAATGTATGAATTAAAGGAGCCCCAGAGGGATAAGAGAGAGGGGCAGAGGCAGAAAGCGTATTCAAGGAAACAATGGCTGAAAACTGCCCCAGTCTGGGGAAGGAAACGGACAGGATGCCCAAAAGATCCCAAATAAGACGAATCCAAAGACATTCACACCAAGACACAGTAAAATCGAATGATCAAAAGTCAAAGACAAAGGGAAAATTTTAAAAGCAGCAGGAAAAAATGACTTGTCACGTATAAAAGAACCACCATCAGACTATGGGCTCATTTTTCAGCAGAAACCTTGCAGGCCAGAAGGGAGTGAGATGACGTGTTCACCGTCTGAAAGAAAGACACTGCCACCCAAGCATACCGTGCCTGGAAATGCGTCCTTCAAAACTGAAGGAGAGATCACACCTACCCAAACAAAAGCTGACGGAGTTTGTCACTAGGGATAAACCAGGGGTCATAAACTGCCTTGCAAGAAAGGCTGGAGGAAGTTCTTCCATTTGGGATGAAAGGTCTGTACACAGCAACACGACAGCATGAGAAAATGCAAAACTCATTGACAAAGGTAAATACACAAACACACACAGACTACTGTGTTACTATAATGGTGGTGGGTAAATCACCTTTAATTCTAATATAAATAAAAGTCAAAAGACAAAAGTATGAAAGATGACTACAACTAAAATATGGTAGTGGGTGCACAGTACAAATGGATGTTGACTGTGACAGCAGCAACATAACTGGGGGGAGTAGCAAAAGTGTAGGGTTTTGTATGTGATTGAAGTTAAGTTGTTATTGGCTTAAAATGTACTGTTCTAATTATAAGATATTTTATTATGTAAGCCCCATGGTAACCACAGGAAAATACCTATAGAAGTTTTAGAAAGGAATCAAAGCATAGCAACACAAAATATCATTGAAACACAAGGGAAGACAGCAAGAGAAGAGAAGAGTGACAAAAGAACTACAAGACAAACAGGAAAGGAATACAGAACAACTACTGCATGACTCCACTTAGATGAGGTGTCTAAAATAGTCAAACTCATCAATTCCAAAAACAGAATGGTAGTCACCAGGAGCTGGGAGTAGGGGGAGGTGGGGAGCTGCTCATCAATGGGTATAAAGTCTCAATTATGCAAGATGAGGAAGGTCTAGAGATCTTGTATACAACATTGTCCCTACAGTTAACAATACTGCATTGTACACTCAAGAATTTGTTAAGATGGTAGATCTCATGTTAAGTGTTCCCATCATATAAAAATAAAATTTCAAGGCTGGGTGTGGTGGCTCACGCCTGTAATCCCTGTACTTTGGGAGGTCGAGGTGGGAGGATCACTTGAGGCCAGGAGTTTGAGACCAGCCTGGGAAACGTAGTGAGACCCCATCTCTAAATGAAGAAGGAAGGGAGGGAACAAAAAAGAAAAAGTAGCCAGGTGTGGTGGTGCACGTCTGTAATCCCAGCTACTTGGGAGGCTGAGACAGGAGCATCATGAGCCCAGGAGTTAGAGGCTGCAGTGAGTCATCATTGTGACACTGCACTCCAGCCTGGGTGACAGAGTGAGATCGTATCTCAAAAAATAAAATTTAATTTAATTTAATTTTAAAAAATAAAATTGAGGGTATCTATAAGCATGTCCATTGCAGAAAATTGAAGGCTCAGAGAAGACTAAAATCATTGTCCCAACAAACCGAGGATAACTTTGCTATGGTTGCCAAATATTTCCTTCCAGCACTTCCTATGGTTATATAGCCACTGTAAAATTTCTACAAATAAAGGATGGCATCAGAAATTTTATTTTATAACATGTAATTTATTTCACTTTACAATTAAGAATAAACACCATTTTATGTTATCAAGAAGCAAAAGCCACCCTGATGTGATCAGGACGCCCCATCAGGAGCGCAGAAGCAGCGGGAGCAGAGCTCCAGGGCACAGGTGTTGCGATTAGCAGACCTTAACTTTGAAAGCTCTCTATAAATATGTGCAAGGATTAGAGGACAAGTGGACACAAGTGAACACCCGGGACTCTCAACAGAGGAACGGAAACCACAGAACAGGACTGAATGGAAATCCCGAAACTGCAACACAGCATCCGAAATGGAAAAAGTCTGTGATGTGCTGCACAGCAGGCTGGACTCTGCATAAGTGTCAGTGAACATAAGGAAAAGCGAAACTAAAGGGAAAAAAGAAAAATACTGAAAAGATTTATCAGAGGCTGTGACCTCTAGGACAGTATCAAGAGGTCCAACACACGTGTAATTAGTGTCCTAGAAGAAGAGGAGAGACAGGACAGGGCAGAAACTTTTTTTTTGAAGAAATGATGGCTGAAAATTCCCCAGATTTGGTGAAAAACATAAATCCACAGAGTTAATACATTTATTGTACCCAAACACAGAACCACACGTAGGCACATCATATTCAAACTGCTGAAAACCGAAAATAAAGAAAATGAACTTAAACCACAATAAGATACCACTTTCTATCCTATCATGCATATCTTTACCATTTTCATAATTAAAACAGAAAAACGGTGTCAACATCAAACACTGGTGAAACCGTGGGGCCCGGATCGCACACGTCGCCGTGGGGAGGGTGAAGCGGGGCAGTTAGCCCGCTACCCGCCACCCGGGTGGCCACTGCTAGCTACTCTCCCAAGAGAAATGACAATCTATGACCACACACAACTGATGCAAGAGGGTTACGACAGCTTTACTCATAACGTCCAAAAATCGGAAAGAATCCGAGTGTTCATCAACAGGGGAATCGGTGAAGAAATCATGGTAGTCATGCAACAAAATATTCCCACCGTTCAGGGAAAACAAAATGAATTACTGATACACACCACGACACGGATGAAGCTCAAAAACCCTGGATTGAGTAAAAAATACCAGAAAATATGTATGCTTCATGATTCTGTTTGAATGAAGAATGAAGAAGGAATGAACTCTTCATCTGAATGGAATCGCCACTTCACCGGGGAAATGAATCTGCGGTGACGGAAATCAGAGCAGAGGATGCCGGTGGGGTTAGGGATAATCTTCAAGGAGGCAAAGTAACTTTCTGGGGCAAAGGAGACGTCTCATGTTTTGACTGGGGTCTTGGTTATGCCAGTGCATACATTAAATATTGGTCAAATCTCACTGAATTGTACACTTAAGAGCTGTATGTTGAAATACCATCCTCTGCTGAAGGGAGCCGGGGTCCCTTAGAGGAGTGGCTGCTTCCTGGGTCGGGTCAGGGAAAATACAAGGTGAACCTGGAAGATCTTGTTTGCCAGACAACAACGGCGTGCTTAAAGAAAGAAGGGGACATGTCAAAAGGACACAGGAGCCAGCTTGGAGGGGCTCCCGGTGGCCAGTTCTGGGATGATTTGAGCTATAAAGTAAATAATAAAAGTTACAATTATTATAGGATGCATTGAATAAATAAATATTCATGAATCCATGCTGATATTTATTAATTGTATGATTTGTGAGGACTAGGATGCTTGCATAGTCTCAAAACACCTGTCACAGAATTCTTAGTCATTACCGAGGGGGACAGAGCAACTTCACATCCTCATAGGTGATCAGAGTGCAGACCACCTGTGACCAGACAGGCTGAGATTGTGTGTCACCTGAGGGGACGCACTGGGAATTTTATCACGTGCCTCCTCGAACATCTCAGGAAATGTTAATGACTCTGTCTTCTGATGTGTCAATATGATGAATTATATTAAAATATTCTCTATTAATGAATCACCCTTGCTCTCCACAAGTAAACCTCACTTGCTTTCAGAGTGTGATTTTTTTTCTTTTTAAGAGAGGGTCTTGGTCTGTTGCCTAGGCTGGAGTGCAGTGGCATCATCACAGCTCACTGCAGCCTCCAACTCCCGGGCTCAAGCGTCCTCCTGCCTCAGCCTCCCAGTAGCCAGTACTATAGGTACACTCCACCATGCCTGGGTAATTGTTTCTATGTTTTGCAGAGACGGGGTCTTGCTTTTGCTCAGCCTGTTCTCAAATCCTGCCTCGGCCTCCCAGAGTGCTGGGATTACAGGTGTGAGCCACCGTGCCCAGCTAGAGTGTGATCTTTTTTTAATGTGCTGCTTGATTGTATTTAGTAATATTTTATTTAATATTTTGCATTGATATTATTTGGTTTATAATTTTACATTATTATGCTACATTTTTAGAGTTTTGTTATCACTATTACTGAAGAAATATTTAAAAATAGGAGATTTTCCTTATATTCGGGAACACTTTATTAGTATTAGTTGTCTTTTCCTTAAAATGCACAGTATTCTTGTTAACTTTTCTGTGCCTGGTGAGTTTTGTGGGGACAGCTCTTTGAGAAATGGTCTGCATTATTTGAAGTGCTTATATTTTTAAATCTCTTCAGGGATCTGTTGTAATACAATTATTATTATTATTATTATTTTGAGACAGAGTCTCGCTCTGTTGCCCGGGCTAGAGTGAGTGCCGTGGCGTCAGCCTAGCTCACAGCAACCTCAAACTCCTGGGCTCAAGCGATCCTCCTGCCTCAGCCTCCCGAGTAGCTGGGACTACAGGCATGTGCCACCATGCCCAGCTAATTTTTTCTATATATAAATTTTTTTTAGTTGGCAAGATAATTTCTTTCCATTTTTAGTAGAGACAGGGTCTTGCTCTTGCTCAGGCTGGTCTTGAACTCCTCGAGCGATCCTCCCACCTCGGCCTCCCAGAGTGCTAGGATTGCAGGTGTGAGCCGCCGCGCCCAGCCCTGTGATACAATTATAATCATTAATTGTAATGTTTTCTTAGAAAAATCACCTGTTTAAACAGCTGTTATTCATTTGCTTGGTGTTCACCAGAGCAGTTTCTTATAATTAAAAAAATGTTTTCTGTATCTGTGATAGTTTCTTTCTTTTGTCTCCTTTAACTTTCCTCTTTCCTTGATTGGGTTTTCCAACTGTCTCTCTATTTCACTTTGATTTTGCCCCTGAAGAATCAGCTCTTAGATTCATTTGTTAGTTCTAACCGTCCTTGGTGTTCAAGTCCACTCACTCAGGCCCTTAGGAAGGGTCCGCCGTCCCCGCTGGGTCGGGCCCAGGGACGCTGCTTCCCTCGCTTTGGGTCCCTGCTCGCGTCCCACGAGGCACTTCCGGGTCTCAGTTGCACGACCAAGAAAAAAGTTAGAAACACTCCCAGCTTCTCGAGCTAAAAATGTTGAATTCAGAATCTCCTGGAAATGCTCACAGCTCCCGAGACTCGGTCCAATCCACAGGTTTGTTCTTCCCTCGCGGGTCTGGTGCCGGCAGAAGCCATCCCCACACACGCCCCCAGTCCTCCAACAGTATAAATGACAAATCTCGCAAACCTTTTGATGTGCAAGCCTTCTTTTCCCAAATTGGGTTTGTGCTGCTCCCCCCCGGGACATGCCGGGATCTGATTCTAATTGCAGGTTTGGAAGCGGGGCTGGGGCGCCTGGCGGGAATTGGCATCTGCGTGCAGAGTAACCACCTCAGGTGAGGTCACGGCCAGGTCTGCACAGCAGCAGGACCAGACTCATCAGGTGGGGGAGGGGCTGCTCCTGCTTGGCGCGACCATCACGGGGTGCAGATCGCGGCCTCCCTCCCCGTTCCGGCCCAGCCCCTCCCCAGCCGGCGTCCCACCTTCCCGCAGCCTCCGGGGAAGACGCTCAATCCACGTCCCCCTCGGCAAACCTCCCGGCGGGGCCCTGGGTCCGGTTTGCGGGCACGGCAAGCCACTCCGCAGCCGGCCGTGAGGGACACGAGATTCTTCCAGCGATTACAGGAACATTCTTGTTCTCCCACCAGGCCCTGAGCTCAGAATTTTAAAGCCCCAGCTGTGTCACTTGTTTCCTCTCCAGAGCAGGTTGGAGCAGCCGGCCACTCCCCGCCCTGTGTGCCGCGTGCCCTCTGACCCGTGCCGGCGCCACCCGCTCCACGCCTCCCACAGGCACTTCACTCCGTCACTGCTGCACCTCTGTGTGCCGCAGACTCCAAACGTCCCAGCACCCTCACGGCCTGCAACCCCCGCCAGGTCACGGAGACCACCCCGGAATCCCACCCGAAGGTCGGTTGTCTGCAGTCACTGCTGTAGCGAGCACTGCAGGAGTCAGGACTCAGTTGGGGACAAGAACTACCCTGGCTACTCGGGGTAGGAAGGGGTTGAACTACGGCAGGAAGGGAGGAGCTCAGAGCACGGCGAGAGCAGGAAGACGTCTCAGCTGAGCCTCGGTGACGAGGCTCTCGCTGCAGCACAGAATCCTGCTGTGGCAGGTCACAGACCATCCCAGATCCTCTGCGGCTCCTCCGGTCAAGAGGCGGGTCCATTTCACCGCCCCCTGAGCAGGGACTGGCCTGGGACTGGCTTTGCCCAAAGGCTGTGTTCGAAGCGAGGCCGCGCAGCTCCTGTCCTGGCACTCTCGGGGAGCTGGCGCCACGTGAACAAGCCTTGCAGAGGAGTTGGGGCGCCCAGCCCAGCACCACCCACTAGACCCGTGTGTGCAGCCAGCATGAACCAGCCAGACCCCAGCAGACCCACCAGCTCACTATGGAACCAGAGGTGGCCACAGATGCATGACCCAACGAACCCCGCCGCGACCGGCAGAAGACCCACCCAGCTGTGCCCAGCCCAAACTCTCAACCCACAGAATCGTGAGCTAAACGCGTGGTCCCTGAGCTGTGGGTGATCTGCTACGCAGCAAAAGGTAACTGATGCATCTCCCAAGGAAGCTGTTCCTGCCGCTCCTGCCACAATCCAGAAGTTGGGGAAACCGGAACATGCGTCTACGCTTGGCTCCAGGACCACCCTACCTTAGCCAAGACCAGTGGCAGCAAAAGGGGTGTCCTAGACGAGGGGTCCAGGATGGGACCCCGAGGGTGTCGGTGGGACGGCAGGTCCTGGGGAGCCCAGGGGCGCTGCTGGCCGGACGCACATCTTGGACCCAGCGCCCGTCAGCACTGAACCAGATTTTCACCTCCACCCGTTTGACTCTTCTCACTTGGTCCACACTTGCCAGGGGCGAGGGGGGCAGAAGAAAGGACGTTATCTGGGGTCCTCCCCAACCCCCCCAAAGCCCAAAGCCACAAAGAAAGACTTGACTACACAGAAATGTCAAACTTCCCGTCGGCAGGAGAACCACCGTGAACAAGCCCGAAGTGCTTCTTATAGCACGAGCCGCGAAACCACGTACGTCCGACCGCAAACGTCTAAGATTCTCTGCAGCAGGAGACACTACCGCTAACTCCCAATTTGGAAAAATATTTGCAATATACACGATGGAAGAAATGACAGATTTAGCCATGTAAAAATTAAAAATATCTCATGGCAAAAGATACTGCAGGCAGTTGGCACAACCTGCTCCGCCAGCTCCGGGTACAAACGAGGTCGCGAACGCGTATCTCTGTTCTTAGGGGGCCACCCGCTCGGCACCGGGGCCTGAGCCCTCGCTGGGAGCTCCCACCTGAGCGCCGCCTCTCACACCCACACTTTCAAACATGTTGGCTCTGCACACGGCCCACCTGCGAGATATCCGCGCATGGGGGCTCCCAAGCTGCAGCCGGGAACACCGGTCGTGGTTCCGTGAGCCGCGCCTGCCCGCAGCGGGAGGCTCGCGTGGTGGTGGGACGCACGGGGACCCACAGGGCGAGGGTGGGGGCCTGGACAAGTGGCAGGGACTCCACGTGTGCCCTCCGCAGTGCTGAGTCTTCTAAGTGGGGGTAAAACGCACAGCTAAGTTGGCAGACCCGAGGCGGGATGGTCCCGGGGGCGGGGCAGGGGCTGAACCCGCAGGGCCGGGGTTGTCCGACCCTGGCGCGCCCGGGAGGTGCTGGGCTCTGAGGACACGGCCAGGCCACAGGCCCTGCCCACGGAGCGCTGGAGCGGTGAGGGGCTGTCCTTTGGGGGGGTGCGAGGGAGGGCAGAGGGGCCGAGCGCGGGAGCCCTGCTAGCGTCGGCACACGTCCCTGAGCATCCTGTGTGCTCTGGGAGATGCGTGTGCACTTTCCCCACGAATCTGCTCACAGGACACTCAGATGCCAAATTCTACCGCGGGGAGGGAGCCGGCCTGGGCCTCTCCCCTCCTGTGCAGGCTGCAGCTGTGCGGAGGGACTGCTGGGATGAGGTCCGGATGCCCCAGCAGCTGTGTGCCCTCGGGCACCCGTGCAACCTGTCTGCCTCGGTTTCTTACCTGCAAACTGGGAATAATAACAGCACCACCCGCACGACGCCCTGGTGCTGGGCTGGGCAAGACACGTGTGTAAAGTCGAGTGAGACGTGGCCCATGGCGAACACTGTAAAGTGCTTGGTGGACCAGTGATGAGACCTGACGATGTAGCCACCCCTGACCCCATGCTGAGCTCTGGAGCCGGCCCCCATTCGGGGGGAAGGAATTAAGTTGCCCTCAAGGGGGAACATGTGCAAGGTGCCGGGGTGCTGGGGTGCCAGGGTGCAGGGGTGCCGGGGTGCCAGGGTGCAGGGGTGCCGGGGTGCCGGGGTGCCGGGGTGCAGGGTGCAGGGGTGCCGGGGTGCAGGGGTGCAGGGGTGC
>CM052442.1:261225-275921 GCA_028533085.1 Varecia variegata | reverse complement strand
ACTTGACTTGGTCCGTCCTTCTTGGATGACCACCCTTGGAGGCTGCTTTGGTCAGAATGTTTGAGGCCCCCAAATTCACATGTTGAAATCCTCATCCCAAGGCGATGGTCTTAGCAGGTGGGGCCTTTGGAGGTGATTAGGTCATGGGGGTGGAGCCCGCAGGAAAGGGGTCAGTGCCCTTCTGAAAGAGGCCCACAGAAGCAGTAATCCCTCCCACCACGTGAGGACACAGCGAGAAGGCACCAGACCAGACATGGAATCTGCCGGCACCTCGGTCTTTGCCGTCACAGACTCCAGAACTGCGAGCAGTAAATGTCTGCTGTTTATGAACTGCTCCGTTATAGCAGCCCAGACAGACGAGGCAGAGCCCTCCCCCACGGTCCCGGGGTTTCTGGTGTGTCAGCCGTGTCCTGTTAGGTGCAGACTCTGTGGGTGCCCCCAGGCACGCCGGGCTCCGCCTCTGGGACGGGGCAGAGGCAGCAAAGGCTGCCGCACCCCGAGGGCAGCGAGGAGGCAGCTTTCTCTCGCAAGCGGGGCCCTTGGGAGAGGTCACTGCAGAGCAGCTGTGAAGTTGGGGGTATGTGCCTCAAGACCACTCACTTCTGACACCAACTGCCAGTTTGGGGGGTTCCCAAGACCACCCTCTGGTTCAACAATTCACCAGAAGGACCCCCAGAACTCGCTGGAAGCTGTTCTACGCACGTCGTGGCTTCTTGCAGCAAAGGATGTGGATTAGCACCAGCCGGGGAGGAGGCGCTGCGGGCAGGACCCAGGAGAACCCGGCTCGAGCTGCCGCTGCCCCTCCCCGCAGAGTACGGACCTCATGACGTCCTGACACTGACGTGTGACGATCCCCCTGGCCTGTGGCCAAGCAGGGGAGCTCACCTGAGCCTCGGTGTCCAAAGGCTTTACGGGGGCTCCATGGCGACAGCTGCGTGGCTGGCCTCAGCCTCTGAACCCTTCCGAAGGTCCAGCTGGCCCCTCATGGCACGAGGTCCCACCGTAGGTCACGTCCTTAGTGTGGACCATCCGCATGGCCCCCGGCTCCGGGAGAAACAGGCCCTCTTCTCAGGCGGGACGTTCCAAGGACCTAGAAATCGCCTCCCAGGAGCTGAGGCCGACGGCCAGGCGTCCCTCTGGGCAAGGTTGAATCCGGCACCGTGTGCCTGCTGAGCGGAGGAGGCCGTCAGCGCAGCGAGGAGGGCTCCTTTGCTGCCGGGCAGTCTGGAGGGAGCTTAGGAGTTCAAGTTCGTCAGATTCTTTCCGACCCAACAAATGTTCTCTTTCCCGTTCGATGGTAACTCTCACATACGTGACCTAGCGAGGCTCTAAATTCAACCTACATCATACTTCGTTGACCTGCAAGGTCAAGGTCAACCTTGGGTCTGACTTTCCACCAAGGCAGTGCTGAGGCTGCAATAGGCAGTGTCCAGAGCTGTCACAGACGCTCCATTTGGCCACGCTGTAAGTGAAGACATTAAGCCACAGGCTTGTCACTGAGTTCATTAAGTCCCCAATGCAGGCAAGCACAGCTCCCAGCCCACGGTCCTCGTAGTCACCACTCCCTCCTGCGCTAAAAAGACGGCAGGAGCGGCCACAGTTCTTCCCCTCCCTGGACCCCTGCTGCTCACCACGTGGCCTTGCAGTGCTGCCCACCAGCAGGTGCAGCCCACGTGCCCACGTCTTGAGTCTGGTGGGTGGGCCGCAGGGTGGACCGTGCCCCACAGAACGTGCTGGACGTGCCGTATCCCAGCCCAGGGCTGCCCTCGGGACAGCTGGGGCGGGCACAATATGAGTCCACTGAAAATTAGGGGACATAGCCGATGGAAGCTCTAAACGGATGGACGTCCCACGTTCCTGGATGGGACAACTCGATACCACTAGGGTGGCATCGAGCCCCACGTTCACCGGCAGGCCCAAGGCAGCCCGCGCCACAGTCCCAGCTGGCTCCGTTTGCTCTGTGCTCTTGCTTTCCACACGGATTGACAAGCCAGTCCTAAAATCCTTACGGAAAATGCCAATTGGAAGTTCCCCAAAGAGCCAAGATAATCTTTAAAAAGAGTGAGGCCAAAGGACTCACACCTCATGAATGCAGAACTCGCTACGAGGTACTCGGTAGTGCGGTGCCAGCAGAAGGAGCCGAGAAATTGTCGCTCCATCTGAACGAGTAAACAGCTGAAGGGAAGTGCTGTCGGGCAAACCGCTGCCCCCAACTCGGAGGGACAGCCGGGCAGAGACAGCGATGCGACCTGCCCCCACGCAGACCCCACAGCAGGAGCCAGGGCTGGCGCAGGAAAACCTGCTGGGGCCGACTGCAGACCAGTCTGCCCGCGAAACTCCAAGGGACCCGTCATCACGGGCCCCACCTTTGTGTGAGTTTCACCCCAGACGCGCTAGCAGATCATCACAGGGACCGTCAGGGAAAATCCCCCTGTGCTTCGGACAGGGCGGGGGAAGAACCACTTTGAAACACACGGAGCATCTGCTGCTCCTCACGGGGCCTGCCTGCCGGGAGCTGCGTGGCCAGCCCTGACTGTTTTCATCAGCACCTGACTACCTGGGGCAAGAGCAGCAGCCAGCTCCAGCACCTCCGGGCATCCTGGCCCACCCGAGGTGGGGGAAGACACGCACTGGTGAAGTCCCCAGCACAGGGGCACAAACTGGGACCCACTCAGGGACTAGTAGGGTGCTCCCCCTCCCACCTCACCGCCACACAACTGAAGGCCTGTTTACTAGAGTTCCTTTTACCGGTACATCACGTCCGGTTGTCAGCAAAAAATGACAAGGCGTACTAACAGGCAAAACACACGTTGAAGAAACCAAACAAGCATTGAAACCAGAGTCAGATATGACAGGAATGTTAGAATTTTGGGGCCAGGAATTTTTAAAACTATGATTAACATGCAAAAGGCTCTAATGGATAAAGCAGACAGCATGCAAGAACAGACGGTTAATGTAAGCAGAGAGATGGAAATTCGAAGAAAGAATCAAAAAGAAATGCTAGAGATCAAAAATACTTGTGAACTAAAATAAAACCCCAAACTCCCCCGCCACATAAGCAAACTCCCTCTTGGCCAAGGGGAGCCCAGAGAAACCTTAAAACTGGGCTCCCAACCACGACGGAATGGGAGGTCAGACGCGCCTCATTGTACCCCTCCCTTGACCACGGCCACCAGCCCTTTCTCTTTCAGGGCAAACAGAAGCCAGTCTCACCATCTGCTCCTCCTCTTGGTGGTGTCAGCCCAGAACTGAACCTCGTTCTTTCCTGAGAAGAGACCACCAACCAGAGAGCGGTTCTAACCAGTCTACGGAGTATGTGCAGAGAGGGTTTTCATGACCTTGCTTCACCATGTGACACCACAGGCCGCCATTTTCCAAACATGGCCCCATGAAGGGGCACAAAGCTCACTTGCAAATGCGCATGCTTCTCCTTTCATAAATATTCATGACTCCTCCTATAGCTTGTTAAAAATACATATATTAAAATATATATAGCTCGTTAAAAATATATACTTTGCCAAGCTGCTTGGCGTAAATTCACTGTCCATGTTGTCTGTCCCACGAAGCACGTGTTTCTGGCTTCTGGGCAGCCCACCCACAGGCTGCCGCCCTTTGTGAGAAACGAAGCCCTCCTCTCCAAATTCGTGAACCTCGTCGTCTCCTGCAGTTAGCATAACGTAACAGAAATGAAGAAGGCTTTGGATGAGCTCATGAGCAGACCAGATGTGGCTAAGGAAAGACTCTCTGAGCTTGAGGTATATCAGGAAAAATCTCCAAAACTAAAAAGCAAGGTGAATAGACTGAAGCAAACCCCAGCAGAACAGAATATCCAAGAACTCCAACAACTACCAAAGGTGTGGTAACGTGTAAAGGGATACCAGCAGGACAGGAAAGAGAACGGAGTAGAAGAAATATTCAAAGCAATAATAACTGAGAATTTCCCCCAAATTAATGTCAGACACCAAACCACAGATCCAGGACTCTGAGAGAATACCAAGCAGGATAAATGCCAAGAAAACTACACCTTCATTAAAATTAAAAACTTCTGCCCTGTGAAAGACAATGTCAAGAGAAGACAAGCCACAGTCTGGGAGAAAATATTTGCAAAAGATGCACTTAATAAAATACTCTTATCCAAAATGCACAAAGAACTCTTAAAACTCAACAGTAAGAAAATGAACAATCCAATTAAAAAATGGGCAAAAGACCTGAGTAGACACCTCACAGAAAAGGATATATAGACGGCAAGTAAGCGTGTGAACAGATGCTCCACATCGTATGTCATCAGAGAAAGGCAAATTGCTACCCAGGAGATACCACTACCTGTGAGATACGTCTACCCGTGAGATACCACTACCCCGTGAGATATCACTACCTGTGAGATACCACTACCCCGTGAGATACCACTACCCCGTGAGATACCACTACCCCGTGAGATACCACTATGCATGAGAATGAGATATCACCCCTATGAGAATGGCCAAAATCCAAACCACTGACAACACCAAAGCTGGAGAGGATGTGGAACTCTCATTCGTTGCTGGTGGGAATGCAAAATGGTACAGCCACTGTGCACATACTCTTTTTTTCCACTCTGTCACCCAGGCTGGAGTGCAGTGGTGTCATCATAGCTCACTGCAACCTTGAACTCCTGTCTTGGCTTCCCAAAGTGCTTGGATTACAGGTGAGAGCCACCACACCTGGCCTTGTGGACATCCTTGTACCATATAATCCAGCAGTCACACTCCTTGGTACTTACCCAAATGAATTCAAAGCTATGTTCACACAGAAACCTGCACACGATGTTTATAGCAGCTTTATTCATAACTGCCCAAACTTGGAAGCGCCCAGAATGCCCTTCAGCAGGTGAGTGCATGCAGACAATGAATGTCATTCAGTGCT
The DNA here is from genome assembly GCA_028533085.1 of Varecia variegata. Classification (NCBI taxonomy): domain Eukaryota; kingdom Metazoa; phylum Chordata; class Mammalia; order Primates; family Lemuridae; genus Varecia; species Varecia variegata. The sequence continues at coordinate 271,019 of CM052442.1, read as the reverse complement.
AAAAAGAAATGAGCTATCAAGCCACGGACAGGCATGGAAAACCGGTAAATGCGTATTACCGAGTGAAAGAAGCCAATCTGAAAGGCTGTGTGCTTCCAACTATATGACATTCTGGAAAAGGCACAACTACAGAGACAGTAAAAGATCAGTGATCTCGGGGTGGGGAGCTGGGGAGGGATGAACAGGGGGTGCAACTGCTCCCCATGATACCGTAGTGGCCACGGCAGCACACATTTGTCCAAACCCGCAGAACACCGACACCAGGACCGAGCCCTGTGTCAACTCTGGACCCCGGGGGTCCTGACGAGTCCAGGGTAACCAGCGGGCCACTCTGCCGGGGGGGACCGTGCGGGGGGCTGCGCTTGCGAGTGGTTGGGGGATGTACGCAAACTCTGTGCTTTCTGCTCAATTTGACCGTGAACCTCAAACCGCTCCAAAAATAAAGTTTACTCGTTAAAAGGAAAAGTTAAACGTACACTTACCGTACAACCTAGCATTTGTACTCCCGGCCACTTACCCCAGAGACGGGACAACTTATGTTCACACAAACACCTGTACATTAATGTGCTTACTTGTAATAGCCCCAAACTGGAAGCCACACGAGTGTCCCTCAGTGGGTGGCTGGTTGAAAAGCTCTGGTCAACCCACGCAGCAGATGCCACTGGGAGAGAGGGAGTGAAGGACGGGCGTGCGCAGGAACTTGCGTGGAGGTTAAGGACATTAAGCAGAGGGAGGCAAGCCAGTCTCCAAAGGTCGCATACTGTGCACGCCAACTTCTGTGACATTCCTACAATGAGGGAGTGGAGGTGGGGACAGACACTGGCTGTCGGGGCTGCAGGCGGGTGATTGCAGAGGGCGGCATGTGGCATGCTTTCGCTGTGATGTTGTCCAGACTGGGTCTCGATCGTGGTGGTGGTTATGTGACTCTGCACACATGATAAGTGTTGTAGAGTGACACACAAAACACGCCAGACAAACAAGACCTTGCCCAGACCGGTCACCCGGGTGAGGCCCGTGGTCCTGGTGATTGTGTCATGCCAACCGGTGTCCTGGTTTTGATAAAACACAAGGGTTATTTACGACACCACCGTCGGGGAGCCAGGGGGATGGGTACACAAGACCTCTCTGTACTGTTTGTGCAACGTCTTGTGGGTTCATAATTATATCAAAATTAAAAGGTAAGAAACAAAACAAAATCCCGGGAGATTTTTGGGGTAGAAATTGGCAAGGGGATTCTAAAACTTATATAGAAATACTAAGGACATAGAATGGCCAAAACAACTTTGAAAAAGAACCGAGAACCTGGTTTCAAGACTTATAATAAACTACAGTGGTCAAAGCAATGTGATATTTGTATTGGCAGAAATATAGACAAAGTGGTCAACTGATTTTCAACAAATATGACTCAGCGGAGAAAGGGTGGTCTTTTGAACAAGTAGTACAGGAATGATTGAGCGTCCCTGTGCAAAAAAAAAAAACCAAAAAACCCAACCCCCTGCAATCTATACCCCTTATCATAAACAAAAATTAACTCAAAATGCATCATAGACCTAAGAGTAAAACCAAAAACCATAAAAATTTCTAGTTAAAAAATAGGAGAAAATCTTTGTGATTTATGGCTAGGAAAGCTTTCTTAACTCCAACATTAAAAGTATGATCCATAAAAGAAAAAAAAATTTTTTTTTTTTTGAAACAGAGTCTCACTCTGTTGCCCGGGCTAGAGTGCCGTGGCATCAGCCTCGCTCACAGCAACCTCAAACTCCTGGGCTCAAGTGATCCTCCTGCCTCAGCCTCCCAAGTAGCTGGGACTACAGGCATGCGCCACCATGCCTGGCTAATTTTTCTATATATATTTTTAGCTGTCCATATAATTTCTTTCTATTTTTAGTAGAGACGGGGTCTCACTCTTGCTCAGGCTGGTCTCGAACTCCTGAGCTCAAACGATCCGCCCGCCTCGGCCTCCCAGAGTGCTAGGATTACAGGCGTGAGCCACCGCGCCTGGCCATAAAAGAAAAATTTTAATTGGTCTTCATCTAAATTAAGGACTTCTGCTCTGTGATAGACTCCATTACCAGAACAGGAAGAGTGGCTCGCCCCTGCAATCCCAGCACTTTGGGAGGCCAGGGTGGGAGGACCGCTTGAGCCCAAGAGTTCAAGGCCAGCCTGGGCAACATAGACCAATCTCAAAAAAAGAAAAGAAACTATATAGGTGACAAATGAAAAGATGCTCAACGTCATCAGTCATTAGAAAAATATAAATTAAAACCAAATGAGCTGCCACTACTCACTTGTTAGAATGGCTGACATCGAAAACCTCAATCACAGCGAACGCTGGCAGGACACGGAGCACCTGGAACTCTCCGCGCTCTGCTGGGAAGGCACAGGGGGCCCGTCCCCCACTGGGAGGCGGCGGCAGTTTCTTGGTCCTTTTGTCACGACAGAGGGGTCTGCTCATCATTCCGTGGCAAACGTATCTTGCTCTTGCTCTGTAAAACCATCCTGTCCTTCCTCAACAAATGTCGATTCACACTTGCAAAAAAACAAAAACAAAAACAAAAACGGTGGCAGTTTCTCAAAAAGTTAGATGCAGAATTAACACATGACCCCACAATTATCCTCCTAAGTGTACACCCAGGGGAAACACACGATGCACACTCACACGAAGATTCGTACACACACGTTCATAGTTTTGTGTGCAGCAGCCGAGCCTGAGAGCAGCCTGGGTGTCTAGTGATGAGGTGACGGCGGAGGGTGACAGGCTGCGGTGCGTCCACGTGACGGGCTGCTCGGCCGCGGAGTCACACAACAGGGACTGGTCTCCACACGGTTATGCCACATGAAAGAACCATGTCAGAAAGAACACGTGCCACCCTCTGTGTAAAGTCTGGGAGGGGCAGACGAATCTCCCTGGGCAGGAAGCAGATTCGAGGTCATCTGGGGAGGAGAGACGGACCCCAGAGGGGCAGGGGACACGCTGAGGGCGATGGCCGCGTTCCCCATCTGTCCTTCTGTGACGGTTTTGTGGGCGCGTGCACACGTCGCAGCTTACCGGGCCGCACGCCGTAAGCGTGTGTGGTTGGTGCGTGTCAAATGTATGCCAGCAAAGCTGGTTTCAAAAGGAAGGAAGGTGTGACGGTCACTTATCCACAAATGCACACATATTCTGTTCCTGAGGAGGGACCGCTCTTCTCACGGCAGAAATGTGCATTTATCGAGGTGCCGGCGCCCCGTTCTGAACCAGGCTGTACCCCTCCCGTCCCCGTTAGCAGGTGAGGAAAACAGCAAAGTCTGTGGAGCCACAGCCACCGCCACACGTGCTGGGGACACGCAGGCCACGCACGGGGCTCAGGCCTGCACCCCCAGTCGGCCCCAGACAGGCCATGGGGACGTGCCCACGTGGGCCCCCCGGCTTCCCCGCGGCGCCCGCCCGAGACTTCGCAGCGGCTGCCCCGCCAGGCTGGCGTCTGTGCCGCCAACACGCGCCCTGTTCACCTTCCTCCCAAGAGTGGACACAGAACAGGTGGGGAAAAATCCGTGTTTAAATGCATCTTTTTAGCTAGATTGTTTAAGACCTGACACACATGTATTCTTAGAAATGAAAAGAGCAGACACCAATAGTTTGAGAGGGAAAATACTTTTAGCAGTGTGCACACGGTTTTCTGTACTTCCGGTTCTATCTTCGTGTCGGACGTGCAGGGGGAGGCCCGCGAGCACACAGCTGCAGAAGCAAAGCTGCTCTGCGGGTCTCTGGCTGCGCCGGCCCTCTGAGCTGCAGCACGCGCCACGCCGTCCACCCAGAGCGCAAAATCGGTGGGTTTCGGCACATCCACAGAGCTGTGCACGCGTCACTGCAATTTCAGAGCATTGTCACCAGACAGAGCCCCCCCCCCCCCCATAGCAGTCACTCCTGCTCTCCTCCCCCCCCCCCCCGCCCTGGCCACCGCGGGTCTGTGACACTTTGTCCTGTGGGTTTGCCTGTTCTGGACGTTTCCTACGGCGGATCCTACAACACGCAGCCTTCGGACTGGCTCCTTTCTCTCGCCGTCAGCTTCCCAAGGGGCCTCCGTGTTGTGGCGGGTGGCGGGCGTGTCCCTTTCTGCAGCTGCATGCTGCACTTTGTGTGGATGGGCCACACCGTGTCTGCCCGTTTGTTTGGGTTGTTGGCGGTTTCGGCTACGAGGAACGCCACCGTGAGCACTGGCACACAGGTCTTGTCGGGACGTATGTCCCACTGCTCTTGGGTCTGCGCCAAGCGGAGGGATTGCCGGGCCGCGTGGTGACGCCACGTCCGGCCACAGAGGCATGGGCGAGCCACGTGCGGCGCGAGAGCAAGGGAAGGGAGGAAGGTGCCTCAATGTGCGGCAACACGGACGGGTCTTGAGAACATCACGCTGAGCGAGAGAAGCCAGTCACAGAAAGGCACACGCTGCCTGGTTCCGCTCACGCAGTGTCCACGCAGACAAACCCACAGAGCAGAAGGCGGATGCCGGGGCCGGGGGACCAGAGGACGAGAATTGTTCGATGCGCAGTTTCAGATCTGCCAGATGAAAACGTCCTGAAATCCGGCGCACAAGGTACACACACTGAACACTACTGAATTGTGCACTTAAAAAGGGTCCAGACAGAAATTTTGTTACGTGCTTTTTACCATGATTGAACGTTTTTTGAAAAAGGTAAGTCGTGATGGCTGCACAACAGTGTGAATGTACTTAACGTCCCTCGACGGTGTGCTTTAAAACGGTGAGAATGGTAATATCGTGCATATCTTGCCATCATTTTAAAAGTTTTAAAAAGCAAAAAAAAACAACCCACAGATCACATCATACGATGATCTCGTCTCTGAATCTTTCCTTCCCAGCTCACGCCTAAGACGGGAAATCTCACCAACATGCCGAAAGAGCTTCAGCGTGTTCTTCACGAGCCACGTGCTGCTCCGTGGCCCAGGGGCAGTGGCAGCCCCCACGGAGAGGCTGCTGGCGTCTGGCTCTTGGCCACGCAGCTGAGCCGCTGCAAACACTCCTCGCGTGTTCCCAGGCCGCTGCTCACGGGCACCTGCACTGGGACTCTGGCAGCTTCACCAGGTGCCTCCCCAAAGGGCCGGTGCAGCTACCTGTCCTTCAGCGGTACCTGCACGTCCTCCCCGCCACCCCCAAAACACGACCCCCCAAGTCGGGGCTGCCGCACACTCCGTTTTCTCTCTCTTTCCCCACAGCTCAGGACCCCTCCGGCCAGCGGGTGCGGGACCAGCACGGCTGGAGCTCTGTGAGCCCTTCCCGCAGGCTGGGTGTCAGCTCAGGGAGCTGTTTTCTTGCACGTTCACTGATGGCCACACCTGCGTCTGCTGCTCCCCTCCCTCCGGAGCTGCTGTCACCCAGAGGTCAGGCGCCCTGAACGTCCACTCCAGGTGTCCCTGGCTCTCCCCTGGTGCAGCCCCGGGTCCTCTGGCCGCAGACCTCCCGCGGCCCCTCTTGGTGCTGCCGGCCCAGGGCGGCTTTGACTGCCCACAGGTCACCAGGGGGGCTCCCTCGGCCCCGGCCTCCCCACGTGCCACCCTTCTCTGCCAGTGCCACCCCTCGGCGTCATCTCCCAAGACCTGGGTCCTAGCCCCCTCTGTGGCCACCTCTGTGGCGAGGGTCCCCAATCCTCCAGGGCCAGGGAGGCCACGAAGAATGTCACAGGGCAGGTCCCTTCCAAGCCCCTGGCACCCAGATGCTCCTACTGTCAGACCCCCATGGGTCCCTCCTGACCTGCAAGTCCTGGGTCTGACGAGGGGTGGGACAGCTGGAGCCGGGCCTGTGGCCACCATGAGGCCACCCCGGGGACCGGGCTCCTGTGTGGCATCTCCTCTGCTCCCCGGGGCCCGGTTTCTCCGGAGACAGCAGGTGAGCTGTCGCCAAGCAGAACCTGCTGGCGTGGTCCCTGGGGCCAGGTGCCAAGGAAGCAGCCAGGTGGCCGGGAGCCGGGCGGGCGGCCCTGGTGGCGGCGGGTGCGAGAGGCGCGGCTTCGCGGCGTCTGAGCTGCTGCCACCCAGAGCAGCCGTCCGCCGGGCCGGGGTCCTGGGCGGGGTCAGACTGGTCGGTCAGGACGGGACCCTCGGGCCGGGCAGGCAGGGTCCTGCTGTTGCTCCTTCTCTGACCATGCAGGGCTGAGGAAAGGGAGGGAGGGCAGAGGTGGGTGTGTGCGCACCTGGCGGCACCCAGGTCACTCCTGACACCACGGCAGCGGGGACAGAGGCGGGACTGTCTGTGCCTCCTGCCTGCAGAGCGAGCACCGCCATCCAGCGCCGCCTCGGCCTTCCAGCCTCTCCAGGGCCCCGCAGCCAGGCGCCCACCTGGTGTCTCGGGACCACCCCAGAGTTCCCTCTGCACCAAGCCTGAGCTGGCGGCCAGCACCTGCGGGGCCCCAGGAAGCCCCTCAGGCCCCTCAAGGCCACCCTCACGGAGCCACGTCTTTGCGTGGGCCCCGTGCGTGTCTGAAGACCCCATGGCTGCCCTGGCCCCCCTTCTCTGCACTGCGCAGCATTTGGGTCCCCGGCGCACGGGGGACACAGAGACCCTGCTGGGCCCACTCGGCCACCCCAGCCCCAGCCGGGAGCAGGTGCAAAGGCCGGGAACCCCCTGGCCGGCTCCACGGCTGAGTGTGGCGCCCCCAAACCCACCACCCACCGGACTCAGGGAAGGCCAGGCACCTGCTCTGGTGACACGTGCCCAGGGACCGTGGAGCTCTCCCCAGCAGCCCCCGGACCTGTCACCCAGGAGGAACGAGAGAAGGGGCAGACGCACCGAGGGGAGGCCTCAGAGCTTCATGCTGGTGCAGGCCACAGCGGCTGCTGGGGTGGCCCCAGAGATGGTCTGGGTGCCCCCGTGGTGGGGACCCAGCCAGCCAGCCACAAAGGGAAAACAGGAGTGGCCGGGGGCCCAGCTCAGCCATCGATCTGGGGGCTGCTGCCTGTCCCTACAGCCGGGAGCCCAGCACCGACCTCGGGGGGCCGCGGGAGAGCCGGGGAGCACACTTGCCCTCAGCTGGGCCAGCAGCCCCCGCCCACCCCCCAGGAGGGAACGAGGCTTTGTCGGGGACGGGGCAGCCCTGGGGCCGCGGCCCAGTGGGACAGGACTAAGCCCAGGTGGGTGCACTCTGGGGTGCGGAGGTGTCGGGTGCTGCAGGGCCCGGGCTCCAGTCCCCGCGAGTCGGCACAACCACGGCAGAGCTGGGCAGCGGCACCAGAGATGGAGACAAGCCCCTCCTCCCCTGGGGTGACAGTCAGGCATGGAACATGCCAGTGCCTGGACCTCTTTTGTGTGGCCAGCAGGAGCTGGCCACAGCCAGGCACGTGGACAGCCCTGTCCCCACCCCTGCCAAGCACGAGGTCACCTGACCAGGCCAGGCCTGAGTGGGGTATGGCCAAGAGCCAGAGGTGGGCTCAGGGCGTTGGGCAGCATGCTTGAGGGAGGGGCAGGCCTGCACACACATGTACACACATGCAGGCAACTGTGGAGGCCCCAGCTCCTCCCGTGTACGCTCAGAGCTCAGACGAGCAGGCACAGAGGCCAGGCTATGCCCTGTGCTGCCTGGGTCCCCAAGCCAGTCCAGCCCCTGCGGGCTTACGTGGGATTTCCCAGAATCTGGGACACGCTGGATGGCCAGGCAGGTGCAGCCCCGTGGGGCACTTCTGCAGAAGGGCCGGGAGCGACCCAGGCCCGCCTGCCCCACCTGGCTGCTCTGCTCACCCCGAGCCTGATGGGCTCCCCTGGGCCTCAGGACAGCCCCGCAAGGTCCTCTGCCAAGGGCCCCTCGTTCGGTTGCTAACGCTGTTTTCCATCCTTTACCTCCCAGGGTTGCAGCCTGGAATCGTTTCTTCTGACTTAATCTTCTATTCACCAATTCTCTCTTCAGCAGTGTCTAAGAGCGGCCTAAATCGCTCCTTGAGTTTTCAGTTTGGGGCTTGTAGTTTCTCACTTCTAGAAGTTCTGCTTTGTGCTTTTTCAAGTCTGCTGGGTAACTTTAAAATCTCGGAACTCTCAGCATTTCCAAGCCCATCTTCTCTGAGCACGGCCGCGCGTTTCGTAACCCAAGTCTAGGAACCCCAGTGCGCGTATCTGACGCCTCTGCGCGTTTCTCGTGGCTCTTGCTCATGGTGCCAGTTTCCCCACGTGCTTGTTTTGCTTGACAGTGGTCTGCTCGCTGGCCTTGAAAAATCATTCATGGGGTGTACGTAGGTCCAGGACAAAGGTGATTTGCATTTGTTTCTGCCAGGCACCTGGGGGATCCCATGTTAGACAAACACCATTTAAAAGGAAACTCAAAGGCTGGGGTCTTTGTGGCCAACCTGGTGGTGGGCACATGGGCTTCGTGTCCACGAGTCACTGTGCACCCCGAGACTCCTCAGAGGCAGACTTGCCCCTGAACTGACTGGCCAACCTCTTGGGCACAAGGCAGGAGGAGGGCTTAAGTCCCCGGCCCCCGCCCCGAGGACACAGCCTTTGGCCTCACCGCGGTGCCAACCGGAGGACCCGGGCAGGAGCTGGAGAGATGGCCACGTGCGTGAGCTGCACCTGCACAGCCCCCCACAGCCACACAGGGACGGCTGAAGGACTGACGCCCAGGACGCTCTGCAGCGACCGGCAGGTCAGTTCACCCAGCAAAGCTCACAAACCAACCCCACTCCCAGAAGGGCTTTTTCCTTCTTTTTCCTACAGAGTTGGCTCCTCCACTTGGTGGCCTCCTGCCCCTCGCAGGGCTGGGGGTGGGGGCGCAATGCCCAGCCCCGAGGCCACCAAACCGAGGTCCAGCTTGCCCAGGCAGTGAGATGCAGGAGGATTCCCGTTTCCATTCCCTCGAATTCTGACCGGGTAATTCCTTAAACCTTGACGACCCGCCATTGCTACCAACTTTCAAACTAGTTTATAAAGCCTCTCTTAGCTGTCTTTAAGTAGGGGCCTGGCGCTCCCCTGGCCTGCCCACGCCCAAGAAGGATTCCAGCCAGCCCTCCCACCCCAGGGACACCCAGGCACCTGCAGTCCTGGCCACCTGCGGGGCCCCGGCTCAGCAGGACCCCTCCCCTCACGGCCGACACCCCGCCTGCCCCGCCCCTGCTCCAAGCAAGAAAGGAACAGCACCCAAAGAACAAGGGAGGCCAAAACGTTTAAGTTATTAAATCAAATATACAGAGTGATTCATTTAATATGTACATATTTACAGAAATGCACTTTCACGAGGAGGGTGGCCGGGACCCGCAGGTGGGCAGCGCCGGGCGCCCAGGGCGGACGCTGACGGGCGCGGGGGAGAGTCTGTGAAGGCACTTGTCATGAGCTTCAACGCTGCCGCCGTCCGGGGAGGGGAGAACCGCGGGCGGGAAGGGCACTTCTGAAAGCACAGTGGACAGATCTCTGGGGCGGGCGCTCCGGGCAGGAAGCGAGGACGGTGGCCGGACGGGACTGGCCAGCAAGAGCGAGGGTCTGCCCGCTGCCTCGCGCCCCTTGACAACCGCGGGTGCCACCACAGCCACGGGCCATGCCGGCAACCACGCCACATCCACACTCAGGGCCGCGCCGACCACCACAGGGTCCCACGGACAGCCTCGGGCCACGCTGTCAGCCACGGGCCACGCTGTCAGCCTCGGGCCACGCTGTCAGCCACGGGTCCCACGGACGGCCTCGGGCCACGCTGTCAGCCACGGGTCCCACGGACGGCCTCGGGCCACGCTGTCAGCCACGGGTCCCACGGACGGCCTCGGGCCACGCTGTCAGCCACGGGTCCCACGGACGGCCTCGGGCCACGCTGTCAGCCTCGGGCCC
>CM052442.1:209861-261125 GCA_028533085.1 Varecia variegata | reverse complement strand
ACGCTGTCAGCCACGGGTCCCACGGACAGCCTCGGGCCACGCTGTCAGCCTCGGGCCACGCTGTCAGCCACGGGTCTCACGAGCTCTGTGGCCGGGAGCCATAGAGAAACCCAAGTGAGGAATAAAAAGGAAGATTCTGTAAACAGTGCACAACCTCTGGTAACAAACGTTATACATTTGGTGAGAACACAGACACCCTCGCTCTTCCCTGCCACACAGCGAGTGCGACGCACGGAAACTTTACAAAAATAGCGACTATCCGAGAATATTCCGTTGTTTTCCGCCTGACAGTTATTGAATAATTTATACAAGGTTAAAGAAATGTAGAAAATAAACATTTTTTTTGTTTTTGGTGTTTTTTACACAAAATAAAGAAACTATGCACACGGCCTCGGCCTCCAGGCCCGGCGGGCGGCGGTGGCCCTACTCCTTGCCGGCGTAGCGCGCGTCGTGGGCGCTCCTGACCGCGCGGTTGTCCACTTTGGGGCCCGAGGCCCAGTGCGCCGACTGCCCCGGCAAGTGGCCGGGGTCTTTGGTGAATCTGTGCGGCAGGAACTTCTCCGCCTCCAGGGAGTCCTCCTCGCCGCGGCACAGATCCTCGTCCTCCTCGTCCCCGCCGCCCGCGTGGCTGGCCGGCCCGGGCAGCGCCTCGTCCGCCCTGCGTGGGGGCGGCGTGAAGTTCTTGCACTGGTAGAGCACGTCCTTGTGGCCCCCGCCGCCTCCCAGGCCTCCTGGCCGCTCGATGGGGTTGCGGATGGGGTTGAGCGGGGCCCACTGGTTGTTGGCGCTCTCCTCCCGCGGCAGCCGGCTCCTCTCCCGCTCTTTCCTGCGCTTGCGTGTCCACCACACGCAGACGACCACGCACGCCAGCCACAGCACGCTGAAGGCGCCGCACAGCACGGGCACCAGCAGACCTGGCGGGGCCAGTGAGGGCTGCTCGGGCGCCGGCCACACGCCTGGCCACATCCCTCAGGGCCCAGCTTGTGGGGAGGGTCCCAGGCGGGGGCCGGGGTGTCCCTGCTCCCCACCTGGCCAGCAGTTCCGCAGCCCCAGGCTGGGTGGCCCGCCCCTGGGGCCACGCCTGCCCGCAGAGCCCATAGGGGGCTCCCGGGCGCCCACTCACCCGTGGAGGAGCCGCCCACGACGACCGTCTCCACCTTGACCTCGGTGACGGCCAGGAGCAGCGAGCTGTTGCCCCGCTGGGTGATGGCAGCCACGATGGCGTGGGCCGCATCCTGGATCAGGCTGCTGTCCGGCAGGTCCCACGCTGGGCTGAAGGACTGCGGCACAGGACAGCGCTGGGGCTGGCCCGAGGAGCCGCGGCCCCACCGGAGCTCGGCCAGGCGTGGGGCAGAGCCCAGGGTCCCACAGGCGTCTCACGGGGGGCCGGGGGGCTTCCCCACCGGGCAGTTGAGGGCAGGCGGGTGCGGCCGGGCCCTGCCTTCCCACTGCCCCTGGTCCCTCCGCAGGCAGCCCCCAGCCCCGAGACCACCCAATACCACCCCCAGTGCCGCAGCCACCCCGGGATGGCACGACCCCGCTGGCGTCCCTCCCCCCACCCCTCCCCCACGGCTGCCCCACCACCAAGAGCCACCAACGCCCCAGGCCCCTTGCCACAGCCTCAGTGCCACCCCTGCGCCTGCCACGGTGCTGCAGCCACTTCCACTGCTCTGCACTGTCACCTGACCCCCGCCTGTGGTGTCCTTCCCCGGCCAAACCAAGACATGCTCCAGAACGTTCCTCCCCCACGCTCCTTGCACGCCCCAGCCACCCCCAGCGTTCACATCTGACACCCACCAGGGGCCCAGAGCAGGCCCTGGGCTGCCCCTAGGACGCCCACCAGCCCAAAGACCCAGACCTACTGCCCCCGGGGAAACACTGGGCCGGGCCTGCCCCCGACAGCCCCACCCGTCCCTGCTGCTGCCAGGCCGGGCCCCATGCTGTCCACCGCTCGACTGCAGCTCCACTGCTCTGAGCCCAGCTCCCAGATGGGGGCTAAGGCCCCACAGACCCACCCTCAGCCACGACCTCAGGGGCCTCCTCACATCCCCCGCCCTTGGGGACCCGCCAACGGCACCGTCACCACCCACCCAGGGCCGGCCAAGTTTCCTCCCTCCCGGCAGCTGCCTCTGCTCCCAACTGCTGCTGTCACCCAGGGGCTGCTGTGCCCCGGGGACCCCCGCCCAGAGCCCCACACACCAGACAGGGACAGGGGCTGAGGAGTCCACACTGCTCTGGGAGTTGGCACTTGCCAGCTGTTACCTGCTGCCCCAGGCGTGTCCACAGCCTGAGCTGGCTCTGCCCAGGACCTGCTTCCACAGAGCCCCGTCCAGCACCCCCACAACGCACAGGGCATCACGAACGCCCCCACACGCTCCTCACGGCCCCTCACCTGAGACCCTCCCTCTCCCCGCAGGCCGCCCTGCGCAGGCCGGGGGTGGACCCGGCATCCCGCCCCACATGCCGAGCTGCATAGGTGGGTGCCGGTGGCTCCCTGTGTCCGTCCTCCTGCCCAGCTGACTTCTCCAGGACTGTGCCAGTCCCCGGGCTCCAGCTTGGGCATGGGGGGCACCCTCGGCTGGGGAGACACCCAGCGGCCTGAGTAGGGCAGGGCCTGGGCCACCAGGCTGCCGCTCCCACCTCCACCTGCACTCACCACGGCCACCTCCACAGCGCTGGCGCCCAAGGACGCACGGTCACAGAGCAGCACGAGCAGGCGGTCCCGGGCCACGGACCTCGTGGCTGGCAGGGAGCGGATCCCGGAGCAGATGGCGCCCACGGTGGTGCCCTGGGCAGAGACGGCAGCACCGAGGCCTGAGGCCGCAGGCAGGGACACGGAGGCCCCCAGCCTGTCCCCACACCAGGATGCAGACCGGAGCCAGGGCGGGGTGGGCCCAGGGTGACAGATCCAGCTCATCCCAGGGCAGAAGTGGCTCCACTCCCAGGGGCGGATTTTGTCTGGTTCTGAGCCCCTCCCCTGGGGCAGACAGGGTCACCTCAGCCCCAGGCACCCGGAGGACAAGCGCGGGTCCACGGCCAGAGCACAGCTGCCCGCAGGGCTGCAGGCCAAGACCCAGGGCGGGGGGCACGGCAGCACCAGCCAAGGCTGCACAGGTGGCCCCTGGCCCTGCCCCCGCAGCCCCTCCCCACACGTGGGGCCCAAGGCTCCCCCTCACCTGACCCCACATGGCCACTCCGCCAACCGCGAGTGGCTCTCCTGGGTCAGCCACAGCCTCCCCGACCCCAGGGCTGAGCCACAGCCAGGGAGGCCGCTGAGACACAGAGGCCACCGAGACACAGAGGCCACCGAGACACAGAGGCCACTGTCCGGCCGCTGCCGCCACTCACCTGGGGCACCTGGTCTCGGTTGAAGCGCAACGTGAGGCGGGCGCAGTTGTTGTCCAGGTGGCCGGAGCGCGGCAGGCAGGGGGTGCTGGGTGGCAGGGGCTCCTCAGCGCCACACTCCCCCCAGGCCTCGCAGGGTGGCTGCAGGCACTGGCCCGGGGCTTTCTCCTGGCACTGCTGCCCCAGTGGGCACTGGGCACTCAGGGCATCGGGCTGGCCAGCCAGCAGACAGGGCTTCCACCCGCACCACACCTGGGCAGGTATGGATAGGCGAGGACCACAGACGGGCACAGGCACCACATGGGGGGACACAGACACGCCGCCTGGGTCAGCGAGCCCCAGGCCCTGCCTGCCCCGCCACCCGGGGCTCCAGGGAGGCAGGCCCAACTCAACTCTGATGCAGGTGGGGCTGGGTGGGACCCAGGCCGAGCCTCAGTTTCCCCAGTTGCATGAGGGGTGGGGCCCGGTTGTGCTCCCTCCTCCCAGCATGTCCCTCGGAGGTGAATGGACACAGCTCCCAGCCCACCCCAGCACAGTGAGCTCCGGGACCACGGGCGTGGGGTCAGCGTGACGCCAGACTCCACGGGGCGTTTTGCGGTGCCCCCAGCCCCCACCTTGCTGCAGTCCCGGCGGCCATCCAGGCAGCGGCAGCTGTTGCAGTCCTCCACCCACGAGCTCCCGTGCGGGAACGGGGCACCCTGGGACCAGCAGGACCTCCCGAACCCGATCACTGTGGGAAGAAGAGGCTCGAGGGTCAGCAGGGGCTGCCCCCGCCTGGCACAGCCCCCACCTGGAGCGGTCACACGCGCCTACCTTCCTGGCACCGGGGGCCGGCCCTGCCCGGCGGGCAGCTGCAGCGGTAGCCGTTGATCTCGTCCACACACGTGGCCCCGTAGGCGCAGGGCGAGGACTGGCACTCGTCGATGTCTGCGGGGAGGGTTTCAGCTCAGCAGCCGCGAGGCAGGCCCAGCACCGGCACGGGGGCCAGGGCGGGGCGTGGGGCCAGGCGCAGCTGGAGGACACGTCTGGCCAGGAGTTGGGGCCGCCGGCCACCCGCCCGCCGGCCGCCCCCCACCTGCGTGGAGCAGTGGGCTGAGGGAAGCTGGGCGACAGCCCCGCGGCCCACGTCGGGCTGCACACTCGGGCCTGGTGGCCCCCGTCCTCAACCTCCCTTGGCCCCAGACTGGCCCTTCGGGGCCCCACTTCATCGGGGGGCAGGGTGCACCCCAGGAACCCGACACGGCACAGACACGTGGGGAAATGGAGGCTCAGAGAGGCTGGACAACGTGACCACACTGCCATTCGAAGGCTGTGGACATCGACGTCCCCGAGTCCTGACCGCGGGGACCCTCACACCGCCAGGCCCCACGTGCCTGCCCGGCCGCCCCGGCCACTCACTGATGCGGCAGTCGGGGCCCGCGAAGCCGGGCGCACACTCGCAGCGGAACCAGTTGACACCGTCAACACAGATGCCGCCGTTGTAGCTGTGGGGAGGGTGTCGTCAGGGCGCCAGGCGGGCCCCACCCGCGGCAGCCAAGCCCCACGCCACCAGCCCGGGCACTCACCAAGGCAGAGGGTTGCAGTCGTTGGTGTCTGCATTGGAGAGAGAAGCAGGCGGTGGGCACCACAGCCACCGGCCCACCCCACACCAGGCCTGAGCCCAGACTGCGGGCCAAGCTGACCCCGCACAGCCCCCGCCGGCTGGCGTGGCGGGCTGAGGGGCCGGGGAGGGTCGGGGAGGTTTTGGGAGCCTGGGCAGGGTCACCAAGGAGGGTTCTGGGGGCGCCTGTAGCTGGGAGTGGGGACTGCGTCTCAGCGGAACCCGGGCCTCGGCACAGGGCTGGGAGAGCGGGGGAGGGCGCGCCCTGCGGAGGGAGAGCCTGGAGGGGCCCCTCCCTTGGGGCCTGGGGGTTGGCATGGACTTGGGTGGACGGGGCAGTCGGGGGCAGGGCTGGGGAGCAGGGTGAAGTGGGCCCCCCGCAGCCCTAACTCGTGGCTGCCCCATCCCACCCCGCCTGCACCCCCCGGCCCCCGGCTCACTGTGCGTGCAGGTGCGGCCCTCCCAGCCGTCCCGGCAGATGCAGGAGAAGGAGTCCCCGCTGCCCACGCAGGTGCCCCCGTTCAGGCAGGGGTTGGGCAGGCAGCTGCTGTTCTTGGCTGCCAGGCGGGAGAGGCAGGGCGGCCTGCTCGTCCGGCTCTGGGCGGCCCCGGGGTCTCCCCCCGCACCCCAGCCCAGACGGGGGCAGACAGACCAGGGGCACCGGCGTGGCCCCCCACCAAGCCCCCCGCCCAGCACGCCCCGGGGCCTGGGCTGCCCACCGATGGCGTGGCCCCCCACCAAGCCCCCCGCCCAGCACGCCCTGGGGCCTGGGCTGCCCACCGATGGCGCAGGTGCCGCCCTCCCAGCCAGGGGGGCAGGCGCAGCGGAAGGTGTCGCCACTGTCGTAGCAGGTGCCACCGTTGCTGCAGGTGTAGGCGTCACACTGGAACTCGCCTGCGGGCACACGCGTCTCTCAGCGGGCGGGCCCCAGACCACAGGGCCAGGGTCCCAGCGGGCAGCGCCCCGAGGCCGGGCCCACGGGCACTCACGTGAGTGGCAGGTCTTGCCCTTCCAGCCGTCGTCACACGCGCAGTAGAAGTCGTTGACCAGGTCGTAGCAGCGGCCGCGGCTGTGGCAGGGATCGGGAAGGCAGTCGTTGGGATCTGGGGGCGAGGACGCCGGTCAGCGGGGGGGGTCACCGGCGCGCAGGGAGGGCTTCCCGGGGGCGGCGGCCCCAGAGCTGGGCCAGGGAGAGGGGGCTGGGGAAGGACCCCAGGTAGCAGCAGCCCGGCCAGGGAGCAGGACGAGCCTCCAGGCCAGCGACCCACCCCGGGGGTGGTTGGAAACACAGGAGCTTGGGGGGGCACAGGCCCCATGGGGGTCGTGGGGGGCCGCCAGCCCACTCACTGGTGTCGCAGAGCTCGCCCTCCCAGCCGCTGGGGCAGAAGCAGCGGAAGGCGTCCACCTCGTCAATGCACGTGCCACCGTTGCGGCAGGGCTGGCCCAGGCAGTCGTCGATGTCTGCGGGGCGGAGCCGTGAGCCGGGCCCCGCAGGCCAGCCCGGCCCCCGCCCGGGCCCACTGTCCCGGCCACTCACTCTCGTGGCAGTAGGCGCCGGTGAAGCCGCTGTCGCAGACGCAGGAGAAGTTGCCCCCGGGCTGGCTGACGCAGCGGCCGTGGGGGCCGCACACGCCGGACGGCGACACGCCGGGCACCCTGGGCCCCGCCTCGGACCCGCAGCCGTCGATCACTGTGGCGGCAGCGGCAGGGGTCAGGCCCGCCCCGCCCAGGCCTCCGCCCCACCCCCGGCCGCGCCCCGCACCTCTGCAGGCCCCGCCTGGGCACGGCTCCCGGGGCACGGAGCAGTTCTTGCCGCCAAAGGCATCGGGGCAGGCGCAGTAGTAGTCCCCCTCCAGGCTGTAGCAGTGAGCGCCGTTCTGGCAGGGACTCGGCTGGCACAAGTCCACGTCCACCTGCAGGGCGGGGCGTCTGTGAGTCCAGCCCAGACGGAGCCACAGGCCAGGCCTCTAGAGCCACACGAAGGCAGGTCCCTGGGAACCCCCGAGGCCGGGCTCCCGCTCAGGTGGACACCCAGACCCCTCGGCCCTGGGCCGGGCAGTGCCTCCCAGGGCCTGAAGCCCCCACCCACCCGAGACTATGCAGGTCCCGTCTGCTGGACGGACACACCTGTGGGCCACCAGGCCACCCCTGCCTCACCTTCACAGCAGCCGAGCCTCCTCGGCCCCTGGTAGGTGGCACCCAGCCTCAGCCCCCCAGCTGGCAGGACGGCCAGCTCCTGAGTCCCCACACTGCCAGTCCACCCTCAGAGCCAAGACTGCGGGTCCTTCCAGAGCCGGCCACTGCCACCCTCCCTGGACCTGACGCCAGAACCCTGTCCTGGCTCCAAGGGGCCCACCCTCGGCACACAGGACGGTGTGGCCGGGCGGCAGGGAGGCAGGCGGGCACCAGCTGGGACCCACCACGACAGGGTGTGTCCCCCACCCTGCCCTGTGGACCCCGCCTGTCAGAGCCACCTGCCTTCCAGTCCCCAAGGGAGTGGACAGACGAGCACCTGAGAAGCCAGCGACCTGCCGGGGTTTGGCCCAGCGCCCCGGGAGGCTCCTTGCGACGGAGCCTGACCCTGTGACCCCGCGAGCCCCCAGGGCCCTGCAGCCAGGCGCCCGCCCAGGACTCTGGGGACAACACCCCCGCGGCGCCTGCGGGTCACTCGGGCTGGGTGGCCCGGCGCGGGCCTCACCTCGCAGAGCAGCCCGGACAAGCCCTTGGGGCAGCGGCAGCGGAAGCCGTCGGCCAGGTCCTCGCAGAGGCCGCCGCCGCGGCAGGGGCTGCTGGCGCACTCGTCCAGCTGCCGCTCGCAGTGCCGGCCTCCGAAGCCCCGCGGGCACACGCACCGGTACCCGTTCACCAGGTCCTGGCGCGAGGGGGTGGGGTGAGCCTCACGCAGACGCCCTCGGCCGCCCCGCCCCCGCCCCTCCTGGGCCCCGGCTCACCTTGCAGGTGCCACCGTGCTGACACTGCCCGCGACAGTCGTTGATGTCTGGGGGCAAGGAGCGGGGTCAGGGTGGGGGTCCTGAGCGGGCCGGCCCCGCCCCCTGCGCCCGCCCGCCCGTACTGACTGATGTGGCAGTTGGCGCCCGTCCAGCCCGGGATGCAGCCACAGTAATAGCCGCCAATCAGGTTTTTGCAAGAGAAAGCGTTAAGGCACGGCCTCCCTTCGCACTCATTGGCGTCTGTGGACGAGACAAGGGGCGCGGTGGGGCCAGGCCCCGCCGCCCGCTCACCCTGCCTGGCGCCGCAGCCCCGCAGCCCCGCAGCCCCGCAGCAGCCGCCACACGCACAGCGCAGCCCAGGCAGCACGCGTGGCCGGGCGGCCCTTACCCAGCTGGCAGGTGGCCCCCACCCACTGCTCGGGGCAGATGCACTCAAAGCCGTCCACCTGGTCCACACAGGTGCCGCCGGCCGCACACGGGTTCGAGGCACACTCATCGATGTCTGCAGAGGACAGAGAAGGAGGGGACGTGGTCCACGCAGGGAGGTGGCGCCGCGTGGCTGGGTCGTCCTGTCCATGTCCCCCCGCCATGATGCCCACAGCCGTGGGTGGACTCGACCACCCCACCCCGCTCCCAGGCCGCCTGACAACAGGCTGGACCCCCGGACTCGGGCAGGGCACGCACCGATGGCACAGGTGGGCCCGCTCCAGCCGGACGGGCAGTGACACTCAAAGCCGGACGGCACCTCGTGGCAGGAGCCCCCGTTGGCACACGGGTTGGAGGCACAGGCGTGCTCAGCTGCAGAACCAGAGTGGGGGGTGGGCGGCGGCCCGGTGCTCCTCCCCGAGCCCACCAGGCCCCAGGGCTGGGGGAAGGGGTGCCCACTGCACGGCCCCAGCCCCGGGAGCCAGTCCCAGCCGGCAGCCTCCCCACGTACCGCGCTCGCAGTTCTTGCCCAGGTAGCCATCCGGGCAGGCGCAGCGGTACTGGCCAGGCTCGGCGTTGGTGCAGGTGCCCCCGTTGGCGCAGGGCTGGTGGCTGCCACAGTAGTTCAGGTCTGGGGGCAGGGCAGGTGCTCAGGGGACTGGCCTGCGCCCGTGCCCCACCTTCCCTCCCTCTGATGGCTGAGCTCTGGGCCTGGCCTCTGTCCCGCCGCCCCCCAGCTACCTTTGTCACACAGCAGGCCACCCCAGTTGGTCTCACAGTTGCACTGCCAGGGCACCACACAGCTGCCGTGCACGCAGCCAGGGTACGGGACACACTCGTCACAGAACCTCCCCTGCCAGCCATAGCTGCACCTGGGGAGGGCGGGGGAGCGTGAGGCCCAGCGAGGCGGCTGGGAGACAGGCACACAGTCACGCGGGCCACCCCCGGGGCCAGCGGCCTCGGGCCTTTGAACTGGAGCAGCCCAGAGCCAGGCCGGGGACACAGCCCCACCGGCCAGCCCCAGTCACGGGCATTCCCGGCCGCTGGCCGCAGACGGTCAGCCCCAGCTGTCCCGTCACTCCTCCCTGAGCTATTTCGGGACTCACCCCTGAGCTGGGCCCCGAGAGCAGGCGCCGGGCAAAGGAAGGCCCTGCCGGGACCCCAGGGTTGAGACTGCCAGCGCAGACCAGCCAGATGCTGCCAGGGCCGGGCAGGAGTCTCTGCCCTCAGCAGAGTCCCACAGAAAGGGCCCCGCTCACGGATGGGGTCACCAGGGTCCACGGGCTGCCCCGGGTCAGCCCTGCTGGAGCCGGGACTCAGGGCACCTCCTGACCCAGAGGAGCTCCGGACGCACGCTGCAGCACGGCCCCACGGCCACGACCCCGAGGCCTGGCCCTGCCCACGCTGTCGGCCAGGTCCCCTCTGTGGGGTCCTCCAGGAGGCGGGCAGGCCGCCTGGGCAGGGTATGGCCTGGCCCAAAGGCGCTGTCCTCAGGGCAGACACCCCGGGCCCAGCGGGCTGCCCTGCAGGCCCTGGACGGGACTCCCCAGGGCCCCTCCCTAGAAGGCTCAGGTCCTGCGGGACAGGAACGGCGTCCAGGTCACGTCACTTCCACACCGGCACCCGACACGTGAATTTATTTTTGTAAAAGGAAAGAGCCACGGCCCTTCCTGAGCCGCCCTCAAGCCACGCAGCCAGCACCGAAGGGACATCAGCCCAGCTCAGCTGTGTGGCAGCGGGAAACTGAGGCTGCGGAGAACGTGGCCCCAGCGTCCAGCCCAGCACGCACCGGGTGGGCCTCACATCCCTGTCCAGAACCCTCCCTCCAGGTGACACAAGGGGACCCGGGGTGGGGCCGTGGCACGCCTCGGTCCGCCGCCAGAGAGCGCCACAGCCGGGCTCCGAGCCCAGACCCGGCAGGTCCCAGGGTGGCTCCCACCGGGCGGAGCCCACGCCAGCCCCCACCTTCCCGCTTCCCCGGCCAGCCGCTCCAGGGCCCGGGAGGCAGCGGCAGGAAGACAGGGCCATCTCGGCAGCATCCGGTGGGGGGGTCCCGCGCTGAAACCTGAGCCCTGAGCTGCCAGCAACAGCTGGGCCTCTCCCACAAGGCCGGGGCCGTGGGTGGGGTCACCCACGGCCCCGCCAATCAGGCCGGCCGGGACTGCTGCCTCATCTTCCCGCACAGCCCACGCCGGTGGGAGGCTCCTCTTGCACCCTCCTCCAGCCTGGGTGGGGTCACTCGGGCTGCCCAGCCCCTGGCCACCCGGGGACGCCGGTACAGCTGGGGCGTGCAGCACACAGGGCCGGGCAAGGATGCATGGGGCTCACGCCCGGGGACCTGCGTCCCCAGAACCCCCACGCTCACACCGCCCACACATGGAAGGGCAGGGCTGCGGGAGCCGGCGTCCGGGCTGCCCCTTGCGAGAAACCGACCCATGCTGGAGGGGGCCCTGCCGTGCTGCCCGCACTGCCACGAGGCCACTCAGCGTGTCTGAAATACCAGCGCGCACAAGTGACCGGTGGGTGAGCCCCGCCCTGCTCCGCCGCCCCCTCGTCCCCAGACCAGCCAGGGCCACCCCTCACACCACCTTCCGGGCCTCGCACGAGGGTGGCCCGCCGGCTCCCAAACCCTGTGCCTCCTCTCCTAACTCAGCGCTGAGTGACCTTGGGGAAGTCACCTGACCTCTCTGTCTCGGCATCCTTGTCTGAACCCGCACGTGGAGCCAAACCCACTCCTCAGAGGGAGACCCCGGGAGTAGGTGGCCCGAGGCTGGCACGGAGGGCAGCCATCGCCCCTCCCTGCCGTCTCCCCACCGACTCGCAGCCCCTCGGGGGCTCCCACCACCCCCAGCCTCCTGCTCCCAGGGCGGCCTCCCTGCACCCTGCCCCGCCCACTCGAGCGCCCCCAGCCCCTGGCTCGAAGCCCCTCGCCTGCTCCAACCCTGCCCTGGCCCCTCTGGCCGCCCGTCTGCTTCCCGCGCCACCACGCAGCAAGGCTGCCCACCCTCTGGCCTAACCACCCCCCAACGCCCTGGTCAAGGCCGCCAGCGACGGCCGCCAAGGCTTGCGGGACTTCGCCGGCTCCCTGCCATCCCAGCCTTAACCTGCGAGAGGCCGGGACACCCCCGGGCCTCCTCTCTCTCTTCCCACGCCTCTGGGCTTCGCACACCTGAGTGCCACAGGCCACCCCCGCTCTCAGACATCACCCTCCAGCGTCATCCGACTCCCGTCTGCCCTGCCCGCCCCTCCCGGGCCACCCCCACCTGTCTTGACACTCGTGCTCTGCAGCTTAGGGTCCCTCCTGACCCCATGCTCTTCCTCGCACCCTGTATCAGGCCCATTCACAAACGGCCGGGCTTTGCCCCAGGGCATCTGAAGGGCTCACCGGTCTCTCCTCCTCCGGCAGGTTCGCCCCCTTCCGGCCCTCCCCCGCCCTGCATCCCCGCCCCCGCCTTCTCCTCACGGCAGTTCCTGCTCCCCAGTGCCCGGCTCCAAACCCGCCAGCGGCCAGCGCATCCTGCCCTCGGCCCCACAGGCCTCCCGCTGACTCCCCTGCCATGGGCGGTATCCACACCTAGCTGCCCTCGAGGGGCTGCCCCCGTCAGACACACCCCACGCACAGGACTGTGAGCTCCACGAGAGGGGGCCCAACCTTGCGTGCGCACCTGACCTCCAGCAGGGGCTCGGCGACGTCTGCGGAGTGGGGTGGGACGTGGGGGCAGAGCAGGGCCGGCGGCCACACTCACCTGCACTCCCCGGGCAGGCTGCATCCCCCGTGGAGCAGGTTACACCCTTGCTTGCACACGGCTGTGGACAGAGAGCACGGGAGGGCGCAGCTGCAGCCAGCCCAGGCCCCGCCCCCGCGCCAGTCCGTGTGGCCGCCCACCCGGCCCGCGCGGGCCCCGCACCTTCCTTGCACTCTTTGCCCATCCAGCCGTCCATGCAGGCCTTGTTGCCGTACTGGTCGCAGGTGTAGTGGCCGAAAAAGTCGTGGCGGGGCCGGCAGAACTTGTTGCAGGTGGCACTGTAGTAGTTCTCGTCGCAGCGCACGCGGATCTGTAGCTCCAGGTGTGCCACGTGGCCACTGAAGTGCAGGCTCTTCCAGCGGTCCTCTGGGTTGATCATGCCGGCATGCGACACCCGCTCGATCAGCCGCTCCTCTTGGGAAGGCAGCGGAGTCAGCACGGCTGGAGAGACCGGCCGGCCGGGCCACCCCCGCCCCCAGGCCCTGCACTCCTGCTCCCGAGGGCCCTGCGTCCCCATGCGGCACAGGGGAGGCTCAGCTGTCCTGCCCCGTCTCCCGCACGGTGACTGGCACCTGCCTCCTCTCGGACCCCGAGTCAGGCACGGACTCAGCGACCCGGCATCCGTCTGAGCCTCACTTTTTTTTTCCCCGGGATGGGGTCTCGCTCTGCCACAGCACCACAGCTCACTGCGACCTCCAGCCCCGGGGCTCAAGCATCCTCCTGCCCCAGCCTCCCGAGTAGCTGGGACTGCGGGTCAGCACCACCACGCCCGGCTAATCTTTCTATTTTTTGTAGAGATGGCGTCTCACTATGTCTCCCAGGTGGGTCTGGAACTCCCGGGCTCAAGCGATCCTCTCGCCTCGGCCTCCCAAAGTGCTGGGATTACAGGCGTGAGCCCCTGGGGGTAAGGCAGTGTCCCCAGCTAGTGACGCTGGGTACACAGCATGGGCCACCAATCCCTGCACTTCTGTACAAGTTTGGAATTTTCCACAATAAAAGGGTAACGACCCTCCAGACCTCACTTCTCCCACCTCATCAGGCAAAGGCCTGGGCTGCCCCCTCGCTGCCCCCGTCCCAGCAGGGCCCCAGCAGGGCCACGCCGTTAAGGGCCCCGATGGCCTCTTGAGGCGCTCAGCCTGCCTCTCCCACTGCCACTCTCCTCCCAGGAACACCCTTGCCCTGAGCTGCCTGGGGCTCCCCATGCAGCTGCTCCCAGCCCAGCCCCTCCCACCACAATCCCTACCCTACAAGTGGCCATCTTGCCGGCCACTGGGGCCACCCCGACCCTGCTCTCTCTCCACGTCCCAACCATCAGCCAATCCTGTGCCTCCACCTCCTCTGAGAGCACCCAGAGCTCCCCCAGCCCTGCAGGCTGCCCCGGTCCACTGGTCTCCCCCTTGGCCCTACGGTCAACCGGCCACATGGCAGCCTGAGCCTCCCGCTCCGGGTAGAGCCAGCACCCCCACCCCTCGGCAAGGCAAGCTCACGGCCGCCTCAGGCCTTTGCACAGGCTGCCCCTCTTTCCTCCACGGGAACCCTCTCTGCCTCACCACACAGGCCGTCCACACCGCCACACAGGCCAGCCGCCAGGCCCCTTGTTCCAGGACAGACGGCATAGAGGAGGCCATGAAGCCAAAGAGTCACTCGAGGGTACCCCACCCCACTATGTTACTCACACGGGCCCCCAAAGAACGTGCCCAACAGGAAGACAACATGGATGAAGCCAGAACTGGGAAGACAGACACCATACACACAGCTCTGCAAATCATAAACATGGCAGAGCTTCCTGGCAGCCAGAGCAAAAAGGGAAACAGCACACGAAAATCCTTGGGATAAAGAAAGGCTTTATCCTCCACAGGCAAAGGACCAAGACCCTGGCCACACGCACCCCTAGGGCGAGGGGAGCCAGCCTCCCAGTGCTCTGGGGGGACCACGTGGCCTGGGGCTTACTCACCATTTGGGGTGGTGTCGTTGTCCCAGTCCCAGGCCTCCACGATGAGGGTGAAGGAGCGCTGCAGACACGGAAGGGGCTGGTCAGGTGCCTGAGGCCCCCCTGCCCGCCACTGTGCTGGGAGGGGCGGGGCCCAGCGCTCCCCTCGCCCCCAGGTCTGCTGGGCGTGGCTTCTCCTCCCCAGCAGGGCCCCCTGTGGCACCCTCCCCATCCTCAGGCCGCGTCTCCTCCGCAGACTCCAGGATGACCCAGCTGGAGGGAGGGGGACTGCCTCCACCGCCATGCAGGCTTGGGGGCTCGGGGGCTCCGCTCACAGGCTCCCCGGGGCCCACGCCCAGCCTGCCCCGAGCCGGCTGGCGTCAGCACAGGGTGAAGGGAAGTGACCTGGGCAGAGAAGTGGGCAGAGGCTGGAGTGGCCATGACGGGGGTCCAGCGGGGGGCCCAGGACCAGTTTTGAGTGGGAACACCCCTCGGTGCCCCACTGGGGTGTGGCACACGGTAGGGAACGTGGGGTCCTGCTACAAGCCCACCCAGGAGGGACGATGCCCTGTCGCCCTGCTAGGTGTGCCCCACTAGGTGCAGGGGGTGCCCGGTACAGCACCCACCAAGAGGCCCCGCACGCGGCAGGCACACGGTAAACGGGCGAACCCCCCACACCCACCTCCACCCCAGAAAGGAACGAGCAGGAGGGGCCCTGCTGCACGGATGGGGAAACCAAGGCCCCAGAAGCCCCGGGACTGCCCGGCATGGTCTCAGCCCGTGGCTGCCTTTCCCCTCTTCTCCAGCACGTCTGCCTTGTGCCCCAGTCCCCGCGATGGGGTGATGCTGCCAGCTGCCACCGGGCAGCACAGCGCCCGCCCCTGCAAGGAGCCAACCCGAGCCCGGGAGCAGCCCACGGAGCCCTTGTCGGTCAGAGCACACGTTCAGACGGGAGGGACCCCCGGCACACACTGGGGACCGCGCTTCTCCCCTCGCTGCCCCGCATCGGCACCCCTGCAGCCACAGCCGATCAGCAGCTCACTGCCCAGGCCTCCCGCAGCCACGGAGAACATGCTGACCACCCCTGGCCCCGGCCCTGCATCCACCCGGCGCGGCCCGCGGGGCAGGGTGGGTCTGAGCCCAGGCCTGCTGGCGGCCCGCCCGAGAGCACACAGCACCAGGCAGCATCTGAGCAGCCGTCGTCGGCCCCAAGGCCTGGCTGTGCTGAGGACAAGCACATGTCCCCACTGAGGCCTCCGGTCCCCACCCTGGGCCGTCCCCAGCCTCACCCGCCCAGCACTTCCCAGCAGGCTGTACCCCCGCCCAGCCCCTGCCCTGCCCACCCTGCTGCCTGCCGCACCCAGCACGCAGGCAGCCTGGGCACCCTCGCCCGGCCCTCGGCCCCACGACACCCACCCACCTTGGCTTTGCTCATGGCCAGGCCCACACTGGAGACCCTCCCCGGGCACCTGCCTGCCAGACACTCAGGGGTGGCCACAGGACCTCACCTCCACCCTGGCGCACGGGCGGGACGCGGGCACCATCCCCCCCTTCTAGAACCCTCCCTGGCCACATGCGGCTATCGCCAGGCCCTCAATCCAGCTCTCAGTCTCCCTTAAACTCGGCTCCCCACACCCGCCAGGGCCGTCCCGCGGCTCCTGCCCTCCTCCCAGCCGTCCCCCAGCACGCCAGCCCGTCCACCTAGAAGGCCACCCTCCCTGGCCGCGTCCTCCCTCGCTGCTGGGGACAGTCTGGCTTCACCTGTTCGCTTGCTCACACGCAGCGTGGGGGTGACAGACTGCGCGCTGGGGGCTCAGGGGACGCGGTGGGGCGGAGGCGCCAGAGCAGGCCTCGGAGGGTGACCAAAACCGCAGAGTGAGCGTTCCACGCAGAAAGAACACGGCCACGCCGGGCACGCACGGCACGTGGCGCAGAGCGGGGCCACGCCGGGCACACACGGCACATGGGGCAGAGCGGGGCCACGCCGGGCACACACGGCACATGGGGCAGAGCGGGGCCACGCCGGGCACACACGGCACGTGACGCACAGTGGGGCCACGCCGGGCACACACGGCACATGGGGCAGAGCGGGGTCACGCCGGGCACGCACGGCACGTGGGGCAGAGCGGGGTCACGCCGGGCACACACGGCACGTGGGGCAGAGTGGGGTCACGCCGGGCACGCACGGCACGTGGGGCAGAGCGGGGTCACGCCGGGCACACACGGCACGTGGCGCAGAGTGGGGTCACGCTGCGCAGGGCCAGGCCCTGGCACACTTTGTCACTGATGCCAGCCAGACGCTGGCTGCTGGGGTCTGCGTAATGACTGGGACCACCACAGCTTCAACAACGGACGGGAACCGGCAGGAGCAGGGAGCTGGCGGTGGGTCCAGGGCGAGAGGGCGAGGCCAGGCTGGCCTGAGACCCCCATGATGGTGCAAGCCCACTGGCCAGGCAGGCAGAGGAAAGCCCAGGCCTGGCCTCTGCGGTGCACAGGGAGCTCCTCCTGGCTCCCAGGAAACCCCACACCAGCCGCCCAGGTAGGATTACCGCCACCTTCGCCTGAGCCCAGGGCTCTGGTTACCTGCTCCCAGGGGGACATGCGCCCGCCCGCCCGCGGGGGCCCCACCGCCCGCCAGCTGGGGTCCCTACACCTGGACGGCAGGAAGTCATCCAGGGAGAACCTGAGCCGGCCGCAGGCAGCACCTGCAGGCTTCACCCAGCTGCCGGCCCTCCCAGTTCCTGGCCCTCTCCTTCCCCAGACCAGCCCCCAGGACTCAGTTTCCTCCCCTGTGAACAGCACCCTCTCGTCCCTGTCCTTGCTGCCTGGTGGGTCGTGGTCTGGGACAGGGCTCTGTCAACCCCAACCCTGCACAGCAGCACGGACAATGGGGCCTGGGCTGGTGGGCGGAGGTGCCCTGCCCTTCTAGGGCTGGGGCTGGGGCGTGTGGGGCTGTGGGGACAGGGGCCGGTCAGAGACCCACCCCCTGCCTAGGCTCCCTGGCAAGCAGGGAGAGGAGCTGCTCCCTCCTCCCTGCCCAGCCCCTGCCCGGCCCCTGGACGCCCACCGGTGGGGGAGGCTTTCCTGCCTGAGGGCCCAGCCACGCCTGGCCTGACCCACCCCCACCGCACAAGCAGAACCGGGGCACGCACCTCCTCACCCTCCGCCTGCCTCCTCCCAGCCCAGACGGGGAGCAGGCAGCAGCTGGAAGATGAGCAAAAGGCAGACGAGGGACCAGATGTGCCACCGCTTGGCCCAGGGCACCCTGGGTCAAGTGTACCCCATGTCCCAGGCCAGCGCTGCCCCCAGCCTGCTGTCCAGGCCGAGGCTCCAGCCTGGTTTCTTCCCCTCAGCATCCTGCAGCCACCTGCCCCCTGCGGAGCGCAGCGCTTGGTACCGGCGCCAGGAGCTCTAAGCACAGATATGTTTCCTGAAACCTGAGCTTCTGAGAGGCCCAGGCCTCTGCCGCCATTGTCACCCAAGGGGGAGGGGTGGGGGATGACCCCCCCAACAGGGCTCCAGGCCCCAGGGCCACAGCAGGAGCAGACCACGGCCCCACCCACACGGAACCCAGTAGCAGCTCCACACCAGAGACCAGCCGGGGCCCTGCCTGGGGGCATCCGCCCAGCCCCTGGGTGCAGGGGCCCGACAGCGAACAGGGTGGTGGCTGAGGGTCTCTAAGCACCTCCTCACGGTGAGCTGGGATCGTACAGCTGGTCCCAGTCATGCCCCGCCCAGGCCTGGGGACAGGGACCCCGCTCAGGCCTGGGGTCTGGGGACAGGGACCCCGCTCAGGCCTGAGGTCTGGGGACAGGGACCCCACTCAGGCCTGGGGTCTGGGGACAGGGACCCTGCTCAGGCCTGAGGTCTGAGGACAGGAACCCCGCTCAGACCCACATTCTGGGGACAGAGACCCCACTCAGGCCTGCATTCCGGGGATAGGGACCTTGCTCAGGCCCGGGGTCTGGGGACAGAGACCCCAGTTCTCCTGGGGTCAGGGGGCTGGGGACCCTAGCTGGCACCGGGGATTATAGAGATCCTTGTCTCCCCACCACAACCTCCAGCTCAGGCCCCGTCCTGGCTCCCCAGAGACCCCCACTGGCTCAGCCCACAGAGCTGTCTGAGAGGGCCCCCAAGAACCACGATGCCCTCCGGCCCCTGCTGCAGACCCTAGCATGCCGCAGCCTCGCTCCGCCACCCCCCCAATTCTCCCCTGGCCAAGGGCAGCCCTCCCTGCCTCCTGGGAGCCACTCTGTCAGGCAGTGAAAGCCCCACGCCAAAGCTGTGAGGACTCCTGGCGCGTGAGGCAGGCAGCCAGCACGGAGCAAGGCAGAGACTGCCCTGAGTCCCCAGCAGGACCTCGGGTCCCGCTAGGAAGATGTGGGCAGAGCGGGGCGGTGGGCCCCAGTGTGCAGAGGGGAGGCCCTAGGGTGGGGGGAGGCCGGGGCCACACCGGCCCCGGCCCCAAGCTCAGGAGGAAGCAGAAGGGCCTTGCACCTCGCACCTGCCAAGGGCAGCTCAGGTGACCCCAGGCACAGACCCCTGCCAAGGCCCCACGGCAGCTGGATGGCTGTGTCCACACCCCGCCAGACACCCCGACTGGCACTCACAGCCCTGACGGGCCGCAGAGCCCCGCCCCCCTTGGTGGGGCAGCCCTGCCCTGACCCCCAGTCCCCTGCCAGCATGCTGGACGGCCCGTGGGGAGGGGAGGGACTGGGCGGGCCTGGGAGCCAGGCCGGGGCATCAGAGGAGCCTGAGCTGGGAGCCCTGCGGTCCTCTCCAGCCCCGTGAGGCCCTGTAAAAAGGCGCCACCTCACCCATGTCACAGGTGATGAAAGCAAGGCCCTGGAACCTCCTGGCAGCCCTGGACCTCAGGTGTCCTGAGCTGTCAGACACAGGGTCCACCCCAGGCCACCTCTATACCTGCAGGGCCCCACCCACCCCACCTCTCCCCACAAGCCCAGATCCATGTGGGGACCGTGTTCCGTGCACAGCTCCCTCTGGAGCCCAGCGTGCACACGCCGGGAATGCGTGTGCCCCCGAGGCCCGCGGCTGGTCTCCCCGGCTCCTGGACGCGAGGAGGGGGACCAGCTAGGCCGGGCCCTGCCTGCACAGTCGCGGCCAACTGCTGCCCACCCTGCTGCTCCCCCAGCCAGCAGGGGCCCCCCCGAGCCCGCTACCCACCAGGCCCCGGAGGAAAGGCCCTGCTTCCCCAGCCGAGGGCCCCATGCCTCTCCGAGCCCTCCAGGGCCTCCTGCTACACCCACGGCACAGGCGTGCCCACACACACACGTGGGCGAACGCAGCCTCTGTCCCGCCAGCTACAGACCGGGCACCAGGGCCACACCGACCTCCTGGGGGGCATCTGGGGTGGGGCCGGGAGAGGAGAGCAGCCCGCTGGCAGGTGGCCCTCCACCTTTCCACATCCAAGACCCTGGGCACCCGCTCAGGGAAGCTGAGCCTGAGACCAACACACAACGGGACCAAAGGTCACAGCACGAAGACCCCGGCCCCTGAAACCAGGTCAGGGTGCAGAGAGCGGCCTGGGTTGCCTGCAGAGGCTGGGGGCGGGAGGGTCATTCACGGGTCAGGGGGTGGCAGAGGTCCGTACAGAGCCCAGACCCTCATCCTCCTTCCTCAAGGCCCCCCTCACTCCCCTGCTCCAGGGAGCCCGGAGTCCCCGCTGGCCCAGGCAGGTCGCCACCCCACCCTCCCAGCTGAAGCCATCCCCTCATTCCCCAGGGAGGCCGGAGACGGGAAAGTCCTTGCTTTCCCCAGTCGTAGCCAGGCGCAGGTTCCAAACGCGCCCCAGCTCACGGGACGGAGCTCGACTTGCAGCAAGCCGGGGCAGTGTGGCCGCGGGGCCGCCACCGACAGAGCGGAAATACCAGGGCGCTAGCATCACTGCGCCAGGTCCGTGCCCGCAGCCAGGCCGCACAGCAGAAGAGAAAGGCCAGGGCTGCCCCCCAAACACACAGACACCCCCACGGCCCCAGCCCCCACCTGGGACAGGCTCCGGGGCATTTGAGAGGAGCCGCTTCGAGCCAGAGGGAGGGGGAGAAGCTGGCCCAGCGGAGGCAGGGCCTGCCTTGGCCCATCCCACACCCGGCGGCCGGTGGGGCAAAGCGCCACGGGCGACTCGCTGGCCGCCACATTCCTCCAAGGCCTCCCTGCCCCCACGCCCACCGCTGCCAACTCGAGCAGAAAACACATCCTCAGGTAGCGATTTGGAGCTGCGCTGGCTGGGGCCCAAGTGCAGATGACAGGCTGCGGGCCCTGCTCAGACCTGCCCGCCGCACCGCCGTGGGGGTGAGGGGCTGGGTGCATCCCAACTGCCCCCCCACGCCGAGCCTGCCTTTGGCACCTCCGGGACACAGTCCCCACCCTGAGGCCCTGCGGTCAAGGGATGCCCAGCCGGGCGCTCGAGGGCAGGGGTATGGCCAGAAGGGCCCCGCCTGCTTCCCTCAACAGACGGGCGCTCAGGAAGGGGTGCGGAGGGGGCGAGAAGCAAGGCCGCCTGGCCAGGCTGCGCAGGGGGGAGGCCTAGACCCGGCCCAGCCTCCCACAGGGGAGGCCCTACTGGTCCAAACTCGGCCGGGCCCCAGGTCCCGGTCTCTTTCAGGACCAGGGTGCCAGGCGGACACACTCCTGTGCCTCTCGCTGGCTGAGAAGGATGGGCCCTGGGGTCACTGCTGGCATCCTGCTTCCTCTGCCCACTAATCACAGGCCTGCAAGCACACGTCGCCAACCCTCATGGCTCCCCCAGGCCCACCTGGCTGCCTGGCCTGTTCCTCCTCGCCGCTCCCGCCCAACTCCAGGCCTGCAGCACAGCCACCACCCAGGCAGGTGAAGAGCCTGAGTACCAGGGCCATGCCCCGCTTCCGGAAGCAGTCAGCTCCTGGCCTGCCTGGGCCAGGCCCCCCACACCGCCAGGGCCGCCACAGGGATGACCCCACTCCCACCAGCGTGCCCAGGCCCAAGAGAGACCAGAGACCCCCGACTCAGCTTCTAGCCCTCCAAAAAGCCAACCAACGGGACGATGCCACAGAGGGTCACAGCGCCAGAGACCCACCGTTTCCTCTGCTGGGGGATTTCGCGCCAGCAGCAGGGGCTTCCGGGACACTCAAGCGTCAGGCCCCCTCCCCCGAGCCCAGGTCCCACGGCTCCCGCCCTTGCCCTGGGGCATCCAGGAAACTTCGGCGGGCACAGGCTGGCCGCGGGCCCAGCGGCTCCGCCGGGGCCTGCCCAGGACCAGCCCCAGCACGCGCGGCGCACATGCCTCCGCGGCCCGCCCGGCCCGGCGCCGCCCCCCGCCTCCCCACCCGACAGACACGCGCAGGGCGACGCAGGCACACGCCGCGGCCGCCGCCCCACCCCCGCCGCGACCCCGCGCCCCCGCGCCCCCCGCGCGCGCACGTGGCCGGGCGCGGACCGGGCCGCAGGGCACGCGCCCTGGGCCGCCCGCCGCGCGGCGCCCCCTGCCGGCCCCGCCCGTCTGGGCGCGCGGCCCGCACGCCGGGCCCGGCCGCAGGTGCGGAGCGCTGCGGGCAGCCGCGGGGCAGGCGCGGGGCGCGGGGGAGGGGAGGGCTGGGGCGCGGGGGAGGGGCGCACGTACCGGCCAGGCGAACTGGAAGGGGATGACGACGAGGCCCGGGTTCTGGTCGCCGCCAGCCCGGGCCCGCGCCCGCGCTCGGTCCCCCGCAGCGCCCGCCGGCGGCAGGTAGAAGGAGTTGCCGCCCAGCACGGGCGTGGCGCCGTGGCCGTAGCTGCAGGGCCCCGTGGGCGTCACCTTGGCCTGGTACTCCTTAAGGCACACGCGCACGTACGTGTCGCACTCGTCGTGGCCGCAGCCCCCCGCGCGCGTCGTCTGGCCGTCGCCGTCACAGCAGGCGCCGCTCAGCAGCTCCCCGTTCGCGTTCCGCAGCGCGCTCAGCTGCAGCTCGAAATAGCCCATGGGCCGCGCCGCCTAAAAATAAGGCAGCGGAGAGCCGAGGGAGGTGCGGGCCGGGGTCGGGGCCGGGCGCTCGGGGTGGGGACGGGGCCGGGGTCGGGGGCCGGGCGCCCGGGGTGGGACACGGGCCCGCCACCCCGCCCCCACCCAGCCGCGCCCGCCCCGAGCCCCCGCCGCGGCGCGCAGCCTCGAGGGTTCCCGAGCGGCGGCGACCGCAGGCGGTGCCCGCCCGGCCCCGAGGGGCCGCCCGGTGCGCCCAGTCCGCACCCCCGCCGCCGCCGCGGCGCCGGCTCACCTGCACCCAGAGCGCTAGCAGCAGCAGCAGCCGCCCGGCCGGGCGCCCCCGGCCCCGCGCGCGCATCGCCGCCCGACCCCGCCCGCCGGCCCCGCCGCCGCCGCCGCCGCCCGCGCCCGGCTCGGGGCCGCCGCCGGCCCCCCAGCGCCCGCCCGCCCGCCCGGCCTCCGAGCGCCGGCGGCGGCAGCGGCAGCGGCAGCGGCGGCGGCGGCGGCGCGGGCGGGGTCGGGCGCAGCGCCGCGGGCCTCGGCGGCGGGCGGCGGCGGCGGCTCCGGCTCGCTGGCGGCGGCTCCGGCGGCCCGGCCCGGCTCCGGCCCGGCTCCTGCCCGGCTCCCACCCGGCGGCGGCGGCGGCGGCGGCGGCGGCGGCGGGTCCCGGCTCGGCTCTGCGCGCCCTCGCTCCAGCCCCGCAGCCAACAAGTTCGGGACGAGACTGACAGCTCGCTCGCCCATTCGTCACCCGCGCACCTGCATATGCATGAGGGGGCGGGCCGCGCTGCGGGGTGGGGCCGCGCCCGGGCGCCCCGCTTTAAAGGCGGCCGAGGGCGCCGCCTGGCAGCGTAGGGCCGGCGCGCCTTGCGGGGCCGCGGCCGGGGTTGAGTAGGGGCTCCGCCGCAGCGCCCCCTCCCGCGTCCCGGCCGGCGTCGGCAGCAGGCTGGGTGCCCCCGAGGTCGCCGCCGCCGTCCCTCCCGTCAGCGCGCCACCGCCGCGCTGCGCGCCGTCCCAGCGGAGACGCCGCCGCGGCACAAGCGCAGCCCCGGGGCCATCGCGGGACCGGCCCCCGCGTCCCGGCGACTCCCCCGCTCCGGCCGGCTGCAGGGGGCGCTGCTCCCCGCCTGTGACCCGGCCTTGGCTCTCCGCAGCGTGCCGGTCGCGCGGCCAGTAAGCAAGTGCAGGGCGGCGCTGGCGCGGAGGTCGCCAGACCATGCCCTCGAGGAACGCCCAGGACACAGGTCCGGGCTTGGGGAGCAGGGCCGGGAACCAGGGGGACAAAGGCCGCCAGTGCATGTCCTGAGGGCTGCCTTGGTCGCCAAGCCCCTAAGCCCACCCTCTGCAGTCCCCTCGTTGCCCTCTCCCTGCCCCTCTGCGCCCTCGATACCAAGAGCACCTTGTCTGCAGACGTCCCGTCTCCACTGAGCAGGGCTGGTCTCCTGGGCGGCTAGAGATCCCCGTATGATCCAGAGGGTCCTCCCCACCCCACCACACAATAAGTGAGCAGTGCAGCCCCCTGCCTGAAGCAAGTCACTTCCACCCTGGGCTGGGGTGGGGCCCTGGAGGGCTTCCTGGAAGGAGAGAGCTCTGGAGGCACAAGTGCTGCCATGTGCAGCGGCAGGGAGAGGGCAAGCTGGACACAGGCACAGAGGCACTACCCTCTCTCCCCAGAACGTGCCAGTGCAGCCTGCATAGGGAACCAATGCTCCAGGAATGCCCCCCACGCAGGGGTCACCTGCCTGTCCCCTGTTTGGCGGCCCCCTCCAGCAGCCAGGCCTGCAGGACCAGCTGGGGGTGCGTCTCCCATAACCATCTCACTGGCTCCGCTCACTCAGGGCCCGCCAGCACCCGCACCTCCCGGGGCCCAGAGGCAGGTAGGCCAGGTGGGGTTAAACACAAGCCAGGCACAGCCACACACAGAGACCCCCACCAGATGGGGGCATTGGAGCAGTGTCCAGAGCCTTGCTGTTGCTTTCTGCCTGCAGGTGGAGGGGTCCCCCGTGGAGATGCCTCCTGTCCTTAGCTTTAGCAGGGGGTAGAGGGCAGGTACTCAGGTGCTCAGGAGAGGGAGGAAGCTGGCTCCAGAGACCAGGGCTGCATCCCTGCCTGTGCTCACTGCCCCACTACCCCAGGACGCTCCGGTGCCTCTGGTAGCAGACCATAGGCCAAAACCGGGTGGAGCCCGCTCGGACCCGGAGGGTGCCCAGGGTCAGCCAGGCGAGAGCTGAGAAGAGCACTTGTCCAGGCATGACCCCAGTGAGGGCCTGTGGGAGGACACAGTGGCCCCTGGGGGCTGATGGCGAGACCAGTCTTCCTGCTAAAACCAACAGGGGCCCTGACAGCAGCTGAGCTGGGATGGGCTGCAGTGACTCAATGTGCACAAAGACCCCTGGCTGTGGGGCGGGGGGCCCAGGGGCGAGGCAGGGCAGGGCCGAAGGGGGTGTTCCAGAATAAGAGACGGAACCAGGGAACAATCCCTCCAGGGCCCCTCCCTCGTCCACCTCCCGCTTCCTGGAGGAAAGGATGGACAGGCCGGCTCATTCAGTGGTGTGGCTGACTGATGGCGGCTGCTGCCTGTTCCTTGAGCCGCTGCGTCCAGCCAAGGCTCCCCCAGCTCTGTGCCGCGCAGCCTGGAGCCCCCAGGGAGGGGTGCTCTCGCCACCCCCACACAGCTCCGCCTGGTCAGGCTGCTGCCTCCCTGGAGCCCTGCCCGCAGGCCCGCCCAGCAACGCGGGAGATGGCGGCCTGGCCCCATCTGCCTCCCTCCAGGCCCTTTGGGTACGTGGCTGGGTCCCTGTGGCCCAGGGCACCACCCCAGGGGCACAGAAGCCCCCTCCCTCTCAGGGTCCCCTTCTCGTCCTCCCAGGAGCACAGCCTGGACCTAATGCTGCCCAGGAGAGGATCACGGTTAGGAAGGTGGCCACGCCTGCCCTCGGGGAAGAGGGCATGGGGACACTGTAGAGGGGGACCCTCCCTCCTGGAGTCCTCTCCCTGCACAGATTTCTGCAGCCCTTGGGCAGAACTGCCGGGGGGGCTGGACCCTGTAGGTGCATTACCAGTGGCAGCAGTGGGAGCCACGGCCCCCACAGATTTCCAATGGCTCATCTGCCTCCCTGGTGCTGTGCCTTGTTGGAGTCGGGGGCGGGGGGCGGTGGGGGCCAGGGCTCCAGTCTCCACCCTCACCAGGCCAAGCCGCCCCTCCTCTTCCAGAAGGGCCCGCATCATAGTCCTGAGGCCCCGGGGCTGTCACAGCACCCCTCAGCCTCCCAGCCCCACCTGCCCCCAGCTGCCTCTCTGAGCCCCCCAACACCAGGGCCTCGCATGCTCTGAGGGGGGGTGTTCAGCTTGTGCTGCAGAAGGCACAGCGTGGGGGCACGCTCCGGGACCAGGCAGGGGACCAGGCTGCAGGGGGTTGGACAGAGCCACCAGGCTCTGGAGTGAGCTGTGCTTCCGTCCGCGTCCTGCCTTGCTAAATATAGCAGACAGGGAGGGGAGTTTCCGGTTACAGCCCCCCCGCCCCCCCCTGCGGGGAAATCAATGCCAGCTCCATAAGGCCAGCAGCGGTGCCTGCTGACCTGCCCATCGGGCTGCAGAGCAGAGGGGCTGGACTGCACCCAATCCAGGTGCCCTGTGCTGTGTCCCCACCTGCCCAGAGCCCTGCCCCCCCATGGCCACCATCGGTCCCTCTGAGGCAGTGGGCAGCACCTGCAGGTCAGCCCAGAGGGCCGGGGAGCTCGAGGCAGGCATCGTGCAGGCCGCAAGGGAGGGAGGCACAGCGGGGCGGCCCGGGGCTGGCAGAACTGTCCCTTGCATCCCGTCCTGTGAATGTCCCACTGGGGGGTCCTCTGGGCAGGGTGAGGCTGAGGCTGGCCAGGACCCCGCCACAGCACAGCCTTTGGACACCCCACACACCTGAAGGCCTCTCCCCAACAGCCCCGTCGCTGGCCCAGCCTGGTGCTCCCGGCCCCACCTGGGCCGCAGCCAGCATTTGCATACAGGTGGTGCTGCCCTCATGGGCCCCTGCGGCACAGCCTCCTCCAGTGCCAGGTCCACCCGGGGGCTGTCCAGCACCATGCTGGGCGAGTGCCAGGGGGCAGTCCCTGCCTCCCTGTGCCACTCTGTGGGGCGCAGAAGCCCCCTCCCTCTCAGGGTCCCCTTCTCGTCTTCCCAGGAGCACAGCCTGGACCTAATGCCGTCTAGGAGAGGATCACAGTCAGGCAGGTGGCCACACCTGCCCTGGGGGAGGTCAGAGGGACATGCCCAGCAGGAGAGCAGCAGGGCAGGGGCTGGGGGCTCCATGCTCCATCACAGGAAGGGCCTGCCCGCCTGAGCTCAGCCGGTGGGGTGGGAGTGGGGTGGCAGGAGGGCAGGAAGCCCCACCGTCTCAGCAGCACGCCCTCCTGCCACCCCAAGTGTGCTGGGGACCTGGAGGGCAGCTGCATGCATCTCACGCAGCCCGACCCTCAGGGCAGGCCAGAGGGCAAGGCCAGGGCACGCAGGGTGGGATGCTCAGGGCTTGCAGGCCACCCCACACACAGGCCGGCCGAGCCCCCAGTCTGGGCTGCTGGGCCAGGCTGAGGCAGTCTGCAGTGTGCCCGGTGCATGGCCTGGGCTAGGGCCGCGCCAACACCACTGGCCCTGTGTCCCCACCACGTGCCGGCCCCTCCTCTTGGGGCAAGGCTGTGGGCACGGCTGCGCGCTCTTCAGGCCAAGGGCCCAGGCACAGGGAGGGCTGCTGGGGGCACCCGGCTCCTGGAGGGGGCTCTAGCCCCCCTGTCAGGATGGGGACCCTCTCTTGCCCCGGGCTAGGGGCACACTCTGCAATGTGCAGCCAGTGTCCCCACCTCCTCTCCACTCTCGAGGGTGAGGGCGGGTTCTGCCACGTCTCTTGGGAACACAGCTCATCCTGTAACCCAGTGACCAGCAGGCCCAACCCCAGACCTGCCACCTGCCCGCCCTGAGTGCCTGGCCTGGCTGAGCCCCGGGCCCCACCCCTCCCTGCGGGGGACAGGACGCCCAGTCTGGCCCCGCACAGCCCCACCCGCTCTCCTGGGGCCCCGACCGGCCTGGCTCGGTGCTGTGCTCCCCGACAGCTGCTGCAGTACGGCTGGGGGCACCCACAGAGCCTGCGGCGCCCCAGAGCTCCCCTCAGGGAAGAGCTGCCGCCCCGCCCCTCGCCCGGTCCCCTGGAAGCCAGTCAGAGGCTGGAGCTGTGCGAGGCTTTATTGGGTCTGCAGGGTGGGGACCGAGTGGCCGCCTCTGCCGAGGCCCCCTGGAGTCTCACTGGAGACCCAGGCAGGGGGCCACCTGGTTGCGGAACCAAGAGATGCCAAAGATGACTCCGAGGGTCTTGGGGATGTCCGGGTCATCCGCGAAGGCCTGGGCAGCGTCCAGGGGCAGGTGCACGACCTCGATGAGCTCACCCTCCTCGGCCAGGCCCCCGCCCCGACCGCTACGCTGGGCATCTGTCACCTCCGCGTAGAACATGGTCTGTCGGGACCCAGTCAGTCCCACTCCAGACCTATGGGTGAGACAGGTCTGCTGAGCCACCCGCGGTGGCCCTGCCAGCTACCCCTGTCCCCTCCACAGCCCTCCAACCTGCACCTCCCGGCGCTCTGGTGGGCGGGACGCTGGGATACCCCATCCCACGCCAGGTCCCCCTGGAAGGGGGAGACCTGTGAACGTGGGGGGTCCCCTTCCGTGAGTTGGTTATGTGGGACCAAGGAGGGGTTTGCAGATGTGATTAAGGACCATGACCAGTTGACTTGAGGTAGCTGAAAGGGAGAGGTAGCTGGGTGGGCCCGGCCTAGCGCGGCAAGCTCTCCAGGGAGGTTTTCGGGTTCAGAGTCTGTCCTGCCAGCCCTGAACACGGAGCGACCCTCCACGCTGGCAGTGGCCACAGTAGGGGCCTGCGGGCAGCCGCTAGGAGTGACAGCAGCCCTGCCAACACTCGGTGACGGGACAGGCCCCCGCTCACACAGCCCCCAGCGCCCTGCTGAGACCGCAGAGCTGGCAAGGCTCAAGCAAAGGACCCCACTCACATGCAGACCCCTGACCCCCAGGCCCCTGTCCCCACTCCTGCTGGGCCAGCAGACCCCAGCCCGCACCTAGGGCCCAGGCTGCCCGGGAGGTGAGGACAACAGCCTGGCATGGCCTGCATGGTGGGCGCTCCCCACTGGGCACATGCAGGGCTGGCGGCAGCATGTGCCGCGGTGGCCTGGCGTGAGGTAGGGTGGCAGTGAGGGCCCAGGCCCGGGTCCAGTGGTCCCGGCTGGAGAGGGGGGAGAGGAAGTGCCCCCCCTCGGTGGGCAGAAGGAGCCGCCGGAAGCCAGGCGAGGCGGCCCCCACGCTGAGGCAGCAGCGCATGTGGGTGGGCAGGACCCGGAGGGGACGGCTGGCCAGGAGGACCGGGCAGCAGGGCCAGGCTGGGTCCAGAATAGGAGGGGTGGGCTCAGTGCAG
Source organism: Varecia variegata (assembly GCA_028533085.1). Classification (NCBI taxonomy): domain Eukaryota; kingdom Metazoa; phylum Chordata; class Mammalia; order Primates; family Lemuridae; genus Varecia; species Varecia variegata. Next base: position 232,710 of record CM052442.1, on the reverse strand, counting down.
ATTTGGGGAGGAGGAGGAGCCAAGGGGTGTCTGGGACATGTCCGGGGCTGAGGGAGCCCTGGTTCGCCCCAGGTGTCGGGGGCACGTGCCAAGGCCAGCCAGAGGCCTGCGGGGTGGGGGCTGCCCCCAGAGATGTGCCCGACACACAGGAGCAGAAGTGAGTCTCCCCACCCCCAGGAGACCGACCCCACGCCGGCTGCTTCCCCCCCTCCACCCTTATCCCCCAGAACCCTTCCTGACACCCCATTTCCAGCCGCGCTCTGGATGGGAGGGGCGGCCAGTGGGGTGTCCAGTCCCATATCCTGCGTTTGGGGAGGGGACCGGCCCAGCCTCTGGCCCAGGCCAAGAGGAACATGCCCAGCCAGGCTGCACAACGCCTCCCTCATGGTCCTAATCTCATGGCCCGCGCTGGGTGCCCTAAGCCTTGTCACCTGTGACTGGCAGGTGAGTGGCCTAGCTTAGCTACAGGACTATAGACAGGGAGCCACAGGCCCTGCTACAGGATGGGGGGGGCCACACTGTCTGTCCAGCCCCCCATCAGGCCTACAGGGACAGGTGCCTTGCCCGTTACTCCGCCCAACCTCCAGTCCCACCTCCCCAGAGCCACACCCTCCTCTCCGAAATGCAGGTCTGAGCAGATGTTCACTGCCCAGAACTCTCCATGGCTCCCTAGCACTTTCGAAATCAGGCCACGGCCCAGAGGCCCTGCAGCCGGGGCTGCTAGAACACTCCTCCCCGAGCCTTTGCCACGCAGCCCTCCGCCAGGACTGCCCCTCAGACTCACCGCCCAGGAGGCCCCGACCTCTCCCAGGCGCCTCCCACCTGCCCGCCATCCAGCCTGCCCCGCAGCCGCCCACCGCAGCACCTCCTGGAGGTCAGGCCTCTTGGATCCTCCCGCCCCCAGCACGGAGGGCCAGGAGGTTGGGGCACAGGGGCCAGCCACAGGGCAGACACCTCTGGAAAACCAAGGCCTGCCCTTCACACCCCGGACAGCCAGCCCTTTGGCACGGAAATCCCTGCCCGAGGTCCTGGCCGCTGAGCAGGAGGCCCAGGCTCAACGGTGGGTGGCCTGTGCGCTGGGCTGATGGGGGCAGAGACGCCCTGGCCTTCGCCCAGGGGAAGGGGGGTCCTCGCCCCTGCAGAAGGCTGCTGGGGCTAGGGCTCGGCTTAGGAGGGGCCCCTGTGAGACTCTCCTCCTGCCCCCAGACCTCAGCCGGGGTCAGGGACCCATCACAATATCCCTGGGACGGGGACAGGCTTTACCCTAACATCCTGTCCTGGGAAGGTGACCCCAGCTGATGGGCCTCATGGGGGCGTGAGTAGGGCTGGGGCATCTGAGCTTTGGTGGGGACAGGTCCTGAAGGCCAGACTGCAGGCCGTACCTCTGCTCCTTCCCCCAGAGCTGGAGCCCCCTCCCCAGCCCAGGGCTTGCCCTTCCCTCATTCCTGAGCCACCATCTGAGAACGGAGCTGTGACTCACCCCCACCCCCAGCGCCCGGTGCTTAATCCCACAGGAAGTGGAGGCATCTGTCAGCAGCAGCTGCCACCCGGAGGCTGGCCCCACACGGCCAGGGGCTGCGGGGTGGGGGCACGGGCCGAGCTTGCTCCAGAATGAGCCCCGAGAGCCCTGGGTTCCGGCCTGGCTTAGGATCTGAGGCACATTCTGACCAACCCTCCCCCAATGCCATGTTGAAAACAAGGAGGAATCTGTCCTGCTTACATACCCCCAGGGACGGGGCGCTCACTCTCTCGCAGGCAGCCTGCCCCATTCCCTGGGCCACGCAAGAGCAGGACGCTCTGCTCCAGCCCACTGTCCTGCCCACACTCTGCAGGCCCACACGCCTGGCTCCACTCACCGGTATGTGGCGACCCGCTGCAGATCAGAGGGGGCCAGGCGGTAGCCACACTCCTCCCAGGCCTCCTTGCAAGCCACCTCCTCCAGTGAGAGCCCTGGCTTGTCCACAAGGCCGGCACAGAGCTCGAACGTCACCCCTGCCGAGCCCGGCAGTGCCAGCTGCAATTCCCGGGGCCCGTCCTGGTCCACAGCTGCCAGGGACCCTGGGAAGCGGCGCTCCACTTCGCCCGCGTACACAGCTGGCCAGGAGGAGGGCAGACCACGTCACAGCCACGTGGTGGCCACCCCCTGTGATCAGCTCCGGGCCAGACCCCCTTGCAGGGCCTCAGTTTCCCCTGTCTGCATTGAGACCTCCAGGACCACAGGGGCCTGGGGGTGACCCTGCAGTTCCCCCTCCCCACCCTAGCTGGCCTCACCTGGCCGGAACTGCTTCACCAACACCAGGCTCCTCTGGGAAGAGTTGAGCAGGAGAATGGCCACACTGTGGACGGGGAGGGGTCAGCACGGAAGCAGCCCCCACCTCACTCGCTGGGGCCCCGGCTGCCGTCCCTCTGCTCCTGCATGCCCACCCCGCCGCCCCTAACAGCCCAGGGCAGTCGGGCCCCTTGCTCAGATGGGGAGGCTGAGGCCCAGGCGGGGCCAGAGCTTGCCAAGGCCACACAGAGCCAAGGTAGGACCCAGAACTACTGGGGGGCTGGGAGGTCAGGGTGACAGCAGCTGAGGCCGGGTGACCGACAGGACATTTGGCCCCTGCTGGCCAGCTGCCCACCAGCCACACTCCTTGAGCCACACCGCCAGCCATCCTGTACCCAAGATGCTGGGGGAGCCGGGCACCAGGAAGCCTCTCCCGGCCCCGAGAGGGCCTGCCCGCCCCGTGGTCCCGGTGTCCGGAGCCAGGACCTGCCTCAGCCTCCAGGCCTCAGCCTGACCCCTCAGGGACAGGACGCCGGGCTGAGAGCGGATGTTTGGAGACCCTGAGGGAGCACAAGGGCAGGGAGGGGTGGGCTCCAGCCCTGGGCCCGTGGTCACCTGGGCATCAGTCCCAGGCTTCCCCAGTGGCCGAGCCAGGCTGGCTCTCACCTGTCATGTGTCTTCATGAAGTCCCACGACTTCTGGACACCATTCTGAAAGAGGCAGGGCAGCAGTCAGCGTGAGCCAGAGGCCACCAGCATAGACGGGGCACTGGGAGCCGCAGAGGCCAGACAGACCCGCTGCACCCGGTCCCCCCCGGGGCCTGCTGGCCGGGAGCTGCGGCAGGGGTTGGGGAGAGCAAGCAGCCCGGACTAGGCGGGAGGTCAGGGACAGCCCGATGCTGCAGGGCAAAGGCCGTGGGGCATCGCCCAGCACAGGCTGAGCAAAAGAGCCTGCAAAGAGATGTACGCTGTCACCAAGTGTAGGAAGGGTTGTGCAGGCTACAGGGGAAAGATAGGCATGGCAACCTCACAGGGATGGTCGGGGTCCCCATGGGGACAGAGCAGAGGTCAGGTTTCACTGCTGCGGCTCCCTTAGGCCACGGGACGCGGAGACAGGAGGGCAGGAGGGGTGGATGCCAGAAGCAGCTGGGGTGGGGCAGCTCCCAGGCAGCAGGGAGGTCGTGCTGCAGCACTGGGTGACTCAGGGACACCCCCTCCCCCACCTGGCTTCTGGCTTGGGCTCTCCCCCACATCCTGTTCTGTACATCCCTCCCCCTTGCTGCTCCCCCAGCCTGGGCACCTCACGCCCGGAAGGCACTCAGTGGATGGAGGAGGCTGGGCCCCTGGTAGCACCCAGCTTTGATGCTACCAACCACCAGCTGGAAGGTGCTGGGCGAGAGTGCTGCCACCCTGGGGGCTGGACCTGGGGCCCTGGGGACCTTCCCCACAGCTGCCGGTCTCCAGCACGCTCGGCCCATCTGCCACTCAGCCGCTGGTCAGCCTGAGGCCCTGGCCAGCTGCTCGCCCCACCCTGGGGGCTCTGTCAGGCTGTGCAGTGGACACAGGCCTGAGCACCAGAGACGCAGAAAGTGCAGTCAGGGCTGCAGAAGAGGGACGATGCCAAGAGACAGCCTTCCTGAGGACTTCCTGGAGGAGGCGATGGGAGGGGGAGGGCATTCCAGACAGGGGCCCTCACGGGTGGAGGTGGAGCTGAGGGGAGTTAGGAGGTCTGGGCTTGGCCAGGAGGCAGAGGCATCCTGGGAGGAGAGTGCAGCAGCCTCAGTTTCTAAGGAGGGGAGGCCCACGTCCTGTGCAGGTCCGGCTGCCCAGGGGGCCGCAGAGACACCACCCCCAAGAGGTGAGCCCAGGCCTGCCTGGCATTGGCCACCCCAGGGCCAGCCATCCACCCAGGGCAGGCTCCAGGAAGGCCTGCCCCTCCCTGCCATTGGCCACGCACACCTACTGTGTCCCCACCCCGCCCCTCTGTGTAAGTGTCCCCCGTGCAGGTCTCAGCTCAAGATCAAAAAGTCAGACCCTTAGGTCCAGCCAGGCGAGGTGCAAGGAAGACCCACGGAGGCCCACGGAGGCCCACGGAGGCCCAGGAGGAGGGACAGGACTGGGAGCAAACGTGGTCTGCCTGCCCACCAGGCCTCCCTGGCTGGGCCCGGCAGATAACCAGGGGCTGCGATGCCCCTGGGTGGCATACACTGCGCAGCCACTGTCCCTTGGCCCCTGAGGAAGTGCTGCCCCAGCCCGTGTCCCCCTCAGCCTGACGCGCACCAGCTCAGCTTTGGTTACTGCGCCCGTCAGCAGAAATGTGCCTTGGGCCGCCCCGCCGCGCTGCACAGCAAGTGGGGAGACAGTGCTGTGGCCTGGGCCACCCTGTGCCACCTGCTGCCCCAGAGCCCCAGCCCCTTGGTGGCTGTGCAGCCACAAGTGGGCATCTCACATCCACCAGCCTCCTGCTCCAGGCCAACGTCAGAAAGGGGCAGCAATGCCCCATCCCCACCCTCTGTCCCTCCACTGACCCAGCTGCTCACCCGGCCAGAGCTGCCCATGCGGCCCCGTCCTGAGGAGAGGAAGCCCCCGTGGTCCAGAGCCAGCGGGACCCCCACAAGAGGGTGAGTGGGGGGCCCGGGGCCTCTCTCAGGCGGGGGCCAAGGGTCACAGGGCTGGCAAGAGGCACGGCTCGGACGTGATGGGGGACAGGAGCCAGCAGGCAGAGGGGCACAAAGACCCGGACCACGCCCTGACTGAGGCTGTGGCCGGACGTGGAGGGGCCCTAGCAGGCGACACCCCGGGCGGGCAGAGCAGGCAGCAGAAGCTGCACCCGGACCAGGCAGGGCTGGGCATGGGGGGCAGGAGGAAGCTGGCCCGGGCCACTCACCCACCCAACAAGCATTCCTTGCGAACCTACTATGTGCCCGGTGCCAAGAGGCAGTGTGGCCCTGCCCATCCTGGTGACTGGTGGGAGGAGACGCCCTGGGAGGTGAGGAGAACTGAGCTTGGGCAGGTGGAGGCTCCAAAGAGGTGCCCTCACTGCAAACCCCCCCAGGGAGGAAGCCAACTTTGGGAGTCCTCACCGCTCCCTCTGCTGCCTCCCCTCTGCTCAGCCTCTGTGCCCCATGCTCCTTCCTCCTCGGCCCAGCTATCTCCTCTTTCAATTCCTAGCATGGAGCCACCACCTCCAGGAAGCCTTCCCTGATCCCCAGGGCCACCAGTGGGGTGAATCCCGCTGCCAAAAAGGACGGATGGGGCGAGCGGGAAGGTCCGCACGGTACAGAGCTGTCATTCAAGACAAGCTGTCACACCCCCAGCAACGCCTCCCTGAAGGCACAGGTCCCTCTCCGGGCACCTTTCACCGGGCCCGGGAACCCGGGAGCTGCAGGCAGAAGCGGGGCCGGCGGCACGACGGGCGGGGCCGGCGGCGCAGGGGTGAGGCGGGGCGAGGGGGCGGGGCCTACGGCGCGAGGGTGGAGCGGACAGCGCGAGGGGCGGGGCCGGCGGCACGGGGGGCGGGGCGGGCAGCGCGGAGGCTGGAGCCGCGCGCGGGGCCGGGGCCGGGGCTGGGGGGTGCGGGCGGGCTCACCTGGCGGTAGTGCAGCGTGAGCGGCTGCAGGTAGGGCGAGGCGGCGCAGCGGCCCACCGTCACCCCCTCGATGCGCTCCATGGCTGCCTGCGGGGCAGGCCCGGGCGCGGGGCCGAGTGCTCCCCGGACGCGAGCGGGAGGGCGCGGGCCCGCGGCTCTGGGCATGCCCAGTGGGCTGCGGGGCGGGGCGGCACGGCGGGGCGGGGCGCCCAGGTGGGACGCGGGCGTGGGGGTGGGGGCGGCGACAGCACTGGGGACCTCTCGCGGCCGAAGCCCCGCGATTAGGGCCTCGGGAGGAGACGCGCCGCAGACCGGCGCGGGGCGGGCGAGCAGAGCCCACGGGAAGCGGGAGCCGCGGGGGCAGCGGGACGGCCCCCCATCGAGGTTCCTGCGGGAAGGGCGGCTGGGGGCCGGCCTGGGCTGCGCTGCCCACCTGCCCCACGTGGGAGGAGCTGCTCCCGGTCTCTGGACCTGTCCCTGCTCCACTCAGAGCAGCTGCGGCTCTCTCCTCCAAGATGTCCCACGCCCACCCTGCTGACGCCCCTTCCTGGCCGTGGAGGGGCCCCAGGCAGCTGGAGTTCTTCCTTGGGCTTGGATCCTAAGGACCACCCCCCCAGTGCCACCACTGCCTCCCCAGGAGCAGGTGAAAAGCCGTGGGTTCTGGAAGCTGAGCCCTGGCCTGCTCCTGCTCTCTGAACCAGGCTCAGGGGGCTTGAAATTGACTCGGTGTCTGTTAGCTACAGCTGTGTAACAAAACACTCCAAAACTTAGTGCCTTAAAGCCCCCACTTGGTACTGTCCCTGCTAGTCGGGGTTGCTCCAGCTCAGCGAGGCAGCTCAGCAGTGGGGCCTCTCTGCAGCTGTCATCAGGTGTCGGGGCTGCTGTCATCTGAAGGCTAAACATGTAGGCCGACCGGACGCTTCTTCGCCCCATGTCAGTGCCTCAGTTGGGTGGCTGGAACCACCGGTGGAGGCTGGCCCGCCCCCTATGGCAGTCCCAGGGCAGTCAGATTCTTCCCCGGGAGCTGGACATAGAAGGCCACGCATTGTATGATGCCATTTATATGAAGTGTTCATACGAGGTAAATCCATAGAGACAGAAGGCAGATTAAGGGTTGCCAGGGGCTGGGGAAGAGGAGAATGAAGAACGATTGGTTAATGGATGCTGGTTTTCTTTTTGGGGTGAAGAAAATATTCTGGAACTAGGTAGCCGGGGTGGTTGCACAGTGTTATGAAGATACTAAATGCCACTGAAGTGTTCACTGTCAAATGGTTGAAGTTATGTGGATTTCTGTTCAATTAAAAAAATTTTTTTTTTGCAGAGACAGGGTCTCACTATGTTGCCCAGGCTGGACTCAAATTCCTGGGATCAAGCGATCCTCCCACCTCAGCCTCCCACGTAGCTGGGATTACAGGCGTGCACCAGCTCTGTTCAGTTTTTTTTTTTTCAGACAGAGTCTCACTCTGTTGCCCGGGCTAGAGTGAGTGCCGTGGCGTCAGCCTAGCTCACAGCAACCTCAAACTCCTGGACTCAAGTGATCCTCCTGCCTCAGCCTCCCGAGTAGCTGGGACTACAGGCATGTGCCACCATGCCCGGCTAATTTTTTATATATATATATTTTTAGTTGGCCAGATAATTTCTTTCTATTTTTAGTAGAGACGGGGTCTTGCTCTTGCTCAGGCTGGTCTCGAACTCCTGACCTCGAGCGATCCACCTGCCTCGGCCTCCCAGAGAGCTAGGATTACAGGCGTGAGCCACCGCGCCCGGCCTCTGTTCACTTTTTTTTAAAAAAGGAAAAAGGTACCAGTGAGGCTGTTGAGGAACATTCCATGCTGGCCGTGGCCACCCAGCCCGGTCTCCCCACGTGGCCTGGGGCCTTTCCCTTCACGCCCAGGCCATGGTCCGCACACACATCCCACATGTGGACCTGAGGACAGGACGCGCCTCGCGTCCCTCGGGGATGGGAGGACAACAGGCAGAGGAATCCTGCCATTGTACCGAGTCCCTGCTGTGCGCAGGGTGTGAGGAGCTGGGGCTTTAGGGACAGGCCCAGCAGGCCTAGCAGAAGGCCTCGGGACAATACCCCAGGAGGCAGGGGGGGCCCGGGCAGCCTCTCTAAGGACACGACGCTCTCCAGAGGCCTGAAGGACCCCAGAAGGAAGAAAGATGTCCCGGCTTTGGTGGCTGTCCGGGTGGGGGGTGCACACACTGGCCTTGGTCCCTCCCCATGGAAGTGGGCGGGAGAGGAGGAGGAGCCTGGGAGGAGCTCCAAGAGAGGAAACAGGAAGGAGCTGTGAGGCCCAGTGGCCTGAGCCACCAGGGAGACCTCTGGAAAGCCACCTCGGGTTTGGCAGTGTGGGGACATTGGAGCCCCTGCCACGTACAGGTTCCCAGGCGCTAACAGACGCCTTGTGGGGGCCGGGGTGGGCTGGGCCCGGCGCGCATTCCCCGGGGCTGCCAAGGCCGAGCTCAGGAAACCCAGCACTTGCCGCGGCAGGGACGTCCCGCCTGGCGGCTCCAGCCTTCTGTTCTGTTCCGGAGCTCCCTGCCGGTTCCTCGCTGGCACCGCCCTGCTTTGTTGTGGGGGGTTTGGGGTACATCTTTGTATCTGGTGCAAGTTCTCCTCTAGTGTCTTCCCCCCAAATTAGCATATTTATTATTAGCCTTGATTTTGCCTTACAAATATTAGAACAAGTACAATAAAATCCGCTACTGGAACTTCCACTGGGCGAGACTGTGTCCCCACAGCTCCGCGTGTGCCAGAGACACCCCTGTCCCTGGGTGCCCCGTGTGGGTTTCTCCTCGCAGCCACGCCTCCTTTCTCCCAGGGCTCTGCTGGCCGAGCAGTCTCCGTGTGGAGGCGCCGCTGGGTTTGCGTGTCAGATGTGAAATGCTACACGCACGGCAGCGCATAAAAGGTGTTTGTTAAAGGTTATGAAATCGCACGTTTCCGGGACCCGGGAAGCTTACTGGGGGTCTCCCCGCACAAAGTGACTCTGTCCAGGCTCTGCGTTCGTTCGTGCCGCCTGGCTTTTCAGGCCCTTGTAGGTCCTGTACGTGTCCCCGAGCTATGTTCCTTTTTGTCTCACCTAGCCGGGGTAGGGAAACTGAACAGAGTCTTGGGGTCAGGTGGCTCCAGCCCCCACAGCCTTCCCCAGACCCAGCTGGGGCCTCCGTGGGCAGGAACCGGGTGATGCTGGAAGACCCAGGCCCCGCACGCAGTCAGGGCATCTGGCGGGGTTGGGGGGCTGCCCTGGAGTTCTGCCCCTGAACTCACCGGGCCCCACCCCAGTCCTCCCGAGTGCCAGGCCCGGGTCAGGGCAGACATAGCCGGGGCCGCGCTGGGTTACTGTCTGGTCCGGACAGCGACTTGGCCCTTCACAAGCCCTGAGGACCCTTTCCCCTCACTCCCGAGGTCGACGTGGGGCTTCTCTCTCTGGGTTTACACTCTCATTTCAAGGGAGCACATCCTGCGGCAGCTTCTTGAGACAGGGTGCGTGGAAGATACGTTTTGAACACCTACATCTAAGAATGTCTTTATTACACCCACACACGTGAATGATCGCTGGGCTGGGTATGGAGTTCTGGGCTGGAAGTCACTGTCCCCCAGCACTTTGCAGGCATCACTCCGTCTTCCCTTCGCCTCGAGGGGCTGCTTCCTTCCACTTCCCCAGCCATTCTGAGGCCTGCCTGGGGCTGCAAATACATGTGGATGTGGAGAGCGTTCCGTTTGCACTGGAAAAGAGCATGTGTTCTCTGTTGCATTCTCAGATCGTCTGCATCTTTCCTTGTGGATGCTGGAGCCAAACGCAGAGCAGGTGGTACAAACTGAAATAGGAAGTGATATCTGGAGTTGAGTTCAAAATAATCGTGTTCTGGGAGGGAAAAGAGCCGCCCCGAGTTGAAGACCGCTGAGGCTCAGTGAAGGGCCCGTGGAAGTTCTGTACTCTTCTGTCTACTTCTGTGTATGTTTCAAGACGTTTTCAGAATAAACGGTTTTTTAAAAAGAGAACAGAGTGCAGGGAGGAGGCGTGGGAGCAGGGAGCCGGCCAGGAGGGGTGGCGGAGGCGTGTCACTGTCACTCCTGTGGCTCTGGACGCTGCGCGTGGCAGAAGCCCTCAGGGACGGTGTGGTCTGCACACTCTCTCTGCCACGAGGCCCATGAGCCCGGGCCTGACCCAGCACACGCTAAGGACACGGGAACAGCAGAGCGCAGGGTGTTGCCCGGGGTTTCTGGCCGGGAGTGTGGTTGTCTCTCCGTGGAGGGGTGTCGGGGCTGTGGGTTCTGTTTGAACAGACTAAATGTGAGGTGTCCCTAGCAAAACTGGATATCCACGTGCAAAAGAGGGAAGCTGGATCCTTACCAAACACCATAAACCGGGATTAACTCAAAATGGATGAAAAGTCTAAACCTAAGAGCTAAACCCTTAAAACGCTTTGGAAAAACACAGGAGGAAAGCGTGGTGACGCTCGACTTGGCAGTGACTGTTCTGATGTGACACCAAAGGCACAGGCAGCAAAATTAAGAGTAGACAAAGTTGACTTTATGAGAAGAAACTAAGACTTGTGCAGTGTCCGTGGACGGGCGCGAGGAGCGGACGTGGCATATCCACACGGGGCCGTGCGGCGCGGTATGTCAGGGAGGCAGTCCTGGCGTGTGGGTGGACCTTGAGGACGCTGTGCTGAGCGACAGGAGCCACACACAGGACACGGGCTTTTCCATCCCACCTGCGGGAGGTCCCGAGAGCTGTCAGATTCGCAGAAAGTAGAGTGGTGGGTGCCGGCCGGCTGGAGCGGGAAAGGGGGAGTTAGCGTTTAATGAGTGTCGACTCAGGAAAAAGCCACGCTTTTAAGAACCGCAGTCAGAAGTCTTACCGAGGGCCCCGGACGGAGGGCTGCGGCCCGGAGAAATCTTCCCGAGAGGCCGTGTGGGACTCGCCGGCGCAGCGTCCCGGCCTGAACACGGGCGGGGAGGCTCAGTGCGTGCACAGTCCGCCCAAGGTCTGGGTGCGAGAGCGCGTCTGGCTACAGATGACACTGACTGTCAGACGTGGTCTCGCGTGTGGAACAGGCAGGGACTGGGGCCGTTTCTCTCAAGGGACACAGAGACCCGGGCAAGAGGCGCGGGCCGCGAGCTCCCTCCTCCTCCTCCTCTGAGCACCTTGCCAGAGGTGCAGGTCTCTGTCTCTGGGAGTCAGGGGCCTGGGCCACTGTGCCGGCAAACAGGTGAGCAAACGGCTGTTTTCCTGCGCTCCGTGTCACACACGGGGACACAGGTCCAGTCCCGGAGGATGAAGAGAGTTCTGGAGCGGGACGGTGGTGAGGGCTGCACAACAGCATCACTGTTTAATGCCGCTGACCTCACAGGTGGCGAGATGTGAAGGTGTTGCGCGTTTCAGCACAGTAAGCACACACACAACAACTGCTAACAGCGGTTGACTCTGGCTAAGGAGACGTACCTTTAAGTACTGTTTGAATTTTACCATGGCATGTATCACTCTTTTAATTTAAAAAATGTTTTGAAATGGTTAAGATGGTAGATTTTCCATTATGTGTATTTTACTACAATCAAAAAATTGCAGCCGGGCATGGTGGCACCTGTAGTCCCAGCTTCTCGGGAGGCCGAGGCAGGAGGATCGCTTGAGGCCAGGTGTTCGAGACCAGCCTGAGCAAGGGTGAGACCCCGTCTCTACAAAAAATAGAAAAATTAGCCGGGCATGGTGGTGCATGCCTATAGTTGCAGGTACTCGGGAGGTTGAAGCAGGAGGATGCTTGAGCCCAGGAGTTGGAGGCTGCAGTGAGCTACAATGACACCACTGCACTTTAGCCTGGGTGACAGAGCGAGACCCTGTCTCCAAAAACAAAAAAAGGAAAAACGTGTGTGTCGCCACTGGCTATGCACGTGAGGGTGGGCGGCATGGTCAGACCCTCACGGCGTGAACTCGCGTCGGGGCTGTGCAGGAGTCGTCCTCTGCGTGTGGGGGCTGGGGGGCTGCACTGCTGCCCCCCCGACGCCTCCTTGGGGTGAAGACGGTGGCAGGGGAGGCTGCCAGGAACGCTGGAGGGTACCCCAGGCAGAACCTGGGAGCAGCAGGGCCCAGGCTCTCGGCGTCTGGCAGGCAGCACAGGAGGCCTGGGACCCTCGGTCCACCCCCTTCACCTGTCTCTTTGGCCCCCTAAGAGCCCCCAACTGAGTCCCACATCTTCAACGTAGTTCAAAGGCTCCCGTCCTCGTTTCCCTGTTCTCTGGGAAACACCATCAGGACACGCGACAGCACGGCTGCGGCCCCTCATCCCCACGGTGTGCTCTGGGAGGGGGATGTCGCTCGGACTCCGTCCCCAGGGCACCGCCGGCTCGGGGGCTGCAGGGCCCGTGAGGGTCTTCTCTGAGCTGCTGCTCTGCCCGAGCCGTGTCGTCCACCTGTGAGGCCCCGTCTGGCCTGCCCAGCACAAGTGGGCTCTTTGCGCCCCTCCCAGAGAGCCGACCTCCCCCGCGGGTCCAAGTCTCCAGGAGCCAAAGTGCCCGGCGGTGCCAGCACCGCCTGCCATGTTCTAAGCCTGTGTACCCTTCTCACCCGGTCTTGTCTCCTCTGTTGGTCTGTTCTGTTCCTGTCATCTCAGGGGAAAGTGAAGACAACGGGGGGGAGGGGTGCACATGTGAGAACACGCATGTGGGTCTGTGTATCACTGTGTGTGTGTTCTGGGTGTGCCCCCGAGGCCCCAGGACCCCTGCAGCACCCAGGCAGGCCCGACTCGGGGAGAGTCCCCGGCGTGGGCTGGGGGAGCGGGGGGCGGCCGAGGGCAGGTGAGGCCCGGGTGGTAGGTGCCGTGGAGAGGCTGCAGGGCTGCTGCCCAGGCCAGCAGCAGCCGCCCCACACCGGACCGTGGTGGGCAGGGGCTGGTGGCCGGCCAGCCGGAGAGCTGGGCCAGGATCTGGGGCCCCCAGTGCCAGGCCAAAGGCTTGGAGACAGAGCTCAGACGAGACGTGGCTCTGGCCTGGGCGAGGAGTCTGGCCAAAGGTAGAAGACACAGGTGACCCTGACGCCCACACTCTGCCTGGAGTGCAGCGTGCTCAGGGCAAGGGGAGGCGCTTCCTCCCCCAACCTGGCTGGGGCTCCCTGGCTGCCCACCTGGCTCCCTGGCTGCCCACCTGGCTCCCTGACCCTGAGGACGTGGGGAGGGGCACCCAGTCCTAGCGGCAGCCCGACAACGCAGTAGTCCCTGTTTACGGGGGGGTGACTAAGGGGCAGGGGACACAGCTGCCCCTACCCCACTTACCCCAGGGGATTCGACATGAACCCTGGGGCGCTGCCCTGGCCCGCATAGGCCCAACCCCCTGCCATGGCAGGGTCTCCCAGGACAGAGGAGCCCTGCAGGCCCAGAGCCAAGCTGAGCGTGGGGCTGGGGTCTGCAAGCCTTGCTTGGGAGGGGCAGGGGCTGGTGGGGGTGGCCCTGGCCAGGTCTCCAGGGCTGCAGGGGGAGGAGGCAGCCTTCCTGTAGACAGGGCTCAGGACACCCCTGCCCTCCCACTGGGCCCGGCCCCGTGTGTGGGTGGCACGTGAACCCTCTTGACCCCGCTCTGGCTGGCCTACCCCCTGCCTCCCATGGGCCCCCAACCCAGGCTCCTGCCAGGTATGCGCCTTGTGGAAGTGCTGGTGTCACCCAGGGCTTGGGCCGGACCGAGACCCCACGTTCCCGACCTCTAGGCGCCCCTGGGTCTCGAAGGGAAACAGCTCAGCCCAGAGCCCCAGTGCGCACGAGCCCCAGCCCCAGTTTCGAGCGAGCCCACCCGGAAGGCACTAGCCCAGGGAACAATGCCCTTCGTGTGACAGACTTTCCCCTGTGTGAGAGAAAATAGAGTTTAATAGAATGGCAGTTTCCTGCATTTGTGCCTGCGCCCGAAGGGGTGATTCACGCCACGCAGGGGCCTCCCACCAGGACAGGCCAGGCCTGGGTGCCCCAGAGCCCCTCCCCACCCAGGCCCGAGGCGGGCAAGGGTTCGAGGGTCCACTGCTGTCCTGGGACCCCCTCCCAGGCTTCAGCAGCTTCCGGAGGAGGGAGGGGGACCAAGTGCTGACACTGTGCAGAGCCGTGGGGACCTGCTTGGGGGACGGAGGGTCTAGGGTCAGCGTGGTCGGTGCGGCCTTGCCCTGAGAAGCCAGGCATGGGTGCTGTGGGCTTGGGCACCAAGGGGCGGTAGTGAGGGCAGGCCACGGGTTCCAGGATGGCGGCAGCAGAGGCGCAGGTGGGAGGTTCAAGTTCAGGTCCCACTGCCTTCTCCTGGACCCTGTGACCTCTGGCTCCTCGTGCCAAGGGCTTCCCTCTCCCATGGCCAGGTTGCAGGCACCAGCATGGCACAGCTGCCCATGGTTCCCCGGCGGGTGCCCAGGTCCCCCATAAACACGCACCGCTATCCTGGCACTGTGCCAGGCGCTCTCCAGCTGACACCTCCTTTCAGCCGAGTCACCCCCCCACATTATGCCCAAGGAGGCTACGAGACAGACAAGACTTGCCCAAGTGACAAGCAGCTGGGCTGGGTGGCCACCAGCTTGCCCTCAGACCCCCCGGGCTTGTAGGGAGGAATGGGGGTGACTGCTGAACTCATGTGTCAGTGGGTCCCTCCTCTCCACCCCAGGGAAGCCCGCCACCCCCATTTCCCAGACCCCCTTGCTGGATGGCTTCCTCCTAAGCTCTGCCCGTGGAAGTCTGGGCAGGAGAAGGCAGAGGCCACTTCCATCCAGCTCTGGCAGTCTCCGTTGAAGGTGGTGGCAGCAGCAGGGACAGACATGGTGGCACTGGTGATGGTGGCAGTGACATCAGCAAGAGGGGGCTTGTCCACCAGCCCAGCCTTGGGGGACACAGCAGCCGAGGCATCTAGCCAGCAGCTCTGCCTGCACCCTGGAGCAGGACCTCCGTTTCTGGGCTGCCGGACCGTTCTCCATGTTCCTCTGGCCTCTCCAAGCGCTTTGTTACCAGATGCTATTTGAAATGCCACGGTGGTCTCCGTTTTCTGGTAGACTTGGACGGAGTCAGGGGAGGCTTTGCAGAACAGGCCACAGGGGGCTGCAGAGAGAGGAGCTGCGAGAGGGGAGGGCTGGAGCCCCCAGCACGTGGTGGGAAAGTGAGCAAAGGTTGTGACCATCCTGCCTCGACGGGCTGGTGGTCTTGGGTGCCATGGGGAGGACTGGGGGGCTGTGGCACTGACACCAACGCCCCTCGTACCAGCTCCCACACACCCTGCTCCCACTGTGGTGTCACAGCCTAAGCCCGGAAATCAGGTGCGGCTGTGCTGACCGATGGGGCCTAGCGAGTGAGCAGCCTGGGAGCAGAGGGACAGGGCCAGGGGCCCCCAGAGCCCAGGGGGGCTCCCCCCACGCCACAGCCCCTCTACCCAGCTGAACCCCGAGTGGGCTCCTGAGGCAGTGGGAGTTGGGTTTTCATCCCCTGAAACCTGAGTCCCACCTGTCACGCGGCCGGGGAGTGGAGGATGACCGCAGACCTGGGCGGGCGGGCCCCGTCTGAGGGTCTTCCGCCCCCTGCTCGGCCCCTCCCCCAGCGCGCACCCGCTCCGGGGCCCAGCCCCCACCGTGGCTTCCTCGGGCGGGGCCTCACGGACAGCCCCGCAGACCGAGCCCCCGCCCAGGGAGCCCCCGGGGCAGGGCCGGGTCGCCTCCGGCCCCAGGCTGGGCAGGCCTCCGCGTCTGGGCCCAGCTGGGGGGGTTTCCTGCCCGCCGCCCCAGCCCGGCCTGCAGGAAGCGGCCACCCCGAACAAAGGGACCGGCGGACAATGGCCATTGAATTGGGCCGGGAGCTCGCGCAGGCACAGGCCGCCAGCTGCCCGCACCGATAAGACCTGCTCCGCGGAGCCCCGCGCGGGGGCGGACGCCAGATTCCGCCCGTCCCACGCCCACCGGCGGGGCGGGAGCTCGGGACCGCGGGCACGCGCGGGCCGTTCCGCAGCGGCCTCTGGGGGCGGTGTCCCGCCCGGCAAGCTGCGGGCCAATGGGGAGGCGGCGCGCGTGAGTCGAGCGCTCAGGGACCAATCCTGGGAGCGTACCGGGAGCCGGCTCCGCCCTCGCGACCTGGCCCCGCCCCACAATCTGGCTCCGCCCCGCGACGTGGCCCCGCCCTGCCCGCCGGGTGCCCGCGCGAGCGAGGCCGCGCCGTGCGCTGCAGAGGGGTGTCTGCGGTTTTGCTGTCTGCTCAGGGCCGCAGACGTCGCGGTGCTGGGAGCGTGCGACCTTGGCTGAGCTTTCTCCGCATCGTCTCGGGTGGAATGGCAGCCCGGGGGGATCTCGGGTTTCTGCCAGGGTCTGCGGCTGCTGAGCGTGCAGCGACAGCCGCGGCCTGGGGGAGGGTCTGCTCCGGTCAGACCCCATCTCCACCGCTGGTTCCCAGCCCCCGCCCTTCTGGGCCACCGGGGGCAGAGGCCGCGTTCCTTCTGCCCCCTGGACTCTGCAGGACTGTCCTGAGGCCTCCGGCCTCCAGGGCCGTATTTCTGGAAGACTCTCCTTGGGACTCCTCCCCTCCTGAGGCCTTGGGCCTCCCTGGGTGTGCGGAGGGGCACCTGGGAGCCACCTCCACGTGAAGTCGGGCTTTCCTGTCCCCAGGCCCAGCTCTGTGCTGGCTCTGGAGGGCCCAGGGGCACCAGGTCCCTCCCTAATTTGGGGAGGCTTTGTGAATGAGGCAGGCACAGAGCTGTCATTAGGGCCAAGGGGGTGGAGGGGGTGCTGGGGGTGTTGTCCCAGCATTTTGTGGCAGGAGCCCAGAGGTTTGGGGAAACTGAGGCAGACCCTGTCTTCTGGGCAGGATGAGGTGGCCCCAGCCCACTTTCCGTCTTGGCAGGCCCCAGGCAGACATCCAGGCCACAGCTTTTCCTGGTGCCATCTCTACCAGCCAGCAGCCCCTGGCCTGCTGGGAGCCTCCCCCAGGACGGAGTTGACACAGGTATACAGTCAGGATAGGGGACACTTGCAGGCTGCAGGGGCCCCACAGAGGGCTCTGACCCAGCTATGGGGATGGAGGGGGCACGGAAGGCTTTTTGGAGGACGTGACCCTTGTGTTGAGTTTGCCAGGGGAGCAGGCGATGGAGGAAAGGTGGAAGGAGCAGCAGGGTACAGACCAGAGTCAGGGGAGAGCCAGGTGTTTGGGGCAAGGAGTCCAGGGAGCACAGGTGGGGACAGCGGGGGCTGGAGGCTCCAATGTAGCAGTCTCAGCTGTCCTGTGCACCCCACTCCCAGCATTGCGTGAGGCTGTGATGGCGGCAGCCTGGCAGAGGAGGCCAACGCGGCAGTGAGAACACCCCTGTGGTGACTCTTTGCCAGGGTCCCCAGTGTTGGGTCAGGTGCAGGTGACTGCAGTAGGGTGGTACTGGGTAGGTCGTGCTGGAGTGACCCTGGCGAGACAGGACCTCTCTGGCAGTGGTGGGGTGAGCACGCTCACACTGCGGTGGCCGCGGCTTGTGGCCACGGCACAACAGAGAGCGGGGGGATGGGCTGCAGGGCTGCCCACGGGCTCAGTGCCTCTCAGCCCCACTGCCCACCCCATGAGCCACGAGCAGGGGTCCCGCCACCCAAGGAGCCAGCCTCAGCCTGCCCTTCTCATGGCATGCGCATCCCCATCCCTTGGGTACCCCTGACCCTCTGTGCAACTTGTTCAGGTGGACACAGGCCTGCCACGCCCTCCTCCTCCTCGCTGCTGGGACCACCCTCTCCACTCCACGCCATCCAGAGTCTCCTGGGCTGTCCTTCCTGCAGGCAGCCACCTGGGACGCCTCACACCCCACTGGGGTGTCTTCCGCCACGCCCTCGGCAGGCTCAGCCAGGCAGGTCACAGGCCACATGTGCGCTGTTTCGTGAGCCATCCAGCCCAGGCTGAGGACATGGCCTGCATGAGCAGATGCCCGCCGCGCCCCGCCCCACTGCAGGAAGTGGAGGCCCCGTGGCTTCCCACTCCCACCCTTTATCAGCCCTCGCCGCTTCCTGCAGCCAGGGTCCCCTCGGCGCCTGGACGCCGGGTCAGCAGTGACTCATCCGGAGCCCAGCATGGGGACGCCCCGTGCCCGCCTGCCCACCAGCCGTGCCTGGCTGCAGGGCCACTCGGAGCCCCGTCCTCAGCAGCACACTTTAGGTTCTCAGCGGAGCTCCCGCTCTGGCCTGGGCTGCGTGGCCACATGCCTGTTTCCCATGCCCCACTCTGTGATGAGCATGACACCCCAACCTCTGGGGACCTGACCGCTCCCACACTCAGGCCCTCACTGCCTCTTGCTGTGGGTTCTTGCCGGCCTCTGCTCTGCCCTCCCCCACGACACCCCTCACACCCACCCCTCACTGCATCGGCCCTGCCCTCACACGCCCTCTGTCACCTAGGACCTTTTATCAGCCTGGCCAGCTTCTCCTCCTCCTTTGGGGCCCAGTGTGGACCCCTCCTCCTCTGGGAAGCCTTCCCAGCTTGACCCCTACACCCCTCCCACCGCAGCCCTCCCCCTCATGGGTGCCACACCCCATGGAGCGTGTCTCTGGGCATCGCTGGCTCTCAGCGGGAACCCAGAGTGTGCTACCCAGGCAAAGCCCACCCTCCACCCCACCCCAGCACACCTCACCCAACTCCCCTGGGGCCCCCGTGGACAAGGATGAGAATGGGAGTTGGGGAGGCTCCCCTTGGTCTGGCCATGCAGGGCACCCCCAAATCCAGGTGGCAAAGGATCCAGACATCTCAGGGGCCTGCCCTCCCTCAATGACCCCTTCCACGGGGCTCATGCAGGTTTTGGGCACACCCTCCCCACGACGCTGAGCCACACCCCACAAGCACCTGCAGAACCTGCCAGAGGCTCAGGCTCCCCACCCAGCCCCTGGCCCACCCAGTTGTCTGGCAGCACTGCCTGATGGCCAGGGCCAAGGCTGTCCCCAGCTTGCAGAGCCTACCAAGAGTGGAGCTGCATCCGGCGCACCCGTGCACCTGTGTGCACGTGTGCGTACAGGCGTGCTGTGTGCCCAGTGACCGGGGCCATGTGACCAAGGCCAGGGCCATGTGACCAACACACATCTCCCCAGAACTCCCAGTCGGGGTCAGTGTGGGTGGCTGGAAAATTTTGTCTCTGAACAGCAGCCCGTCCAGGGCCGGGCAGGGCACGGCAGCCCAAGGGACCACGCACAGGTGTTGAAGGCCACCTGCAGGCTGCTGAGCCCCAGACCACACCCCATCTTACAGGCCCTGAACTTGGCCCCACCTGAGCCCCCCCCCCCCATTCCCTAACCACAACCACAAGGCCCCTGCTCAGACCCTTCCCAGGAGCCAGCCCTGCCTCCTCCTCCGCCCCGCCAGCCCACGCCCACCTCCGAGCCCTCTTCGCTTTCTCCCCAGCGGCCAGCGGAAGCTTCCAGAAACAGGCACTCGCCGTGCGCTCTGCTCCGGCCTTGCCCTGGTGCCTATGCGTCAGTGGCCAGCACGGCTCCATTCCTCCTGCGCCGTGCGCTGCGGTCGGCCCGCCTGCTTGCTTTCTCCGCACAAGCCTGTGTCCACCGATCTCTGCACGCACAGGCGTGTGTGCACACGGGTGTGGCTCAGAGTGTGTCCCCCCCACAAAACGTCCTCACCAGCCTCAGAGCAAATGCTTTGTTATGAGGCTTTGTCAACTCAACGCTTATTCAGTGAATGAATTCATGAACGAATGAATGAGAAACATGTACTTTCCAGAGTCCTGTGTGGCTGGAGGGAATGTTCTGGTAAAGGATCTCGAGGGAGGGGAACTGGGAGGCAGTGAGGCCTCAGGGTGACGTCGGGGGGGTGGCAGCCCACTCCCCATCCTCCCAGCCTGGAGTCCAGGAATGCAGGGCAGGGGCACACAGACAGAAACCTTACTCTTTGCCGCCGTCCCTACTGTCGATGTGCACGTGTGCACGTGTGCCCACCCTGGCTAGGCAGGCTGCACCCCGGTGCTGACCCTGGCTTGACCTTGGCCCACAGCACCCACCTCCATCTGCCAGGACCTTCAGCCACCTGCAGTCAGGCCCTGCCAGACACTGCGGTCGTGCTGGAGTCTGACCCATGCCCTCCCACCCCAGGGATGTCCCTGCAGTGGCCAGCTCAGCTCCACGCTGTTAGCTGGGGGTGGCCATCCACCTGCGACAGGCCAGGCAGCCAGGCCCCGCTGAGGTGAGCACCTGGCAGATGACATTGTTATTCACGTGGGGAGAAGCAATTACTCAGTCGGGCTGGTGCAAAGGCCCCTTGAGAGCCACCAGGGCAAGGAGGCGCCATGGGTGGGAAGCAGGCATTTCCCACATCATCTGGCAGGGTGGGCATTGCCTTTACCACCCAGGCACGACCAGGCCTCTGTCTGCCATGGCCTCCCGGGCTTCCAGCTAACCAGCAGGGCTGGCCCCTGGTCTCGCTTTGCCGAGAGTGGGTGTGTGTCCTCCAGCAGTTTGCTCCTGGTAGTGGATGGTGATTTGCCCCCCTGACCCTCTGCTCGGGCTCTCCGGCCTGCGAGCTGGCCTGGGCCACAGGCCACTTCCTCTACCAAGGCCCACTGGAGCTGCCCTAGGACAGCCCTCTCCCTCCAATGCCGGCTGTGGCTCCTCCCTGCCAGGGTCAGCTGGGGTGGCCGTAACAGAGAACACTGCAGAATGAGTATCAGTGCTGGATCAGGGTCAAGGTCGGGGTCAGCGTCAGGGTTGAGATCAAGGTTGGGTCCCACCAGCCTGGGGCTCCTGCCCTCACAGTCCTAGCTGAGCCCATTGTGTGGGGACAATGGCTTCCTGAGCCAGGTTCCTCTCCCGGCAGGAAAACCATAAAGAGCCTCTACTCTGCCACCCCCCCAACTCCCACTCCTTTGAAGGGCCTGGGCAGGCCCCAGGCATGGACCGTAGCCTTGGAGCCTGTCCCTCGGCCCCAACCCCTTGCCAGACTGGCCCAGGCCCAGGCCTCCCCAGGGACTGGCCAGCCCTCCAGGCACGTAGCACAGGACGGCAGGGACAGGTACTGACCAGTCAAGGCAGCAGCTGGCCCCGTGCAGGCAGGGGCCCTAAACATGGTGCCAGAGCTTGGCAAGAATGCAGAGTCTGAGGCCCTGGCTCAGGACCCCCTCCTGGAGCTCACCACAGGCTGGAGACCCCCGAGGACAGAACCAACTGATGTCTCTCTTTGACCCCCAAGGGGCTAGGGCACATCTGCAGGGCAGCTGCGCCCTGTGGGGGCTGACAGTTAAGGGCCCCAGAGGGTATTGGCCCTGGGGCAGGCATTCCGGGGCTGGGGCAGGAGTAGGGCCTCAGGGCTCCAGACCCGGAGAGGGCCCGTCTGTCCTCGCCGGGACAGGGGACACGAAGAGGGGCTGCCCCACAATGTGTGTGTCCCTTGACCCCAGCCTGGCAAATTCTCCCCACCAAGCCCAGCTGGTCCTGGAGCACCCCCTGTCTAGCCTGCAGGGTTGGGAGATGCAGTGACTGAGGCCAGTCCTGCTGTGGGGTGCACAGCTGGGGGCTCTCTGGGGTCACAGGCAGGGGTAAGGTGGGGGCTCTGGCCATGCACTCAGCTCAGTGGCCATGTGTGGAGGGGGCACTGGGAGCCCCTGGGCAGAGAAGGGGCTGGGAACTGTGGGCTTGGGGCAGGCAGTTTCCTGAACCTCCTGTGGCACACCGGGAGCCGGGTCTCGAGGTTACTTCCTCTGCGTGCCCATCTCTGCTGTCCTGCCCGCTGAGGGGCTCCTCAGACCCCAAAAGGGAAGGGGGTGCAGAGAAGGCAAGAAGGCCATGCTTGTGTGGGGTGGGGCAGGGTTCCCCCGGTTGGCAGCAAAGGTTCGTCCAAGACCGTGAGCGATGATAAAGGGAATAAAGGCATCTCGGTGGGTCTCACGAGGAAGACCACATCCAGATGGAGGCGCCACACAGTCCTGCAGTTTCATGGGGTGCTAGGTGGGCTTTATGCAGGCAATTGGGGGGGCAGCACCGCCCTGCCCGCCGTTAGGCAGTGCCGCATGTGGCCGCCAGGGGGCGGGCCAGCCCGGTCTCCCGGACTAGCCGGCTCTGCAAGTGCCCCATCCACCCGCGGGCCCACGCACGGGCACCCCATCCCCGCAGCGGCAGTGAGCCCTCAGAGCGCTGTCAGCTGTCTCCGTGTCGGGCAGTGACCCCAGAGCTCCGCTCCCAGCCTGCCTGCTGGAGAGCTCTGCAAGGTACCCTCAACCCCGCCATCACCCAGCAGGGCCTGGGCCCCCCGCCCGAGCCAGGGGTGCTGGGAAGGGAGTACTCGACACTCCTCTGGGCTCGACTTCCTTGACCCAGGGGAGCAGGTGGCAGGCCCAGGCCCCAACTGGGGACAAAAAAGCCTCCCACTCTTGGCCCCAGGCCTGGCAGCCCCTCGCCACGCAACAGCCCCCAGCCCACCAGGAACAGGACACCAGGGTGCAGAAGGGCCTGGAAGAGGGGTACAGTCTGCTCCATCAGTGTCTCAAGAGACTCGGCCTGCAGGGGCTGGGGGAGGAGATGAGAGGAAGAGGGGGACAGAGGTGTTGCTGTTGCCTAGGCCTTGCCCCGGGAAGACGAGCTGGGGTGGTACGGTTTAGGGGCTTGTGACAGCTCTGTGCAGGTGGGGGTGGTGCTGACCCCTAGCAGGGCATAGAGGGGGCTCTGGGAGGCACAGGTGCCTGGGGCAGCTGGTGGCAGGGCCCAGACATGGCCTCAGTGGACATGTGTCCTCAGGAGCTGCCCAGTACCCGCCCCTCCTCCAAAGAGGCCCCAATACCCCTGCTGCCCACTTGGAGGCCTGGCCCACCCTGCCTCCACTGGGGTGCTGTGTGTGGGCACAGCCCAGAGCACACAAGGCCAGGGCTGCTGAGTGGGAAGGCCTCAGTGTCACTGATGGCTGGTGGCAGTGGGGCGAGGGACAGAGGGCAGGTAGAGGGCCACCTGGTGCCAAGACCAGCTCAGGATGTGCCCATCCAGGCGTGGGTCAGGGCACGCGTGTGCATGCACAAGCACGTGGTTGAGTGGATGG
>CM052442.1:194271-209361 GCA_028533085.1 Varecia variegata | reverse complement strand
CCTGTAGTCCCAGCTACTCAGGAGGCGGAGGCAGGAGGATTGCTTAAGCCCAGGAGTTTGAGGTTGCTGTGAGCTAGGCTGATGCCACGGCACTCTAGTCCAGGCAACAGAGTGAGACTCTGTCTCAAAAAAAAAAAAAAAAAAAAAAGCCATAAACAGAGAGGTGGAGATTTTTAAAACTGACTACATATTATTCATAACATTATAATACCTTGAAAATTTAAAGGGCAAAGGATAGATTTTTTCTTCTTTTTTACCGAAATATTTTTAGATATCCACACACCCTCACACCCCCACCCAGATCAAGATGCTGACTACCTCTGACTGCCCAGCAGACCCCTCCTAGCACCCCATTCTGAGATAACGTCCACCCAAGTTTTGTGTGTAGTTATAATTTAATTATTCTCACTGCATTCATTGTATGAATCCACCACAATTTGTTGATCTTTTCCATTGCTAATGGACATGCGGACTGTTTCCACTCTGTGGCCATTTGTATTTTGTTCCTGAAAATTATTTACGCTCTTTACTGTTTTCTATGAAAACAGACAGTTGGGACATCAACCATGGCCACAGTGGCCAGCCCATCTTTGCCAGCGGGGTTCCCACAGTTATGAAAGTGCTGCTGCGGCATCTGTGGCTGTGCCCTTGGTGGGCACACGCACAGTTTCTCCTGGGACTTCCTGGGCTCTAGTGTGTCACTGCCCCTGCCCAGAGGTTACGCTCCCACCAGCAGTGCGTGAGTTCCAGTTGCTCCACATCTTCACCAACACTTGGTATTATCAGTCTTCTTAAGTTCAGCCACCTTGTAGGGGGAGTTCAGTGGTGCCCCACTCCCCAAATAACTAATGACGTGAACACTTTTGGCCATTTGGATAGTGTCTGTTCGCCTTTTTTGTCCATTTTTTAAAAATTGGGTTGTCAGCATTTTTCTTCCTGACTCATAGTTCTTCATCTTCTGGATAGTCTTTTGTGAAAAATACAGCAAATATTTTCTCAAAGGGATGTTTTCCTTGGGGACATTTACTATAATTGAGTAGGCTGAAAACTTGAATAGACCAATGACAACCATGGAAGAAACAGAGAGCTCCTGTTTGATTTTCAGACCTGGGGTGGGGTGACCAAGCAGGTGCCCACTGACCAGTCACTGAGCTACTCAGCTGTGTCCTGTATGTTTCCCCAACGTGGAGCGTAAGGACACGCAGGAGGTTATACATGTGACCTTAAGTGAGGAAGCCCCTCCTGAAAGCAAAGACTCTGAGACTGCAGGTCTGAATCCAGGGCCGGCCACACACCAGCTGCATGGCCTGGGGCAGGGGACATGACCTCTGAAGTTGGGTCTCCTCATCTGCAAAGACAAGTGTTCAGTGTCATATGACTCCCAGGGCTGGCACAAGGCTGCCAGGTGGCCGTGCATGGAGTACATGGAGGTCGCAGCCATGCCTGAGCAATGCCAGCTAGAAGGCCACCAAGTGTGACCATTCAACATGATGTCCCAACAAGGTAAGTCATGACTAGCTGGGACAGACTAGAAAAGGTCACTTCTGACAGACCAGCAGAAGCAGGTGAGCATCCCCTTGGGAGGCCAGGGTCCAGAGTTGGATGCCTGGTGACTTTGAGCACATTACTAGCCTCTCTGTGCCCGCTTCCTCAAGGGCAACGTAGGGGAAATGGCAGCTCCTGTCACCTCAGGACTCAGTATGTAGAGTACCCAGAGCAGGTTGGTAAGTGCTATCTATGAGTGTTTGCTTCTGATACCTGCAATAATCTAAAGTACGGAGTGTTCAGACAAACTAGAAGACGACTATCAACAAGCCAATAAAAATGGTAAAGCCCATAAACATAAAATCCACAAAAATGCAGATGACCAATAAACACAGAAAAACATACTCAACTGCATTCATAATTAAAAATATGCAAACTGAAACAATGGGACGTCATTTTCCATGTATTAAAGTACAAGAGAAGAAATAAAGTCGGTGCTGACAAGGCTGTGGGGAATGAGGCCTCTCACACCCCTGAGGGGTGAAAACTGGCAGCGTGCATAGAGGAGCGGCAACCCCTAACCCCTAAAGCCAGAAAATAAAGAAATGATCCTCTGAGCCAGCATTTCACTATTAATGAATTGCTTCAGAAAACAAAACAAAAAACAAACAAAACACACCAACCACTAATTCAGATGGGAAGAAGGATGCACAGACACGGCCCCAGAACGTTCATGTCCCCATTCCGTAAAGTACCCGTCAGCAAGAGAATGGGACACGGGGGTTCCCACAACAGATATCACCAAGGTCTTCCAAATAAATAAGGTAGACGCATGGATCCTAACGTGGTGTCAGACCCCAGGTGGGAGAGACCCCACCGACTGCAACACCGGTGACTCGGGGCCGCACGCCATGAGGATATGCAGTTAAGGATGGGAACAGGCAAAGTCGTCACCAAGCTAAGAGTAATTTCTTCTGAAAACGAAAGGAATTACCTTTCCACATCAGGCGTTTCTACAAAATTTGACCTACTAACATTTCATTTTGGGGTGACAAAAAATGAACTGATTAAAAAGTGGGAGGGAGGTGTTTGGAGACGATAGCGGACAGCTGAATGGCCACCCCAGCGCAGGCAGCATGCGCGCTCCGCCGGCCCGGGCAAGCGCGCGCCCACCTGCAGGCCAGGAGGAGACCCTCGCGCCCGACTCCTCGGTGGCACCATCCCGCTCCGCCGGCGGGGCGGGGCGGGGCGGGGCCTCGGGCCGGGGGCGGGGCCTCTGCGTCAGCCGGCGGGGCGGGGCCTCGGGCGCACCGTGACGCACCGAGACGCGCCGGCGCCGCGGCGGGTACGGGCGAGGGCGGGCGGGACGGCGCCCCCTGCGGCCGGGCTCGGGCTCCGGCGGGGGTCGCAGGGCCGGGCGGGGCCGCGGCGCGGGGAGCTGCCCCGCCCGCCGCCCGGCGCGGCCCCATGCTGCTGCCCCTGGCCTGCCTGCACGGCCGCGTCGCACAGTGCCTCACCGCCCTCCTTGTGCTTGCAGAGCCGCCCCCGAAGCCCCCGCGCGGCGCCAGGGCGCGCGGCGCGGCGCAGACCTGCGCAGAGGCCGCCCCCGCCGCGCTGCCCGCGAAGATGGCCGCGGAGCTCTACCCGCCGGTCAGCGCCGCGGCCGCAGCCACGGACATCGCCAACAGCAACGCCACCGCCGCGGGCAGGAAGGCCGGCCCGCGCAGCCCGCCCAGCGCCCCGGCCCCCGCGCCGCCGCCGCCCGAGCCCACGCCGCCCGCGCCCAGCAACAACAACTTGGAGAGCCCCAACTGGCAGTCCTTCCACCCGACCCTGCGCGAGAGGTGAGCCCGCCCGACACCCCGCCCCGCGCGCCCCCGGGCCGGCGGCCTGCGCCGCGCGGCCTGCGGAGCCAAGCCGTGTGCCCTGCCCTTTGCAGGAACGCGCTCATGTTCAACAACGAGCTCATGGCTGACGTCCACTTCATCGTGGGGCCCCTGGGGGCGACCAGGAGGGTGCCTGCCCACAAGGTTGGTAGAGGGTCAGCCCTTTAAGCTCCCAAAGGCGACGGGCCACCTCCCAAGAAGGGACTGCCGCGACCGGGCCTGGCTGGACAGAGCCTGTCTTCGTTACAGCACCTGCAGCCAGCTTGGGGGCGGGGTGAGGGGGGCGTCTGGGGGCTCACGCAGCTCTCTTCCTCATCCACAGTACGTCTTGGCTGTCGGCAGCTCCGTCTTCTATGCCATGTTTTACGGGGACCTTGCAGAAGTCAAGTCAGAAATCCACATACCGGATGTGGAGCCCGCAGCTTTCCTGATCTTGCTAAAGTAAGTCTGCGCTGAGGGGCTTAGGATGGGGGTCTCTCCTTTCCGCCTGGTCACTACCAGGCAGCATCCCACAGCTTCTGAGGGGACGCACACAGCAGCTGACGGGCACCCCTCCCAGGCCCGCACTGCCTGGTGACCGGTGTTCAGGAGCCAGCCCCCAGCAGCCGCTGTACCTGCCTTGCCTAGGTACATGTACAGTGACGAGATCGATCTCGAAGCCGACACGGTGCTGGCCACTCTGTATGCTGCTAAGAAGTACATCGTCCCCGCACTGGCAAAAGCCTGTGTCAACTTTCTGGAGACGAGTCTGGAAGCCAAAAATGCCTGCGTCCTGCTGTCCCAGAGCCGGCTGTTTGAGGAGCCTGAGCTGACCCAGCGCTGCTGGGAGGTCATCGACGCGCAGGCCGAGATGGCCCTGCGGTCTGAAGGGTTCTGTGAAATCGACCGGCAAACACTGGAGATCGTCCTGACTCGGGAGGCCCTTAACACCAAGGAGGCGGTGGTGTTCGAGGCTGTCCTACACTGGGCTGAGGCAGAGTGCAAGAGGCAGGGCCTGCCCGTTACCCCACGCAACAAGAGGCACGTTTTGGGGCGAGCCCTCTATCTGGTGCGAATTCCAACCATGACCCTGGAGGAGTTTGCCAATGGCGCTGCCCAGTCGGACATCCTGACGCTGGAGGAGACCCACCACATCTTCCTGTGGTACACGGCTGCCAACAAGCCCCGCCTGGACTTCCCCCTGACCAAGAGGAAGGGCCTCGCCCCGCAGAGGTGCCACCGCTTCCAGTCTTCCGCGTACCGCAGCAACCAGTGGCGGTACCGCGGGCGCTGCGACAGCATCCAGTTTGCGGTGGACAGAAGGGTGTTTATTGCAGGGCTGGGCTTGTACGGGTCCAGCTGTGGGAAGGCCGAGTACACCGTGAAGATTGAACTCAAGCGGCTGGGGGTGGTCCTGGCTCAGAACTTGACCAAGTTTGTGTCGGACGGATCCAGTAACACCTTCTCGGTCTGGTTTGAACACCCAGTCCAGGTTGAACAAGACACCTTCTACACAGCCAGCGCCGTCCTTGATGGCAGCGAGCTCAGCTACTTTGGGCAGGAGGGGATGACAGAAGTGCAGTGTGGGAAGGTGACCTTCCAGTTCCAGTGCTCCTCGGACAGCACCAACGGGACGGGGGTCCAGGGCGGACAGATCCCTGAGCTTATCTTCTACGCCTGAGACACCACGCGGGGGCGGGGAGGCTGTGCCACTGAGTAAGTGCAGGGGAAGCAGGAGCTCACCTTGTATCTCTTTGGTGTGTAGACAGCTGTAGCCTGATTCCCTGAAACAGACCTTTTCTGCACAGCCAGAGCCCAGGTGTCTGACTCTCAGGCATCTCCAGACATGGGGGATGCACATCCAGGTGGAGGCAGACTTGGGGCACAAGGCAGGCCCCAGATCCCCTCTCAGTGGCACCCACGCTGCCTGCTTTGAGGGGTTGGATGTCCCTCCCACTCTCTTGGGTTCTAAGTGGTTCCAAGCTTAACATGAGACCTTCCCTTCAAATCTAAAATTAGTCACTTAAAATAGTTCATCTATTAAAGTAGATTTTCATAATAAAGGTTGCATAAAATGGTAGCCGCGTGTAGGTAAATGATCATGGGGTCATAAATGAGGTGTCCCCTCTTTCACACAAGAACAGGTCCTCCCTGCTGTCACTAGAAAACCTACAGTTCTGAATAATGCCTACTGGTTAGAAGCCAGCTATGTCCCCAAGATGCCCATGTGTCCCCTGCGCCCCTGCCAGTCGGGGCTGGCTTCCTCTCTAGGGCTGTGGCTAGAACACTCCGGAAAATGCCAGGAGTCTGGTTGTCTCTATTTCCTAAAGCATCACCAGCACCTCAGATGAAGTCCCACTGTGTGGATTTGACGGGTGGGGGCACACCCTGCTGGGCCCCTGGGAACAGACCACTGGCCTCAGGCTGGCCAACTGCGTCACCAGCAGTCACGCTGCTGCAGGGACAGCCTGCTGCGGGTGTGCACCCCAGGGTAAAGCAGGCTCTCCCAGCCCCTTGCCTCTGTCCCCCCACACCACACACCCCACAGGCAGCTGCTTTGTTTCTGGAAAACCTCAGCTTGACCCCCAAGGGGAGGGATGGCCTCCCCTGGCACAGAGCTGGGGCCTTCTGGGAGAGGGTGTGGGCCAGGCATGGAGCCCCCGCCTGGTCTGACACCCTGACACTGGGAAAACGGGCCCACCCTGCCCGGCCCCACATGCCACCCAGCTGAGGAGACACTTGCAGGTGCTGACGGGCCAGGTAAGGAGATGGCCCTGAGCTGGCTGTGGAAACCAGTCCTCTTGGTGAAGCTCAAGTAAAGAAAGGGTAAGTCAAAAAGATTAGGCAGAAAGTGCTGTCCTGATCCCTTCCTTCTAGATTTTTCCATCAGGTCTGATTCTACATGCATGAACACTGGTGCTGCCCACAGAGGGAAACAGGACTTACTCTGAAAGAGGAATACACAGCTCTATAAGGTTGCCCACACTGGAAGCTCAATGAACACAAAGCGGAGTCCACAGGAGGTGCCCCCCCATTCCTGTCTGTGTGGAAATGCCACCTTCTCAGGGGCACCTGGAGGCCAGTATTTCCCAAACCTTGTCCCACACACAGCAGCCCTCCGCTTCCCTGTCTGGCCCTATCCACACTTGACAGGCACTCACAGTGGGCCTGCCCGTCACACTAGAATAAAGCCCCTCTTGCTGAGTCCCCGGCAGTGTTAGGAGACGTTTCTTACCTTGAGAGGTGCTGCACTTTGATAGGATTTCCTGCCCGTTCTTCAAAACATTTGGCACACTGGTTTCTTTCTTTCTTTTTTTTTTTTTTGAGACAGAGTCTCACTCTGTTGCCTGGGCTAGAGTGCTGTGGCGTCAGCCTAGCTCACAGCAACCTCAAACTCCTGGACTCGAGCGATCCTCCTGCCTCAGCCTCCCGAGTAGCTGGGAGTACAGGCATGCACCACCATGCCCGGCTAATTTTTTCTATATGTTTTTCGTTGCCCAGCTAATTTCTTTCTATTTTTAGTAGAGACGGGGTCTCGCTCTTGCTCGGGCTGGTCTCGAACTCCTGAGCTCAAACGATCCGCCCGCCTCGGCCTCCCAGACTGCTAGGATTACAGGCGTGGCACACTGGTTTCTAACAGCCCTTGGACCCCCACCTTAGCCCAGACACATACCTATGGCTGGTGCGTTGATGCAGAGCTCTCTTGCCAAGAGAAGGAACGTCTTTCCCAGCACGTACACGTTCACCTGGGATGGAGAGATCACAGCCAGAAAAGCACTGGTGTTTAGATGGTGCCTTTTCTCGCCTAAAATGCGCATTTCATTGTTCAATCTTTAAAGAATTCAACATCAGGGCCCCCTGCAGCCTGTGCAGCACCCACCCCACCTCCCAGCGAGCCTGGCTGTCCTCCACTTGGCCTCTAGATCCCAGGGCCTGGCCTCTAGATCCCAGGGCCTGCCCTCTTCCCCCTCGGCCACTGCTTTGGACCTTGCTGCCCAGCCTCACCCATGACTGCATTTGCTTACAAGGAGACCTGCCAGGAGGGTCCTTGTCAGGGCATAACCACACAGTCACATGTGTTTAGTTCAGAATCATGCATGCCTGAACACAAGGCCTATGTACCCACACACATTCCCACTGGTCACACCTCTTCCACCCCATGACCCGATGGGCCCTATTGGTCTCAGCCTCAGCCCCCTTGCTGGGATCCCGATCCAAATCCACGCCCAGCCTGCCCCCCCCTGCCTTCATCACCTGCCATCCTCTCTTTCTGCCACAGGGCAGTGGGGGTGAGGGCCAGACCTGGAAGGGGCTGGCAGTCAGTGGGGGAGCACCGCTGCTCGTCCTTGAGAAGCAAGGACCCCAGCCTGCACGCAGACACTGCACATGGCCCTGCAATGGGCCAGGCTCCCCTAAGGAGCCCTGGTGGGGGAGGCACAGGCAGACTGGGGGGGGGGATGCTTCTGGGCAGGGTCTGTGGCCAGTGTGAGAAAGCCCCGCCTGTCCTCTGTCTTCACCCCAGGCTTGCAGCCCTGCACCCCTATGCCTCCCATGTTTGGCCGGTCTGGCCCTCTGCCTCTGCCTCCCCAAGAACTCCCTCTCCTGATCAAGCCCAGCCTGCGGGCCCCTGGGCAAGGCCCCTTGTCCTAGTGCAGGTGGTACTTCAGGCACATGCTGATTTCAAGGGACCAGGGGGTCTCAGAGATGGTACACAAAGGGGGTCTACATTAGAGGCAGGAGCTGGAGACAGTGTTTGTGGGGCCATGTCAGCTGGGGGAACCTGCCCAGCTGGGAAGGCCAGGGCTGGGCCTGTATGTCCAGCAGCCGCAGGCAATTGCACTGGTTGCCTTCTGCCCCTGGCTGGGTACAGCTTCTACCTTCCTCGATATACCTCTGAGGGCTCCATCATAAGGCTGGTGGCTCACAGAGGGTGCCTTCTAAAGGAAGTGTGCCTTCTTGCGGAGTTTCCACGGGTCTAGGAGTCCCTGGGTCTGCTCCCCAAACTGTGTGGTGTGTGTGAGCTTGCACATATGGTGTAAGCATGTGTGGTACGTGAGTGTGAACATGTGGTGCATGTCTTAAGTGTGCACACATGCAGCATGTGAGCGTGTGTCTTCCCAGGCCTTGTGCTGGACGCCCACCAGGCTCCTGCGTCTTCACCCTCCCGACTCCACGTCTGTTTTGACCACAGCAAAACTATGATCTGCTGCTGGAATGGCCAGGACCCGTTGGAGGGACCTCCCTGACTGCCGCCTGCCCACCTCAAACTCCCCTCCACCCTGACCTGTGACCCAGACAGACACAGGCTGGATTATGAGACCCGAGCACTACAGAAAGGGATTCTCTAAAGGGACTTCAAGTGGAAAATCAAATTTTAATAAAGCTGTGCATGTAAAATGCACGCAGTTCTCTCCAGAGGCACTAATGTGTGTGAGTACTGTTTATCGGAAGTCGTCCCACTAACAGTCCGATGGTTCCCTCTCCTGGGCATCTGGTTGAAGGCTGCTCCCTGAGGGCAGATGGTCAAAGCTGGGCGTGGCTGGCAGCTCTCCTGTTTCTCTCCCAGGACTGCAGGTGGACTGTGCATACAGACGGCCCTCTTGGGCCTACGGGCTCTACCTCTGAGGAGCTGTGCACCGGGCAAGTGAGCCACCCTGTGTCTGTCTTAAGGCAGGGATCAAGAGGCCGAGGCGTGGGCCTGCTGGAGGACCAAGCAGTCCCCCAGGGGAAGTGCATGCCAGGCTGGGCTGTGAGAGCACCAGGCCCCACCTCCACGGGTCCCAGCCAGACAGTCATTGAGTGTGAGCTCAACACTGGGGAGAAGTTTAACCTTTGGCATGTGTATGAACCAACAGTAAAAGGAGAACCTCAACATGGTGGCCTCTTCCAATTTTAAGTCATTTCCCCAAAGCAGTCAGCCCGTGCCAGCGGCAAGCCCCCCGGGAAAGGTCCTCACCTGATGCGGGCATGCTCTACACCCATAGACAGGTGTAAAACATCTGTCCTGTGAGTGCCAGGCCCATCTGGGCCCCCAGGGAGATCACGCAGGCACAAAGGAACATGCTGTGGACCCCTCCAGGAAGGGGCCAGCCTCATCCAGTCCCTACCTGCCAGGTCACCTCACACCCTCCCAGCATGCAGGCATGGCCCAGCCTCCAGCAGGCACGGCAGTATTGGCACTCGGCTCTGCCCCTCCTCTGAGTCAGAAGGTCAAAGCAAACTGTCTCTGTGTGTCCAGCCCTGACTGGGACTCTCCCTGGGTGGCACAGTGACCTTCACCGCATGCCTGGGTTCACCCCTGGGTGAGCAGGAACATCCACTTCCTATAATAGTTATATAGTATAATCCTTCTTCCATTTTGACAACCTAATTGATACCCCATTTCCAAAGGCTGTGTATAGAGAAACTACTAGAACACCTCCCTCTCCCTCCAAGTGGTGCCCAAGCCACTTCCAGAGTGGCTGCCCTGTCCCTAGCCCCCATGCCCATCTTTCCTGGGAAGAGACTGGATTAGAAACAGGGTCACGGGCCTTGCCCTGAACTGAGCACAGAGCATCTGAAATGTGGAGTCACTGGATTATCACAATTCCAGCAGATTATTTTTAGCTTGACCACAAAATATTTCAGCAATAGCTTCTCAGAGATGCCATTTATAAAGACAGCTGGGAAGACAAAGACACAGGCTCCATCTGATCCTGGCAGAAATCTAACTGTTGGTCACTGCCCAAAGGCATTGAACCCCAAAGAACCAGAGGTGGTAGCATGGTTATAGGAGGCCATGGGGCACCCAGATCTGGATGGAAGATTTCCCTTCTAGGTACGAAATCCATGTCGATTCTGCATGAATCTGCACAATGTAGTCACGTTTATTTTTAATGATAATACTTCTCTTTCTGAATCCTCAGTAGGGTGATCACTATGGACCCTGGAGCTCTACTACAACCCAGGGCATGGGGCCAAGGATTGAGTCCAGCCCCCAGCCAGCCCCCAGCACTGTCAACAAGGACAAAATGTGGAGCCTCAATGTCCCCAACCCCATTAGTGTCTCATCTGCACAGGTGTCCCTGGTGTTGGTCTTTCTACTATGTCCAGTAGTTTGGAAAGAGAGATGCAACAGCAAAGGCCTTCTTTGGTACCCAGAAAGCAAGCATCTCTAAACAGACCATAAATATAAGATTTTTCTACAATTTCAAATGCATGCATATGAGTCTAATTTTTTCTATATATTTTTTTAAAGAATCTTCCTTGCTTGGGACAACAGTTCACTTGGAAAGCTGGGCAAAGTGGCATGCACCCGCCCTGTCTCTTAAAAATAAAAAAAGCTCCCTTGGCTTTCTCAAGTCGTCCCAAGGCTGGGCTGCCCTGTGTGGACAACCCCATGACCCGTGACACCGTGCAGAGACATGTGTCTTGGCCTTGTGACCCCATGTCACAAAGGCCTCTCTGTACTGCAGACCGAAGGTTCCCGTCAGGGCAGGGAACACAGACTGGCCTCCAACAAGTGTGGAGGGTGCAGAGTGTGCCCTAGTCACAACCTCAGGTGGGGACAGAGACTTGGGAAGGTAATCAGTCTACCTGAAGCAGGTCGCTGAGGTCGAGGAGCATGTCTGGAGCAGGAGTCAAGGATCTTCTCGGAGGCTGCAGGCTCAGGTTACACGACAAACTTCAAAGAGTAAAGACTGCACACCCAGGGAATGGGAGATGTGCTTGCTGAGCTCAGCTCAACACTTGATCAGGAAGGAAAAGGTCCCGAGGGAAAAGGGCCCCCCCCACACACACAACAGGCCCCACCAGAACCTTCCGTCCCCCCAGGCGCTGAGGGAAACCTCTGTGAACTCACTACCAAGACAAGGGGCTGCAAGAAGTGGGGAGCCAGGCCAAGGGGCACCGAAATGGGGGTGGGCTTCGATATAATCCTCAAGAGACAACTCCACCTTCACAGAACAGCCCCCAGTCAGGTATCCACTACAGAGGGTCTTCGGCCTCGACACAGCAGGTATGTTCAACAGAACCCGTCCTCCATCCCACGCGAATTTACGGAGCACCTGTTCAGCGCCAGGCAGTGTCCTGGGGTGGAGAGCCCAGGGCAGTGCTCAGCCCCCGCACCACAGACTCCCGGGAGGCGACGCAGACACGGGGCCAGCCTCTGCTACGCAGGTGAGCCCCAGCGTCACAGTGCTCGTGCTTGAGGGGACCTGTTCTTGCTCTCAGCAGATAAATAAATGGTGCCAAGAATACGTCCTAAGTGATTCAAAACTCAGATGGACACATAAAACCATCAAACACAGTCATAGGTTAAGGCAACTTAGATGAAGTTAAAATCTATGTCATTCATGGCTCTGCTATAGCTTTGAGAAGCAACTAATAAAGAAATCCTCGTGGTGCTGAACCAGAAGTCCTGAGCAGGTATCCAAGGAAAATCCTCGGGACCACACGTGTCAAGGAGAAACCAAGTCCCATGATGCTATAACCTCACACAGCCACGGACCGCCAAGGCATGAGCTCTAAGGTACTTGAATGAAAGGCACCCCTGAAAGTATGTACTTCATGGAGGGTGGCAACAAGAAAGAAAATGCTGCAGTGGAGACCAGCAAACTAGTGAGAAGAACTGTGAGAAAAAGGAAAGAGGAGAGTAAAACCAAAGGGAATGAAAGGAAGGCAACGCTAACGCTAAAAATCAACGTCATCAAAGATGGACAAACAACAGAAAAAGTTAACAATGCTGACAGGCTACATCCCACGTTTCCAACTCTGTGCTGTTCTGGAAAAAGCAAAACTGTGGAGACAGCAGAAGGATCAGTGGTTGCCAGGGCTGGGGCACGGAGAAGTTTTAGGGCAGTGCAACCCTCTGTACAACACAGCGTGGTGGACACACGTCACCGTGTATTTGTCAAAGCCCACAGAACGTACAGCAGCAAGAGTGAACCCTGCTGTAAACTGTGACTTTAGCCGATAACGTACGGATGGGTCGTCGGCTGTAACAAAGACACCACACTGATGCAGATGGAAGTGGGGGGACACTGCGGTGGGAACTCTCGGTACTGTCTGCACACTTTTTCTGTAAACCTAAAACTGCTCTAAAAAATAAAGTCTATTTAAATAATAACAATGGCCAAAGAATGTGTAAAACTTTTGAACAGAAGCTT
This sequence comes from Varecia variegata, assembly GCA_028533085.1. Classification (NCBI taxonomy): domain Eukaryota; kingdom Metazoa; phylum Chordata; class Mammalia; order Primates; family Lemuridae; genus Varecia; species Varecia variegata. The sequence continues at coordinate 196,865 of CM052442.1, read as the reverse complement.
AACAAGGAGAAACAAAGAGCCAACAAGCACATAAAAAAAGAACTCAACAGTATCAGTCATCACAGAAACACAAAGGAAAACAAGACACCACCACGCACCTGCAACAGCACCAAATGCCGGGGAGGACGTGGCATGACTGCAACTCACACACTGCTGGTGGGGGTGTAAAAGGTGTAAGCTCTTTGGGGAGAGTCCTGGAAGTTTCTTATAAAACTAACCATATACTTACCTTTTGACTTAGCTATTCTACTCCTAGGTATTTACCCAAGAAAAATAAAAACATGTTCACAGAAAGACTTATAAAAGAGCGTTCATAGCAGCTTTATTCATAATAGCCAAAATCTGGGAACAGCCCAGGTGGCTATCAAGAGAAGAACAGATATCTAGCTGTCTCGTGTCACACAGAGCTACTACTCAGCACATCAACAACATGGGTATATCTCAAAAGCATGCCAGGTGTAGAAACCTTCCAGAAAGAACACAGGCCCGATGATTTCACCTGTAAGACATTCTACGACAAGCACGACAGGCTGACGGTGGAAGGATATCGGAACAGCGCCTGCCTCCCGACCGGAAGGGCAAAAGCACCGTGCGCTCCCAGTACTGGCGCTGCTCTGGCCCGACGGGAGCTGGGCAGGGGCGCACCCTTTGTCAGAACACACACAGCAACGGACCTGTGCGTTCCACTTGGGGCCAGCTTTACCTCCAAAGGAGAGAAGGAACCAGCTACTGACCTGCCTGCTGAGGGGCTCTGTGGGGAGTGGGCAGATGTCTGTACTGTTCTTTCAAATGTGCCAGAAAGTGAGACGGCTCAGGGACGCACAGCGGGGGTGCGGTCGTCAGGGGCGGAGCTTGGACCCCATGTGTTAGGGAGCAACTCTACAATTACTTCAACTTTGCAGGTGTTTGAAAAATCTTCATCATAAAAACGTGGAAGTAAGTGTGTACATTTTATGAACAAAAGGAGCTTGGAATGACACTTTTAAACGAGTTAAAATGATTACTTCCCTTGAAATGAAAATCGCCTGACACTTGATCCTGGACCACCTGGCTCTGCCAGCAGCACTCCAGGGGATTCCCAGACAGCAGGCTCAGTTGCGTATGGGACAGCTACATGCCCCCAGGGCCCATCCTGGGCCAGAGCCCATTAATGTCCCTGGGGCCCAGTTCCCAGGTACCCCAACCACTGAACATGTGGGGATCCGCTGGTGGCTTCTATGCATCTTCTGCCCAGCATGGCCAGCGGGCCTGGCCCCTCCCAGGGGCCCCTCCCTTTTGCTAAGCAGCTGCTTCTAACCTTCCCAGCTGGAATTAAAGTCAGCAGGCAAACGTGCCTTGCTGAGGCCCTGAGGGCATGAGAGTCCCTATGCTGTCCCCGGGGACTTCTTTTTCCCTCCCTCCTGGTCCCTGCCATGTTCCGGTAGATGGCACTTCTGCTCAATGAGCCTTGAGTGCCAGTCACAGAAGAGATGTATAAACAAGACTGGTGGGTGACAAACACCTTCAAACATTCTGGACTTCCCTGAGGGTTAGAACAGACCCAAGCGCATGAGGCTCCCATGAGACCATCCTGGGTTTAATAAAGTGTGTCAACGGTTCCAGTGCTGTGGTGTGCAGCAGTGCACTACTACTGTGCCACCAGACCGCCCGGCACCTGGGATGAACCAGGCTTCCCCACCAAGTCACGGGCAACGCAGGGGTGGGAGGATGGCCACTCCACTGTGAAGACAGCAGGAGAAACTGAGGCCGTCCACACCATTTGGCTAGCTGTAGTATGCCTGTAGGGAAGACAACTACAGACACGTTTTCCACAGTAGGAAAGTTTACACAGATTTAAATAAGGCAGAACTAAAACTCAAAAGAACATGAAATTTCTCTGAGCAGCCTCACATATAAATGTTTCTTCTGAGAGCCCCAAGAGAGAAACAAGGAAACCTGCCCCTGTACATACGGTCCGATAGAAGGGTCTATGCCGCAATAGTTCACAGATGAATGGGGGACCGGCGGGGTGGCCCCAGCCTGAGCCAACGCCATTCCCAAGTCTCATGGGACCAGAGAGGGGATTGTAGACATGGCATCAGGACCAAGGAGCAAAACCTCCACTTCTCCCAGAAGGACAACCAGCCCAGCCCCCATCCACCGCCACACCCGACTTTCGTGGGTCCCTCTTGCTCTGACTAATCCTCCCCCAGGCAGCCAACACTATTTGGCAAGTTATGCACAGCCCCACCCACACCTGTTAGCGCATGAGCTACTGGCCACCAGGAGTGCTAGGCGCCCCAACCCACACACAAGCAGTGCCTGCCAGCCATGGTGAGGAGCACCCCACGGGGGCTCTGAATGCCAGCTGCGTGTACAGCACTGACACCCACTGTCTACACAGCACTAATACCCGCTGGCTGCACCACACTGATACCCGCTGCACACACAGCACTATCTACACAACACTGATGCCTGCCCACTGCATATACAGCACTGACACCCACTGCAAACACAGCACTGATACTTGCTCCTGTGCCACACTGATGCCTGCTGCATACACAGCACTGACACCCACTGCATACACACCACAGACACCCACTGCAAACACAGCA
>CM052442.1:139257-193771 GCA_028533085.1 Varecia variegata | reverse complement strand
CCCGCTGCATACACAGCACTGCACCGCACTGCTGCCTACTGCTTACACAATACTGACATCTGCTGTCTGCTCGGTTCTGATGCCTGCTGTTACACAACCCTGACACCTGTCCTCTGGAAAGCATGCCAGGGAGGTGTTGGAGCCACACTGTCCCTGTTTGCTTCGAGGGTGACTGAGACTGAGGCTGTGGCTGAGGCTGCCACTGAGAGGTGGAGCTGGCACGAAACACAGCCTGGCTCCTGGCCCGTTCTTGACCCCGCATGATCTCCACCCCTCACCACAGGATGAAGCAGGAACAGCCCCTTGGGATGTGAGAGCCTTGCTCCCTGCCCCACCCACGTGGATGATGACAATGGGCAGAAGCTCCAAAAGCACATCCCCCGAACCCCTGCACAGCACAGCTCCTTGCAATAGCATAGAGTCAGCTGTAATGTCAAACATGTGAAAGAGAAATAACCTATGGGTCCAGAGCCTTCATTGCAAGCTTCCTAAAGCAGGAACCTGGCGGGCAGAGAGTGCATCTTTAGGCCCCACACCCTGTGGGACAGGCTCTGATAGGTCTTGGATATCACTAGGAATGGGGTCACTCACCCCAGGGCTCAGGTGGCCTCAGCTGCTTAAGAGCATGCCCCATGAGGACCCAGCTCCCAGGTCATGAGCAGCCCTGCCCCCACAGGCTGCTCCCCAAAGATCACCCTCCTCCTCAGCCTGGCAGAGAGCAGGTGCTCTGGGAAAGTCTGCTGAATGAGTGATGAGGGGCGGTAGACCTGCCGACTCCTCTTCCTGCAGCCCACCGTGGATCTCCATGGAAGGACCGGCCCCCATGAAGGGCCAGTGAGTCATTGCTGGGCCTTGCCCATCCCCCCACATGGCAAACCAAATCCCAGAGCCAGGCTGGGCTGTAGTATCCTACCATGTGCTCCCCTTTGTGTACAACATACCTCAAACAATCCAGCACACCACCATTATCATTATGTGTGACATGTGTAAAGTTTAAAGGTATCCAAGTGCCATCTCAAAGCCCCCTGCCCTTAGGACTGAGCCTCCCACAAAGCCAGGGGCCCAGCTCCGTCCAATCACAGATGATCCAGCCACCATTCAAGCGGCCACCCCATGCTCGCAGACTCTGCTTTCAAGCACACGTGTGCGGTCAGGCATGCTGACAGCCCCGGGAGGAGCTGAGCAGCATAGGGACAGATGCGCTTTCTCGGACTGGGCGTCATTCCAATCCTAACCTATTTTAGTTATCTGCTCCCAGTCTTGCCAGTAGGCTGGGGTCCTGGGCTGGGGTGCTCCAGGGAGGAGACCAGGCCTAGGAGATGGCATGCCTGGCATGTCCTGAGAGGATCGAGGTGGCCAGCGAGGCTAGAAAATAGCGAGGAGGGAGGGTGAGACAGGGGGAGGTCAGAGGTCACAGCCTTAGTGGCCACAGGAGAAGGACGTGGATTTTATTCCACATGTGGGGGAAGCCATTGGAGAGTTTGGGGCAAGGAATCAGCAAGCCATGTTTTGAGTCCAGAAAGGACTGGCCAAGTGCTTGAGGCAAATGCACGCAGGGCCAGGAGTGTAAGCAGGCATAGCAACAACCAGGCAAGAGCAGGAACCACAGACTCGAGTGAGGGCAGGGAGGTGGTGGCAGAGTGACCTCCAGTAGAGAACAACTGCAAAAGTCAGGTGAGCCAGAGGTACCACATGCTCTGGTCTCCCGCTCAGGGCATCTGCCACTTCCCAGGGCAAAGCACAGAGGCCAGTGAAAGTAGGAGCATCAGGCTCACACAGTCTCACTTGGCAGGGGAAGAGAAAATTTAGAGTTCAGGGGCTTCCAAGACAGCTAGACTCAAGGGGCGCGAGTACCAAGAGAAGAGGCAGCAACTTCAAGAACTGAGCCCAACACTGTGCACACAAGTTCCCACCAAGGCACTTGCTAACTTCTGAGCCGCACAGGTGCAAGGGCTGGACACACGGAGCCCAGTGAAGTCAGCTCTGAAAGGCTGACTCTGAAGAGCTGGGCAGGAGTTCTGCAGTCACAAGGCGCCATGAGGGAAACAACTGGGTCCCGCCACAGTCTTTAGTCAGGACCCAAGATGGACCAGCCACAAGTGGATCTGGGCCAGCTGCCCACATGCGTTCTTCTTGCTCAAGGAAAACTACATACCCTCTGGGGGGAAAAGTATCCACCGTCTCTATAATTTTTCAAATATCATACCCAGCAATTCAATAAAAAAAATTACCAAGCATGACAAAAGAAAGGATCAAATGAACAACAACAACAAAAAAGAAAATTAAGACAACAGAAACAGAATCACAAGTGATCCAACTACTGGAGTTATCAAAGACTTTCCTATAAACTCCAGAAATGAAGAATTTTGCCAAAGAACTGGACTCTGTAAAAGGAACTAATGAAAAACAAATCATTGAAACTAAGAGGTTAATAGAGGGTGTAACCTGAAGCAAAGAAAGGCCTAACACACTTCTGGTACTTGGGGTGCCGGAGAAGGAAAAGAGAGAGAATGGGGCAGTACTTGAAAGGATATCACCTCAGAGTGCTCTAAAAGAGACAAAAGACACCAAGTCTCAAATTCTAGAAGCTTTACAAATGACAACTGGGATAAACACAAAGGAAACCACATCTAAATACATCAAACTCCTGAAACCAAAGACAAAGATATTTCTTAAGAGCAGGTAGTGACCACACGTTCTCACTAGTAAGTGGGAGCTAAATGATGGCACACATGACACAAAGAGACATAAAGGACATTGGAAACCAGGAAGGGGGGACCGTGGGGGGCTGAGGGATAAAAACCTACCTACTTGGTATAATAAACACTGTTCCCCTGATAGGCACACCAAAAGCCCTGACTTAAGCATTATACAAGGTTATCCATGTAATAAAAACATTTGTATCCCCTCAAGATTCTTAAATAAATGGAAAAACATTTTTAAAAGCAGGTAGTAATATGAGAAAATTACCTTCAAAGAGTAACAAGATTTACAGCTGACTTCTCAACAGAAACAATGGAAGGCAGAAGAAAATGGAATGATAGTGACAAAGTATTAAAAGAAAAATGCTGACCCAGAATTCTATACCCAGTGAAAATATTTTTTTAAAATGAATACAAAATATACTTTCACACAAACAAAAGCTGAGAGAATTTTTTTGCTAGCAGACATACTAAAAGAAATACAAAAGAATGTTCTTCAGACAGAAAGAAAATAATCCCAGAAGAAAGCAGAGAAACACAGGAAGGAAAGAACAATGGAGAGTCAAAACTGGGTAAATCTGAATGAATCCTAACAGTTGAAAGCAGCAGAAATAATAGTACCTTGCAGAGTTTGTATTGCCTGGGAAATATATTCTAATTTAAGTAAGATTCTCACAAGGATACAGGATAACATCTCTAGAGTAGCCACTAAACCAATAATAAATAAAGGTATAACCAACAAGCTACTTAAAAGAAAAATAGAATAATAAAAATTTGATTACTCTAAGAGGTGGTAAGACAGAGGAGAGGGGAGGAAAATGGAGCAAATAGAAAATGTAGAAAGAGATAAAATTAAACTCAGCTACACTAATAATCACATTAAATTTAAATAGATAAAATTCTCCAATTAAAAAAACAAATATCTCAAGACTTGATTTAAAAACTGGACCAGGCTCACACCTGTATTTCCAACACTTTGGGAGGTTGAGGCAGGAGGATCACTTGAGGCCAGGAGTTCGAGACCAGCCTGGGCAACACAGCAAGACCACATCTCTACAAAAAACAGAAAAATTACCTAGGCATGGTGGTGTACACCTGTAGTCCCAGCCACCCAGGAGGCTGAGGTGGGAGGACTGCTTGAGCCTAGAAGTTTGAGGTTATAGCGAGCCATGACTGCGCTATTGTACTTTAGCCTGGCTGACAGAGCAAGATCCTGTCTCTGAAAAAAAAAAATGCACCAAAATGCACAATTATATGCTGCTTACAAAAAAAAAACAAAACCACATCTTAAATACAGCTGAACCTTGAACAACGTAGGGTTAGGAGCACTGACCCCTTGCACAGTTGAAAATCCACATATAACTTTCAACTCCCCAGAAGTTTAACTAATAATGCCTACTGTTGACCAGAAGCCTTACTGGTAACACAAACAGTAGATTAACACATATTTTGTCCATTACACGTATTATACACTGGATTCTTACAATAAAGTAAGCTAGAGAAAAGAAAATGTTATGCAGAAAATCATAAAGAAGAGAAAATATATTTACTATTCATTAAGTGGAAGTGGATTACCATAAAGGTCTTCATCCTTGTCGTCTTCACGTTGAGTAGGCAGAGGAAGAGGGGTAGGTCTTGCTGTGTCAGGGTGGCAAAGGCAGAAGAAAGTCCACATATAAGTTGGACCCTCACAGTTCAAACCTGTGTTGTTCAAGGGTCAATTGTATATCAGAGGCTGGGCGCGGTGGCTCACGCCTGTAATCCTAGCACTCTGGGAGGCCCAGGCGGGCGGATTGTTTGAGCTCAGGAGTTCAAGACCAGCCTGAGCAAGAGCGAGACCCCGTCTCTACTAAAAATAGAAAGAAATTATATGGACAGCTAAAAATATACAGAAAAATTGGCCAGGATGGTGGCACATGCCTGTAGTCCCAGCTACTCGGGAGGCTGAGGCAGGAGGATCACTTAAGCCCAGGAGTTTGAGGTTGCTGTGAGCTAGGCTGACGCCACGGTACTGTAGCCAGGGCAACAGAGTGAGACTCTGTCTCAAAAAGCAAACAAACAAAAAAAAACTGTATATCAGAAGGACTGAATTTTAAAAGATAGAAAAAGATATACCATGCTAACACTAACCAAAAGAAGGTGGCATAGTTATACTAATATCAAACAAGGTAGAATTTAAGGGAAAAATGTCAGTGTTAAGGAGGGACATTTCATAACATTAATTAAAGAGTCAATTCCAGCTGGGCGTGGCGGCTCACGCCTGTAATCCTAACACTTGGGAGGCCGAGGCAGGAAGATTGCTCAAGGTCAGGAGTTTGAGACCAGCCTGAGCAAGAGCGAGACCCTGTCTCTACTAAAAAATAGAAAGAAATTATCTGGCCAACTAAATATAATATATAGAAAAAATTAGTTGGGCATGGTGGCGCATGCCTGTAGTCCCAGCTACTCGGGAGGCTGAGGCAGTAGGATTGCTTGAGCCCAGGAGTTTGAGGTTGCTGTGAGCTAGGAGGATGCCACGGCACTCTAGCCCGGGCAACAGAGCGAGACTCTGTCTCAAAAAAAAAAAAAAAAAAAAAAAACCATTCAATTCCATCAGGAAAACATACAGTCCTGAATTTGTGCCCTCCTAATAACACAGCTTCAAAATATAATGGAAAACCGACAAGATAAAAGAAAAGTAGATAATTCCACAGTTACAGTGGGAGATTTTCACAGTATTCTTTCAGGACAAAAACAGGCAAAAAAAATCAGTAAGGATGATTTGAACATGACTAACCAATGTGACCTGACTGGCATTTATAGCACACTCCACCCAACAACTGCAGATACACATTCTCTTCAAGCGCACACGGAACAGTTACCAAAATAGTCTGTTGAGCTGTATATCAAATCTCAACAAATTGGAAAATGCAGAAATCATTCAGTGTATATTCTCCGACCACAATGGAATTATAATAGAAATCAATAATAAAAAGGTGACTAGAAAACTCTTGATTTCAGAATAAGCAATATACTGCTAAATGACTTATGGATCTCAGAAGAAATAACAATGGAAATTAAAAAATACTTTGAACAAGATGGTAATAAAAATGTGACACATCAAAACTGTGATGTAACAGAGAGGAGTTTATAGTCTTATAAAAAACTGTTAAGATGAAAACCAAGAACCTAAGCACGTCTCAAGATGCTGGAAAAATAGTAAATTAAACCCAAGGAAAATAAATAGAAGGAAAGAAATAATAGAAAGAAATCAATGAAATATATTATAAACATACAACGCAGATAAACAACAAAGCAAAAGAACCAAGAATGGGCTGCCCTTGGGGAAAGAGGATCTTGGATCCAGGTGGTGCAGCTTTATGGCTTGTCCCTATGTATACATTTGTAAAATTATTCTTTAAATAGATAATATAGGCATGTGGCTTAAAAGGAAACCTCAAAAGGTACAAAAAGATTTGTCTAGTTTTTAATTTAAAAGATACTGTATTAGCACCAAATAAAAATTTCATTTAAAAAAAAGCATTATTGAGGATATAGAGATATTGGAACACTCCAACACAGCTGGTGGGAAAGTAAAATGGCGCAGCCACTATGGAAAATAGTAAGTGACCAATGACACGCATGATCCCACTTGTATGAGATGTCCAGAACGGGCAAACAGGAAAGGCAAAGCGATCGGTGGCTGCCTGGCCTCCTCCCTCCTGGGCAGCCACCGCCAGCTTCCTGGCTTAGACTCCTGCTAAGGCCCACCTACCCGTCCTCACCGTACTTAGACATCTTGCTCCCATGCGGGCCTGGGGTAGCCAAGCTAAAACTGAAAAAATAGCAAAGACTTAAAAACTAGCTGTGGGCAAAAGCACCACCTTCCACTAATGTGTGTTTCACACAAAGTCCCAATGACAAATCTGGACACACAACTCAGGAAAAATGTTCCGGCTACAAGTTACCTGCTTGACCACGAAGGGGTGCTTGTTACAGCCCTAAGGTTTCTGCCCATGATGTCCAGGTCCTGCCCAAGAGCAGGTGCAGGCAGAAGGTCCTTCTCAGCCCTGCTGCCCCATGCTGACCCAGCGGAGAACCAGGAGCAGACTCAGGCCCAGGGACAGCCAGGCCTGGCCAGGCCCTGACTCTCCAGACTCAGGTGGACTCGGCTCCTCCTCCGTGAACCAGGGCTGGCAGTGTCCGTCGGCCGGGCTGCAGGTAAGGAGAAGGGCTGTGCGTGCAAGGCCCGAGCACAGTGCCTGGCACTCCCTGGTGTTGGTGGACATGTGTGGGGGGCCTGGCAAGAATGAAGGGTGATAGGAGGAGAAAGAATGAGCTTGAATGTTGTTAAACACAGCCCTAGTTCTTTCTGAATGAGGACTTCCTGTGTCCTGGGCCCAGGACATCGCTTCTACTCATGGCTGGACAAGGTGACAGAAGGATCCTAGGGATGCCTATCCCAAGGTGGAGGTCCTCACCACACAGGACCCTGCCAGGTCCCACTGACAGCAAGTGGAAGGTGCAGTCGCCTCCCCTGGGGAAAAGGGGTAGTCCTGGAAGATGGCCAGGAGACCCACAGGCAGGGGGTGCTGAGAGGTCATGGCCCACAGGCTGCACCCAGCAGCCCCGGGCAAGGAAAAGAGAGCCAGGCCTCACACGTCCTCCCAGAGACGGTGTGGAAGGGAAGTGGGGCTCCTGAAGGAATGAGGCATGCGTGAGCCTGGCCAGCCGGCCAGAGGAGGCGGCCAGCATGGTGGCCACAGAGCCAAGCCAGGGTTAGCAGCGAGGGAGAAAGGGCAGGGACTGGAGACAAAGGGGAGGGTGGTGAGAGACAGAGGCACGTCCAGGGTGAGTGGCTGGAAGGTCGAGGGTATGATGCTGCCACCAACCTGAAGAGAGGAGAGAGGACCTTTTGCCACTTCCCACTAAAGCACTGCCAAACCAGGGGAGAGCTAGGAAGTGAGCTATGGCCACCTGGAGATAGAGAAATTGTTTGAGGCCAGGTGTGGTGGCGCACACCTGTAGTCCCAGCTACTCAGGGGGCTGAGGCAGGAGGATCACCTGAGCCCAGGAGTTCAAGGCCACAATGAGCTATGATGAGCCTCTGCATTCCAGCCTGGGTGACAGAGCAAGATTCGTCTCAAAAAGGAAAGAAAACCCCGGACCCTTTAGCAGTCACTCCCCATCTCCCCTCCCCAGCCCCCTGGCAACCACCAATCCGCCTTCTATCTCTGTGGACTTGCCCATTCTGGACATTTCGTAATAAAGGAATCACGAACACGTGGCCTGCGATGTCTGGCCCTGTCACCGGGCACCGTGTTTCTGAGGCTCCTCCGCGGCTTCGTTCCCTTCCATGGCTGTGTAACTCTCCGTCCAGACACCATATTCTGCTAATCCGCTCATGGGTTGGGGGACACCTGGGTCGTTTCCACCTTTAAGCCACACGGATGATGCCACTGTGAACACTGGTATACAGGTCTCGACGTGGACACAGGCTTTCATGTCCTTTGGGTGGACGCCTGGCAGTGGGACTGCTGGCTCACTCGCTCACCCTGTGGCTGACTGTAAGGGAAACAGTTTTCCACGTGGCTGTGCCACTCTCCCCTCCTACCAGCAGTGGCGAAGCAGTGGCCAGCCCAGCAGGGCCTGTCTGTCCTATTTGTCTTCATCACCTCGCTACAAGGTCCCCACGTCCTGGAGCGGCCGAGGGCACTCCTTCCCCTGCAGGAGGGCACAGTGGGGGTGGACATGCAGACACGGTGCAATCTGCTGTCCCACTGCGCTAGCCCAGATTTCTAGTGCCGCCTGCATACCGGGTCCTGCTCCGGAGTAGCCCCCAAATGGCTCCTACAGACTCCCAGGCGGCAAAGCCAGAGCCCTGAAGATCCGCTCAGCTTCTCTCCCAGGCCTCCGTCTGACCCTGGTGCACTGAGCAAGGCTGGAGCAGGCCTCTCAGAGCAACTTCCGGGGAGGGAGCTGGGAGGGCGCCAGAAAGCAGGCAGGCGGGTGGCGTCCAGAGGGGTGGGGTGCCAACCGGGGTGCCTCGCATCATCCCTTAAGGCTTTATACATTTTTATGCTGAAATGATACATTTCAAAAATTTAAAAGGACATTTTAATGAAAGATTCTGGAATTAAGGGTTGCCCAGCGGCAAGCACAGTCAGCACATCACCCAGCACACCGTCCCCAGCACCGTCCTGGCAGGATCACACGACACTGAGGACAGCCTCCGAGGGAGCCCAGACTGAAAACAACAGACCCTAAGCAAGAGAAAGAGCTCAACCAAGTACCGCTATTTGCTACAAGATGAGAAGATGCCACAACCATGTAGAATGGAGTATTATACAAAAAACAAATGCTCAGGAACAAAAGAGCTCTTAGAAATTACAAACAAGAAAGCAGAAAAGGCAGGACTGCGCTGGAAGTTCTCCCAAAGCAAAAAGGCAAGTAGGTGGGAAGGAAGGACAGACAAGTAGAGGCCGGTGTGGGGCAGGCAGAGTTCACCAAGAAGACAAAAAGGGAGAGAAATAGAAACGGGGCCTGCAGAAAAGTGCAAAACAGGAGACTGCCAGGCAGAAAGGGTCTGCGACATTCATATATTGTGAAATTTCTCAACACTGAAATTAAAAAAAAGGGGCTACAGGCTTTCAGAGAAAAGTATAGCAGCCACACCCGAGGATCGGGAACCACCCGAAAAGCACGCTGGGGGCGAGAGGCAGCAGGGCCACGCCAAGCACAGACTGCTGGGGCATGGGGCAGCGGAAGGCCTTTCCCAGGGAGCCTCCGCAGGTGCCCTCAGCAGCTGAGGGGGCGTGAGCCAGGAAGCAGGTTCCACACGGGAGAGGTAAAGGGAACCCCAGAGTAATGGGGAAAGGAAGCTCCAAATACGCACGTGCGTGGCAGGACCGCCCAGAGTGAAAGAGTATAGAAAGCTCCAGAAAGTCTCCTCAAGATGAATCTGACAGAGCTTCTGATGCACGTGTATGTCTGCAGAGGCCAGCAGACAGCACAGGGCTGGACGCACAGCCAGGTGCACGGAAACCCCGGCACAAGAGAAGACCAGACCACCGTCCCCTCCAGACAAGGCAAAGCCGTAGACCACTGAGACTCAGCCGCTCCCTCATCCACCACACGGCAGGCACACGTGTGGCCTGGCTACCACCCACTGGGGCCGTAGCACTTCGCCACCTCAAACCAGAGGCGGGTCCGAAACACAGGAAGGAGCGAAAGACAGTGCCCAGGTCCCAGCTGGTCGGAGAGTGGGAAGAAAACTCAGGGAACGGTTTCCAGGGACCAGCAGAATCCACATTCCATCTTCCCAAGGGCTGTGGGAGGGGAGCAGGTGCCCAGCTTCCCAATTCTTCCACCTGGTAAAAAGCGACCCCAAATTCAGAAAGCCCTGGATCAACTGGGACTGTTAATCCAGGAAGTGGCTTCCAATTAAATGCAAACACCACGTTCCTGAACTACCGAATCACAACAAAACACCAAGATGGAGGTCCTCTGAAGGCCCCCAACCCAAAGGATACGCGGTGTGCCTTCCGTGCGGCAGACCAGGTAGAGACAGGCGGCAGTCACGTGGGCCATCCTCCGGCCCCGGGTCAGGTGCTTGCTCACCGCCATCTTGAAGAAGTTGAAGGCCGTGTCCAGGCAGTGCTGGTTCAACTGCAGCTGGTTCCCCAGGTGATGGATGTGACGCCTCCCTAGGACACAGCACAAAACAACGCGTACATGTTACCAGATTTGTAGCATTCAATTAACTGAGAACTTTAAAAACAAAAAGTGTCACGTGGCCACCTGAGCAATTTAAGATTAAGAATATGGATTTTCCTTTTTCCTTGTAAGTTTCTTTTTCTTCATGTCAGGCGGGTAACGTGCCGAGGTCGTAACAAGGTTTGAGGCAAGCACACAACACACATCTGCACGAAAACTCAATCATCACACTTAGGAACTACAAAAGGATCTCCTTGTAAGTTTTTAAATTCACTTTTCGTGTGTGTGTTCCAACCAACTTTTATTTATGGACTCTGAAAGATGAATTTCCTACGATTTCCACTTGCCCTGAAATCCTATTCCACGTTTCACGCTTTGGGCTCTGAGCAGGTGTGTGCAGTGTGGCTGAATGTGCCTCTCCCCAGTGCTCCCTGACGTCTGGGGTGTCTGGAAAGGGCTTGGTTTTGCCTGGTCAGCCTGGTGCTCCCTCCCTGACCACTGTGACCTGCAGTGGAAGTCTCCCCACCCCACAGCCAGGAGTGCTGGGCACCACGTCCTTCCCCAGTGGCACCGGGGTGGGGACAGCCCGCCCTGCCCTTCCCAGCAGGCCCTCTCTGCTCAGTCCAGCCCTGACCAGCCTGGCCCCCACCACCAGCCTCTTCTCCAGGAGCTGGCTGCCTGGCCAGAGAAAGGACCATAGCAAGGTCCAACCTGACCGCCACCTCCGCCATGCCCACCTACAGGGAAAGGGCCACGGCAAGGGCACGTGCAACACACAGCATATTTGAGGGCACTGGGCCCTTCTAGGGACTGCAGCATCTGAGTCCACATACCTTCCTGGAGCAAGACCTTCCCAAAAGCTATGGGACAAAAGATGGCATCAAGAAGGAAGCAGAGGTACTGCCCCCTAGGCAGGAAAAGTAACCACAGGCCACCTGGCAAACACAAATGAGAACGCAGAACAGACATTCAAAGGCCAGTGTCAAGAGAGCTGTGTGGGGAGAGCTGGGAGTGGACCGCTGTTTATTTACCTCAACACTCTGGGCTAACCGGACACCCCCACTTGTGTCTGCAGTGTGGGCGCTGTGGCAGGCAGAGTCCTACCTCCAGGCCAGAGGCCCACTGGGGTACGCAGAGAGTGCCTGTGGGTGGGTCAAGGCTCAGGACACCAGGGAGAACTGCCGTCACAGAGATTTCCAGTTCCTACCAGCGTCCTCTGGCACCTCAATTTTGTATCTACCCAAAGTCCTCCTGCAAAGGCCACCTGGGATGACCTCCACTTTGCCCACAGAAAAGTTAAATACTGACCTCCCTGATTTCTTTGATGAGAACATGTGGGCTGGGGAAGGCAAGGGCTGGTGCTTGCTCATGGCCAAGCTGCACTCAAGGTGACCGTCAGCCAAAGGCAGCGCCTGGTGAGCCCGCGCCCCAAGGAAGCCAATGCCCAGGTGTGTGATCTGGCAGGCTAGGGACAATCCTCACACCGGAGGCACCTGGCAGCCAGCACAGCCACACAGAGCCCCCACCCTGCTGTGGCCCTGCTCCCTCATGCACCAAGGACATCTGCCTGGAGCTCAGCAGCTCTGAGGCTGAACCACCACGGAGGGCGGGTCACCGTCCCCAGAGCCGACGCCTGGGCAGAGAGACAGCAGCACCGACTGCTGCCTTCCTATCAGCACCGCATGCGCTCAGCACAGCAGACACACGGGCACAGACCACCCCAAGGCCCAGCAAGGCTCAGCTGTCAACAGAGGAAGCGGGCAGGGGACCCATTGGAGCTAGGGGTTCCTTACCTACTAGCTCTTTGGCATGTATTTGGAAAATTCCATAATAAAAGGTAAGGGAGAGAGAGGCCTGAGCTAGGACCCGATCCCACGCCCCAACCTTACAGGGGGTGCTTGCCAGCACCAGCCCACATTCCCAACATGCAAGAGGTGGCTCTGGGGTGCTGTGGTCTGAATTTCGTGTCTACCCAAAATTCATGCATCAAAACCTAACCCCCAGGAGGATGGTATTCGGGGCCTTGGCAGGTGATTAGGTCACAAGGCAGAGCCCTCATGATGAGACTGGTATCCTTAAAAAGGGAACCCAGAGAGTCAGCTCAGCCCTTCTCTCGCGTGGGGACACGGCCGGAAGGCACCATCTCTGCCCTCACCAGAGAGCAGGGGTACATGGCTGTCCACCCGAGCCTCAGTCTCAGGCCTCCAGCCTCCGCACTGCAAGAAATAAATTTGTTTAGGTGTCCCAGTCTGTGTATCTGTTACAGCAGCCTGAAAAGACTAAGATGGGGCCTTGGGATTACTACAGTAAGTTATTTTTTAGCATCTTTATTGAATATAATACACATACTTACCCACTTAAAGCGCGCAAGTGAGTGGCTTCAGCGTATCACAGAGCTGTGCGCCTGTTGCAACTCAGCACGTTTTCCATCGCCCCAGAAAGAAACCCCGCAGCCATCAGCACTCACTCCACCCACTCCCAAGTAAGTTTTAAATTCATATGAGTTCAGCAAGCACCATTAGCAGACAGCACAAATCACACATCTTAGACATGTGTGATTTGTAAATGTACAAAGAGGTTATTAATAAATACAAATTCACGTAAAAACCAATTACAAATTAACTAACCACAGCTTACGCATCTCCTTAGGCTTCCTTCCGATAAATGAATTCTACAAGTAAACTCACCAGCACACGTTTTGTAAAACTAAGGCCTGCCTTTTCATTTCAGCCAGCAGCTGAACAGCAGCCTCCCACGACCCGCCCCGCAACCACAGGGGAGGGACAGCTGAAGGAAACAGAGTGACATCACAGGCAGGGCAGGGCCCCTGGAGAAGGATACGGGGCCAGACTCAGCACGTGCACGAAGCTACAGACCCCGGGGCCAGAGGAGACCCAAAGCCCCAGGGCTCCCACATTGCTGGCCCCAATGTCAGGCCAGCACAGCCTCCAGGGATGCCAGCTGGCTGTGGGTCACACCGTACCCAACTCGACCAGGTACCCAGAAACCAACAGGTGCCCCCAGGGCCTGCAGAAGCAGCAGGAGCGATTTCAGACCCGTGTGCGCGTAAACATGAACTGGCAACCAAGAGCCGCCGACGTGTGAGGAAAAAGCCAACACATGAAGGAGAAACACCAAACTCAACAGGCAGATGTGCCAACAGATGACAGCTTCCAAAGCTCCACTGCATCCTGGAAATAGGAGAAAGGATACCAATCCTTGAAAATGTATAAACAGGCTGTAATGAAAAAACATGGTCCTTGAAAATTTAAAATATGACCATGGAATTTTTTTTGAAAACTCAAAAATAATTCACCTGCAGCACGAGCCCAGATGAAACTGGAAAAGGAGGAGGAGCTGGGCCCGGGGTTCTCTGAGGGCGGTTCCGGTTCCGGAGTTACTGCAGTGTGGAGCAGCTGGGGAGGTCCAGGGCGGGGCTCACACCCAGAGGGGTGACAGACTCCCGCACAAGAAAGACAATCAGAAACAACGAGGTTGTGCCACAGCCACGGAGCTCAACAGAAAGGAGTAACAGCCCACAAGGTGCAGACCTAACATGGCTTCAGAACACACACAGTGAGCACTGACAGCCCTACAGCAGACGCCTTCCAGGCAGAAGAATTCTGGTTGGTAAATTCCAATTACTGAAGGGTTGACGGAATGAGGAGACAAAAAGTCAGCTATCAAACAAAAGAATAACCACCGCAGCAAGAGCTACGGCCCACGGTGGGGAATGCTGAGAACAGTGGGCGGAGCCCAGGGAGAGACCAGTGCTGTGCAGCCTCAGTGTGTCCCCATCACGATACTTCTAGCAACCGCACTGGCTTGACCTGTGCTCACTTGAACCTCCCTCCCTCCAGGAAGGGAGCTCAATTTGAGTGTGGGTGGACTAAGAGGATGTGGAAACACAAAATAGCGACTTCACGTGGAGGCACCTGGCAGTGACTTAACCAGGTCATCAAGGCAACATGACACACCCTGACATGGAGCAAAGGGAAGGGCACCCCACTTCCGTAGGATCTTGCCCAAAATCCACAACCCCATTCTACCCTGGAGAAAGCATGAGACAAACCCAAACGGAAGGATGACAGGGAAACTGTCACAGATTGGAGGAGACTAAGGCATGTAGTCACATGTCAGCTGGTGCAGAGAACACAGAAAGAAACACTCCCCCAACTCATTTATAGCCAGAATAATCCTGATTATTAAAATCTGACATCATGAGAAAAGAAAATAACAGGCCAATATCTTTTATGACCTTAGACTCCAAAGCCTTAATCAAAGGATGTAAACTCTAACTCAGGGATGCATAAAAAAAGAATAACGCATCATGATCCAATGGGGTTTGGATGACAGATGACAAACAAACTTGTAGCAATTAAGAGAGCCTATCCGTGGTGTCACACCAGAGTCTGCAAATACACTCATACATATCTAGTCACCTGATTTATAACAAAGGAGTCAATGCACTGTAGTGAGGAAAAGATGGTGAAGTTGGATATCCATATTGAAAAATGTAAACCTCGGCCGGGCGCGGTGGCTCACGCCTGTAATCCTAGCACTCTGGGAGGCCGAGGCGGGTGGATCGCTCGAGATCAGGAGTTCGAGACCAGCCTGAGCAAGAGCAAGACCCCGTCTCTACTAAAAATAGAAAGAAATTATCTGGCCAACTAAAAATATATATAGAAAAAATTAGCCGGGCATGGTGGCACATGCCTGTAGTCCCAGCTACTCGGGAGGCTGAGGCAGTAGGATCGCTTAAGCCCAGGAGTTTGAGGTTGCTGTGAGCTAAGCTGATGCCACGGCACTCACTCTAGCCTGGGCAACAAAGTGAGACTCTGTCTCAAAAAAAAAAAAAAAAAAAAGAAAAGAAAAATGTAAACCTCAACCCCTACTTCACACCATACACAAAAAAATGATTTAAGGCTGGGTGTAGTGGCTCATGCCTATCATCCTAGCACTTTAGGAGGCTGAGGTGGGAGGATTGCTTAAGGTCAGGAGTTCGAGACCGGCCTGAGCAAGAGCGAGACCCCATCTTTACTAAATACAGAAAAAATCAGCTAGGTGTGTTGGTGCACTTAAAGTCCCAGGTACTCAGGAGGCTGAGGCAGGAGGATCATTGAGCCCAGGAGTTTGAGGCGGCAGTGAGCTATGATGACGCCACTGCACTCCAACCTAGGCAAAAGATCAAGATCCTGTCTCCAAAAAAATATTCATTTAAGGCATATCATAAACCTAAATGTGGAATATAAAACAATAAGGCTTCCAGATGAAAATACAAAACATAGGAGAGTATCTTCAGACCTTGGGGTAGAAAAGAATTTCTTAAACAAGCCACAAAAAGACCTATCCATAAAAAACTGATATATTAGGATTTTACTAAGATTTTTAAATTTCTGTTCATCAAAAGACAACATTAAGATGCCGGGCGACATGGCTCACACTGTAATCCTAGCACTCTAGGAGGCTGAGGCAGGAGGATCACTTGAGCTCAGGAGTTTGAGACCAGCCTGAGCAAGAATGAGACCCCATATCTACTATTAGCTGGTCGTGGTGGTGCGTGCCTGTGGTCTCAGCCACTAGGGAGGCTGAGGCAGGAGGATTGCTTGAACCCAGGAGTTTGAGGTTGCTGTGAGCTAGGTTGACGCCACTGCACTCTAGCCCGGGCAACAGAGCAAGACTGTCTCAAAAAAAAAAAATAATAATAATAATAAGCTGGAAAAAAAAAAAAGAAAAAGACAACATTAAGAGAGTGAAAAGCCAAGCTATAGATTTGGGAGAAGGATTCAAAATATGTATATCTAATAAACGACTCAAATCCGTAATATATAAAGAACTTCTACAAATCATTAAGAAAAAGTAACAATTAAAAAGAAACATGTGCAAAAGACAACAATAGGCATTTCACATGTATGATGTCCAAATGGACAAAAAGCATAAACAAAGGTGGTCAACGTAATGGCTCACCAGGGAAGCAAATTAAAATCACAAGTACTCCACACACCCACCAGAAAGACTAAAATTGGAAAACTGATAAATGCCAAAGACATACAAGGCTACAGAAAGACATGGAGGAAACTCATAAGTGCACGTCACTGAGTGAAAGAAGCCAATCTGAAAGGGCTATGTGCCGTGTGACTGCCACCACATGACATTCTGGAAAAGGCAAAACGATGGAGACGGTGCAAAGATCAGGGAGGAGGAGAAATGAACAGGCAGAGCACTGAGGGGCAGCGGGACGCCCAGGCCACTGGCTGCCAGCTGGCAGAGCCAAGTGAAAGGTCTGCAGAGGGCCTCCCAGGACCACCCACCCACACGGTAAGACTCCCCCAGGGATGCAGGCTCCCACCCCTCACACTTCCCACACGGCACGTGACAGCCACCCCAGGGAGCCTGCATGTTCTGTTTTGAGTTCTTCCTTACACCAAGGGTATTTCAAAGGCATTTTTCTCTTTAAAGTAAGATGGATTATTTCTCTCTTTGTTGTTGATTTCCAATTTTATTGCCATGAACATGTCTGCACTAACAATACTCTTTACAATTTGGGTCTGAGGTACAACCAACTCTAGTAAACATACCATAGGTTTCTGGGAAAACACAGACGGTATTCTCGACTGGGAACAAAGTTCTTCAGAAGGAGAAGATCTTAAAGTCAGCGGAAGAAGAGGAGCTGACCTGGAGCGCTAGAAGCAGTGTGTGAAGCTAGGCAACACCAGGGCCTGAAGCCGGGGTGCTACTTAGCAGTGCAAGGCTGGGCCACCAGCCAGGAAGATTTTTAAGTTTGTGCGTGCGAGTAACAGTCTTAGGCAAAGCAAAAAGCCTACAAAACTGTGGGTGGAACAGACAAAGCCACAGTCACCCTCTCAGTGACAGACAGCATGAGCAGAACCCAAATCGACGGGGACAAGGAAGAAGTCTGACTACACGATGTGTACAGAACACTGCACCCCACTCACTTACTGCCAGAAGGGGTTCTTTTCAAGTGCCCACTACACATGTACTTTTACCAAAACTGACCAAAACTGGGCCCTGAGGCAAGCCTGGAAGTACTGCAAAAGACTGAATCACACAGAGTGATGTCTGACTACAGAAGAACGAAGCCAGAAACCAGTGAAAGAGCTAACTACACCGATCTATGAATAAATTCACAGGGGTCAAAGAAAACAAACATAATGGAAATTTAAAGACTCGTTTTGCGGTGAGTTATGATCACAAGCCCAACTCCCCTGTGGCAGGTGCCAACCCAGATCAGCCCTGTGGCCTGGGCCAGGTTCTGGCCAGGTCCGTCCTGGCCACTGCCACCTGCAGCAGCAGCCAGGAGGAGAGGCAGGTCCAAGAGAGCTGTGACCTCCCAGAGATAATCCAGGGGAAATGAGCGGTGTGACATGCTGTCCAACCAGAGGCATGCTACCTCGGCCAGGCCACCTCCAGCATGCAGGTAAAGACCTCGGGACACCCGGATGCACCTAATCAGGAGATTCTCTCCTATGGTCACTAACGTTCCCGAGTGAACCAAAGGAAACACAGAGTCTGAGGGTCCCAGCACAGAGTCTTCCTCCCTGGACTGACCCACAGCTAACAGCACATGTGACAGTGAAAGGCTGGATGCTTCCCTAGGGCAGGGACAAGACAAGGATGTCTGTTCTCACCACTGCTATTCAACATGGTACCAGAGGTCTAGCCAGGGCCACCAGGCAAGAAAAAAAATCCCAGCTAGATTGAAAAGAAAAGGAAAGCTGTACCTATTTACAGATGACAAGATCTTGTATATCGAAAATCCTAAGGAATACACTAAAAAGCTATCAGAACTAAAATATGAATTCAACAAGGTTGTAGTACACAAGATCAATATACGAATATCAACTGGGAATAAATTTAACAAAAGAAGTGTAAAACTTATACTCTGAAAACTACTAAAATTGTTGAAACAAATTAAAGACCTAAATTAATGGAAAGATATCCCACGTTCAGAGATCAGAAGACTTCGTACTGTTTAGAGGACAATACTCCCCAAAGTGATCTACAGATTAACGCAATTCTCATCAAAATCCCAGCTGACTTCACTGCAGAAACTGACAAGCTGATCCTAAAATTCATACTCATATTCAAGGGACTCACAATGGTCAACATAACACTCTTAAAAAGAACAAAGTTAGACGACTTACACATCCTGATTTTAAAACTTACTACAAAGCTATAGTAACCATAACAGTGTGGTATTAGCACAAGGACAGCCATTTAGACCAATGGGATAGAATTGAGAATCCACAAATAAACCTTAACACTTATGGTCAATTGATTTTCAAGGAGGGTACCAAGAGGATGCCAACTGGGACAATGTAGTCCTTTCAAAAAATGGTCCTGGGAAAACTGGACAACCACATGGAAAAGAATGAAGTTGGGGCTTACCATGTGCAAAAATTAACTCACTGTGGCTTGAAACCTAAATGTGAGAGGTAAAACAACAAAACTCAAAAAGCATAAGCATAAATTTTCATGATTTGGATTGAGCAAAGTTTCTTAGTTATGATACCAAAAGCACAGTCAACAAAAGGATAAACGAATAAAATTGGACATCATCAGAATTAAAGACTTTTGTGCTTCAAAGGGCACCATTAAGAAAATGAAAAGACAAAAAAAAGACAAAACATGAAATGGGTGAAAATTTTCTGTAAATCATACATCTGATAAAAGACATATCTAAAATATATAAACAACTCTTCTAACTCAGTAACAAAACAAATAACCCAATAGACATTTCTCTAATTTTTGTGAACTAGTACTTTTAAAAACACGATGAAAATGTCACTGTAAGATCAAACTGCTATAAATTGTGTATTCATCTCCAGTGAGACCAGTAACCAACAGTCATGGGCCCAGCAGGGTCCATGGACCTGACACTGAGCAGCCCTGGCAAAGGGTCTTTGAGGATGCCCAAGAGGGCCCTGATGGCGGGAGGGGACTCAAGGCACAATTCCTCCAGGAACTGCAGCCAGGGCTGGGTGAGAAGGTGACCAGGAAGTAGCAGGCCACGAGGCATGAGGCCGGAGTGGGTGGGCACTACAGGACCTGCCATGCCAGCATCACCAGCCCCGGCTCCTATAGCCCACCCCACACTCAGGGCATCTGCAAGGGAAATACCATTCTGCAGGGTCTGTGCTCTTGACTCCTTCCCCAGATTCACATGGAAGCCTCCACCCAGGGTCGGAGTTTTGCCAGCACCTAGAAACACAAAAAAGACTGATTAGCCAAAACTCGACCATGCAAATCTGCCTTTACAGCCCTTTCATCATATCCAAATACACAAAGTGAGAAAAAAGCAGGGGTCGGCACTGCTCATACAGGCAACAGCAGCAGGTCGAACCTCTCTCCCATCATTCATGCTGAGCCCAGGAACCCCTGTAGAGGAAGTGCCTCTCACTCTGCCCAGACAACAGGGTTATGCCCTCGACCTGGAGCTGGGGATGGTGGACCAAGCGTATTTGCATTCTCTTTCTTTTTTGTGGGGGACAGGCTCTCACTATGTTGCCCAGGCTGGTCTCAAACTCCTGGGCTCAAGCCATCCTTCCGCCTCAGCCTCCTGGAATAGCTGGGATTACAGGAGTGAGCCACCACACCTGCCTCTGCTATCCACTTTTTCTAACCATGTTCCTAACACACTACAAGTCAGAGACAACCACTATCACACAGCCGCCAGGCCAGGGCACGGTTCTACCTCCAAACCATAGTGAGACCACCTGCACTGCATGGGCTTGCCTGTGCAGCATGGGCTGGGCCCTCGGCTGGGCCCCTGCCAGCCCACACAGACATCACATCCGTAGTGACTGCGTGTGAATGTGTCCGTTTTCCTGCTGGTTCCTGGAGGGCAGGGACTGTGTTCTGCATGGCCCTAGAGCTGCCACAGCCAGCTAGTCTGCAGAAGGCGCCCACACCTCCACCCAGCTATGCACCATTTCCCTGCAGAGAGCAGCAGCAAGGAGAGCCCCATGCACAGTGTGGCCACAGCCAGACCTGCCACTCTGCTTTGGCACTCTGCCAAGTGAGAACAAGCCCAGGATGTCCCACCACACTCTGCTCTGCAGGACTTTGGGGCTGATACCCTTTGAAAACATCAGGTGAACATATAGATTGTTCACCAGATGTATAAACCTGACCACTGAAGCCTGGTCTTCTTTTTTTTTTAGAGACAAGATTTGGCTCTGTCACCCAGGCTAGAGTGTAGTGGCATAATCACGGCTCACTGTAGCCTTCAACTCCTGGGCTCCTCGGCCTTGGCCTCCCAAAGTGCTGGGACTACAGGTGTGAACCATCATGCCTGGCCTGAAGCCTGGTCTTCTAATGAGCATGTGCTAAACTGAGGAACCTGGGGCATGAGCAACATCAGTGGAACTGGAAAGCACCTCCTGTCCCGTGGGCACTGGCCCTCAGCAGCCAGCACCAAGGCCAGCACATCTGTGACAAAGTATAGACACAAGGACTAGAGGCTTCTTTAATTAAGG
Organism: Varecia variegata; assembly: GCA_028533085.1. NCBI lineage: Eukaryota > Metazoa > Chordata > Mammalia > Primates > Lemuridae > Varecia > Varecia variegata. The sequence continues at coordinate 172,875 of CM052442.1, read as the reverse complement.
GACACATACACAACCTCAGCCAAGTGCAGGGCCTGTCAGAGGGACACAGGTGAGAATGCAATGCAAATGCAGAAGTCTAGGGCTAGACCCTCTGGGGAAAGTATGGGGCCAGCAGGGACCTTGGTGTCACCCATGGGGTGGCCACCTGGACCGACCGTGTATAGAACAAGCACAGCTTCTAGCTTATCTGTGAATGCAACTGAATCTCAAATACTAACGAGATTCATTAAAGATCTCAATACTACTCTAAAGTTCAGCTGGAAGCAAAAAGGAATTAGAGTAGCCAAGAAAACTTTGAAAAGAACAGTGAGTGAGCCTGGCTGGGCGGCTGCTGGGCCTGACCCAGAAGTAAGAACTGAGCAAGGTCAGGCGGCACTCAGCTCTCCCCATCTTAGCAGCAGAAACAAAGCCTTGGGGCCTTCTCAGGGCTGGGGCCCTTCTGCTGGTTAGTGTGGACACAGGGCCACCCAGCCAGCTGGGGACAGGCACTGACATAGGCCCTCTCCAACAGAGGTGGTGCTGGCCTGGTGGTGCAAGGCCTGGATACAGTTTGGGTTGTGGCAACTGGGGGTGTGTATTAGTTTTCTATGGCTGCCGTAACAAATTCCCAAAAACCTAGTGGCCTTCAAGAAGCTAGAGCACGTCCCAGCGGTGTGCCCTTGTTAGCGCTGGAGAGGACCAGGCAGGGCACAGTGGGGTGCCTGCTGACACAGAAATCCGGGAGAGAAGCCAGGGAGTGATGCAGGGCCCAGGGGAAAGCCATCCAGCTCTGCTCCCTGGTCCACCTCATACAGGAATGAGGGAGCTTCAAACACCAACTTATCAACTCCAAGTTCTGTAGAATCCAACACAGTTCTCACTGGGCTGAGATCAAGGTGCCTGCACCTTCTACCCTGCTGTCAGAGTTCTTTGTTTTGTGGGTGATAGTTTTTTTAAGTTTTAGAAGTTTTACATTTGAAAGCTTTTAGAGAATGGAAACTCACTGAAGACCATAATCATTTGCAGTGGCTTGACCAGGACAGCCACATCTCAGCATGCTTGTTTCCAGCACTCATTCCCCCCAACTTTTCTGTTTTTGAGACAGGGTCTCGCTACATTCCCCAGGCTGGTCTGAAACTCCTGGGCTCAAGGGATCCTCCAGCCTCAGCCTCCTGAGTAGCTAGGACTAAAGGGAGAGCCAGTGCATCTAGCCTCAACTTTTAGGAAAAGAAAAAAAAAAGATCACCCTGTGGTTACAATTAAAAAGGATATATGCTTTTAATAAATAGTTCAAATAGTATTGCATTAGAAAAAGGACAGTGATCGAAGTATAGAAAGCCCCTGGTGCCCCACCCTCCAGGAATAAGGGACGCTGCGTGGGCTCCATTCCAGCCACTTTTCCCTGCTTAGACAGACAGGAAGGCAAGGAGGCATGCTTCTAACAGGACAGGGCCACAGACAAATGCCACATTAAATTCATTAATGGCAACTTCGCTTTTGGTTGAGTGTTTAATGCAATCTCTTCAATCTTCCACTGCTCCAATCAACTTCACCCCCAGGGCGCTGCAGAGGCACCCACGTCCCACCACACGCCTCCCCTCCACCACTCTCCCCTTCACCCTCAGGCCCCCCACACCGTCACCTTTCCTGGGACCACTCCAGCTGCACCTGCTCCGGGAGCTGTCTCCTTGCTTTTTTGCTGCCCGTCACGCATGGACACGTGCACGCACACACAGTGGAAAGCACACGCGGACAGGTGCTTGCTCCGCAAATGTCAGATGCTCACCCATGGGGTGGGCTCCTCTGAGTGGCAAGGAAGCCTGTTTCCTCAGACTGGAACTGCCAGCATACGCACTCTTCTTCTAAAAACAGCAGACACTTTCTATAACAAGTTTCTATTTAAAAAAATCCAAGCTGGAACTAACCCGTAGAAGGTGCCAGACTTTGTGGGCCTGGCCACGACCGCCCCCGTGTGGACAGCAGGGGAGGGGCCTGCCACTCCGCTGGAGCGGGCAGAGCCCATGGGGAGGCAAAAGGCTGCAGAGCCTGCCCCAAGCAGCTGCAGAGGCGAGCCCCATGCTGGCTACTCTGCTGCACAGACAAAGCCGGCAACACCCCACACCAGCGAGAGAGGCGGCCCAGAGGTATAGCGCCATCCTCCCTTTCACGCATGGATTCTTCCAACGCAGGGAAGAAACACTGCACAAGTGTGTGCTAATTTGACTTAACTGAGGGGCCGCAGTTGCTGCCGTGAAACTCCTTTCCATGCAGACATCTGTGGGAGGCCCGGCTGGGCGGGGCAGGATGGAGAGGAACTCAGCGGGTCCTACAGCTATGCTTGGACAGGCCGCTGGACACTGGGGTTCAGTTTCCACGGTCAAGACCCTCCTGGGGACTCTCCTGCTGCGAGCCTCTGGCCACGCTTATGTCTCAGTTACACATTCCAGAGTAAACCGGTAAGTGTTGCGCTTAGCTGTCAATTACTAAGCAAGAATGCTTAGGAAAGACAGGGGCTTTGGGACCTGAAAACAGCACCCGAAAGAGAAAGCTCGGCTTTCCAGGTGAAGCCAGAGCAAGGGTGAGCTAAGCAAGGGGTGGCCAGGGACCCACTCGGGTGCCAGGGGGACTGAGGAGGCACCAAGTTTCCAGCCGTGTAATTGCTGCTATGATGAGGAAGGGAAGATGCGGGTGGAAGCCTGGACAGCCTGCCAGGGAGACTGAGGGGCTGCCTGAAGCGGCTGACGCCCCTTCTCCCCACTCTCTGCCCAGGCCCCACCTGCACTGGTGGCCCCCAGGGGCTAAGAATCCGCAGCCCCCGCAGCACTTCCTTGGGGCCATGGCAATTGGTTGTTGGGGCTGCCCCTCCCTCTAGAGAGCAAGCCTGGGCTGGAGAGGCATCCTGGTGCCCCCTAACAGCATGACATGTTTCCCGCCTTGCACCTGCTCCACACCCCCTTCCTTCCATCCCAGGGCACACTGAGGACAATGCACTGTCACTAGCCATGGGGTACACTTAGCACAGTGTCTTCCCATAGAAAAGCCTAAGTGTCTGCTAGCATGATGATTTTTTTTTATTACTGTTGTTAGTATCATCCCAACAGACATCAAACAAAGTCTTAGCAACGTGTGACAAAACCCAGCAGTCCTAGAAGGCACCCTTGGGAAGTCCCCTACAGAGAACAAAGGCCCTAGTCATGCATGAAATAGACTAGATGATGGGGAGAGAAGAGCAGGAGAGAAAACTCAATGAAACCCAAAGCTGGGTCTCTGAAATTGTAACACCGATAAACTTCTAGCAAGAGAGGCAAAAGGGAGAGAGAAAACACACCACAGCAACTTCTAAAAGTAAAAAGGATGTCACTACAGAACCTGCAGACATCAAAAGGATTCGGGAATGCTTCAGACAACTCTTTGTGCATAAAATCAACAACTAGATCAAATGGACCAATTCCAGGCCAGGAGTGGTGGCTCACACCTGTAATTCCAGCACTTGCAGAGGCCAAAGAGGGAGGATCGCTTGAGCCCAGGAGTTCAAACCTGCAGTGAGCTATGATCACACCGTTGCACTCCAACATGGGTGACAAAGCAAGACCCTGACTCTAAAAATAAATATACATATATAAAAATATATATATAAATATATATGTACAAAACTGTAACTTCAACTATGAAAGAAACTGAAGGCATAGTTAAGAACCTTCAAAAAAAAAAACCTCCACGTGGGGCACGGTGGCTCATGCCCACCTGTAACCCTAGCACTTTGGGGGGTCAAGGCAGGAGGACTGCCTGAGTTCGAGACCAGCCTGAGCAAGAGTGAGACCCTCATCTCTACTAAAAATAGAAAAATCAGCCGGGTATGGCGGTGTGCTCCTGTAGTCCCAGCTACTCAGGAGGCTGAAACAGGAGGATCCCTTGAGCCCAGGAGTTGGAGATTGTAGTGAGCTATGATGATGCCACGGCACTGTAGCCAGGGCGACAGAGCAAGACTCTGTCCCAAAAACAAAAAAGAAAAGAAAAAAATCACTCCAGGCTCAGGTGGCTGTATATGGCTATACTGGTGGATTCTACCAAACATTTCAAAAAGAAATAACACCAATCCTACACAATTTCTTCCAGAAAATAGATGAGGAAATAGTTTCCAACCCATTCCACCATAAGGCTCATTACCTCGATATCCAAGACAAAGGCATTATAAGAAAACTACAGACCAATATTCCACAGGAATATAAACAAAATCCTCAATAAAATATTAGCAAATGTAATCCAGCAACACATACAAAGAATAATACCTCATGACCAAGTGGGTTTATCCCAGGAATGCAAGGCAGGTTCGACATTCAAAAATCAGCCACTTGTGGTGGTGTGCGCCTCTAGTTCCAGCTACTGGGGAGGCTGAGGCAGGAGGATCACCTGAGCCCAGGAGCTGGAGGCTGCTGTGAGCTACAGTGATGCCACTGCACTCCAGCCCCGAAGACAGAGTAAGGCCCTGTCTCAGAAAAAAAGCCTCTAAAAAAAAAAATCAGCCACAATGACAGACTACAGAAGAAAAACATATGATTTTATCAGTTGATATAGAAAAAGCATCTGACAAAATTCAACATCCGCTCATGATAAAAACTCTCAGCAAACTAGGACTAGAAAGGGAGCTTCCTCAACGTTATTGATAAAGTGCTGGTAACAAAAACCTACTGCTAATATCACACATAACAGTAAGAGACAGAATGCCCCCCTAAGATTAGGAACACGGCAAAAATGTCTGCTCTAAGGCAAAACAGGGAAACAAAAGGAAGAAAATAAATAGTCCTTAAAAATACATAACATGACTGTCTATGTAGAAAATCTCAGGGAGTCTACAACAAACTCCAGGGACTAACAAGTAAATTTGGCAAGGTCATAGAATAAACAGGCTAACAGACAGAAATCAACCAAATTTCCAAATATGGGCAATGAACAATTGAAAACTGAATCTAAAAAAAATACCAAATGGGCCAGGTGGAGTGGCTCACACCTGTAATCTCAGCATTTTGGGAGGCCAAGGTGGGAGGATCACTTGAGACCAGGAGTTTGAGACCAGCCTGAGCAACACAGTAAGACCTTGTCTCCAAAAAAAAAAGCAAAAAACAAAAAAACACTCCAAACAGATCTTAAGGGTATACACCTAAAAAATGTATAAGAGCTATATGCTGAAAACTTCCGAACACTGATGGACTATATCAAAGAAAACCTAAATGAATGCAGAGACATATTGTGTTTATTAACTGGAAGACTTAATATAGTAAAGATGTCAAATAGCCCTGCATTTATCAAGAGATTTAATGTAATTCCGATCAAAACCCCAGCAAGACTTTTTGTACAGGTTGAACATCCCAAATCTGAAAATCTGAAATCCAAAATGCTCCAAAATCTGAAATTTTTGAGCACTGACATAACACTAAATGCTCATTGCAGCATCTTGGATTTCAGATTTTCTGATAAGGGACGTTCAGACAGGTGTAACACAAATATTCCAGAATCCAAAGAAATCCAAAATCCTAAACACTTGTGGTACTAAGTATTTCAGAAAAAGGAAACTAAAAACCTGTAGATATACACAGAATTAATCTAAAATTAAAGGGAAAGGAAAAGTGACTACAATAGCTATAATTTTTTAAAGGAAAAACAAAGTTGGAGGACTCACAGTATCTGATTTCAAGACAATATAAAATGTACAATAAACAAGACAGTGTGATGTTGACAAAGAAAATGGCATCTTCTTCTTGTTTGAGCAGATAATTGAAAAAAGAAAAAGAAAATGGTCACAGAACAGAGGGTCCAGACACAGACCTGGATATGGTCCAGTGATCTTTGCCAAACGAGCAAAGGCAATTCAGTGGAGAAGGGGCAGTCTTTCAACAGCTAGTGCTGGAACCACTAGACATTCACATACAAAAAATGAACCTCAACCTACAGATCACACCTTATAAAAAAAATAACTGAAAATGGATTATAGGTCTAACAGTAAAACAAAAAACTTTTAGAAGGAAAATGTCATGACTTTGGGTTAGGTATAGTTCTTGGGCATGACAGCAAAAGTATGATCTATAAATGAAAAAAATTTGATAAATTGGACTTCATCAAAATGTAACACTTTTAGTTAAAATTTAAAACTTCTAGGCTGAGCACGGTGGCTCACGACTGTAATCTTAGCACTTTGGGAGGCGGAGGCAGGAGGACAGCTTGAGGCCAGGAGTTTGAGTACGGCCTAAGCAACACAGTGAGACCCCATCTCTACAAAAAATAGAAAAAGTAACCAGGTGTGGTGGTGTGCATCTACAGCCCCAGCTACTTGGGCAGGAGGATAGCTTGAGCCCAGGAGTTTGAGGTTGCAGTGACCTATGATGACACCACTGCACTCCAGCCTAGGTGACAGAGAGAGACCCCATCTCTTAAAAAAAACTTTTGCTTTGCAAATCACATGTACTACAAAGGACTTGCAACTAGACTACACAAAGAACTCTAAAAACTCCAGTAGGAAAACAACCCAAAACACTTGAAAAAGCAAAACACTTTTCAAGCAAAAGACTTGAACAGCCATTTCAGCGAAGAGGAGTCAGGGATAGCAAATACCCACATTAAAAGACGTTTAACATCACTCGTCATTAGGGAAATGCAAATTAACAACACGATGAGATACCACGCGGCTATTAAAAGGACTAAAATAAAATACACCGACAAAACCAAGTGCTGGTGCAGATGTGGAACAACTGGTGAGAATTCAAAAATTGTACAGCACATTGAAAAAGCTGGACAATTTCCTAGGAAGTTAAACGTACAGCTGACTTCCCTAGACGATGAAACACGCTGGCACAGTCCCACGCGAGGGCTTTCAGCAGCTCTGTTCGCACACAGCTGCACTGGCCACAACCCCGGGTGTCCTTCCACAGACCCCGCTCCCGCACCCCGCGACACCGCCAGCCGCCACCGCAAAACCGGAAGGCCCCGCCGTCCACAGCAACCGGCCGAGTCTGGTGCGTGAGGCCGGTGAAAGAGCCAGTCCCAAAGGCCACCAACCATGTGACCCTCGCGTCAGACACCCCTGAACACAGAGCGAGGGTGCGGAGAGAGCTGCGGAGAGAGCTGCGGGAGGGCACGCTCCAGGGACTTTCTGGGCTGACAGAACTTTTCCTCACGCTCCCCGCGGCGGCGGCCGATCTGCGGATGTTTGAGCTGCACGGAACCGCGCGGGATACACCCCTCCGGCCGACGCGCTTTACAGAGGACGGCGGGTGTCCCCAGAACCAGGCCGCGGCCTCAAAATCCCACCTTAGAATCCGTTATCCCGCACAGCTCCCAGGGCCCGCACGCCCCTCCCCCGCCGTCCCCTCAGAGTACCCCCGCCCCGCACGCTGTTCGTCCGTCCCCTCATTGTCCCCCGGCCCCGCACGCCCCGTCAATGTCCCCTCAGTGTCCCCCAGCCCCGCGCGTCCCCGTCGTCCCCGCAGGGTCCCCCGCCCGCCCTCACGCCGCGCCGGACGCACCGTCGAGCGACACGAACTGGCCCACGGCCGCGGAGCCGCCGCCGCTGCTCTCCACGAACTGCACCTCGGACACGATGATGTTGTCCTCGAGCACCGAGCCGCAGCCGGTGCACACCGCGTCGCCGCGCGCCGCGTCCAGCTCGATGTCGGTGCCCCCGCAGCCGCGGCACACGCGGCCCGTCATGGTGCCGGCGGCCGCGCGGGCCGAGCGCCCGCCTTAGGCCCGCGGAGCTGGGTCGCGGTGCCGCCGAGCGTCCGCCAGGCCCCGCCGCGCCCGCCGCTCTCGCGATTCGCAGCCGCAGATTCGCAGCCGCAGATTCGCCGCGCGCGCCCGGGCCGCGCCGCCCGCAACGGCCGCGCCCGCGGGACCGAGACGGACACCGGGACCTCGGTGGGGATGCGAGGACTCGAACCGGCGACCTCCGGGCCGGAGCGGCCGCAGGGCCTACACACCACGAGCCAGCGGGCCTCTCCCGCGGCGCACCCGCGCGGCGGGAGGGGGCGGGGCGAGGCCCGGAACTGTGAGCCCGCCTGGGGCGGGGCCGGGAACGGAGGGCGGGCCTTGGGTGCTGAGCGCGGCCTGGGACGGCTCGCGCTGGGGGCGGAGCCTGGGGCGGGGCCGGGAACGGAGGGCGGGCCTTGGGTGCTGAGCGCGGCCTGGGACGGCTCGCGCTGGGGGCGGAGCCTGGGGCGGGGCCGGGAGCGGAGGGCGGGCCTTGGGTGCTGAGCGTGAGCCGGGACGGGCCCCGAGCTGGGGGCGGAGCCTGGGGCGGGGCCCGGGAGAGGAGGGCGGGGCCCGGGAGAGGAGGGCGGGGCCCGGGAGAGGAGGGCGGGGCCCGGGAGAGGAGGGCGGGGCTGTAGGGAGGACGACGGCGGGTCCGGGGCGGAGAGCGGGCTTTGGGTGCCGGGCGCGGTCTGGGACCCGATTCCGAGCTGGATGCGAGGCCTGGGAAGCCGCACTCAGAGACCCAACCGCCCAGGTGTGGGATTGAGACCCCAGCCCCGGGACGCCCCGCCCTCCCACCGCGCGCCAGGGGTCCAGAGCGTCCCCTGCCCCCTTGTCTGTTCCTCCAGGACTCCCCACTTTCCGACAGTTACTTGCTGCCACCTGTGGTTGCCAGTGACAGTCAAGTAGCTGTGTGTCCCTGCCCGGAGTGGAACTTGCGTCTCTGCAGATGTCATTCACACTGTGACCTCCCCAGGAATAAGCCTGAAAAGAAATGTGAGCCCGGAGTGGTGGCGCCTGGAGTCCGAGCCATGGGGGAGGCTGAGGCAGGAGGACGCTGGAGCCCAGGAGGTGGAGGCTGCAGTGAGCTGTGATGACGCCACTGCACCCCAGCCTGGGCGACAGAGTGAGACCCTGTCTCAAAAAAAACAAACAAACAAAAAAAAACGACAGAAAGAAAAAGAAACATGCAAGACCACATTTTTGAAGAACTCTAAACCTTGACCGTAGGACATAACACGAGTTCAAATCAAATTAGCAAAAAGCTCCATTCCCACATGGAAGGAAAGTTGTAAACATGTCAGTTCTTCACAAGCTAGTTTGTAAACTGATGTAATCCCAATCAAAATGTCCACAGAATTTTCCAAAGAACTTAATAAGCTGATCCTAAAGTCATCTGGAAGAGATAATCCACGAGAATGGCAATATATATATATATACATATATCTATATCTATCTTAGAAAAGAGGCCGGGCGTGGTGACTGCGCCTGGAATCCCAGCATTCTGAGAGGCCAGGAGTTCGAAGCTGCAGTGAGCTGTGATGACCTCACCGCTCAACTCCAGCCAGGGCAACAGAGGGAGATCCTGTCTCAGAAAAAAAAGAAAGGAAATGAAAAGAAAAGAAAACTGAAGGCGGACACAATTGCCCTTTTGTATATCTAAAAATTACATCAAATTATAGCCATTAAGACCAACTGGTATTTGTGCAGGGATAAGTGGAATAAATCCAAGACTCCAGAAATTGTCCCAGTGTACAGGAAATTTAGGAACCTCAAATAAATGAGGAAAAGACAGAGTCTTCAATAAGTTTAGGATTTCCATGGAGAGGAGGAAAAGGGTAAATTGAATCCTGACCTCACACTGTTGTAAAATTAAATGCCAAGCCATATTAAGAGCTAATGGTAAAAGCAAAGCCATAAGACTATTGGAAGCAAATACAAGGGAATATTTTAAATCTTCAGTAAATATCTACCATGGGAGGAGCAGCGCTGGCACCTGAGCCCCATCCTTGGTGTGAAGCCTCCGTCCCCTCCAGCCTGTGCCAGTGCCAGCCTGTCCCCTGCAGGGCGAGGGCAAGCCCATGAGCCAAGCTCCAAATTGTGCAGATGAGGACACGCAAAACCACGTTGGAGGTGAAAGCCAGGGAATTTTTACACTGTGGAAGACCTAAACTAGGGCAAGCACAGCTAAAATAGAGAGAAAACAGAAAAAGACCAAGGGTCTCAAACACACCAAGTAGAGCGTTTTCCCACATCTGCTATTTGGTTCAGCTCTTTTAGTTTGTGGTTTTTTAGTTTAGTTTTGTTTTGAGTTTTTTGGGGGGGTTTCTCTAGAGTTGCTGGAACATTCTAGAGCCCCTGAGTCTTTCCAGAATCAATTCCCCTCCCTCCTTGCCCAAGGGTAACCGTTACCCCACCCTGTTTGATCATCAGTGCCAAACAGGTTTTTATACTCTCTATAAACAATGAATACTGTTGTTTTGCATGTTTTAAAATTGTACATAAATGACCTCATACCTAACCTATTGCCAGTTGCTTTTTTTCCTTATCAATGTTTCTGACATTTATTTACATTGAGACATTCCTTTTTGTTAAAAGAACAAAGCATAATTTATTTATGCATCTCCTGCTAGGGAAACGGAGGTTGCTGCAGTGAATGTTCTTGCCCGTGTGCCCGTGCACAGGTGGCATTTCTCTAGGAGGAAACCCAGGAGTGCCATCACTGAGGGCAGGGCATATATACCTTCAGTTTTCCTGGTATTTCCAAATTGTTCTCTAAAATTGTCCTGTGAAATTACAGTCCCATAGTCCAATAGTGTTCCATATTTTGGCCAAACTCTAGGTATATTAGTTATCTATTGCTGCAAAGCAAATCTCCCCAAAACTTAGCAGCTTAAAACAACAAATATTTGCTGTCAGGTCCGGCCTCTTGGACTGTTGTCCTGGCTCCTTGCTTGGGAAGTTCACAAGCAGGCTGGTGGACGGAGTGATGGCAGACAGCAAGCAATCCCACACAAACAGCTTTTATTGCAGAAACAAGGGAGCTATACAAAGCAAGAGTACGTTCCAGAGAGGAAGAGGTCAGTCTCCACGAGTGGAGAAGACGTTAAGGACACCCAGGTGGTTCCCTTGTATTGGCCTGGTCCGGGGCAGGTTGCTGCAGGGAGGTGTGGGATCTTACCGGGTGACTGATACATGTGATGGTCAGGTGTCCTGCGGTTTCCTGCAGTCCTTCCCCCACCCCCTTCTCCAACCCTAGGAACCGCCCTCCCGGCCTGTATCTGCCACCTGCAGACTTGGTCCCTGCCTAATATTTATCATCTCACACGGTGTCTGGGGGTCAGGGGTCTGGAAGAGGCTTAGGTGGTGAGCCTGGCTCGGTCCCTCAGAAGGCTGCAGTCACCTTAAGACCTGAATGGAGCTGCATGCAGGCTCCGCTTTGAAGCCCACTCGTGGCAAGTGGTGCGACGCTGCATTCCTCACGCTGTGGGCCTCTCCGTGTGGCTGCCCAGTGTCCTGACGTGGTGGCTGCTCCCCCGAGCAAGGGAGCTGCAACGCTGTGGGTGGGCTACCCTCCCTCTCTCCACCACACTCTACGCGTGAGAGGCAAGGCGCTCTCCAGCCGTACCCCAGGGGGCAGGAAGCTGCTTCTCCTGGAGGAAGGAGGGTTGTGAACACATCCCCAGCCGCACCTTGCCCACCCAGACGAACACGCGTGGTGGGTGGACTTCCCAGCGATGGCGCTGGGGGCTCTGACAACAGAGGAAGCTGGGACTTCTGGGAGAGGAGGCCTGCTCCCAGCCAGTGCGAGAGGGGACACCTGAGGTACAGCAGGATCCTGAGAACATAGTGCTGCCTGCACCAGGGCAAGAGAATGTTCAAGAAAAGACTCGAAGCAACAAGTAGAACGAGGACAGAACCCTGAAGGCAGAGTAGCTGGAGTGGCAAAAAGGCAGCAGGGACTGGGGACGTTGGTGTTGTCTCACTCTCTCTCCCTCCATCCCTGTCTCTCTATGTCTCTCTCTCAACACCTGTCACCTAGCCCAGAGCAAGGCAGGGAGAGCGGGCACAGGGTGTGGGTTGGGACTCCCCTCTCCCTGGAGTGCAAGAGCTGGCCCCCGCTCACCTGCAGAGTGCCAGCCTGGCCCCCGCTCACCTGCAGAGTGCCAGCCTGGCCCCCGCTCACCTGCAGAGTGCCAGCCTGGCCGGGCACTGGAGGCACACTGGCTCGCACCATCGTTCCTGGGAGCAGGGAGGCCTTTGGCGTTTCTCTTCCCCATCCCAGGGGACTGGGCTGGGCGTCTTCCCATCCGGGCCCTGGGAGGGGAGCCCCGGGAGCCCCCCTGAAGATGCTTTTACACTTTTGGTTGTCAGCAGCTTCACTGTAATACTCCTGGGTGTGTTTTCCTTGCATTTATGCTCATCCAAATTCACAGAGATTCTTGAATCTATGGCCTCTTGTCTTTTACAGGTTCTTGAATATTCTTGGCCAATATCACGCAAAACTTTTTTTAACCACTCAGACTGCATCTTCTCCCTCTTACTCCCCCAAGGAAGGGAGGGACAGTCAGCCATCAAGGCAATGGCAGCGAAGCCACTTCTCGCTGGGAGAGGATGCTGCACCACCTCCCTCGTGGTTTCTGGGTGCTCTGCGAGGTCCAGAAAGGAGCTACAGAAAGGATCGCTGCACGTTTCGTCCCGTCGTGCAAATGCTGTCTCTGCACCGCTGTCCCTCCCTCCCTGCGCTCTGCCCACATCCACGCCGCACCTTCGCGCGGGCTCCACGCGCCTGCACTCGGCTGGCATCTCTGCTCGCTTTCCCTCCACATGTCCACCTGGTACTGCTACTTACCTGGTTTCATTTCACTAATCCTCTCTGCTGGGTATGGACTGCTTTTAACCCATCCATCCAGTTCTTTATTTCAGTTATTTTATACGTCCGTTCTGGAATTTCTGTATGATTCTTTTCTACAGGTTCCAATCATCTCATGAAATTCTCCATCTCTTCATTTTTTTCTTGAACATATTAATCATACTTTAAGGTTTGTTCTAATACTTTCAATATCTGGTAGCTTATAAATTTATGTCTATTAGGCTTATTTTGTTGTTGTTGTTGTCTTTTGTTTTTCTTCTTGAGACAGAGTCTTGCTCTGTCACCCAGGCTGGAGTGCAGTGGCATCATCATAGCCCGCTGCAGCCTCCAACTCCTGAGCTCACGTGATCCTCCTCCTGCCTCAGCCTCCCGAGTAGCTGGGACTACAGGCTGCACCACCACACCCAGGTGATTTATCTTATTTTTAGTAGAGACGGGGTCTTGCTGTGTTGCTCAGGCTGGTCTCAAACTCCTAGCCTCAAGCGATCCTCCTGCCTTGGCCTCCCAAAGTGGTGGGATTACAGGCGTGAGACACTGTGCCCAGCCTTTGTCTGTTGTTTATTCTTGGTTTATGTGATCCTATTTCCTGGCAAATGTGATACTTTTGGTAGAAATGATGATTGTGCTGAAAAGCTGTAGAAGTGCTGGGGGATGTTTCTGTTACTAAGGGAGAATGTGTTTTTCTTCGTCAATCACATAGGGTGTCGGCAGATCCCCTGATGTCCTCAGGTATTGATACGACTCCAAGCTTCATCTCAGCCTTTGGGAAAGTTGCTCTGTTTCTTACTCCCAAGGTGTAACCCCTCAGGGATCAAACTGGAAATCTGAGCTGTTTACCAGGGACCCTTCTTCCGGCAAGTCTTGAACTCTTAACTTTTGTGAGATTTCCAAAATCTCTTCTTGGCTTTTTTCTCTCCCTTTATTTAGATCGTTTTAAATTTGCTGGGCACAGTAGTTGCACCTGTAGTCCCAGCTACATAGGAGGATGGGGCTGAGGCTGGAGGATCACTGGAGACTAGGAGTTGGAGGCTGTTGTGAGCTGTGATCGCACCACTGCACTCCAGCCAGGGCAACAGAGCAAGACCCTGTCTCTTAAAAATAAATAAATAAAACAAAATTTCTCCCGATACTGCTTCTGTGGTTTCATTTTGTTTTAACAGCTTCTTTTAGGTATAATTAACATACAATTACTGCACATATTTAAAACATAATTTGATATATTTCCCTTTTGGTTTCTTCTTTGATCCAAGGGTTATTAGAAAAGTGGACACACTGATGCAGCTATCACAATTAAGACAATGAACAGATCCATCATCCCAGAAATGGCTCTCCTGTTCCTTTCACACCTATGTCCCTGATTTTCGTCTTTTTTTTTTCTTTTTTTTTTTGAGATAGAGCCTCACTCTGTCACCCAGGCTGGAGTGCTGTGGTTCGATCTCAGCTCACCACAACCTCAAACTCCCGGCTCAAGTGATTCTCCTGCCTCAGCCTCCCACCAGTAGCTGGGACTACAGGTGTGCGCCACCATGCCTGGCTAATTTTTAAAAAAATTTTTTGTAGAGATGGGGTCTCTCGATGTTGCCCAGGCTGGTCTCCAACTCCTAGCCTCAAGCGATCCTCCTGCCTCAGCCTCCCAGAGCGCTAGGATTATAGGTGTGAGCTACTGTGCCCGGCCCATAGGCATTCTATTGCTATATATTTCCCTATAATTACTGCTTTACCTGAATCCCACACATTTGGATGTGTTGTATTTTCATTTTTTTTAAGCTTCTATAAATGAGTTGAGCATGTGTTTTTATTTTTATTCACCCCAAAATTCCATTTTGATTTCTTCTTGGACCAAGAGTTATTTGGAAATGTGTTGTTTCATTTCCAAAGAGCTGGGGGTTCTCAAATATCTTTCTGTGATTGATTTCTACACAAGATGTTCTCTGTGTACACAATGACATTTAATCCTCATGACAACATTAGGTCACATCCACTGTTGTCCTCATTTTATAGAGGAACCCCCTGAGAGTTTGAGGGGTGATAGCCCCAAATCACACAGTCAGTAGGTGACAAAGTCTGAGTCTGTGCGGACGTTGAATCCCTGCTCTCCCTGACACGCTGGAGGGGCTCCCTGATGAGGGAGGCCCCTGGGCTGCCCTGGGGGTGCAGGGCAGTGGGGCACCTCCCAGGCCGCAGCCCTGAGACCCTGCCTGATGGCACTGCACTGTTGCCAGCCAAAGGGGTAGGGTGGGGAGGACAGCATCTACGAGAGCCAGAGGTTCCGAGTGCGGATCCACCGGGCAGAGGCTGGAAGGTGGATCTGCTGGAACTAAGAAGCCTGTGCTCAGAGTGGACCACAGGGCAGGGTGCTACGGTCTGAATTTGTGTGTCCCCTCCAAATTCATATGTTGAAGTCCTCACCCCCAAGATGATGGTGTCATGTCAGGATGGAGCCTTTGGGCGGTGACAAGGCCTTGAGGGCTGATCCCTCCTGACTGGGATGAGCGGCCCCTCCCCCGGGGTGAGGACTAGAAGGCGCCATCCAGGAACCAGGGAGCGGCCCTCACCAGACGCCTCGTGTGCCAGGGCCTCGATCCTGGACTTGCAGCAGCCTCCAGATGGGAGGAACAAATTCTGGTGTTCTTAGGCCACTCAGTCTGTGGTAGTGCGTTACTGCAGTGCGGACAGACAGATGGGCGCGAGGCCCCTCGGGGCTGTGAGGTACAAAGAATGGCACCAGCTTACAGTGAGGACGTAGGGAAGCTCCCTGGGGACGCCCGGCAGCCAGCACACAGGAGCAGCTCAGGGAACACTTGGGACCGACAAGCCCAGAGGGTCAGGCGGGGGTGGCACCGGCTGCCCCTGAACACCCACAGTGGGCCCAGCGCGAGAGGCTCTCCGTGTAGGTGACCCTCCTTCCTTCCCACCCAGCCCTGCGAGGCAGGACACCCACCTGCGGCTTACAGAAGAGGGGACCAGGGAGGTCAAACCGCAGACAGGGAAGGGCCTTGAGTTTTCTCCAGACCAGACCCCGACAATCACAACAGCAGGTGGGGCCCAGGCTGAGGGTTGGGCACAAACGGTCCTTCCTTCCCAGGGGCCCGGAGAGCTGCAAAGCACCGTGGGTATCACTTTGAAACGAGAGAACAGCTTTAATCTGAGCGGACTGTGCTTGGGAAACTCGAACCAGGAAGGATTTTCTTTTCTCAGGGCCGGAGAAAGACGACCTGACCAGCAGGGCTGTGGTTTCCGTGGAAGCGCCCAGGCACCTGCAGAGTGCCCACTCCCGGTGGCTTGCACATTGGTCATGCTTTTTACTTTCTACGTTGTACGGCGCTTTGACATCTCGGGGGCCTGTGGGGCCGGAAGGGACGGCGCCTCCCAGGGTCAGCCAGTTCCTGGAGAGCGCAGGCCGCGTGCACAGCCACCTGGGTCCACACCTCTGAGCCTCCCGCAGCAGGCTCCTGCCCCTGCCCCAAACCACACCAGGGCAGGTGCCAGACAGCCAGATACCACCCCCGAAGCCCAGAACCCACCGGGATGACCCGGTCCTGAGCCCGCCCTGCCGCGCCTGGACAACCGCCATGAGGGGCCTCGCCTGCCCTTCCCCTCACTCCGTCTGTCCCCATGGCCCTGGGGCTGCCCCGTGTGACCCTGGAGGGCACGGCCTGCCCTCCTCCTGGAACTGTGAGTAATGAACTCTTCTTTCAACGCAGCTGTCTCTGCGCCTGTCATCCCACCACACCTGGTTAAAACCAACCCCAGCGCACTCTGAAGTGCCCCCCGCCATGGAGCAGCCACCCCCACCTTCCCACCTGCTGCCTGGCCTTGGGCGAGCTCCTCAGTTTCTCCAAGTTTCTATTTCTTTGCGTAACAAGGACAAAGCCACCTCCGCCCTAGTGCAGGGAACACTTGAGGAAGTGTCCGAGGGACAGGCTGCTCAGGATGCAGGTCCCTGGTCCTGTCCGTCCCCGATGGAGTGAGGCTGGGTGAGTTTGAGTCTACCTTCCACCACTGAGGCCAGGGGCCGGAGTCTCCACATCCCGCCTCCTGGGTGGGCACCACCATGCGACCTCAGTCAGTCACAGGTTCCCTCCCAGACAAGGGGCAGGAGGATTCCTCTAGGCAGTAGGTCGGCTGCTCCTATGTCACCTGCCTTGACAACATCTCCCAGGTCCTGCTGCTGTCACCTGCCCTGCCCTGGACAGGGAGGAGGAGGCTTGAACGCTTTCTACAGCCCCGTCTGGGCCTGCACGCCACAGTCTGCTGTGAAGTCCCTGAACTCAGGGCATCTGGAATGTCCTGAGACACAGGGGCACCACATTTGGGGCACAGCTGTGTGGCCACGGCTGCTGCCTTTTGGGGAAGGAGCTTCCTCTGGTTCCAGCTGCTCAGCGTTGCTCACTGGGCAGGAAGGAGTGCAGCTGGGCATGCAGCCAGGTGGGTAAGGGAGCAGCAACCGGGGCACACCATCCTCTGCAGATACAAGAAAAAGGGATAAAAGAGAAAAAGAAAGAGACAAAAAGCAGACCCAGTTGATACATATCTGATTCTTCTACAACCCTTTAACGACTTGACTTGGCGAATGGAGGAAGGGCCCTAGTGGCCCTGGGGCTGGACCGAGGAACCCCCAATCAGCTTGTCAGGCTCAGGGGCCAGGAGACCCAGGTGAGGCCGGAGCACTTGTTCCTCTGCGATGGGTGTCCTGGGGAGCAGACCCTGAGGTTAAGGACCCAGGTCTTCTGGACATCGTTACGGAACACACAGCAACAGGTGTCTGCAAGCCTTGGCTGACCCCGTGACCCCACTACACACCAATAAAGGGAGGAAGGGGCCTGGTCTGGAAGGGCCTGGGGAGGGCACCTCAGGGTGCCAGGTCGACCCCGGCTCTGCTTGCTCTGGAGGGAGGAGAGGCTCCTTCCTGTGTTGAGGCCCTGGGGTTCTCTCCAGGCCCCCACCCCTCCTACTGGCCTTCTGTCTTGCAGTCTACCAGGCCCACCCTCAACCCCCTCAGGCCTGGGAGCAGGGAGTGTCTTGCCACACCTGGAATAGACAGAGGTGGGCAGATGGCTGCTTCCCACCTTGGGCTTTTGCATCCGTTGTCCCCTCTGCCAGGTGCAGCCTTTCCCTGGGAATCCACGTCAGAAGAAGAAAGCACAGCCAGGAACTGCGGGTCGCTGCACCTCAGCGAGAAGATCCCAAGCCCTGTGCTTTATTACAGAAAATTTTCAAACATACAACAGACCTGAAAGACCTGACCGAGAAGTCCTTCTGCCCCAGAGGTTCTGCAATGACACCTCACTCCTTTTCTTTTTCCTTTTTATTTTCTTAAACAAAGCCTTGCTCCACTGCCTGGGCTGGAGAGCAGTGGTGTCATCACAGCTCACTGCAACCTCAAACGCCTGGGCTCAAGCATCCTCCTGCCCCGGCCTCTGCAGCAGCTGGGACTACAGGTGTGCACCACCACGCCCAGCTAATTTTTAAAAAATTTTTGTAGAGACGGGATTTCACTCTGTTGCCCAGGCTGGTCTCCTGGCCTCAAGTGATCCTCCTGCCTTGGCCTCCCAGAGTGCTAGGATTACAGGTGTGAGCTTAGGTATTTTGTTATAGCAGCCTGACTGAACTAAGACATGGCCTGACTTTATTTCTTTGATTTAAGAAATAATGCTGCTTTCAGATTACCAAAACCATTTTGGTTATTGTGTAACATTAGAAAAAGAAAAACCTAAGGAAAACCAGAAGTCATTCCTGCACGAATATCACTGGGGTTAGACGCTGGCTCACACGTGCTGCAGTGACTGGCGCTCTGCCTTTCGGGAACCATCTGTGAGTGTCTGTGCCTGATGTCTGTTTTAGGGCCTTGGCATTTTCCTTTCTTTTCTGATATTTAAGTTATGTCCTGGCCTACTGTGACAATATTTCCATTGTGGGAAACACAGAGAAGAATTAAAATGTAAACACAAAGGGCGCCCTTGTTCCTCAGCCCAGGACACCCACGGTTGGGGGCGCTGCCTGCCGGGCCTTCTGTGCATTATTCCTGAGTCCCAGCCGTGCTGTGAGTTCAGCTCCACATCCTGGTCTTCCTCGCGGTGACACACCCTGAGCACGCTCCCACGTTGGTTGTCACAGCGGCGTGAGCATCACTTTGGATGAGCCACGGCTGACTTTGTCATTTCCCCATCATCAGACATTTTTTCTCCAAGCTTTGCTATTTGAAATATCACACACCCGTGTACCCTGTACCCTGCTGACATTTCTCGTCTCACCTGCAGGATGTCGCAGGACACGCATGAGCCCAGGCAAATCTCCCGAGACTGCTGCCAGGCCATCCCAAGGCTGCCCCAGGTCCCATCCCCCAGGAGCCAGGCGAAGGAGCCTCACCGGTGCCCAGAGTGACCGGGAGGGGCCAGCCGTGGGGAAGACACAGATCCAAGGCTCTTGCCATGACCTTGGGTCCATAGTAGGTCTGCATTAGTCGGTATTAGGGAAACCGGTGGCATGATCATCTTGTTGTAACTTAGATTCCCCATCTCCGTGGCAATGAACGAATGGTTTCATTCTGTGCGAATCTCCTGTGGCTACTCTATTTCCACTGGGATTCATTAATGGCCTTACAGATTTCTACAATTTCCTTTGATATTGAGGATGTTACGCTAGTGCAACGGTATTCTTACCAAGATCGACCCCAGTTGGTTGCAGGGGTGGGGGTTCTCTTTGATCATTTGGCTTTTTCAGGACTGGCTGAAGCCCCCGCCAGCAGCCTGCTCATCCCGACGGGGTTTGATGGCGGAACCGTGTGTTATTTTCCCTACACGATTAACACATGTCCATTATGGAGAAATATGAAATAAAGATAAGCAAAAAGGAAAAGCTAAATCAACTGAATTCCCACCACATGGAGACAATTTCTGAACACACTGGATTAATTCCTATCCTGTCAGTATTTTTCCCCGTACTTGAAAATAGGTATTTTACATGTGTAATCGCTTACATGTAAATACGTATTTTACATGTACATGCATTTACACATATGTTTTGTTTAACCAAATAGGATATTATCCATTCTACTTTTAGCTATTTTTAACCTACTGTTCCTGACAGCTGTGGAAGGTTCTGCCAGGTTCTATCACAGCTGACCTACCTTGTCATGCTCTAGCAACTTGGAGTTGACTCCAGACCTCACTCTAGGCAGGTGAGCTGGTGTGAGTGTGCTCGGGGGGCTGCCCACGGGTGTTGCTGCAGGGCACAGTGATCCCGGTGGTCTCAGAGCCCCTGGTGCGTCCTCCCACTGGCTTCCCCAAAGTGTGTCCAGGAGGAAGGACCTGCTGAACCCTCTTTGGGAAAAGTTTTCACCTGTGCCTCAGTGACGGTGGCTTGGTGCCATGGGTCGTGCCCCTCACGGGAGTGGATGTGAGAGAGGCTACATCCGGGCTTTCTGCTGTTCACGGGGTGAAGGAGCAGCAGGGCTGCGGGCTGGAGCTGCCAAGCTGATGGAGCCGGTCTGACCGGGCTGACCCCTGCCCGACCTCGCAGGATCCCTGGCCACTCACCCGACCGGCCGAAGCTGCCCCCAAAGCAGCACAGGGGTGCACACAGGCCTCGCCGATGAGGGTGCTGGAAAGCCCGGCGCCAGCAAGCCGTCTCCCGCTTCCTACGTGCCAGGGGCCTGCTGTGCTCCTGTGCTGAGGGGCACGCAGTGGTCCCCAGCCCGGGAGACCCCTGCCCTGGCACACAGAGGGGGCTTCTTTTGGGCGGGGCCGCACCCTCATTCAGCATCACTCCCCACTCCTGGAACGTATCAGCACCATGTTAACGCAGGCTGGATGGATGAATGAGTTTCCAAGGAGGCCACGGTCCAGAGCCCCCAACCAGAAATGTCCAAGCCCTAACCTGCAGGTGGAGGGAACCCCAGTGACACCCATCAGTGGGACCATGGGGAGGGGCTTGCAAGCCTGGACCTCATCCCATCGCTGGGGCTTTCAACCCTTTTAACAATGCAGAAGTCCTATCTGGCCACCTGGAACCATGAGCCTTTAATTCATTTAAAAAAAGAAAAAACCAAACTGGCCTGTGCGGTGGCTCACACCTGCAATCCTAGCACTTCGGGAAGCTGAGGCGGGAGAATCGCTTGAGCTCAGGAGTTCGAGATCAGCCTGAGCAAGAGTGAGACTCTGTCTCTACTAAAAATTCCAGAGAAATTAGCTGAGTGTCGTGGTGCACACCTGTAGTCCCAGCTACTTGGAGGCTGAGGCAGGAGGATCACTTGAGCCCAGGAGTGTGAGGCTGCAGTGAGCTCTGATCACCCCACTGCACTTTAGCCTGAGCAACAGAAAGACTGTCTCAAAAAAAAAAAAAAGAAAGAAAGAAAGAAAAGAGAAAGCTCACTAGCTCTGTGGGCAGGCAGCACATTGTATGTCTTCATCAGTGGGTTTCAGGGTGTTCTCCTGGGACCCCAGGGCTCTGAAGGACCCTGTCCTCGGCCTCCTCCCCAGCCACCCCAGCTGTCTAGAGAGCTTTGTCTTCAACTAAGCTCCTGCTTTAAAGAAAAAATCATCAGACAGAGCAAATGTGCTCCACACATTAGGGTTTGGGGGGTCACACCATGCCAGGCTCATGGGGAGGGGTGTCTCCCAGGCTCCGGGGGCTCATCCTGGGACCCATCACCCACAAGAGGATGAACATAGCATCATTTTCAAACAGGGGTGACAGTGCAAGCAACGGGTTCTGGCTGAAAACATAACTCTGATTACCAAAGCAACACCTGTCCACTTGGAAAACACAGAGGGCTGCAATCCCATCACCACTAACACTCTGGTGTCCACATGACCCCACCTTTAAAAACAGAGTCAGGCACGGTGCACACAGTGGTTTTGAGTCCATGCCTCTCTGCCTAGAAGTATTCAAGTACATGTACCATGGTGGCTACTGGGGGTGACCCTGGGCCAGACTGTGTGGGTCCCTTCCCTGACTCCTCACCTTAGTAGCTGCATGACCTCAAGTGCCTCAGTTTCTTCCTCTGTAAACTGGGATGGAAAAGAGCCATCCTATCCACTAAGGGCTCCCAACAGTGCCTGGTACAGGGGTGGGGCACAGCTCAACGGTGGCGGCTGGTGTCAAGCCCCAGTGTGCACGGCTTAGTCACCCTGCATCTCCTCACTCCACCCTGAGCCGCATTCCCTGCCCGGGTAGATGCTGGCACACACAGACACAATGTGTCAGGCGGCCCATTCATCTGATGCCACCGCACCCTCTGTCCTGTCCCGCGCACCGCAGGCCAAACGCTGGGGTGAATGGAGCCCCGTCTTCCGCCCTCCCATCAAAGGCAGCCTGTGCTCGGAGCCACTGTCACCCTCTATCTGGACACAGTCACCCCTCCCCCATCTCATAGGTAGGAGACCCGCAAGCTCTGCCACCAGAACAGCAGTGTAAGACAATCCCCGTCAGCTGGCGGGGACGGAGAGACCACCCCAAAGGAGCCGGCAACATGTGGGAAACACAGATTCCCTTGTTCTCGACAAAGGGGGACCCTGGCTTTAAGCAGCCGCAGCTGTTTGCAGCTCCCGCTCGGGAGCTGCGGCTGGAGGCCGGTCCTGGCGGAGGAGGGAGCGGCCTGGGGCCTTCCCGGCGACAGGGCGGCCCGGCCGGGCGGGAGGGTCGGCCCCAGGTCCGCTCGCTCGGGCTGGGCTTGCCTCAGTGAAACACGCGTGGACACGGCGGGGGCGGCAGGGAAAGGCTCCGGCAGCGCCGTGCGTGCGCGGACACGGAACAGGCCCCGGAAAGGCTTCCCAGGGTCTCGGCACCGGGACCCGCGGGTCTGACCAGAACCGCCCAGAGGCGGGAGGGCCTGTCCCGCGGCCTCTCTCCGCACCCCCCCGGTGGCCACCAGCGCTCGGGGCTCGGGCGAAACCAGGCCCCACGGGGCTAGCGGGGCGGGGTGCCCGGGTCAGGACAGCGCGCGGGGGCTGCTCCCGGGGGGCGGGGCGGGGCGCGCCGGGCGGGGCCGGTGCGCAGGCGCGGGGGCGCGCTCCCGGGCGGCGGGCGGGGGCGCCCCGGGGCGCGGGGACCTCACTTCCGGCGCGCGCCCCGCCCCGCAGGCGGCGACTGGCCTGGGCCGGCGAGCGCGCTCCCTGGCGGCCAATCGGTGGCCCCGGCGCGGGGCGGGGGCGGGCGCGCGGCGCGGGGGGGCGGGGCGGCCGGCGGGGCGGGGCGGGGCGGCTGCAGCTCGTCGCCTCCCGCGGGCTTGTCCGACGCGCGGTCCGGCCCGTCCCGCAGCTGCCCGGCAGCCATGTGACCGCGCCGCCGCCCTCCGCCCGGCCCGCCCCGCGCGTCCGCGGCCCGCCGCAGCCCCAGGCCCCGAGGGAGCGGCGGGGCCGGCGCCATGGCCGAGCGGGGCCGCCTCGGCCTCCCCGGCGCGCCCGGCGCGCTCAACACGCCGGTGCCCATGAACCTGTTCGCCACCTGGGAGGTGGACGGCTCCAGCCCCAGCTGCGTGCCCAGGTACGGCCGCGCCCGCCGCGCTTTGTCCGCCGCACCTGCCGGGCGGCCGGGCCTCCGCGGGCCTGCGGCCGCCGTCTAGCCGACCCCGCCGCCCGCGCCCGGCGGGCCGAGCCCCCGCCCCGCCGGCCCAGCCCCGCCGCTGCCCGCGAGCGTGGCCTGCGGGTCCCGGGCCCCGCCGGAGGGCTGCGCGGAGCTTTCGGGGACGCGGTGCGGCTCAGGCCGGGCCGTGCCCCAAAGCGCTCCCGTGCGCGCTCGCCTGTGCACCTGTGCACCTGCCTCCTGCCGCAGCGCCGGCTGAGCGCACCGTGCTGTTTCCTCTCCTCCGGGTACCACAGGTTTCCCGTCGCGTCCAGCAGCGCTGTCAAACCCGCGGCCCGGGAATGGCCCTCGGGCGCACAGTGCCCCGGGACAGGCAAACTTAGGCCGCGACTGCAGAGTGTATTCGTCTGGTCTGAAGGGGCCGGAGCTGCCCTGGTCACCTAGAGACGTCTCCTAAGTCAGCTCTGGTCTTTGGGACCTGCTGTTAGCTTTGCCGTTGCAAGGGCTCGCCGCTCTCCGTTTGTGGGAGAGCACCCGTCACCTGTGGCAAGGTTTACGCGCTGGTGAGAGCTGTGGGCATCCGACTCTCCTTCGACTTGCATCTTCCCCGTTTATCCCGCTCAGCTGGAAACTTTCGTGATTTCTTTTCGACTTGATTCCTGCTCAGGGAGCTCTCAGGCTAAGGAGGGAGAAGCATTCTCTCCCAAGGTTCTGGCCCTGGAATAGACGCCAGGCCCAGGGGTGGCTGCAGGTGAGGGTGAGAGCTCTCCTTGGGGAAATGTGAGGGCAGGTAGCCCTCCCGACAGGGACCTGGGCAGTGCCCTCCAGGCGCAGGAAATGGGGTGCTAGGCTGCTGAGGGAACCCGGGGGTTGGGGAGCAGAGGGCTCGCTGCTGTTGAGCTGTTTCCCTGCAAGTCCGCTTCAGGTGGGCCCTCACACTCTGCGGAGGCTCCTTCAACAGGTATTTCTGAGTGAGGTGTTGGGGGTGCAGAGGGCACTGGGCGGCAGGCCTCGCCCTCTGGGGCACAGCGCTGTGCACGGTGGAAAGGAAGGACGGGCAGCAGAATGAATCCCACACCTGGCGGGGCCTTCCGGAGGACTCGGTGTCCACGTGGAACTGGAGGGTCAGGGTTAGCCCGAGGTCTGGGGCCAGGGACTCCCGACTCGCCTATTTGCATCTCTTCTGGGAAGTCTCTGGGGCCCAACTTAGGAGTGTCTCCCCAGGCCCGGCCCCCTTTCCTTTCCTGGTCTTGGCACTTGCCCCTGTATCAGGCCTCACACCCAGGGGTCCTGCTGGACCCCCCCCCAGCCCTTCCTGACTGCGCTCCTGGCTCCTCACTGCCATCACCCCCAGCCCAGACCCTGTGCTGGCTGTCGGCCGTCTCCCAGCCCGTGCTTGCCCTCAGCACCCCACAGTCAGCACAGAGCGTAGCCTGGCCTTGCTGCAGCTCCGCAGAAGCCTCCTGGGGCCTCCTGGCGCTCCCCACATGAGCACAGAAGTCTTTGACCTGAGGGAGGTGGGGAAGTGACAGGAGGAGCTAGGGTAGGGGCCTTCTCAGCCCTGCTGTGGAGCTAGGCTCTGTTCTAGAAGGGTCTGGAAAACCCACTCTTGAGTCTGTGTGGAGATGGCTTGAGGGGGAGGGTGTGGGGGTAGGGCAGCACTAGGTGCTGGGGGTTCTGGGGCTCTGGCCTGGACGGGGTGTAGGAGCAAGGGTGAGGCAGGAGGACAGCAGGTGTGGAGCTGACGGCCGCGGGGCCGGGGAGCAGCTGTCAGAGTGGGCAGGTGCAGAGTCTGTTGTGGCCTCCTGCCCCGTACCTGTCCTCTCCAGCCTTGCTTTATGCCTGTGCCACCCGTGTATGCACCCTGTGACTTAGGTTTGCTCATGTGGGGACTTTAAAAGGTTCCATTCCCCCTGTGATCTTTCCTACTTCTTGCTTTTGCCCAGTCTTTGAGTTTCTGAGCCGCGTCTGTACTGATGGCTGTGGACGTGTTTGCCGCTACACAGTGTCCCTGGTGCATCCCTGCTTCTGTCAAGAGGCCTTGGCTTGTTTCCAGTTTCTGGCTGGTTACGAACGTGCTGCTGCAGACATTCTGTACCTGTCCTCTGCGCGTGCCTCTCCCTGCGGACGGGCAGGGCGTGTCTTAAGCACGTGCCACCGGGAGTAGGATTTAGAGGTGCGGGGTGTGCGCACAGCGTCCTACTGGGCAGTTTCCCAGAGTGGTGGTGCCAACTGCAGCCCCCACCAGCGGGAATGTTAGTCCCCATTACTCCACGTTTTTGCCAACACTTGTCTGACTTTTAGTTTTTGCCAATGCAGTGGGTGTGAAATGGTATTGTGGTTTTAATTTGAATTTCTCTGATTACTAATTTAGGCCATTTGTACTTCCTCATCGGTGAAATTCCTGTTCGTTTCTTTTGCCAACTTTTCCTTTTTTTTCTGCTTGAGTCTCAGCTGTTTCTTTAGGGCTAGTGATCCTGTTTTGGCTAAATGTGTGCAAATGCCCTCTTGCAGTGACGAGCGTCTTGCACGTCTGCGCTCTGCGCAGTCTTCCGATGCACTCACAGTGTCAGCCTGGTGCACTCTGCATCGACCCTGGGCTCTGGCGTTGCTCTTGTTTCGGTTCTCCTTCCTTCCTGGGGGGTGGTGGGAGAGGTCTCTGTCCCCGGGCAGCTTTGTGCCAGCGCACTGGGCTATGAGGTGAGGGAGGCCCAGTGTCCTGGTTTTCCATGCAGCACCTGGGCCCCCGCGGCCCCCAGCAGCACTTCTCGGTGGGCTGCTGCGGCGGGTCGTCGGGCAGTGTCCACATGGCAGGGGGTCCGCACCTGTCCTCTGTCCGGTCTGTCTGTGCCTGGCTGCCGGGATTCCCAGAGCTTCCTCCTGGGTGCCCCACCATGGAGCAGGCCCCCTGCACACTCTTCAGCAGGGACCTGGCCCTTTGGGGCCTTTGTACCTCCCACTTGATTTATTTTTCCTGCTGAGGGTTATTAATTCATTTTTAAATTCTGCCAGGCCTTTTCACGTGCTTATCACTCATTCGCATATCCACTTCCACAAACCCCGGTCCTTGGCTCACCTGAGGTCCCCAGGTACCTCCCTGGTCAGACCCGTGGTTGCCCCCTCCCCACCACGGTCCGAGTCGTCTGTTCTGGAACGTGCAGCCTAGTGCGTGTGCGACGTCTGTGCGTTGCATTGTCAATAGTTCTTTCCTTGACTGTTGCATGATATTCCCTTATGAGCACAGACCGCACCTTGTTTAACCTGCTCCTGCTGACAGACATCTGGGTTCTTCCCAGTTTGGGGTTAGTGTGTTTGCAGCTGCTTTGACCTTTCCTGTACAGGCCGTTCATGGACACGTGTTTTCACTGCTCTTTGGTAAGAACGGGCCACAGGGGAGGTGTGTGTTTGCTCACCTGTGTAAGAAACTGCCAAGTTCTGCAGCAGTGGCACCGTGCTCCTCTCCCACCAGCTGTTCTGGGCGGCGTTCTGTATTATATCTGGGTTTTTTGTTCTGTTTTTTTCCATTTTAGCCTTGCTAACGGTTGTGTGATGGTTTTTCCTTAAGGTTTTAATCTGTTTACCTGGGATGTTGAGCACTTTCTCATGCACTTATTGGCTATTCCTTTATTTTCATGAAGCATTGGTAAGGTCTAGTTTTTTAATTGGGTACTTTTTCTTGTGCAGTTGTGGGAGTTTTATTTATTTATTCATTTTTATTTTTGAGGCAGAGTCTCACTCTGTTGCCCTGGGCTAGAGTGCCGTGGCATCATCACAGCTCACTGCAGCCTCCAACTCCTGGGCTCAAGTGATCCTCCTGCCTCAGCTTCCAGAGTAGCTGGGACTACAGGCGCGTGCCACCATACCTGGCCAATATTTAAAAATTTTTGGTAGAGGTGAGATCTTGCTGTGTTACTCAGGCTGGTATCGAACTCCTGGCCTCAGGGGATCCTTCCGCCTCAGCCCCCCAAAGTGCTGAGACTACAGGTGTGAGCCACAGCACCCGGCCAAGTTGTGGGAGTTTTTTATGCAGTTTAGGTGGATGTCTTTTGTCAGATACATCGATTATGAACATTTCCTCCCAGTCTCTGGTTTGCCTTTTCATTTCTCGATGGTGTTTTTTGATGAGAAATTTTTAATTTTGATGAAATCCACTCTATTTACTCTTTGGTTAGTTGTTTTGGTATCCTGTCTAAGAAATCTCAAGCTCATGAGGTGTTTTTCTGCTTTTTTCTAGAAACTTTATGGTCTTAACTTTTATATTTAGGTCTGTTATTCATCTTGAATTAACTTGAATATGGTGTGAGATGGGGTTGAAATGCCCTTACAGCTTCTAGAATTATCTTTTTAAGTTCCACAGAAACCGTGTTTGGTTTATAATTGGAAGTTCTTTCACTCTGCAGAGCAGGTCAGGGAGAATTGACGTTTTGTGTGATACTGAGTCTTTTATTCTTTGAATGGTGCTCTGTCTCTATTTACTTAGGTCTTTAACGTATCTTGAGAGTTGTATAGATTCTGCATACATATTTTTTGTTAGATTTATTCCTAGATGTTTGTATTTTAAATGTCATAGTAAAAGTTATCTTTTTATTAGGTTAGTTGCTGCAGTATAGAAATTCAGTTGATTTTTGAAGCCAGTAATTTTACTATTTTTGAACCCAACAGCTTATCTATAGATTTTTTTTTGCGTTTTCTAAGTGTATATTTTTACCTTTCGCAAATGACAAATTTGTCTCTTTCTAATCTTCGTGCCTTTTTTTCTTGCCTTGCCGACCGTCACACTACAGGGTTGACTAGAAGTAGTTGTGTGGATACCCTTGTCTTGTTCTGACCTTAAGGAAAATTTTCAGTGTTTCACCATCATGTATGATGTGGGGTGCAACTTTTTGGAGTTACACTTTATGAAGACAGAAAATCCCATCCCATTCATGGCTTGCTAAGACTTTTTAAAAAAGTTGTTATCAGTGGGTGTTGAATATAACGAGAAGCTTTTATTAAGAGCATTCTGTGATTCTCCTTCCATTGCTAGTGGGGTAATTTACATAAATTGATTTGCGAACATTAAACGTCTATTCTTGGAACAATACCAGCTTGGTCCTCCCGTATGGCCCTTTCTGTACGTTGGTGGGTTTGGGTTATCAGCACCTTGTTTAGGACTTTCGCGTCTGTGTCTTGGGCCCGAGATCTTCCTCCCTTCCATGCCCTGGTTGGACTGCGGTGCCAGGATGCCCCGATCGGGTGTGTCAGGTGCGGTTCCTCCTTTGCTGTATCGTGGCGTGGCGTAGCTCGTGTGAAATGGGAATTGTTTGTTCCTCAGATGTTTGGGAGAATTCACCTGTAAAATAACCTGACCTTGGAATTTCTTTGTGGAAAGTTCAGTTTCTTTAATGGTTGAAGGACGCTCCCCTCCTTTCAGTTAGTTTTGGAAAGTTATATTTTTCTGAAACTTTGTCCATTTCATCCAGATTTTCAAGTTCATTGGCATAAAGTTTTTTATAATTTTATTATAAAAATTATTATTTTATAAGTTCTTTCATTTTTAAAAAATCTGAGGCCGGGCACAGTGGCTCACGCCTGTAATCCTAGCACTCTGGGAGGCCGAGGCGGGCGGATTGCTTGAGCTCAGGAGTTTGAGACCACCCTGAGCAAGAGCAAGACCCCGTCTCTGCTAAAAATAGAAAGAAATTATATGGACAGCTAAAAATATATATATATAAAAAAAATCAGTCGGGCATGGTGGCACAAGGTAAGTCCCAGCTACTCGGGAGGCTGAGGCAGGAGGATTGCTTGAGCCCAGGAGTTTGAGGTTGCTGTGAGCTGGGCTGATGCCACGGCAGTCTAGCCCCGGGCAACAGAGTCAGACTCTGTCTCAAAAAAAAAATCAAAAAAAAATCTGAGACCTGTAGTGCTGTCCCCTTTTGATTCCTCATAGTGACCATTTGTGTGTGTAGACAGGCGCTGTCACCATCTGTCTCCCCCAAGGGGTCATCGGTTTTTAAAAATTGATACCTAATATTTTACATATTTGTGGGGTACATGTGATGTAAAATATTAGGTATCAATTTTAAAAAATGTTGGACGTATAGAATGTGTAAACAAGTCGGTACTGGGGTAACCTTCACCTCCAGTACTTACCATTTTCACGTGTTGGTAACATTTCAACTTCTCTCTTCCAGCTACTGAGAAATATACGATACACTGTTGCTAACTATAGTCGCCCTGCTCGGCTATCAAACACGAGAACTGCGCCTTCTACCTACCTGTCCTCAAGCCCCACCTGCCCACACTCTCCTGGCCTCAGGTGTCTGTCATTCTGCTTTCTACCTCCAAAGCTTCCGCAGTTTTTAAAAACGAATATTCGTTCTTTATTTTCTTCCATTTGCAGTCCTTGGGTTTATTTTGCTATTCTTTTTCTAATTTCTTAAGATAAATACATAGCTCCTTATTTTTCCTTTCTTTCCTTTCGTGCAAGCATTAATAGCTACAGATTTTCTTCTGAGTAGTGCTTTACCCGCATTTCACAAGCTTTTATATGTAGTATCATTCAGTTATAATATTTTTAAATTTTTCATTGTTTCTTCTTTAAACATATACAATATTTTTAAGTTTCTTAATATGTAAACATTTTTTTCTAGTTATTTTTTCACTGTCAATTATTTTCTTCTCTTTTTCCCCATTCGTTTCTAATTTTATTATGTTGTCAGAGAAGACAGCCAGTGTGACACCAAGTCCTTAACATTTTTTGCAACTTGTTTCATGTCACTTTATGAGGTTAGTTTTTGTAAATGTTCTGTTTGTACTTAAAAGGAATATGTGTTTGGCAGTTCATGGTGTTTGATATCTGTCCCTTAGCTCAAGGCTGGTTTATTGTGGCCTTCAAATCCTTTTTCTTTTTTGTCTACTTGAAACATATGTTAAAATCTTCTAATCTGGGGGTAGATTTGTCTGTTTCTCTTGTGGTTTTGTCAGTTTCTGCTTTATACATTTTGGGGCTATGTTGTTAGGTACCTACATGTTTAGAATTATTACAACTTCTAGGTGTTTTGAACTTACTGTGTGGCTGTTTTTCTATGTAGTAGTGCTTTTTGTCTTAGTATTGACTTTGATGACAGTATAGCTATGTGAGTGTTCTTTCGGATAGTATTTGGCTGTTATATATTTTTCTACCTTTTTTCCTTTAAACGTTTGTATATCCTTACATATTAGATGTGTCTGTTTTTTTGGCACGTATCTCGATTTTGTTTTCATTCCATCTGACAGTCTTTGTTTTTTAAGTGGAATATCCATTCCATTTATAGTTGTCTTTGTCTAAATTGCTGATGTTTGGATTTATGCATGCTATTTTTGTGCTTTTTATTGTATATTTCTTCCTTTGTTTTTGTTTTTGTTTTTGTTTTTTTTAGAGACAAGGTCTCTCTGTGTCTCCCAGGCTGGAGTGCAGTGGCATCATCATAGCTCACTGCAGCCTCAAACTCCTGGGCTTAGGCATCCTCCTGCCTCAGCCTCCCCAGTAGCTGGGACTACAGGCTCATGTCACCCATGCCTGGCTAATTTTTTCCTTATTTCGTTTTTCCCCTTTATAAGTGGTGAAATTTATCACTACTTTTATTTCTTTAGTGATCACCCTGTACATTTTAACGTGCACACTTGCTGTCATGTTTTAGAGTTAATTGTGTTTTATTCTCCTCCTATGCCACGTGGTCCTTTAAAAGCCTTTTATTCCACTCCAATCCTTTCATATCCATGTGCTTTGTTATTGTTTATTTTAATCATTATCTTTTTAAGCCTACAAAATATTATTGTTGTTACTCTATACTCTTACCATTTGATTAGCTTTAAAACTCACCACTTTTTTTGTTCTTCTTGCATCTCAGAACTAAGAATCATTTTCCTCCTCAGGATTCCCTGCGGTGAGGATCTCTGCTCGCCGGCCGAGGCTCTGTCTGTTTCAGAGTGTTTTGTTTGCCCTTGTTCTTGGAAGGTGTTTGCTGGTGGCATGTTCCTCGCTCCGCACGTCCACGTCGTCCAGGGCGTAACTTAGCTGTCTTTGGCTTCCAGTCTTGCTATTGAGAAGTCAGCAGCCGGCGGCCGTGACACATTTGAAGGAGGTCTGGGTGGCCTTGTGGTCGACTGTCTGTGTTCTGGCGTGTCTGGGTGCAGGTTCTGTTTGTGATTGGCCGAGTTGGGGGTTCATGCACTCTGACTTTGGGATGGATGATTTTCCTTAGTGCTGGAACATTCTCAGCTGCTCTCTCTGCAGGTGTTGCCTCTGCCCCATTCTCTCTTCCCATCTCTGGGGCCCTGGTTGGACACGCTGCCCTTCCCCAGGGCACTCTTGTCTGCAGACGCGCAGGGTGGCGTCAGCAGAGGGCAGCGGCTGGGCAGGCCTCGCACGGCCCTGGAGCAGCAGCCTGTGCTCAGCCCTCCCTTCGCTCTCTGTCCACGGCCAGCTGCCTCCCCCTGGCCTGTAACGTGGCCGCAGCTGGCTGTGGTTCCAGCGGTGGGGACCGTGTCCTGCCTGGTGCGGTTCCCAGAGCCTGCATGAGTAGCTACTTGGCGGACGTTCCTGTAATTGAACCAAGATGCCATGCTTAGGAATGTGGGTTTCGTTTTGAGTTATGGGGAAGTCACTGGACTATTCTGAGGGCGTGTGTTTGGGAGAGTGGTGCAGGTTGGGTGGGAGGCTGCGTTGATGAGAGTTCGGCTGGAGGTGGAGATTGGGCTGGGGGTGTATGTGGGTGGGGGTGGACTCTTGGGTGGTTTGCTGTGGTCTGAGGGTGGACGGCTGCACCAAGACCGAGGAGCTGACTTGGGCAGCCCGTGGCCTAGGGCGGGGCCGAGGGGCAGGGTGGTGGTGCCCGCAGGCCTGGGAGGCCGTGGGGTTTGCAGGACGGCCTGGTCTACCGCTGCGGCCAGCACAGCTCACGTCCCCTCTGCCCCTGTCTGCTCGCAGGACCAGGCTGAGACGCTGCTCGCGACTCACTCTGCCTTGCCTGTGGTGGCTGCCGGCACTCTACAACCGCATACCTAGCGGTTCTCAGTGCTGTGAACCCCTTTATTTTCCTGGATGGCTTTTGTGCAGAGGACTGCGCAGGGCTGTCTTGCCCTTGGGCATGGGGAGGCCCTGATGTCAGCCCCATGTCCATTCTCCCTTCCCGGGCATCAAAGCCGTCCCCTCCTTCCCTCTGTGGGGGGTGAGCCCTGTGCCCCAGGAAGGTCTGGCGGAGCAGGGTGTCCGTGGGTGCAGCTGGCAGGAGTCGAGACTGTTCCAGAGAGTGGGTCTGCAGTCCATCTTGACGACCGGGCTCTCGTTGGGCCCTGGGGTGGGTGTGTGGAGGCGGCAGGGCAGTGTCAGCTCAGGAGGGTCTTGGGCCCTTTGGGAGCCCGAGTGTCACGTAGTGTGGCCAGAGTGGCCCTCGCAGAGGTGGGGGTGCTTGGGTGCATGTGGGATGGTGGTGGCAGGATGGGAGTCTGTGCCCCTGAGCTGTGGTTCCACCCAGGCCCTGACATCTGGGTGTGACGCCTCCCCGGGCCCGTGGGTTGGGTCCGGCTTGCTGGTCAGGCATTCCCGACGCTGCCCCCATGCTGCTCTGGTCTGTTGGGAACCAGCTCACTCTGTCGCCATTCCTCCTGGCGCTCAGGACAGACGGAGCCACGTGGCCCTTCCACGGTGAGTGTGTATGAGCTCCTGGTCAGCTTCGGTGGCCTGCTTGACAGTGGCACTGGGAGAGGGCCCTAAAAATAGCGTGTGAGCAGATTTAGAAGCTGAGCTCCCCTCTGCACTGGAGGTGGGTTGGAGCTGACGTGTGCGTGACCAGAGGCGGACTTTGGGGAGGATGCCACTGCCTTGAGAAGCTGAATTTCCAGTAACAGTGCTCGAGCTCGTCAGTGTCACCCCGGACTCCAGCTGCAGGGGAAGGCAGTGCCCTGTGTCTGTGCCCTGCAGACGGGGCGCAGGCGCTCTGGGAATCCCGGGCTGCAGGGCTCCCGTGCCCGGCTGCTGCTGTCGTGCCCAGGATATTCAGGCCATGGCCTGGGTCTCCTGCGTGGTTGGGGCCAGGCTGGATCCCCTGGGGTGGAGGTGCCCCTAAACAGGGGGGTCTGGGACCACGAGGAGCGGAAATGGGTTGTGGGGGTTGCTTGAGGAGGGTGGGTTGACCCTTCCCGCTGCAGGTGCTCACAGGCCTGGGGCCAGCAGCCACTTCTCCCACCCCCACGGCCCCAACCTGCCTTTGTGCAGTACCCCGTGGCCACAGACGGCACCTGGCTGCTGCCGACACCCTGCAGCCTAGCTCTGAGGGCCCGTCGTCAGGGTGGCAGGGGTCAGGGTGGCGGCCAGGACAGGCCACTTGTGGGAGGGGTTGGGTCGGCCTGCAGTGGGTTCTGCCCCCCGGCAGCAGGCTCTCTTCTGGCGTGCACGGCCATCGTGGAGGCAGATGGGTTATGACGAGCCCCCGGTCGGGGGGACAGGGTGGGCTGGGCTGGGAGCACTTTCTGGGGTC
>CM052442.1:101779-138757 GCA_028533085.1 Varecia variegata | reverse complement strand
AGCAAGAGAACTAGAATCAGAGGTGGAGCCTGAGGATGGGACTGAAGTGCTGCAACCTCACGATAAAACTTGAACGCATGAGGAGTTGCTTCTTATGGATGAGCAAAGAAAGTGGTTTCTTGAGATGGAATCGACTCCTGGTGAGGACGCTGTGAACACTGTTGAAATGACAACAGAGGATTTAGAATATTCCACAAACTCAGTTGGTAAAGCAATGGCAGGGTTTGAGAGGATTGAATCCTATTTGAAAGAAGTTCTCCTGTGAATAAAATGCTGCCAAACAGGATCGCATGCTACGGAGAAATCTTAGGTGAAAGGGAGAGTCAGTCGATGGCAGACTTCCGTGCTGTCTTATTGTAAGAAATTGCCACAGCCACCAGCCCTCGGCCACCACCACCGGATCAGACATCGACATAGCAACAAGACCTTCCACCAGCAAGAAGATTACAACTTGTTGAATGCTCAGATGATCGTTAGCATTTTTTGGGCAATAAGGTATTTTTTCCACCCTTATCTGCTATGTGATGGCAGCAAGAAAGCATTTTTAAAGCATGTACACTGTTTTAGACACATGCAACTGCACACGTAATGGACAGCAGTACGGTGTCCACATAACCGGTACACACCCTGGGAAACAAAAAATTCACGTGACTCGCTTTACGGCAGCGTTTGTCTTATTTCGGTGGTCTGGATCCCACAGTATCTCCAAGATACGCCCGCACTGTATTTTCAACACAATCCCAACCAGTCAAAATGCCACTGTTTTTTTGTTTGTGTTTGGTTTTATAGAAATCAACAAGCCAATTCTAAACTCTACAAAGTAAAAACCAAGTAACTAAAACAGGTTAAATAAACAATTTGGAAAAAGAACAAAGTTGGAGGATTCACACTACCTGATTCTGGGAATTACTGTAAAGCCACCGTAACCGAGACAACATGAACTGGCAAAAGTAGATGTGTAGATCAACGGAAAAGTATGGAGTCACGAACACATCGCAAATTGATTTTTGACAGAGGTGCCAAGATAATTCAATGGAGAAATCAAAGTTTCCTTATTTTATTTTTTTTAGAGACTGGGTCTCACTACATTGCCCAGGCAGGACTCACGCTCCTGGGCTCCTGCAATCTTCCCGCCTCAGCCCCGCAAATAGCTGGGATCACAGGCGCACACCGCCGAGCCCGGCACAGGGAAACAACAGTCTTTGTAACAAATGGCAAGGGAACAGCTGGACACTTGTGCACAAAAACAAAAAATCTTAACCTTTACTCTCACACAAAAACTTAAAATGCATCATAAACTTAAAACCCAACACTATAAAAATTCTGTAGCAAAACAGGATAAAGTCTTTGTGATCTTGAATAAAGCAGATTTCTTAGACACACAAAATTCGCAAATTATAAAAGAAAAATTTGCAAAACACTTATCTGATAAAAGACTGAAATCTACAATATAAAACAGTCACAATCCAACAATAACAATAATGAAATTTAAATAAATGGGCAAAAGATCTGT
The DNA here is from genome assembly GCA_028533085.1 of Varecia variegata. Taxonomy (NCBI): domain Eukaryota; kingdom Metazoa; phylum Chordata; class Mammalia; order Primates; family Lemuridae; genus Varecia; species Varecia variegata. The sequence continues at coordinate 137,244 of CM052442.1, read as the reverse complement.
GTAGACGCTCCCCTAAGGACATATGAATGGCAAACACATGAAAAAATGCTCAACCTCATCTGTCATTAGGAAAATGCAAATTAAAATCCAGTGAGATGCCCAGCACACCTATTAGACCATGGCACAAAAATAAAAACTGACAAAGTCAAGTGTGAGGAGGAGACAGAGCAACTGGAACTCTCACTCCCTCCCTGAGGGCAGGAATGCAAAATGATACAGCCACTTTGGAGAATAATTTCTCCACTTCTTACACTGTTAAATATACACTTACCATTCAAACAATCTTGGGTAGGTTGGGTACTTTTATCCAAGAGAAATAAGAACATATGTCCGTATACAAATCTGAGCACAAGCTAGGTGTGGTGGTGCACACCTGTAGTCCCAGCTACCTGGGGGGCTGAGGTAGAAGATCATTTGAGCCTAGGAGTTCAAGGTCAGCCTAGGCAACAAAGTGAGACCCTTGTCTCTTAAAAAAAATTTTGAGCACAGATGTTTATAGTGACTTTCCTCATAATCCCCCAAACTGGGAATAACCAAAACTGTCTATCAAACTGGTGAATAAACTGTGGTACACCCATACAATGAAATACTATTCAGCGAGAATAGAAAATGAACTCCTGACACTTGAGTAATTCTCAAACGCACTGCACTCCGTGAACGAAGCCAGACTAAACAGGCTCCACGCTGTGCAACTCCATTTACAAGACATCCTGGGCAACAGGCAGCCGTGGGACAGAAGAGGGCGAGTGTGCCGGGAGCCGGGGCTGACGGCCAGCTGTGGGGCTGTTCTGAAGAGTGGCACTGGTCACACAGCGGCGCACATTTGTCCAGAACCACAGAACTTCACACACAAATGGGTGTGCCGTTTGTGGAGCACACGTCCATGAACCTGACTTTAAGTCAAACGCACAGAGGCCACGCTCACTGTCTCGGTAACCGTGTTCTACAAAGTCACCACTAATGCTGAATTACCCAATTGCTCCTAGGGGACACACCCCTGTATCAGGTTCCTGTGAGCCCCTGGCCCTCGTCTTTGTCGCCAATCAATACGTGACGACCTTGCTTTTGTGTTTCTGTGTACAGACACCTTATCTAACATTGCCCGCCCACCGCCAGGGCTGCCCACTGCCAGGGCTGCCGTGGTCAGAGACCGGCACAGGAAGCGCACACAGGGCTTTCCTCTTTCCTCCCACTTGGGGACAGAGCCAGGAGCAACAGAAGCAGTCTGCGGGAGAGCCTCGGCACCCCGTCCCCACCCCTGCCCGGCGCCCCATGCCTCCGCCTGCCACACCTGGGCACCCCTGCAGGCCGGGAGCCTGGCCCGCCCTCATGGGCCTCCAACTCCCCCACCAGGGCTCCCACCCACACACCCCACCGACCAGGGGACCCCAGAGGCCCCTGGGAACCTGGTGATAGCCTGGGAGGGCAGCCGGCACCAAGGCCCACCTCACTGCCCCCACAGAAGTCCAGGAAGGGACAGACCAGACCCCCCAGGCTGGGGGACGGCGGCCCCTGAAGGCTGCAAGCTGATGTCCGCAGGTGACACGGCATCTGCTACATGAAGGGACACGTGCCACGGTCCCCTCATTCTCCTCTGACGGTGGGGACAAGCCGGGCAGACCTGGGGTACACCTGGCTCTGGCTGACCAACTCGGACAGGCCGAGGGCTCCTTTTCGAGGGGGCGTGGCTCACACGGGCGGCCGGCACCCCCCACCCCGCACCTCTGTCCACCGAGGACTCAGGCCTTATCTGGGGGGTCCTGAGCCTGACCCGGCTCCCCCTGTGGAGCTAAAGCAGCGGGCCTGGACCCCTTGCAAGGGCTTGGGGGGCTCTGAGGCACCCCCCAAGCTCCCCAGGCCTCCAGGGCTGTCCAGGCCAGGAGAACAGCAAAGCCCAAAAGCACCAGGTGGATCACAGGTGACCCCTGACACCCGGGAGGCTGCTAAGCGGTTTAAGCAGGAGTCTGAGCAGATCCTCGTCTCAGAAGGATCATCTCCTGAGACGGGTCACCCGACGGCGACGGCTCAGCCAGGCAGGGGAAGCCTCGGGCGGCTGCGAGGCCCAGGGAGGCAGGATGCTGCGGGGAGTCGGGCGCCCCGGGAGAAGGCGCAGCTCCAGACGCTGCCCTGGCAAAGCCGGACTGGGGCGGGAGCCAGGGCCGTGCGGGACGCAGAGGGCGTCCTGTGGAGGCGGGAGCACGGCGCCCAGCAGCCTGGCCACCCGGACACAGGCAAGGTGCAGGGGCCGCACCTGACATTGCACACAGGTGGGCGCCCCATGCAGCCCAGACCCCTGAGGCTGTGCCGGCAGCACCAGCACCGGGGGCCCAAGGCCTTGCCCCGTTGACGTTAAGGGACCCTGTCTGGAGGACTCAGGCTTGGGGGTGCCACAAAGAGCCACAGCAGCCCAGGAGACAGCAAGCCCTGGGCAGGCAGACAAGGAGTGACACTTACTAGACTATTAAATTCCCAGAAGGCTCGCCTGTGCCGCACCCCCGCAGAGGGTCCCAGGGTGGGCTCCCCGGGGAGTGGGAGCACCCCTCGGTCAGCTGGAGGCAGGCGGAGGGCCAGGCCCGAGAGATTCTCTCTCCTTTGGACCATTCTCGCCAACAGCCCATATCGAAAGCTGCTTTTTTATTAATCTGAGAATTTGGTGGCCAAATTTTCTCTCAAAACAATAAGGAAGGCCAACGGCAGGCACCGAACCCGCCCCCACCCTGGAGCAGGCTCTGGGCCTCCCTGCCCGGCCCGGCGGAGTAGGAACCCCAGAGTGCCGGTGCAGGTGGCACTCAAGCAGCAGCCCTCTCAGAGGCCGTGCGGGACAACCCCAGGACGTCACCCCCACCAATGACAGCCTTGCACCCCTGGGCCCCACAATCCGCTCCCAGAATTCCTGCTGCAGGCCTGCCCCCCGCCATGGACAAGCAACCTGCTCTCACAGCTCTCCCCACTGCTGTTGCTTCCTGTTTGTTTGTTTAGGAGACGGGTCTCCCTCTGTCACCCAGGCTGGAGTGCAGTGGTGCAATCACAGCTCACTGCAGCCTCCACCTCCTGGGCTCAGGTGAGCCTCCTGCCTCGGCCTCCTGAGTAGCTGGGACTACAGGTGTGCGCCACCACGCTCAGCTAAGTTTTTAAAAATTTTTTTGTTTAGACAGCGGTCTCCCTCTGTCACCCAGGCTGGCCTTGTGGCATGGGGTGCAAAGTAGGAAAACGGGCAGGACCCGAGTGCCTGTCAAGGGGGGCAGTGGGCGGCTGGGCCCACAGCTCCACGAGCAGCGTGTGCCTGGGGGAGACCATGCGCTCGCCCCGAGGGGGCTCGGTGTGGGCACCGTCCCGGGAGCTTCTCTGCCACCCTTCACATCTGAATGTCCGTCCATGGAAACGTCTTAGCCAAAAAGTGCAAATTTAAAAAAACCACTAAAACAAAAAAATCAAGTAAGCATTTCTAACAACACGATAGGACGTTTATGATGATACAAACAAAAAAAGCAGAGCAGATTCCACAGAGTACGATCTCAGGTATGTGAAACGCTGCACCAAGAAGCGCAGCCGCCGTCACCAAGCGGCCCTGCAGGGCCCAGGGATTTCTGTCATCTTTTCGAAGTATGTTAAAGTAAAAACAAAAAGCCATCCAAAAGAATGGGTGTTAACTTCTTGCAATGGAAGGAAAAAACCCGGGGGAAATGGCAACAGTCCCTCCATCTATAAAAACCCCACACACGAGGCCAGGGGTGCTGGTTTTCGCTGCTCTGTCTTGAATGCCACCTAACGTCTTTGCACTAAGGGTACACAGAAAAGACACATGCCATCGCCCTGGGCGTCCTCAGCCCACGATGGGTCTGGAAGCCCCCGGCCCCCCCGGGAGGAGCAGAGATCGTGGAACCCTGACCCCGCCACCTCGCCTGGGCCGCCCGCCAGGCTCGCAAGCACAGACAGACGGCCTCTGTCCCTGGCCAGGTCACTTCCCAGGGAAGAAACAGGCCCTGTTGCCTCCCGGGCTGACCACCTCACCCAGCCGGGCAGCTGGCACAGACCGCCAGGCCACACCTCTCCCCGCCCAGCCCCTGCTGGCAGGGCCTCAGGACAGCCCGAGGGTAAAATAAAGGGTGCCCGGATAACTGGACACCACATGAAGATTTTCTAGTGTTGTCCCGCGCGGTATTGGGGACGTACACCAAGAAATTGCTGTTTATCTGAAATTGAAATCTGACTGGGCGTCCGGTACTTTTCCTTGCTAGATCTGCGCCTGTCCATGGAGGTCCCTGCGAGCCCAGCTCCCCCTCCAGTGCAGATGCCCCTCCCCAGGCAAGCAGGCCCAACCCCGGCCCACCTGCAGGATGCACCTGGGGTCGCACCCAGAAACCAGAGACCACCTCGCAGTTTCTTCGGGGGGGGGGGGCAGACAGAATCGAGAGGAGTAGCCCTGCTGTCATACCCAAGGGGGGCCCCCCGCCACAGACTCCGCCACAGCACATCTGGCAGTGAAGCCAGGGCCACGGACCAGGGCAGCCCAAGACAACACGCACAACCCTCCGGGTGCCGGGGCCGAGGGACAGGCGTCCTAACCTTTCTGTTGTTCCTCCATCACAGAAAAAGAAAAAAGGGCCACCTCTGCCTGGTACTGCGGGTTCAACCAAGTGGCCGTGGGGTCCAAGCCACTGCACCCTCACGGCACCCCAGAGTGCCTGGGCCACTGAGGCCCCGAGGAGGGGAGCACCGAGGGGTTCAGGGAGGGCTGCGCAGCCTGAGGCAGGACTCCTCCCAAATCTGCTCGGGGTCAGAGAAGCTTCACCTCCAGAGGTGGGGCAGGGAGCCGGCCTCAGTCGAGGACAGCACATCCAGGTGGGCAGGAGGCATACCCTGGGGGAGCCGCCACAGGACACAGGAGGGCAGACAGACAGAGATCCTCTCCACACCACAGGGAAACTGAGGCACGGGACAGTCTGGGGGTAGCCAGGGCCACACCAAGTCCACAGCAGGCAGGCCTGAAGGCCAAGCAACGCAGCCCACTTGCCATGGAGCATGTGAATTGGGGTCCAGGCCTCCCTCCCCACCCCCCATCCCCCCACCTCCCCACCACCCCCTCCAGACTGGGACCAGTCCAAAAATCCACGTGCAGAGGGTCCCTGCTTGAGCCCCCGGGGGCTGGGCACCCTCCGTGCCAGGGTGGGGCTGGAGGCAGGGCCTGGTGAGAAACCAGGGTCCCCGGGGTTGGGAGGCAGAACCAGAAAGTACAGACCCCACCTCACAGAGCCCCTGCACCCCAGGCTGCTCCCTGCGTGTGGAAGCGGTCCACCTGTGTCCACACGGACATGGCAAGGCGCAAAGGTGTGACCGTGGTGAGGGGCTGCAGGCACCATGCCGGTGAGATGGCAGGAGAGGCCCGGAGCCTCTGCTCGGGCGACGACCCATTTCACAGACGGGGACGGCTCTGTGCCCAGGTCACAGGGCTGGCCTGACCAGACCATGCAGGCGTCAAAGGCACCAGAGGCCATGCTCAGTGGAGACGGAGGGTCCTGGGCACTCAGGGTCGGGGGGCCGGCCAGTGGGGGCAGTGAGGACAGAGGCGGCTTCTGGGCCAACCCCACCAGGCAGGTGGGGCAGGGAGGGGCTGGGCCTGGAGTTTACGGGCACAGAGGGGACCAGAGGCCCCGTGACCTGAAGGAGGGGTCTCGGAGTCCCAGAGAGGGCCAGGCTCCGGTGGAATGAGATGCAGGCACACACAAGGCCACCGCACCACCCTGAAACCGTCAACTGAGGACCAGCCAGCCCCCAGGAACCTCCCCACCCCCAACAAACTAGGGCAAGGCCGAGCCACGGGCTCCCCAGGGCCTAAGCAGCAGGAGAAAGGGGGAGAAGCCCCCAAGCCCCGGCCCAGTGGGGCCCTCCTGTCTCTCCCCAACCCTTGCAAAGCAGCTCCCTGGGGGGCTGGGAGGAGGGGGAGGCAGTGAAAAGTTTGGGGTGACTTAGAGGCATGCTTGGGATGATGGCTCCAGCGGAAGACCCCGCAAGGGAACCCTGCTGGGAAGCCGCTGGGCCCAGGCTGCAGGAGGGGCTGGAGGGAACGGGCCCCCGTGGCATCGGGCTCCCCACCCCTGGAGGAGACGCACCCCCGGCCGGGACATGGCGCTGGCCCCCGCGGGGACCCCACACCCTCCACAGCCCCCGAACTCCTGCTCCCTTGCGCCCCCCAAGACCACGTGCTCCTCAAGCTCCCCGCCCCGGGCCAGTCGGGCCCAGCGCCCCCGGCCCGGCCCCGGGGATGCTCCCGCGCCCCCGAGTCCCCCGCCCGCCCCGGCGGGCCGCCCCCGGCCCCAACAGGTGGGCAGAGCCCCCGCCCCCCGCGCCCACCGCCCGCCCGCCCGCCGGGGCCGCCCGAGGGGCCATTTTGGGCAGGGGCGGCTCGGCGGGTGCGGGTGCGGGCGCGGGCGCGGGGCCGGGGACCGGGCCGGGCCGGCGGCGGCCCGCGGCGCATAAAGGCGGACGCGGCCTTACCTCCGACCCTGTACATGTTGGCGGCCATGTCCGGGCCGGGGCGGCGGAGGGCCGCGGGGCGGCGGCGCCGGGCGCGGGCGGCCGGGAAAATGGAGGCGCGATGGCGGGGGCGGGCGCGGGGCTTAAAGGGGCCGCTGCTGCCGCCGCCGCCGCCGCCGAGGCCGCCGAGGCCGCGCAGGGACGGGAGGGCCGCGGCGCGGGCGGGAGAGGAAGAGGAGGAGCGGCCGCGGGCGGGGAGGGGCCTCGGGCGCCGCCGCCCACCGCGCGGGCCGTTACCCGACCCCGCGCCGCCGCCCGCGCGCCCCTGCCCGGCGGGCTCCCCGCGCCCCGGGCCTCCCGTCACCCTCCACGGGGCCTCCCCGCGCCCCTTCCCTGGTGGGCGCGCCCGGAGTCCCCGTAACCCTCCCAAGCGCCCGGGGGTGGGGGCACCTCCACAGGGCCTCTCCCTCCTGAGCCCTCCCTGCGCCCCTCCGAGGACCCTCCCCTCGCTCCCCAAGGGGCCTGCCTGGGTGCCCAGCCTGTCAGCGGCTCCTGAGGCCCACCCCACACCTCCCTTCCAGGCCTAACCTTTGCCACCCCGCACAAGGTGGACGGTGTCCCCGCCCCCACGTCATCCCTGGCTGTGGGCCTCCCAGAACTGTGACCTGGTGAGAGGGCCACCTCCGAGGTGCCCCTGAGGCTGGAGTGCAGCAGGCCTGCTGGCCCCAGCCCAGACACACCAGGTGGAGCGCTGGGAGGGCTGTGTCTTGTCTGCGGTGAGGCACCTGCCATGTGTAAGTCTGTGTTTGCTTTTGTGCTTATCAAGGTCTAAGGAGAGTGAAGGGTCCAGCAGCCCAGATGCCCCGTCGGGAACAGGAGAGGACGCGGCGTCCCGGATGGTCCCAGCCAGAGTTTGGAGGCAGGTTTGCTATCAGCGTCCCGGGAGGCGTCCTGGGGGCTCCAGGTTGCTGGTCTGTGCAGCACCCAGGTGACTGCCTGGTGTGGCCACATGGAGGTTTGTGGCTGAGGATGCTGCTGTCCAGTTAGAGGGAGGTCCCTGTGGGACATGGGGGGGCAGGCAGGGCAGCTGGAGCGCAGGAGAGAGCCCAGGGCTGCAGTGCAGGCTGGGGGCAGGTGGGGTGGCGCACTGAGGAACCGCCCCGCCGTGCTCCACACCAGACCCTGGCGAGGTGGGCAGGAGACCAGCGCACGTGCTGGATGGAAGCTCGGTGGGGACCCAGGAGGGCTGTGGCCACAGCCTCGTGCTGCAGACCACACTAAAAAGGGAGTCCCTCCTGGTGAGCAGGGGACCGGGGGCAGAGGGTCCCCGGAACGGGTCATGTTTGCTCGAGATGGCAGGGGAAGAGGAGAGAGAGCAGCTCACGTCCAGGAGAGGCTGATGACGCACAGGCAGAGTTTCCCCAAGAAGGGCCTCTCTCCCTCCCGCTTGGCCCCGTCCTTAACCTGGGCCTACGTCTGTCTCCGCTTCCGGAATGAAGCCATAGCATGAGATCTCCCACCAACACCTAACAAACTCACCAAAGAGTGAGGCAGAAATGCCGAAAGACGCCCAGGCGGCTGTTAGGTATGGAGAGAACATAGAGACTTCATGCCTGTAGTGTCTGCTTCTGCCTCCATCCTTGAAACAGGACAGGCCTCAACCTGAGTGCCCGACCACATCACGAGACATCCCGGCAACGTGAGGACCCTCCCCTGCCCCCAGCCTGGAGAGAAGCCCACCGAAGGACTGGTCCGTGGGGCGTGGGAGAGGAGCGCTAGCCGCTGGAGCGCGGGCGGGCAGGGCTGACCTGAGGGAAGCAGGCGTGGGGTCCAGTGTCCCAGGGAGGTGCTCCCAACACCTCGCTAGTCCCCACAAGCGTGAAGACATGGCCCTCACAAAGCAGAGTGATGTAAGTCACAAAAAAGAAAAAACTGAGAAGAATTCATCCATGTAGTAGCAGAGTGAACAGGAGTGACTTGCAGAGAAGTCGCATGCTGACCACACCTGACAACAGAAAAACTGGGGTCAGGGAGGGCGTGTGGGCCGATGAAAAACCCAGAATAGAAGAAAACACAACTGAAGAAACAGAAGACAACTCCACAGGAGTGCAGTAAGTTCTAGGGTCTTAAGAGGAACATGCTAGACGATAAAATCACAGAATGGGGGGAAGATTCCAGAGCCAAGGAAACACACTAAGGATCAAAATCACACCTTCCCCGGAATAAGTCAGCAACAGCAAGGGGCAGAATATCAAATTACTAAGAGTGGAAAGGCTTGAGATAATTTCAGGGCAAGACAAAGGGATTAAAGCAATAATTTATTCATTCAACTATTATTTGCTAAACACCCACTTCAAGACACACACCGTTTTAGTAAGGAGACAAAGTCTGCCCGCAGATAGTTTACAATCTAACAGGGAAGGGAGAGACAATAAATGAATAATATATATAGTCATGAGTTGTTAAGTGCTTTGCAGACAAAATTGGCCAGGCATGGTGGTGGCACCTGCAGTTCCAGCTACTCGGGAGGCTGAGGCAGGAGGATCACTTGAGCCCAGGAGTTTGAGGTTGCAGTGAGCTGTGATGACGCCACTGCATTCTTGCCCAGGCAACAGGGCGACACTGTCTCAAAATAAAAGCAGGTTCTCACGCAAGTCTAGCAGCCTCAGGGAAACATTTTTAAACATGCAAGAACCTAAGAAGTAAAATTCTTTTAAAAATTTTAAAACTGACCTTAAGTCTAGCCGACAAAGATGTAAATCCAAACGAAGACTTTGGTCTAAGTACTGGCAGTGGGCGCACCGCACAGCCACGGCCGGGGCCGAAGGGGAGTGCGCAGGTCGCAGGGCGGAAGGTCCCCGTCAACCTTCCCGAGGAGAATGACGCGTGTGGGCGGCGTAGGTGCAGGTGCTCCCGGTTCGGGTTCAGAGCCAGCGTCGGGCACTGCTGTCCGCAGCGAAGCTGAAAACAACTGACGCCTCTCAGCGTCTTTGTGATTTCTAAAAACAGTCGTAGGACAATCTTAAATTTGGGGTAAAGAAGCATTCATCTGATTTCAGCAATAATTTTTTGTCTCAAATATTTTAAAATTTCTAAGGAGTAGCTCTACACTTATTTCTGTGTTTCCATATGTCCTTTCATGCCTGCATATCCACTTAGAAATATCTGGAATGACTTACGCCAAATGTTAACAGCTGTTAGTTCAGTGATCAGATTGTGGGCGAGTTTTTAAAAACCGCGTTCTTTCTTGTACTGCAAGTATCTTTGCAAAGCCAATGAAGTCATTTCTTTAAATGGGGGCCGTGCTGGGCACCGTTGGGTGGCACTCAGGAAGGCCACGAAGTACGTCTCCCAGGCACCGGCCAGTCCTCCATGGCCAAGCTGCCCCCGCCAAGGTCTCTGAGCTGCCGGCCCCTTCCTGCTTGAGGTGTCGGAGCTGGCCAGCGTCACAAGCTGGGAAGGGTGCCGGGGGCTGGGAAGACACACGGCCAGCCCTGGGCGAGCCTGTGAGCGGGACGCTGCCCCCTTGCACCCCACTGCCCCTGCCCCACGGGAGCACTGGAGCCCCTCCCCTTTGCAGGGCACCCTTGAGTCCCGGGAGGCCAGCTGTGTGCAGAGTGGGGAGGGACTCACCTGTCGGGGAGACAGTGAAGGTGTGCACGGTTCAGATGCATGGTGGTCACACTGCAGTGTCCGCTGGCAGTGGAGGCTGGGTTGAGTCCTGCCACGTGGGGGCTGTGGGACTCTGGAGGGTCCCCACGGCTGCTCCCAGGGCCCTTCCCACTCCCACGCCTGCTTCCCCAGCCTCTCCTTGAGTTCACGGGCCTCAGCGACCCCCCGGGACGAGCCCACCCTGTCTGCTGTGCAGATCCCCCCAGGGGTTTTGCAGTGGGGGCACCATTGACATCAGGGCCAGGTCATTGCGGGACGGGGGTGCTGCCCCGCGCACGGTGGGTCTCGAGCAGCACCCCAGTCTCTACCCACGGGACGACAGCAGCGCCCGGGGGAAGGCAGAGTGCTCTCTCCCCAGGGGTGTCCTCATCTTAATCCGAAAACCTGTGGACCAGCTCGGTTACGTGGAGGAAGGTAATTAGAGTGGCAGACCCGTTGACCACAAAACAGGGATAGTGTCCTGCGTTACCTGGTAGGCCCAGTGTAATCACAAGGGTCCTTACATGTGGAAGAGGGAGGCAGAGGAGGAGGTGGGGGTTCAGAAGCAGGGCCCGAGGTGCCCCGCCGCGCGGAGCCAAGGCATGCGGACCGCTGCCTGATGCTGGAAAGACCAGGGGAAGGGGTTCTGCCCTGGAGCCTCCAGGAGCACAGCGCTGCCAGCTCCGCCGCAGCCCAGGAGACCCCGCTCGGACTTCTGCCTCCTGCTGCGAGGCCCGTTCCTATGCCCGAGCCTAAGTTCCGTGGGACCCTTTCTCCACGGACAGGGCGGGAGCCTAGGGGGTGCTGCGGGCATTGTTCCTAACAGCCGTGGACCCGGGCTGGGGACAGGCAGCAACTGAGAGCTGCACAGCTCTGCACACCCCCTGGCAACTGTTTCCACTTCAGCCCCCACTCTGCACCAGGAGGCCTGGGAGAGGGAAGACTCACCTGCAGCTTCCTGCCAGCCTAGAGCCAGGCCCAGAGCACCCCACCCCCACCCATCAGCAGCGGCCTCTGAGGAGGGGGCCAGGGTCCGGAGGGCCCCCAGGGCTGCCCTCCACCACCCTCTGGACCCTGAGAAGTGCAGAGGATCCCTAGGGGAACAGAACTAAGTTCAGGGGACTCCAGAGAGGATCGGGGCAGGGGGGCACCTAGCCGTGTGATCTTGAAGGCTTCCTGGAGGAGAGGGGAACTTCACTGAGTCTTACAGAAAGGAGGGGGAGGGAGGCAGGAGCAGAGGAGTCAAGTGTGCAGGGGCAGCAGGTGGCCGGCAGGATGGTCAGGTCTGCATCAGCCACAAGCTCTGGGAGGGAGCCAGGCTGGTGCCATCTTGCTGGTGCGTATGGAGTCCCCATGGCTGTGCAGACCTGGTTCCTGCTCTTGCCCAGGGCTTGGGGGAGATGGATTCATCTTGCCCTAAAGCCCCCACCCAGCCCTCCCCACAGAAGCCCAGTCAGGGATCTAACAGTCGCCGAGTCCAGGGCGCTTCACCCACCCTCAGCCCCACTGCAGTCCTGCCTGCTCCCACCCCCTGAGGGCTGGGGCCTGTGACCACCCTCGTCCCTCACCCCATCCCAGTCCCCCTCCAACTTGGCCTGCCCGGAATGCAGCCCTGCCGGCTTGAGAAAAAGGCAGTCACCACCGCAGGCCTGGGGCCGGGGGGCCACTTCCCCAGCCAGCTCCCCACAGCTGCCCCGGGCCCTCTGCCCACTGCCTTCTTGGCCCTTGTCACCACCAAGTCTCCACGGCACCTCCCTCTCTGGACCCCTCACTCCTGCCACTCCCACCGCTGCACCCCACTGGCTCATGCATGCCCATCTGGGCCTTCAGAGGCAGGACCCAATGGGACCCCGCAGTGCCCATGACATGGAAACACCCGACCCCTGGGGACCTCTGGCCTCAGCCCATAGCTTGGCCTCAAGCGGGCAGGTCCCCAGCGTCCCAGGGGAGCCCTTGCCCCAGCCGCCAAAGGAGCCAAGTCCTGAGCCAGCACTGTTTGGACGCCAGTGCACCCCAGTCAGGCCCAGGTGGCTGCAGCCCCCCCAGCAGCCTCCTCAGGCCAGCCTGGGGCAGGGCAGCCCCCCATGCCCCCTGGTCAAGCCTCCAAGGCCTCAGGAGGGGGCAGCTGGCCTGAGAGGGGTCCTGGGCCTGCTTCTCACTGGTGGGTGGGCCATGACCCCCTGGCAGGGCACGCAGAGGCCCCTCACCCCCATCCTGCCGGTGGACCCCCAAGGAAAGGCGCTGGAGGACAGACACTGGGTTGAGTCGGTTCTTAAGAGGGAGGCGACCTCGAAGTCGCCTTGCGCCAGAAAGCTGCGCTCCGGGACAGGAAGGCGCGGAAGGCGCTGATGGACTCTGCGGAGTCCGGTGGGTGGGAGAAGAGCACGTCCCTGTCCACGTCCTCAGACACCAGCTGGGCCACGATCTGCATGATGTCCTGCGGGCGACCGCAGGGTCAGGGAGCCGCGGGAGCCGCGGGCGCAGGGAAGGGACGGTTCCAGATGGGGCTGAGGCCCGCGGCCTGCTCACCCTGCCGCAGGAGGGGGTCCCGTCGCCCGGCCTCTCCGGGCCGCCCAGCATGGCCAGCCGCCGGCGCTCGTCGATGCTGACGCTCCAGTGGCGGCCCGGGCGCTGGCGCTCCGGTGGCTCCCACACCTGCGGGGACAGGGCACCGGGTCGCGTTTGGCCACCGGGCCTGTGCCCCTGCGCCGCCGCCTCCCAGCACCCGCCGCCCCTCTGCGCTCTCCGCGCGCCCGGCAGGCGTGGGGCGCCGCCTCCCCTGCGCGCTCCGCAAGCTCCCAGCGGGGCCGGTGGCCCTGTGGCCCCTGTGGCTTTGCGCAGTGGCTCTGCGCCCGGACCGCGCCCGCCGGCACCTGCCCGCACCTGCCCGCTTCGCTGCGCAGCCCGTATGCCCCGCTGCGAGGCCGAACAGCGGGCGCCCAGGCGTGGGGCGCACTGGGGGAGGGGGGAGGCGGGAGGCTGAAAGGCAGGACTCAGGGGTCAAATCCACGCCTCCCTCCTCCCCAAGCCCCCTCTAAAATGATCACAAATAGATTTAGGGAAAAAATAATGCTCATTAATCCATTAGGATAAAAGACCAGGCTCCAGTGCAGGAGGGCGGCACCAGCAGGGTACAGGGGAATGGGAGGCGGGGGTCCCAGGAACGCCAGAACCAGGTGGGGCCAGGATGACCTCCTCCCGGAGGTGGAACTTCTCAGGCGGCTGGCTGTGAACGTCCCTCCAGACTCTTGCAGGCCAGAAGCCCCCAGTACTGCTACCTCCCACCCAGCTGCAAGGGGCTGTAATGCTAAAAGTAGGGGATTCATACAAACTCAAAGTTTAGTCCCATTCCCAAAACAATTACAAATAGAATTATCATGCAATCCCGCAATCCCACTTCTGGGTATTTACAGACCCCAGAGAACTGAAAGCACCTAACCAAAGTGTCACTCAAGTGTAGGGGCAGAATAAAGACACTGTCACGTCTTTAGAGTCTTTAAAATCTCGAAAATTTTAACATCCTCTGAACCCTTTCAGAGGAAGCTGCTAGATGATGTCTCCCTCCAAAAAAAGGCAGTAAACCGAGAAACAACTAGGGCCCAGGAAACGGGATCCTGCATGCAGAGGGCAGGCAGGAGGGCAGGCAGGGCAGGCCTCTCAGTGGCTGTGTGGGCAGCAGGAGGCTCGGGGCTCCAGGGGGGTCACTACCCAGAGAAAAGCAGAGCTTCCAGGTGACCCGACATGCTTAGGCCTGTGAGAGGAGTGTCACAGATTTGTTGGAAAGTTTGGGAAAGAACTCATAATCACAGGAAAAGAGGGCCAGGCGCAGTGGCTCACGCCTGTAATCCAAGCACCTTGGGAGGCCGAGGCAGACGACCACCTGAGGTCAGGAGTTCAAGACCAGCGTGAGCAACATAGCAAGACCCCGTATCCACAGAAAATACAAAAATCAGCTGGGTGTTATGGCACGGGCCCATAGTCCCAGCCACTCAGGAGGCTGAGGCAAGAGGATCGCCTGAGCCCAGGAGTTGGAGGCTGCTGTGAGCTGTGATCACACAGCTGGGCAACACAGCAAGACCTTCTCAAAAAGAAAAGAGAAGAGAAGGGAGAAAATGAGGCGGGGAAGGGAGACAATGATAACCTCCATGAAAAACAAAAAGCCGCATAAGGACACATGGTGACAGCATGGTGCACGTCTCAGCTGTGGACAGTGCCACACAGTCGCTACAAAGCCAGTGCCGGGAGCAGATTTGATGAAAATATGGCAGAGCTCTGCGGGAGCACAGGAAAGGGAAGCGTGTGGTGGGAGGTGAGGGTGCTCAGCCGCGGTGTCTGGCGTGGGACGCGGGATGAAGTCGAGGAGTAACAGCATGAGCGCGACGGCTTCTTTTAACTAAACGTGCAGTGGGAACACCTGCGGCAGCCGGGCGTGGTGGGCTCCCGGGATGCTGCTCTAAGTTCTGCACGCACACGTTTTAATAAGAGTGACACAGAACTTAAGAAATCGAGACTTGAGTGAGAAGTGAGAGTGACCTGATAGACACGGGAGACCTTGCACAGAACCCTAACCCACCGAGAGTCCGTGTTCTCACCAAACAGTGGACCACGCACACAAACTGGCCACGCGTCAGGCCACACGCAAAACAGATTGCCGACACACGGCAGGTACCCAAACACCTGGTTCTGCAACTGCAAAGCGATGCGATTAAAAATTAATAACAAACGGACAACAAACACGCCTATTGACATGACATTCCACAACACCCTTCTAATTAACTGCTGAGTGAAAAAGAAAATCAAGACTGAGATGCCAATTTATTTAGAAACGTGCAACAGTGAGGTCCCGAACCCCAGGTGAAGTCAATCTACAGCTTCAAGCGCATCATTAGAGCAAAGCCCAAAACAATGACCAAGCAAATCACTGGAGAAGCCAGAAAAATAAAAGAAATTCACTGAAAGCTTAAAGATAGAATTAGGAAAGATTAATGAATACATTAGAATGAAAAAAAGTGAGTAAGGATCACAAATGAGTTCTCTGAAAAACCAATAAAACAGACTTGATCCTTTCCTTCCATTCTTCCCAACTCCAAGCAGATCCATCAGTGTCAGGTTTTTTTTTGTTTTGTTTTGTTTTGAGACAGAGTCTTGCTCTGCTGCCCGGGCTAGAGTGCCGTGGCATCAGCCTAGCTCACAGCAACCTGAAACTCCTGGGCTCAAGTGATCCTCCTGCCTCAGCCTCCCGAGTAGCTGGGATTACAGGCATGCGCCACCATGCCCGGCTAATTTTTTCTATATTTTTAGTTGTCCAGCTAATTTCTTTCTATTTTTTTAGTAGAGACAGGGTCTTGCTCTTGCTCAGGCTGGTCTCAAACTCCTGAGCTCAAACGATCCACCCACCTCGGCCTCCCAGAGTGCTAGGATTACAGGTGTGAGCCACCGCGCCCAGCCCATCCGTGTTGTTTTTGCCAACTTTTTCATGTTTAGCATCCATTTACTGTCTTTCTTTTAGGACCTGCAAGTCCATAGACTTTATCCCTTTTCTATTCAGTTTCCAAAATAGTTTTCTCTTTGCTTTTAAGCATCTCCTCCTAGATTCTGGCCAGTAAATATCTGAATGTTATAAATATTACAAGTGTTTTCTTCTAGACTGTTGTTTAACATTTTTGTGTCTTTGCACCAAACTTACAAAAATTCCGCAGTCAGATTTGTCAGGCTTTTCCTTCAAGGATTTTGTGTTTGGCATAAGAAAGGCATTTCTCACTCCCAGATTCTAAATGTTGCTCTTGTACATTCTCCCAGTGCTTCCGGGGTTTGGGTTTAAAATTTAGTGTGTGTGAGCTTGTGCGCGTTGTGAGAGGTGGGGCTGCACTCTACCGCCTTGTGCGTGCACAGCCATTACCCAACACCATCTGAGAGGTCCGTTCCCCCCTGCGTGGAAATGCCATGCTCAGCATAAACGAAATCCCAACATTTGTGCAAGGGGCGATTTCTGGACTACTTGTCCTAGGTTGTGGATGTGTTTGCTACCTTCTGTCTCAACACGACACAATTTTAATTGCCAGAACCTAGAGCAGAGCTTTTCAAAAGTGTTGCATTGGCTCCTTTTCCAAGTAATATTTAAAAATCTTTATTTTTTCAGATATTTTTTATGAAAATATTAGCAATATATTGTTTACTTTTGCATGTCTTTGAACTCTGAATAAACAAAGCCACATGGCATAATTCTGTCACTTGCCTATTTCACTCCAGGACAGCCCATCAGACCCGCACTTGCTGTGCATGCAGCAGGCGGCCACGTGGTCCAATTCCACAATCCCAGGCAAGCCTGCTGAGGTTGACAGCAAAGCACGACGTGAACTGACGCAAGGCTTTTCAGTATCCACCTCCGCCCCCAGGCTGCACTGTTCCCACGTTCCATTCTGCACACGTTCATGCTCGCGTGCTGGACGGGTTGTTTTCATCACTCTGACGATGCCTTTTAACCAGCACACTCGGTCCATTTCCATTTGTTGAATTAAAGGACATACTGGTAATTCTATCTGCTGCCTCCCCCCGCGCTGTTTGTCTCGCCTGCCTTACGTGTCCTCCTCTGTCCTCTCCCGCTTTCTTCTGGACCGATCGCGTGGTGTTTCTATCCCGCTCTCCCCACCACTGTTCAAGGGTGGTTCCCGTTCTGTTCTTTGGTGTCATCACAACATGCGTGCAAACCCACCAAAGCCTCAAGTTGACAAACATCTCCATCCTCTTCTCAAAGAACACAAAGAAGTGAGGCCCCTTTAGCTCACTCGCAGGCACCGTTCTGACATCATACCCCTGCAAGGGTACGCTGACTCCATCCCCGCTTCTCTGCAGGCGAGAGGCGCCCAGTGGCCGCCTGTACCCGTCCATGTCAGTTCCAGTTTACCCACGCACTTCCCTCCTTTGCACCCTTCATTGCGTATCCATTTCAGACCTTCTGACATCACTTTTGTGTTGTTTGAGGTCTGCTCTTCAAAATTGAGGCGAGTCTGCAGGGGGGGAAATTCTCTTTTGTTAGTTATCATTTTTTAAATGTATTTATTTAGCCCTCTTCGTAAAAGATGTTTTTGCTGGGTATAACATTCAGGGTTGACCATGATTCTCTCAGCACTCATGTGTGTATCATTCTCTTCTAACAGCTTCCACAGCCGTTCATGAGGAGGCACTTGCCAGGCTCACTCTTGTTCCTTTGACGGTTCTCTGTCCTTCCTCTCTCATTGCTTCTGAGATCTTTGTCCCTGGCATTCTGCAATTTCACTATGATGGGTCTAGGTGGATAATCCTCTTACCTGTCCTGCTTAGGATCTGCTGGGCCCTCAAGACTACAGTCTAAATTACTGCCTATGGTAGCCAGCCTCCAAGATGGCACCCAGTGACTCCCACCTCCTGGTGGTCCTGGCCTTGTGCTGTCCCTCCCACATTAAATAGGGATGACCAGTGTAGCCAGAACACTGCAGAAATGACGGAGTGCGCGGCTTCCAAGGCCAAGTCACGGGAGCCATTGCAGCTTGTCACTCTCTCCACTCACTCACCCTGGAGGATGCCAGCCCCGTGTTGAGGATACTCCAGCTTCCCCTGGTGAGGAGCTGAGACTTCCCGCCAGCATCCAGCACTGACTTGCCGGCCACATGAGTGAGCCACTGTGGAACCAGTCTCCAGCCTTACTTGAGCTTTCAGATGACTGTCACTCGGACATCGTGATTATAACCTCCTGAGACTCCCCAAGCCACAGCCAACCAGCTAAGCAGCTACCAAATTCCTGACCTATGAAAACTGAGATAAAAATCCTTATTATTCTTTTAAGCTGCTAAGCTTTGGGGAAATTTGTTATGTAGCAATGGATAACTAATACATTTCCAGAACACTACATTTAGAATAAAATTTTCAAGATTCATGAAAAGTTTATTTTTTAAAAAATAGAGACTGCACTGAATTGCATGTGGGAAACCTGGCAGGTTTAAAACATTACATCTGCCCAAACAATAATATGGTACACGTTTCCAAGAGGTGTTATATATGTTATTCAGCAACATTTTTATAGTGTTCTTCATATAGGTATTAACAAGCACACACTCATTTCTAAGGACATCATAATTTCTGTGCCTAAAGTGAATGGGATCATTTTTCCATTCCATTCTCTGGTTAGTTACATTTAGTGTATTAAAAAACTATTAAGTTTTTAATGGTAACTACATCCAAACTCCCACTTTTATTCATGTTCCTATTTTTTTAATCGGCTTAAGTAGATTTTCTAGGTAGACATTAGCTGCAGGTAGCAATCACTTTAAGTTTTGAGACATTTATGCCACATTTCATTTTCTCGGCTTCCTGTAAGGCTCTCGTTTCCAGCATAGTGTTTAATCGTCACGGTGATGCTACGCGCACCTGTCTGCTCCCTGCACCTGATGAAAACATGCCCAGTGACGCACACTGTGTGCTCCAGAGCCCCCCTCGTCAGGTCACCGAGATGTCCATCTCTCACTGCCTTATCTGGAATCTAGACTTTTGCATTTCTTTTGTTTTTAAGGAGAGATACTGGAATTTATTAACAATATTTTTCAACATCTATTGAGATAATCACATGGTTTTCCACCTTTTGTTAATGAACTTTATTTAGAGATTTCCAAATTCCTTCATCTTTGGTTACAACTTTCTTTTATTTATATACAACTTCATTTATTCAATGTATAGTCTTGGAGCACTTAGTAGGTGCCAGGCGGTGTCCTAAGCACTGGGGACAGAGCTGTGAGCGACTGAGACAGGTTCCTGCTCCTGGCAGGTGTGCACGTGCCTGGGAGGCCACCATCCGGTTGGGAGTTCAGCCCTTCAGATGCCGCTAGACGCGCTTTACTATGTATTCACATTTGCAACCTGGGCACGCTGTTTTCTTTTCCCCTTTTCTCCTGTCCTCCTCTCCCTCAGCACTGGTGTTAGGGTGATGCCACTGCCACACAGGAAGTGGCTCAGGGCAGCTCAAGCCTCGTCAGTGGGGTGCTTATTTCCTCCTTGTTGGGAGTGCCCACCTGCACTTTCACCTGGGCACCCACACTTTTTAGGGAAGACCTAGGACCACTTTAGAGTTTCTTTTGTTGTTATTGGTTGCTTGAGGTTTTTTGGGTTTTTTTAAATCAAACTTGGTAATACAAATGCAGACATTCACTTTTTGGGGTCTTTATCCCCAGCATTGTGACATTTCACAGTGAAAGGCCCGTTCTGTCCTCACGCTAGGGACCCTGCAGTGTTCTCCCTGCAGCACCGGGTCATCCCTTGTTTCTCCCGCCGTTTTGTTCCCCTCTCTCCACTGCGGAGGTTTCTTCTAAGCTTATCATTTTCTCTCCTACTTTCCATTTTCCAGGTGATTTCCTTAACTTCATATTCCAACCCTTTACTGAACATTCCATTGCTGCTATGTTTCTTTTTTAAGAGCTCTTTTAAAACTTTTCCAGATGTTCCTTTTTACACAGAACCCTTCCCTTGTTTTATGAATGGAACGTCTTCCTTTTCCTTCTCGGAGGATTTCACTCTCATGTTCTGGAGGGATTTCTTCCCTTCCTTACCTGTCCCTTCCGTCTCCAGGTCCTTGCTCTGTGGTCACAGGAAACGGGAGAAGCCACAGTGCTGCCGGAAGCTCCACGGACTGGGCGCGGCCTGTTGAATGTGATTTGATGCGGGCGGGGGCAGTGGGCAGGGCTGCATCTTGGGAACTGACCTCCAGTGTCTTCAGGTCTTTCCTCTGGGACCAGTCGCGTTCCGAGACAGCTGTCCGTGCACCTCTTCCTGAGAAGCAGCCGGGTCCAGGGGCCAACGTCATCGTTTTGCAGTTGGATTTCCATTCCTCCAGCATCACTGGCTGACCATCAGATGGCCCTGCCACACTCATCTACTCTTTTTGTTGTTCAGAGACAGAGTCTCACTCTGTCACCCAGGCTGGAGCACAGTAGCATGATCACAGCTCACTGCAGCCCCGCTTCTCTTGACTTTGCTAATGGTGTGTGTGTTGCCTCAGTAGTTGTTTTCACACGGGGCTAAATGTATCCATCTTTTCTTTTTATGGCTTGGTTCAAAAGGCCACTGCTACCCTATGGTTATAAAGGAATTTGCCTAGTGTTTCTTCTGGTACTTTTATGGTTTTATTTTTCTATAAACTTTTTTTTTTTTTTTTTTTTTTTGAGACAGAGTCTCACTCTGTTGCCTGGGCTAGAGTGCCGTGGCGTCAGCGTAGCTCACAGCAACCTCCAACTCCTGGGCTCAAGCGAACCTCCTGCCTCAGCCTCCCGAGTAGCTGGGACTACAGGCCTGTGCCACCATGTCCGGCTAAGTTTTTCTATATATTTTTAGTTGTCAGGCTAATTTCTTTCTATTTTTAGTGGAGATGGCATCTCACTCTTGCTCAGGCTGGTCTCGAACTCCTGAGCTCAAACGATCCTCCCACCTCGGCCTCCCAGAGTGCTAGGATTACAGGGGTGAGCCACCGCACAGGCCTTGCTTGTTTTTCCTTGATCTTTGACCAGTTTGCTGGATGGAAAGAGAAGATGAGCTTTTATTGTGATTATACTGAACTGCGGATGCCTGTGGGAGAACTGGCCATGCTGGTGAGTACTCCTCTCCAAGAACACAGTGTCTCTACACGTTGTTCGAGTCTCTCTGTAATTCTTTGGGGGTGTTTTAAAGTTTCCCTCAAACAGGTTTTGTGTATTAAGTTTATTCCTGCTGTCAAGTGCAGACTGGCCTTTTCCATTTGTTTACCTTCCAGCCTGTCATTTATACCATACGACCTACTGATTCCGGTGCAGTCACCGGTGCCCTCTCCCCGACCCGTCTGTGGATGGATCCCAGGCGATCATCCTGGAGGGATAGAGACAGACGGCTGCATCGTCTCCAAGTGGTGCTGGCAACTGTCTGGCGCCCCTGGGCTGCTCATTCATATTTAAAGGGGGTTAGCACGAGGCCGGGCGGCGTGCTTGATGGCTGCTCCTGCCGGCTCCCACCGGGGCTCCCACCGCGGCTCAGAGGTGGCCTCCTCTGCTCCGTCCCCTGTGGTCGCACCTCATGTTGGCTGAGCTCTTTCCCAGTTCTCCGTCCTGTGGTTCCTGCCATCTTACGAGCCTGTGGTCACCTCGGCAGGACTGTCAGGAAGCACAAGTGCCCACGGCTGGAGCTCACCTCCCTGCTCCAGGCTGGACAGTGGTCTCCTCCTTGGCCTCAGCCCAGGCCATTGAGCGCTGGAAGCATGTGTCTGCCGCCATGTGGCACAGACAAGCTCATCTCTCCTGGGCTCAGGCTGGGAAGGGGGAGGGACAAAGGACTTATGTTAGCCAGGTCAAGGGCTCCCTGGGAGGTGACACCTGAGAAGGGGCTGTGGGAAGATCTGGAGAAGAGCATCCCATGCCAAGGGGGTGACAAGGTGGACAAAGAGAAAAAACACCACGCAGGATAAGGTCAGAGAGAGGATAACCCAGTGCATCCCTTAGGACCACAGCCAGCAGCTGACATGTCCCCCATGGGCTGGAGGGCAGAGAGGGAGGAAGCAGAGGAATGTCACACAGGGGACCAATGCCCACAGGTGCCAATTCCCTGTCCTCAAACCAGAAATCTGCACGTCAGCAAACACACATCAATGCCCCCTTCCCACCCTCAGCCACCAACCGCTCCCCTCTACTGCCCACCACCCCACTGGGTCCTTCACCCCCGCTGTCCTGCCTCCCAGCTTGTCCTCCACTCCCCCATTACCCGTAGCCCCCCGTCCATCTCTTAGGACTGCAAATGTGGCCCAGCGGCCCCTGCCTAAGAGCCATGGGGTCGCTGCGTACCTGCAGAGTGTGGGTCACAGGGCCCTGCAGCTCTTCCCCACCCCCGGCCAGAATGGAAGCCCTGTACCCGTCCCTCCTCCTGAGCAGCCCTCGCCCCTGACATGTGCCACGTGTGTGCGTAGTCTGGATCGCCTATCATGAGACGTAGGCCTCACAAAAGCTGTGGGGTCTGCTGATTTGGTCTCCACTGGTGTCCCCAGCACTCGGCACCCTTGTAGGGGCTTAAGGGCATGTGGGCCTGAAGGACGTGACTGGGAAGGCACAAGATGGCCGTGGCAGGCAGCTCTGGGAGCCTGCTTTCTTTCCCCACTGCATTTTTACGTAAATCTGTGACCTCAGCAAACATACCTGCAGATAGACACACACCTGAGTGTGTGGCCCGACACCTCCCCACGCTGACCTGACTGCAGGACCAGCACCCAGACCCAGGAGGCCCACCAGTGCCCAGGAGCCCTCGGGTTCAACTCATCACAGCCCAAACTCATCTTTGAACCTCCCAAAAGTGGAACCACACAGGTGGGAGTCAGGCTTCCTTTGCTCATGGAGTGTCCCCTAGGGCTGCGGCGGCCGTGTCTGTCCCCTCTCATCACTGCCGTGGAGCAAGCTGCTTCCAGTTTGGGGCCGTCATAAGCAGAGCTCCTATGAGGGCTCTGGTCATGACTCTCACTGACAAATCCTCCTGACAGCTGACCGACCTGGCTGGGAGGGTTTTGTTTTCTGTCCCTCTATGGCGAGGGTGGTGAGCACTGTGACTGGGCCCAGGGCAGGGCTGAGGCAGGTGTGCCCTGCACCCTCTTCCTGGCCTCGGGTGGCCCTCTGCACGCGCAGCAGAGGCAGGTGACCCACAGGACTGAGAGGCAAGAGAGATGCAGGTCCACCTGGCTCATCCAGGGCCACGGGGCAGACAGCCCCTCCCAGGTGCAGTGTCTGCCTCTCATGAGTCCCGATTCAGCCTTCCCCTGAGGCCCAAGAGGCCCCTTCTCCACAGCCACCACAACCAGCCCCCCCCCAATGCCAGCTCCTGGGGTTTCCAGACAGGAGCCTCAGGTGGGGTGAAGAGGGGAGGGTGGCCTTGGCTGGGGCTTCCTTCTGCTTACCCAGTCCTGGGTCTGCAGTCCCTGCTGAGTGCTGCTCTGGGCACTGGGCTGGCCCCGGGTGGCTGTCGGGCCCAGTGGGGGAAAGGGCTGCCTGTGCTCTTGGGACAGCTGCGCCTCCGCTGTCTTTCTCTGGGAAGGCAGCTCCTGGCCATCCATCGCTACCCCTAGCAGGCAGCTTGTCTGCACCTCCGGGGCTCTGGGGGAAGGAGCAGGACCGGGCGCGCGCCCTGGGCAGAGGGCGGAAGCGGGGTACACAGGCACTGACTGGTGGGCGTCGGGCCAGTGAGCCCCGCGGCCGGCCCCTGTGGCCAGCGTGGTTACCCCAGCTCCCACTGCCCCTGCCCGCTCAGCCTCTCCCAGGACTCCCTGGCTCCCTGCGCGGCCGGCCCCTCGGCCCACACCGCGGGTACGTCGCAGGACCCTGCGGGGCTCGGCGCAGGGGTGCGCGGGCGAGCGAGAGGTTGTTCCCGACCCCTGTGACCTCACCTCGACGCGGCCAGACCACGGCCCACGGCCCCGGGACGAACCCCTGGGGCCCGCCCTCTGCGGGGTCTAACCGGGGAGGGAGGAAGCGGGACACGCGGGGTCCCGAGGCGGGGCGGGGTCCGCTGTGGGCGCCGGGCAAGCCGGGGAGCGGTGGGAGCCACAGTGCTCCGGGGAGGCAGGGGGCGGAGCCTCGGGCCGGGACTTCCGCTCAGGCAGGGCCCGCCCCGCTGGTTCCGCTTCCGGCTGCGCGGCGCCCGTGCCCTGCGCTCTGCCTCGCGGGCGGGCGCGGTGCTGGGTCGTCCCCGCCATCCCTGCGGGCCGGGCGGGAGGAAGCGCTTGGCAGGGGCGCGGCCCGGGGAGGGCCCTCGGGTTTGTCTT
This sequence comes from Varecia variegata, assembly GCA_028533085.1. NCBI lineage: Eukaryota > Metazoa > Chordata > Mammalia > Primates > Lemuridae > Varecia > Varecia variegata. Next base: position 113,330 of record CM052442.1, on the reverse strand, counting down.
GTGGCATCAGCACCTAAAGTGGCCCCGCGGTCACGAGCGTGGCAGACGAGAGTCTGCTCCCCGAACAGCTGCTCACGTCCATCTTGTTTTCCAGCCGAAAAGAAAACGAGTAGCACGTGCCGGGCCGCGCGGTCGGGTCCCCTGGGAGCGCTGGGAGCGCTGGCGCAGCAGAGCCGCAGCCCCGCGCCTCGCCCGGCACCCCCCGCCCTGGCTCCGAGCGCGAGCCGCGTGCCCGGATGCGGCCCGGATGCGGCCCGGGGACCAGCGGAGGGGAGAGCGGCAGTGGGCTGCAGGGTGGGGTGGCCCGCGTTGTGTTGGACAGTGGCCGCCAGGCCATGACTGGGGACCGAGAGCCCCTGCCCCAAGGGGGCTGCCTCCTGTCCGTGGGGCCGGCTGCTCCAGGACCGAGGTCCGAGGGATGCACACACCTCACACACATGCACCACTCGCCGCCTCATGGCCACACCGGCTGTCAGATGGCTTTGGCTTCTAGTCATCCTTTAAGGGGACAAAGTGCTTTTCCATGTACCCTCAGAACAGCTCCGTGAGGTAGGTAGCAGAAATGCTACCACCCTGTTTAACCACTGGGGAAACTGAGGCACAGGGGGGTGAGCACAGCCCAGCTCTATGTCTGCCTGACTGCCCTGGCGCGTGGTGTGGTGGGTGGGCCATGTGGTTCGCAGCTGCAGGACAGCTGGGCTCTGCAGGCTGGGGGTGCACGGGGACCCCCAGGTGCTGCATGGAGGCTCTGCCCATGTTCTCCCCTCACCTGGCAAGGATGCAGCCATGGAACCCAATGGGGCACGTGTGGGCCAGGGCTCCAGAAAAGGGGCTTCCCAGAGCGCCCCTGGGGTCCCTTCCACTAAAAGCTGACAAGGCTAAAGCCAATTCAAGGGAGTTTTCACCGTCTGTTTTCTACCGCGTGTGACCTTTGGGAAAGAAACCAGAGGAGCAGAAAAACAGGCCCTGCTGCCCAGTGGAAGGGCCTGCAGGGATGAGCGCAGGGCACTTGTTTCTGAGCACAGCGGCAGTGGTGGCCATAAACCCGGCCTGGACCCCTACCCAGACCCTTCTCGGGACAGGGGCAGGGCCTGGAGCCAGGATTCAGAGGGGCCTTCCCTCCAAGGGGGGCCTCAGGTCCCCAGCCCCAGGTGGAGCAGAGTGACAAGGAGGGCCCTTTGCCAGGGTCCTGCTCACAGCACTGCACCCCTGCTCTCACCCTAGGAGGCCTCACCATGGACAAAATGACTCTGTCCAGCCACGGGGCAGGGGGTGGGGGAGCAGGTAGGTCGCAGGTGAGAAAAGTGGGCGGTCTCTCACCCCAGAGGGTGGGCACTCATTGGTGGCTGCCTGTTGTTCTCAGCCTGCCCTGCATTTGGCACTGTTTTCTGAGCGCAGCCTTGTGCAGCTCTCCATCCTAGGAAACTAGGCCGGCCCAGAACCCCCCAGGTGGGCCACCAGTGTCCCTGACGGCCACAGCTTTCAAGAGGGTAAGAGCGGGGCAGGCTCTTCACGTGGAGACCCAGGGTGCAGGCTTGCCAGGGAGGCAGGACTGAGGAAGTCCCCTCCCCCATGGGTTGGTGGGGGCAGCACATCGGGGGCTGTCAAGATACCCTTCCCCTACTGTGTGCGAAGACAGATGCCACCCAGGGTGTGACCCAAAGCAAAACAATGCTCTGAGGAGTGAGACCTGGCAAGGCTCCCAGGCCCTGTAGGGGTACGTGGCTGCACGCCGGGCTCTAAAGTGCCAGCCTCTCTGCTTAGGCCACCCTGCTCAAGCCTTCACTGGCCACATCATTCCTGCAGATGACACACTCACACCTGGTGCACACACATGCACCACAACCCCAAATCGCAACCCACATGGCCAGCCCTGGACGTTCCCAGAGGGCAGTGGGGCTGAGGGTAGAAGCGAGAGGACTCGGGCTGGGTGCGGGGCCTCCACCTCAGACCTGCGCCAGCTGCCTGTTTCCTGGGCTGGACTCTGGGACACTTGCTGTGGTCACCTAGGGCCTCAGAGGCCCCAAGCTTGTTAAACTGGGCAGCGTGGAAGCATTAAGAACAGCCAGAAGGCGCCAGAAGGTGTGAGGCTGGTAGGAAGACGTCTGCTGGCTCTGCCCAGCCCCAAGCGGACTTCAGAAGAGCAACATGTTTGGCAGCTACATTATAACATGTATTTAAAAGCATTAAAAATATCTGCTACTATAAAACCTCCGCCACGAGGCTGGAGTTTATTGGGAACCACGAGTGGGCGGTGCTGGGGGCATCTCTCAGGCGGGCAGGGGCCCGGGGCCCCGGGCTGGGCTGATCGGCCTCCGAGGCTTACTCAGGACGTCCCCCATCAGGGCACTGAGTGGGCCCTGGGCTCCTCGGCATGTGGCCACCAAGCTCCAGGGCCGGTGCCTGAGCCGGGCCCCCTGAGGAAGTAGCGTCTTGGCTTCCAGGAAGGGCAGCACACGCAGGCAAGACCCCCAGGCTGGTGGGGCTCTGGTGGCTCCTGAGGCCAGAACACCTGCCACGACTCAAGCTCGGCACTGTCCGTCTGGCCTCCCGGCCCCCGCCAGAGCTTTCTGGTTAACAAGCAGAGTGGTCACTCGGCTCCCAGCAGGGAGCTCCCTGTTAGTTTCCAGGTTGTGAGCACATTCAGACTTAAGACTGTTTGTCTTTGTGTTTTTAAGTGTTTGTCTCTGTTGTAAACTGAAATGTTAGCAGAAACGCAGCTGGGCCCTCCTGGTGCAGCGGCCGCCTTGGGGCCGAACGTGGGCCCCTCGGTGGGCGGAGCTAGACAGTGGCCTTGGAGTGTCCGAAGATGCAGATGGGGAAGTGCTTCACGTGGGAGGACCACTGGGCGGCCAGCTGGAAGAACTTGACGTCGCTGCACTCCACACCATCGATGAGGACTGCGGGAGAGGGCTGCCTGACCGCCCGCCCGCCAGACCTGCCCGGCCACCTGGCAGGGTAGCACCTGGATGGGTGGGCATGCCAGCTGGGGCGCAGGGTGAGGAGGAGCCCACTGCCAGAGGCACCAACACCCTCGGGGGGGCCCTGGCCCTCCCACCTCTCAGCCACGGTGGGCCTGTGTCCCAGGGCTGCTTGTCCACATCCACCCCCCGCGCTCAGCAGGTGCCGGGATGAGACACCACACACCCAAACGCTCTCCACCTAAAACAGAATCCACCTGGGAGACCAGGCAGCCTCCACTTTGAGGGCATCAGACTCGAGCTCATAAAAAAAGGAAAACCTCCTGAGAGCTCCATTTCTGAATCAACTGCCTGCAGAACAGCTTCTCTACAAACACTGTGAAACATACAAATCAATCTTTTAGAAAAGCAGAAAGGAGTGAGAAATTCTTTCTCGGAATTTGAAAAGCTGCCGGTGCACACCAGTGCTGTAGCAGGTGTGCCGAGGCCGTCAGCATCACACACAGCAGCAGCGCCTGTGGGCGTTTTGTGTTTTTTGGTTTTTGTTTTTGAGAAAAGGTCTCTGTCGTCCCCCAGGCTGGAGTGCAGTGGTGCGATCGTAGCTCACTGCAGCCTCTCACTTTTGAGCTCAACTGATCCTCCTGCCTCCTAGTGCGCTGGGACTACAGGTGCTGTCAGTGCACCCGGCTAACTTTTTAAGTTTTGTAGAGATGAGCTCTCGCTATGTTGCCCAGGCTGGTCTCAAACTCCTGGCCTCAGCAGTCCTCCTGCCTCGGCCTCCCAAAGCGCTGGGATTACAAGCATGAGCCACTGTGCCTGGCTGTGTGGGGAATTTTTAAAAGCACCTCAAGTCTGCTCTGGTCTCCTTTTGTACCTTACAGACAGAACGCAGGGGCCCCGGGTCGAAGGCCCGTGCTCGCGTGGGCCCCGTGCTCACCCCGCAGCATGTTCTGCTGGTGCTTGGCCGTGCATATCAGGCGGCTGATGCCCTCGATGCACTGGCTTTTGGACTCCACGTCCTTGTCCTTTGTCTTCTTGGGCAGAAACATCACTAGGAGGAAAAGGCCTGGCCGTCGTCTCGTTGCTCCTGTGGGGCCAGGCTGGCCAGAGCCCGTGCAGCACGGGGGGGGCGCAGGGGCCCGAGGGGGAGGGAGAGCCGCAGGGGCTCTGCCAGCCACAGCCTCAGACCCCCGCTCGTTGGGGCGGCTGCCTCCTGCCGGGGCTCTGGCTGGAAGTGGCCCCAGACCCTCAGCGCCCTGGGGGCTCGTACTTCCTGCTGCTGCCTGCACTCGGCCCGCCCATCCGCCCCCACCTGCCACTCCGCCGCCTGCCTCACCCTTCTTGTTCTTCTCCTTGGTGACCACGGTCATGGACATGGTGGGTGTGGCCATGGCCTCGCCACTGCTGGGCAGCCGGCTGACCTGGAGGGACCGGAAGGTGCACTTGAGTGTGCTTTTGGCAGCGGGCAGGTCCCTCTTCTCCGCATCTCTCTTCCTGTCCGCGGGCGGCGCGGCTGTCCAGTAGTCCACCTGCAGCCCCATCAGCTCGGCACCGACACCCTGGCTGGGAAGGCAGACGGAGGTGCTCACAGATGCTCCCCAGTCATTGGTCCTGAGGATGCAGCGTCACTGACCCTGTCACAGGCCACAAGTGACAGCCAGCACCCAGCCCAACTTCCCAGTCAGCCGGGGGGAGTCAGGTGCCTGGAGCAGGCTCTGTGGAGCCACCTGCATGTCCGGGTCACCCAGGAGTGCCCCGCACAAGTTGCAGGGTGCCCGGAGGCAGAGCTTCAGCTTAGGGGCCGCCCACAAGCTCCCAAGCTGCCCCTGGGAGTGTGGGGGGCCCAGGTGAGCCGGCCCCTCGAGAGGCACAGCCTGGCGCGAGCCCTGGACGCGCATGGCTTGGCGTAGTTTGGGTCAGTTCCGCTGCAGAGGCCTGGGGGCCTGGGGGCCACGGCTGCCCTGGCTGCGGACTGGAGACCCCAGCTCCTGGACCTCTTGCCCTCGGCTCCTTCTTTAAAAGCCCCGACTGCTGGTTCCTGTGCCCAGCACTGCTCGGTGGGAGGCGCCTGAGCCCACCTGGCTGTGTGGCAGGAGACGGCGGCCGGGCCGTCCTGCAGAGCCCGGGCAGGACCTCCGCCTGCGCCTGCCCCGGGGCCAACAGCCAGGTGCCTCAGGAGGGGGCCGTGACTTGGGGAGTAGACGACAGGCAGGCAGCAGCACGGGGTGGGGGGTCGGGCAAGTAAGCGAGAACTGAGCCCCCTCTGGGTCCTTTACCTGGGGGAGGACAGGCCCCCGCTCACCGACGGGGAGGAAGGTGGGGTGGGCGAGGCCTCCTTGGCCGCGGGAGATGTGGACGGTGGGGTGGAGGACAGCACGCCAGGGCCCGGGGGGGCTGCGTCGTCCGAGTCTCCTTTGGGAGGAGTCACAGGGGAGGGGTGAGCCCACCCACTGCTCTGCCCAGGCAGCCCCAGGCCCTCGGGACCAGGAGGGGACAAGGAGGCCAGGCAGCCCCTCAGGCTGGCAGGGCAGGTCCCCAGGTGGCCGGTATCGAGGCGCGAGTCTCACATTCTCCTCCTCGGCCTGGGAAAGCTGCCCAGCCTGCCTTGGCGTGGGGGCCACGTGAGGACAGCAGGTGCTCCCCGCAGGGCCTCACCATGGGAGCCACTCCCCCTGAGCAGGCCCCCCCAACAGGGGCCGCTGCCGCCAGGGGCTGCTCCCCCATGCTGAGCAAAAGCACCACGGGGAGGCCAGGGACGGGGCTGCTGTCGGGCCACAGGGCCAGCTAGTCCTCAGGACAAGAGGGCGGTGCTCCCAGGGCCCAGGGCACCCACTAGGGCACTGGGACCACCTGACCCGAGGGCCTCAGGGTGGGACGGGGTTACCTGACGTGGCCGAGGAGGGCTCCACAATTCCAACCTTCACAACCTAGAAAGCAACAGGCGCTGGCTGGTGGCAGCCATGGGGGTGTCAGCCAGCCCCCACGGCCTGCCCATCTGGGCTCCAGCCTCGGGGCTCAGACGCAGGCAGGCTCCTGCCAACCCAAAGCTGCCCGGCCACCATGCCCACGACACAGGTGCTGCCGGCATGGAGCCGGTCCCATCCCGTCCGTCCAGCTCAGGGCAGCATGAGGGCCAGACCAGGCTCAGGACGCTCGGTCTCAGCAGGAGGGACTGTCCTCTCCCAGTGGCCAGCCCTCGTGCAGTGGCAGACCATGTGCCCGTGTGACTGGGCAGGCCCAGCTGTCCAGCAAGACCAGGATGCTGGCAGGAGGGACAGGCACAGCCAAGGCCTGGCTCAGAGGCAGGTGCCACTCCAAAAGCTGTGGGCCAGTGGGGACAGGGCCCCAGGCCTGCCAGGTGCAGCATGGGAGCTGCTGGCCACAGGTGGCTGTGTGCATTTCAGGTGAGCTACAAAGCAAGCTGGACCTTGCCACCATGGTGATGTCTTGAGTGCCTGAGAGCACAGGCACTGTCACCGCAGAAGCTCCCTTCTCAAGCCAGGCTGCTCTTGATGAGCTCACCCCTCCCAGAGGCCAGCAGACCCTGCACCAGGGACTCAACCATGGCACGGTGCACAGAAGACCCCTGTCCCACTGATGGGGACACTGAAGCCCTGAGTCCCTGCCCCCACCTGGTGGCCCGTCGGCCAGGCTGCCTGATGGGCTCCACAGCCCACACCTTAGCTGGACAGAGGACAAACAGGACAAAAAGACAGGCAGGAGACAGGCTGTGGACACTCAGCCGGCAGGAAAGGAGCCCTTAACCCCCCACAGGGCCGGAACTGAAGGCTCCAGATTTAAGGCCACGACCCCAGACGGGGCAACCGGCCAGGGCAGCAGCGCCCAGCCCTGCAGCCCCTGCGGGAACCCCCAGCACGAGGCGGCAGAGGGAGGTCTCTCCTGAGGGGCTGGGCCAGGTGCCCCACGCCCAGGGCCGTGCTGAGACCCGGACCCTCGCCCCCAACCGGATGGGGTCTCTGCTCCCACGTGTCGGCCGCCCGGGCAGAGCTGGGGGCTGCAACGACCCCAGGCCCACGCCCCGCGCAGGGGAAGGAAGCCAACTTGATGGAAGCTGTGAGGCCAAGTCCCCAGCTCAAATCCGTGAGGAAGCTCCTGGAATCCTGCAAAAACATCTGGGCAGGTCAGTGGCTTCCCGAGCAAGGAGAGCCGCAGTACTCACCCCGACAAAGGGAATGAACTTCTGCGAGGACTCTTCGTCAGGGCTGCGAGAAAGAAACAGAGGTTACACTCTCCATGTGCGCCCACCGCAAGCTCTCGGCGTCCTGGGGCGCAGCGCTCTCCCGGCCTGAGGGCTCGCCAGGGGCCCAGCGGCCCAGCCCTCCCTGCCCACTGCCTGGCCTAGCCTGGCCGGGCCTCCCGACCGACACCTGGATCCTTCCATCTGACAGGCTGCCGTGCGGGACACGGGACACAGGGAGGCCTGCAGCTGGGGGCTGGGGGGGCCGGGAAGGAATCGTGTCTCCACGCTCCCTGACGCTCAGGGCCCCTGCTTGGGCCCCACCAGGCCCGTCACTCCCTGCACAGCAAGGGCCGGTGCCTGCGCCCCTCGGACTCCGAGAACAGTCTGGGCCTCCTCCAGTGCCTGAGGGTGGCTGCCCCAGAGCTGGGCGCGGAGGTTTTCTCCCAGACGGTCTGGGTAACGTCAGTGCCAGTGTGAGAGGTCAGGCCTCTGGCCGTGGTGACAGGGTGGCTGCTACGTTCTAACAGAGCGACATGTTGAGTGCAGCCTGCAGGCAGGCCCTGCCTGAATGAGCCACCGTGCTCTGGACACCGTCTGGACGTGGCAGCCTGTCCTGGGAGTGCCGTCACAGCTGTCCACCGGGAGGCCGCCCAGGGCCCAAGGGCAGGGGCAAGAACTTCAGAGAGGACAGGTGCGTCTTCCTTCCCTGGTGCACACGGCCCAAGCAGGGCTGGACCGCGGTCCACGTGCACGGCAGGCCCCCACTGACCAGCCCCCACTGCGGCCCGGGCAGCTCTCCCACGAGACAAGCGCCCTGCTCCGAGGCTCCGAGAAGGAGGCTCCGCGCACAGCTCAAGAGCATCTCCCTCCAGGCCCCCGGAAAGGTCCACAGGGCAAGGCCGGTCCTGGGCAGTGGCTGGACAGCCTCCTCCACCTTCTTCCCCTCCTTGGCCTCGGAGGCCCCCCGTGGCCTGCACTTGGGGACAGAGGTGCCTTCCGCCCTACGTCCTTGGGCAGACGGTGCTGACAGCTGGCACTGTCTCCAGGGGCAGTTCTGCCAGGTCCATTTCTTCTGTCTCATTCCCCAAACTGTGGGGTCTGATGCCAGCGAGTGGTGCTCCTGCAGACGGGGACTCTGGCACGTGCACATGGTGCCACCTGGCAGAGGGCCAAGGGACGGGCTTCTCCGGATCCCAGGCCACAGGCGCTGCTCTGGGACAGTCCTGCACCGGGCGAGGCGTGTGGCAGGGCGTCCCCTGCAGGAAGCCGGCCTGAGGGCACGGTGGGCCGAGCTTGGCCGCCTGCCTGGGCACCAGCTCCCAGGACCAGCAGCCCCGTGGGGCAGAGGCTGTGCCCACAAACTGAACAAGTGGCCTTCACCCCAGGACCGGCCCAGAACACACGCCCCGCGTACAGCCCTCCAAGGCTGGTCCGAGCAGGTGTTCCGTCCTACGGCAGCCAGCAGGGCCTGCCCTCCTCCGGCGCCCCGGACGCCGGACCCGTAGCAGAGCCCCGGCACCTCCCGCCCCGTCCGGAAGCCAGTGCCTTTGGGGGAAGCCACGTGTGGATCCTGTCCGTGGCGCTGCAGAGGCCCAGATCCCAGCCTTCCCTTCGCTGCTTGGGAGACTAGAGTTGAAAGACGTTCTCCTTCTTCATTTCAAATAACGTGACACGCTGTGAACCCCGAGCCCACGCCCACCCTGGCCGTGCCCAGGGCTGCTGGCAGGAGTGCTCTGGCGAGGCCATCGACGTGGGGTCCCACTGTCCTCGTCAGGCAGGTCTGGCCCAAGCCCCTCCAGGTACAAGAGGTCACAGAGGGCAGGTAGGCAGCTGCCGGTCCCCAGTGGATGGGCAGCCCGGATCCCCAGGGCCACCGCCCTCTGCCGAGCCAGACCCCCCGACACACAGCGGAGCGGCCCCTCGTCCATGCTCTGCTCCGCGGGCCAACGTGGGAGCCGCACGACACAGGACGCTGCTGGAACTCAAAAGCTAAGCTGTGCCTCTGGGCCATGCAGACAGCACCCAGCACTGGACGCGGGACGGCGTGACAGGGGTGACACCGCTGGCTTTGAGACCCCCCCCCAGAACCTGGGCGCGGAGGGGCTGCCAAGGCCTCAGTGTGCCCCTGGGGGACAGGGCAGTCAGAAGTCTGGCTCGAGGGAACCCAGGGCAAGGAGGACACAGATGCCCGGGCTGCTCTGCGTGGCCCAGGGGCACTGCCCAGACACCCGAGAGGCCCTGTCGCCTCCTGGAACCGGCCTTGACCTCAGTCCCAGGCAGTCTGTGCTGGGGGCAGGACGGGAGGGGACACACCCTGCAGATGCTCCCGGGGTGAGCCCAGGCGAGAGAGGGGCCGGCAGGTGCCAGGTGGGACCCTGCACGGGCTCCCTGCCACGGGGCTGTGCCCTCTGAGCACTCCGGGTGGACGGAGGCGTTCACTAAACCCGGCAAAGGCTGCCACTGCCCCCCCAGCACCCTGGGCCTTCACCCGGCTCTGTCCAGTGCTCCCGCCCACCACCACCCGGGGCGCTGGTGTCACCACTGTCACGCGGAGGCAGGGGTGGGGACACGGGGGGAGTAGATGCCAGGGTCTCCTGCAGCCCTGGCTTGCCACTCGGAGGGCGAGAAGCAGCGGCCTGGGCACCAAGGCATGCTGCAGGCTGACGAGTGGTGGCACAGAGAGGCCCCCAGGGCTGAGGCTTGTTTAGCAGGACTGACGGGGGCTCGGGCAGCTCCGCAGTACTTCCAGCGAGGAGGCCCCCGACCCAACTACCTGTGCTGGGGTGGGGGGGGCAGCTCTTCCCAGGACAGCGAGTGACTTAAGACCCGGAGCAGAGCACACAGGGCAGAGAACGAGCCCCAGGTAGGCAGGCGCTGGCTGCACCTGTGGCAGGACACACCTGGCCAAGGAACGGGGGCTCCCGTGTGAACGGACAGCTGACAGCTGGGGGTGTCTGGACTCGGCTCGAAACACACGAGTTTTGGAGGGCAGAGCTGTCTCAGGGTGTAGCGCTCCACCCCGCTCGGGAGTCTCAGGGGTCTGCTGCCCTCCAGGTAACCGCCGAGGACGCTGGAGAGGGCTCTCTGGCCCCACGCGCCCGGGGGAGGCCCCTCTGTGGGGCGGCGGGTGGCTCGAGGGACAGCCACTGACCACTGCCTCTCCCTGGGCTGGGGCCTCAGCCCCTCGCCTCGATGTCCCCGTGTGACCCTCCCGGGGCTGCCGGCAGGCTGGCAGGGTGAGGCGCGGGGAGCACAGCTGGTGGCTCGCGGCTTCCTGAGAGGAGGCGGCACCACCTGGCCTCACAGACACGGACTCACTGAGGGGCTGGCGCTGCCCGGACGGAGCCCTGGCTGGAAACGGGAGGCCCGCACGGCGAGCCCGGGCTGCAGGGCCCAGCCGCACACGGCCCGGCACGGGGACAGAGGGCCCACCCTCAGCTCTGACTCAGCGCGAGGGGCGGGACCCCAGGAAAAGGGTCTGCGTCTGCTGTTCAGCGCACAGGGACCCTCGCCTGGCGGGGCCACCTCTCCTGCTGCCCTCATGGGCTCCCGAGGCCTTGGTCCCAGCTCGGACAAAGGTGTCGGGAGAGGGACGCGGGCGGTGACTGCTAAACAAGCCCCAAAGACCAGCCTGGACAGACAGGGCGGGACGCAGACCAGAGCCATACCTTAGGGTAAAGTCAAAATGAAAGTGCTTTTTCCTTTTCAGAAAGCCACCAAAAGAGAAAACACAGACACGTTACGAACACGCACGGAAGCAGCGAGGGCCCGGGCATCAGCACACGGCTCCCGGCCTCCCGGTCTCGGCGACTCTCCACCCGCCTGCTCTGGGGCAGCAGCTGCCACCCCCCCCCCCCGGGGTCCCCGTGCGGGGGTGGCACAGCCCCCTCTGCCAGGGAGCACCCGGAGAGCCAGGCCCGCCAGGGAGCCGGACGGCTGTGCCTGCCGACAGAGGCTTAGCTCTGTGTCTCGGTCCAGGGGCGACTTGGAGTGTGGACGCCCAGCTGCTGGGGGGGCACCAGGGCGGGACGGGGGGGTCTCCAGCCCAGGCTTCCGGCTCTGGAGCACCGTGCCGGGGGGAACGCGAGCTCGTCACTCACCAACGGGCCCACGGCCACGGGCCCCCCCGGCACCCCAGCCCAGGAAGCCCGGGCGGAGGGAGGAACGTGCTCGGCTGGGGGGGCTGGGCCACTGCTACCTGGGGGCCCCGACAGCTGCCGACTTTTCATCGCTAAAGACCTCAACGTGCACAGAAACGGGGAGAGCCCTGCAAACAGCCTGCTTGTTTTAACTCCGATTCGGGGTGAGCGAGCACGCGGCTTGCTCAGGGCTTCTCCAAGCCCTGCACAGGCCTCTGTCCCCAGCCCTCCTGGGCCGAGACCGGCAGTGGGGGAGGCCACAGAGGGTAGGGGGCTGCCGCCTGCCCTGT
>CM052442.1:82445-101279 GCA_028533085.1 Varecia variegata | reverse complement strand
CACGCCACGGCCACCCCAGCCCTGGAGGGGGGCGACGTGTTCCCCCCTCGGGTGCCCAGCGTGCCCTGGGGCTCCGTGCGAGCGCGCGTGTGTGAGCGTGTGCGTGTTGTGGCCACCCCCGGGCCTTGCCTCCGTGGCTCTCGCAGCCCGTGTCCCTCCCTCCGTCCCAGCACCCGGGTAGCAGAGGGGTGCGGCCCTCGCCCTGGGCACCCAGGTCCGAAGGGGCTCGCTGGAAGCCACGGTGGCGCTCACCAGCCCACGCTTCTGCCTGCAGGCGAGGAGGACGGCCGTGACCAGGCCAAGCTGGAGACCAAGGTGTGGGAGGCGCACAACCCGCTCATCGACAAGCAGATCGACCAGTTCCTGGTGGTGGCCCGGTGAGTGCCAGGGCCAGGGATGGCCACGGCGCTGCCCGCCTCCCAGGGCAGGACCCCACCTGGGGCCCCGTCCCTGCTGTCCTCGCCCTGCAGTGGGCATTGGGGACACGAAGCCCACAGGGCCTCCCTGGGACCCCGAGTTCCCAGAGAGTCTCGGGAGGGTCCGGCCCAGGTGCTTCCGCTTCGCTGAGGGTGGAGATGGCCCGCTGGGGGCTGCTGCCTGTGGGTTGGGGCCGGCAAGGCCAGACCGGGACTGGACAGAGTGTTTTCTCGACCCCTGGCCTGCCCAGGCTGGCTGGAGACGGGGGCGGGGCCGCGGGGGAGGAAGGAGGCGGCCCTGGGGCAGCCGTGGCCCGGGGCAGCCGTGGCGAGGGCCCGTCCCTGTTCCTGCGAGCAGCTCAGGAGGCGGAAAGAAGCCTGGGGGAGAGCAGGGAGAGCTCGGGGTCCCTGACCCCGCAGTAGCCGCTACAGGCTCGGACGCACGAGCTTCGAGCTTAAAGTCACGCTGGGCCTTTCTGCACGTCTGTGCGCCGGGAGGAGAGAGCACACGGAGTTCAGGCCTGTGAGGCTTTTCCCCGGTGCCCGTGGCCTCTCTGCTCCTCCCGAGCGCCCCGTGGTGGCGAGCACAGCCCGCGTCCTGGCCGGCTCCGGCCGTCAGCGCCCCTCCTTGTCCCCAGCTCTGTGGGCACCTTTGCGCGGGCCCTGGACTGCAGCAGCTCCGTCCGCCAGCCCAGTCTGCACATGAGCGCTGCCGCCGCCTCCCGGGACATCACCCTGGTGAGTGGCCGCTGGGGCGGGGCGGCTGGGGCCTGGGGGGCAGCTGTGCCTCCCCTTCCCTCCGCCTGGGCCCACACGCGCCCCACGCATGCAGGACCCTGGGGAGGTGGCCGTCCTGCCTGGACCCTGGCCTCTGCCGGTCGCCCGAGACTCGGCCACGGGTCCCAGGGTGTGGGGAGCAGAGTGCTGCCAGGGACTGGGGCAGCCCGGGGTGTCACCTGAGACCCTGAGGGAGTGGGGGCCTCGACCAGCTGCAGGAAGAGCCTCCTCAGGGCCTGGGTGGCAGTAACCACGGGCACCTCTGCCGTCTCGCTGCAGTTCCACGCCATGGACACGCTCCACAGGAACATCTACGACATCTCCAAGGCCATCTCGGCCCTGGTGCCGCAGGGCGGGCCGGTGCTCTGCAGGGACGAGATGGAGGAGTGGTCTGCGTCAGAGGCCAACCTCTTCGAGGAAGCCCTGGAAAAATACGGGAAGGATTTCACAGACATTCAGCAAGATTTTGTGAGTAGCGTGGCAGGGGCACGGGAGTGGCTGGCTGTGCCCCATCTGCAGCGGGCCCCCACTCTCCTCTTGGGGGGCCTGCCCTGCAGCCAGCCCCAAGCCCCCACGTGGAGCCGCGTGTGCCCCGCAGCCGGCCCTGGCCTCCCGCCACCCCTCCTATCCTGCGGCTCGGCACAGAGGCCACGGCGTTTCTTGCCGGCGTTGTCGCTAACGGCCGCCGTGTGCTGAGCAGACAGGCGTGGGGGCACCAGGGCCTGGGCGAGGGGGGCTGTCTGCGCTGCCGCCATGGCGGGGAGGAGGGTGGGGGTCCCACACAGGCCTGGCAGCCTCCTGTTGCCACTGTGGCCCCTGTGCTTGTCTTTGTTTTTTCAACTAAGCTGAGCTTCCACGTCCCTGTGGGGTATCCCTAGGCAGTTGTGGCCTAGAGAACCTGCAGGGCCTTCCCTGCCCCACCGCAAATCCTCCCGAAATGCTTTATGCTGGTTTGAGAGAAGAGCATCCTCACCACCACGGCAAAGCTGGTCAGGCCACTGCCAGAGGGGCGTGGCCATGCGCAGGGAGCGGGGCGGCCTGACCCTGGACCTCTGAGGGCCGGGACGGAGCAGCGTTGCCATCGCGTGACCAGGGCGTCATCACAGCAGTAACAGCCCAGGTCAGCGCAGCCGAGCCTGGAGAAGCGGCCAGAGGGCCGGAGAAACCAGCAAGGACCAGCCTGGAGGAAGGACGGAGGACAGAAGTGGCCCAGGCCCGGCAGACGGGCAGCGGGGGGACCCACTGAGGCGCTACGTCCAGGGGAAGCGTCTGCCGGGAAGACGGCTTTCGGTGGGGTGTGCTGAGCCGAGGGGACAGGGTGCCAGCAGGGGCATTGGCCAAGCTCCTGACCAGCTGCAGAGCCAGCGGCCTCTGCAAGGCAGATACATCTCTGACTTGGCTAAAAAGCTAAACAACCTGAGAAAACCTCCTCAGACAAGAAATAAATAGAGCCAGAGGGCACGGGCTGGACACAGTGCATCGGACTCCAGAACCGAGAAGTGGGGGGAGGGCCGCGGCGTGGCCATGGCGGAGGAGACGCACCAGTGCTGAGCGTGCACCGCTGCCACCGCCGACGGCGCGGCAGAGACGGCAGCCCTGGGCAGCCCGGGGGAGGGGCCGCGGGGCCACGGCCCAGGGAGCGAGGTCTCGGCTGCTCCCTTCCGGCTGCCCGAGGGCACCAAGCACGGGAACCATCCGGATTCTACACTTGGTGAGACAGGTCTCTTAGGTAGTCCGTGCCACAGAATCCACGTTGCCATGCGTGTCTGCAGAAAATTGGTTACGGAAAGTCAGTAAATGCCAGAGGAGCAGAAACTTTACAGGTGGGATTCTCTAACCAGGACTTAGACTTTAAAAACTCAAGACCTTAGAAATTACAAGGTGACATTCTGATAGTTTAAGGTGGAACACGGGGACATGGCAGCAGACCTTTGGCGAGTAATTGCGGCAAAAGCGCGGCAAACTTGGAATACCGGGGCTGCAGCAGCGGGCGCTCGGTGCCTCGTGCGCAGGAAGAAGAGCAGTGGATTAAGGATTACAGGAACGACAGAGAGTGTGAGAAAGGCAGCCGTAAAGTTAAGTGATTTCACCCAGAGAAGTGTTCTGAGAAGCGTGGAGTGAAGACCAAGGTCACGTGCAGCTCGACACAGTGGCTGGTGTGTGGCCGGGCACTCGGGAGCTGGGCCAGGAGGACGCTGGAGCCCCGGAGGCGGAGGCTGCAGTGAGCTGTGATGAGGCCGCCACACCCCGGCCTGGGCCACACAGCAAGACCCTGTGTGTCTCTTAAAAAAAAAGAACTTTTTCGATTAAAAACAAAGAGAAGTGACCGCTAGAGTGCAGTGGGCAGTGCCACCTGCAGCAGGACCCTGGGCCCAGCCCTGACCTGGGCAGCTCCTCTTCCTGCATCTCTCTCGGCTGCCCCCACCCCTGCCGAGGGGGCCCCGCCGTGACGCCCCACACCGCCCCAGCCCTCCCGCCGCGCCCCTCACTCCCCGTCGCCCGTCCGGGCTGCAGCCGCGTCCCTCACTCCCCGTCGCCCGTCCGGGCTGCAGCCGCGTCCCTCACTCCCCGTCGCCCGTCCGGGCTGCAGCCGCGTCCCTGCCCCAAATGACGCACGTTTCTCTCCCAGCTGCCGTGGAAGTCGCTCACCAGCATCATTGAGTACTACTACATGTGGAAGACCACCGACAGATACGTGCAGCAGGTGGGCCGGCTCCGTGCTGGGTGCACCCTGTCCCGCTGCGTGGCACCCTCCGGGTGGGGCCCCCGGCACACATGGGTGCAGGCTGTGGTACTGGGGGGTTCTCGAGCCGCCCGTGGGCCCCACCTGCTGACCCCTCTGACCCTCTGTTCTGTCTTAAGAAACGCTTGAAGGCAGCTGAAGCTGAGAGCAAGTTGAAGCAAGTCTATATTCCCAACTAGTAAGTGTGTCCCCAGCTGTCCTCGTGGTCCCTGGGGCCGGCAGGGCGCGGGACGGGGCGGCTCCGAGGCTGGGGTATCAGGCACCCTTGTGGGGGGCTGTCTCGGTGCATCCCAGGCCCCTGGCTGGTGGGGGCATCAGCACCCAGACGAGTGTGCCCCGCTGAGCTGGGCCGGGGGCCTGGACGCCCACCTGAGCCTCGGTGGGACCCACCTCCAGGAACCTGGGGGGAGAAGGCCAGGCCCCTAGTGGGGCCGAGGGCTGCAGGGACGTCATCCGGACGAGGGGCCGCGCGGCAGAGCCGTGTGCGGGGCAGACGGGCCTTCGAGGTTTCGTGCCCTGTGACTTTCTCCTTCCCTCCTTTCACGCTTTCAGTAATAAGCCAAATCCAAACCAGATCAGCGTCAACAACGTCAAGGCCGGCGTGGTGAACGGCACAGGGGCGCCAGGCCAGAGCCCCGGGGCCGGCCGGGCCTGCGAGAGCTGTTACAGTAAGTGCCCTGGGCGGGCAGGCGCTGGGCCGCCCGGCTGCGTGCCGCGGTGCTCCGCGTTGTCCCCAAGGGTCCCGTCGGGCCCAGGCTGGGAGGGGCCTGCCGGTGTCGGGGCTGTGCCGGCAGTGGGGCGTGGGTGGGGAGCCTCTTGGGGTGTGCGGGTGCCCCTGGGCAGGGGACCAGGGACCCCTCCTGCCCCGGGCCCGGCTGGGGGGCAGGGACGCTGTGGAATACTCTGACGTCGCTGGTTCTGCTTAAGAATCCGTCTATTTCCAACTTTGTTGTCCGTAGCCACACAGTCTTACCAGTG
Source organism: Varecia variegata (assembly GCA_028533085.1). Lineage (NCBI taxonomy): Eukaryota > Metazoa > Chordata > Mammalia > Primates > Lemuridae > Varecia > Varecia variegata. The sequence goes on along the minus strand of CM052442.1, from coordinate 96,365 downwards.
GTATTCTTGGGGTCCCCCTAACATGCAGTGTCGTCTCTGCGCATCTTGTTGGACATATTGGAAGAAATATGGTGGCTTGAAAATGCCAACCCGGTTAGATGGAGAGAGGCCAGGACCAAACCGCAATAACATGGTAAGTGGGCGGCACCCGCCCCGCCGGCCGCGTGGGGCCTCCCGGGTCCTCGGCCCCCGGTCATGGCGCTGTGTCGGGGCGGTGCGCCCCCTTTTGCAGAGTCCCCACGGCATCCCAGCCCGGAGCAGCGGGAGCCCCAAGTTCGCCATGAAGACGAGGCAGGCCTTCTACCTGCACACCACCAAGCTGACCAGGATCGCCCGGCGCCTGTGCCGCGAGATCCTGCGCCCGTGGCACGCCGCCCGGCACCCCTACATGCCCATCAACAGCGCAGCCATCAAGGCCGAGTGTGAGTGCCCGGCTCCCCGGGACTGGCCCTGCAGGCAGTGTGGGGGGGCCCCGGGGACCCAGCCAGCGCTCCCCGTCCCCTCCCGGGGGTGAGAGGGCCAGTCGGGAGCAGGCGCCGCCCTCACACCATGTGGCCCCTCGCAGGCACAGCCCGGCTGCCCGGAGCTTCCCAGAGCCCGCTGGTGCCGAGGCCGGCGGTGCGCAAGCCACTGGACGCCGTGCTCCGGTACCTCGGTAAGCGGCCAGGCGGCTGCATGCTGGCGGTCAAGCCTCCTCCAGCCGGGAGCCCCTGAACAGTCACCGGAGCCCTAGAGCTGCCCACTGGGACACCTCGCGCCACGCCAGGCTCCGGCCGACCACGGGCCCAGGCTGCGTCCCCGTCTCCTGCAGGGTCTGGCCTCCCCAAGGCATGCCCAGTGGCTCCCCTGCCGGCCTCTCTGTGGCCACGGGTTTGGGCTGGGTGTGCCCCGGCCTGCCAGGCCACCAGGCAGGGTGGCCACCTGCTGCCCGCAGAGAGGCTTCCCCTGAGCTGAGCCCCTGCACGAAGGCAGCACCAGGCCTTTGCAGGCCCCCGGCTGGCTGGCGGTGCACACCTGGGTGGCGGTGCACACCGGGCCGGCAGCCTCAGCGGCAGGGTCCTCTTTCCTTTGAGGGTCTGGGGACACCTGAGCACCCCAGCTGGCACCCCTGGCCCAGCCAAACGCAGTTTGTTGCAGGGGTTGGGCCAGACGTTTGGGGTGGGGAGCCTCACCCGTGTGCTGGGCTCGGATGGGCTCGTGACCTGGGGGTGACTTTGCTTCTGGGAAGAACATTCCAGAGCCATGAGCTAAGTGTGCTGCACAGACACAAGTGGCTGTGGCACTGCTCCCTGCTTAGGGTCTTGGGCCCCGCGGCTGGCCTCACACTCGTCCTGGGGGTGGAGGTGGCCGGGTGCCAGGGCTTGCCCTCAGCCCGGTGGCCTGGCCGGGGAGCCTGGGGTCTGTGGTGCTTGGGGCCTGCATCGATCCCGCAGCTGCTGGCCCGGCTGGAGGGGCCGCGGCTCTGCCAGGCCATCCCCCTGCTCTGGGGAAGCCCTGAGGTGCAGGGCTGGCCGGGGGTGTCCTGGGACGTTGGTGTGCGTGCCCCACCCTCGCCCCTGCCGCCCCTGCCGCCCCTGCCGGGCGGAGCTGACCCGAACCGCCCGTGCTGCTCCCGCAGAGACCCACCCCCGCCCCCCGAAGCCCGACCCTGTGAAGAGCGTGTCCAGCGTGCTCGGCGGCCTGACCCCCGCCAAGGCAGCCCCCGTCATCAACAACGGCTCCCCCACCATCCTGGGCAAGCGGAGCTACGAGCAGCACAACGGGGTGGACGGTGAGTCCGGGCCTGCGGCGCCCGCCCGGGTGGCGAGACCGAGCGGGGTCTCCGCCGGTCCTGGGGCCCGCGAGGCCCAGCGCAGCGCGGCCGCGCCTGTTGATGCTGTTTTCTCTCCTCTCTCTCCTGTCCCCATGGGCGCTGCCAGGCAACATGAAGAAGCGCCTCTTGATGCCCAGTAGGGGTAAGGCCTGGGGCAGCCGCTGGCCTGGGCGCTGCGGCCGACCCCCGTCGCGGTGCCTGTGTGTGCTGTGCTGCTGCGTGTGTGGGCCTCGCCGCGGCGCAGGGCACCTGCCGGGGGCAGTCCACCTGAGCCCGGGCCACGGCCCAGTCCCCCACGCGCCTCCCGACTTCACTTGTCGCTTGGCGAGGAACCCACGAGCCCTGGGAATCGGCCCTCGGCCCTGCCGGCCTGGCGCCCGGTCAGTGGACTGTCCTTGTGCGTCTGGCCCTGGTGCCCGCCACCCGCCTGCGCTGTCTGCCACTGCGCTGTGACTGCCCGCATGCCGTCTGCCCCGGCTCTGGGGCCGCCCGCGCTCTGCCTGCGATCCTCCCGTGCGCCCTGCTGGGTGGGGATGGTGGGGACGGGTTGAGGGTGTCTGCAGAGGCTTGGTGCCTTGTCTGAGGACGGGTTCAGGTGCCCGGCAGTGGCTGGAGTAGGGGCTGCGGGACCCCGGCCCCCTGGGGGAGCAGCAGATAGGACCAAGCCTGGGCCGCGGCGGTGGTTGGGGGGCGGCTGTGCAGGCCCCGGTGAATGCGCTGGGCTGGGCCTCGGGCACGTGGGGTGCTGGGCCTGCCAGGTGGACGTGCCCAGACCCCTCCCCGGGCTGTCAGGACTTGCTCTCAGGGTGCTGGCCGAGGTGGTGGCCGGGCAGGGGACCCAGGAGGTGGCAGCAGGCAGTGGCCATCCAGCCGAGCCTTGGCCCCTCAGGACAGTCCCTGTCACGGCTGCCTGGGGAAGCCTTGTGGACCGCGGGGCAGCCCAGCAGGCGTGTCCCCGTGGGGTCCAGAACAGTCTGTAGCCGCTCAGGAGCGCAGAGACCTGGTCGCAGGCCCTCCCCCACCTGTCCAGATGCCAGCCCCTCAGTGGGGCTCGTCTTGCCGGACCCCCATGCTTTTGTCGGGCGCCCCCTGCAGCCGCCTGGTCTGGGAGCCCCTCCCGGGCTGGCCTGGCTGCTCTGCACCCCTGGGGCAGGGCGCCTGGGAATGGTCAGATCGCAAGGGAATAGTGGGGAGTCCTTGTCAGCACACAGCTTTGAGCTTTTGGTTTTGATTTGTAAAAAGCTGTCAAGCAAGTTAGATAAAAGTCCACCTATTTCCCGCAAATTTCCAAAAGGCACGTACTTAAGTGCCCACGTGCAGTCCCTGCGGAGGGTCCCGCTGCATGCCCCTCCCTCGGGGAGCGCCGCAGCGCCCTGGCTGGGAGGGGCCGGCTGGACGGAGGGGCCCGGGCTACGGCACAGAGGGCGGGAGTCTGCCCGGGCTGGGCGGGCGCAGCCCCCAGCACTCCCTCACCCTGCTGCCCACTTGTGCAGGCTGCTGCTCCGTCCTGCGACCTCTGGGCCGCTGGCGGGTGCCTGCCACTCGCTCTAACTCTAAAGTGTGTGTTTTCTTCCCTCCGCCAACCTGTCGCTTTGGTAGGCACTTACTTGGGTAAGTAGCCCTCGTGCCAGTGGCCATCCCTGGGCCTGGGGTCCCAGCGGGTGCCCGGAGGCTGGCTGTCCCTGCTTGGGGGCACTGCAGACCGGGCAGCTGGGCGCTGTTCTCCGTCCTGCCTGGCAGGGCTAAGCGAGCTGGGGGAAGTCAGCCACCCGGGAGTGCCCTGCGGGGGGCTGGACAGGCCTCCACCGCTCCTTAGGACACAAGCTGTGGCTCTTTGGCTGAGGAGCACTGGGGACGGGCAGGATGCTGTAGTGCCAGCAGGCCAGGCACCCAGTTGAGCTGAGGTGCGGTGTCCTGTCCTCTCCGGGGCTGGGCCTTCCCGAGACCACCTGCCACTCACCCACGCTCACGCTCACACCCACATCACAGGCAGGCACGGGAGGCAGTGGCGGCCCGGGGCGGGCCTGGGTGGGGGTGACCAGGAGCCTGGCCCTGCTCCAGCGATGCCGGCAGAGGTCAGAGGCCTTGGGTTCCCCCGAGCACTCGGCAGGGCACTGGGGCTGAGGTGGTGCTGTGGGCCGTGACTTGAGGCACCGGCAGGGGACTGTGACTCCAGACCCCTGGCCTGGGTCAGTGAGGGCAGCTCAGAGCCCTTGGAAAGACTTCTGGCCTCCCGGGCTCCAGCAGTGCCCGTCAGCGGTGTCGTGCCCCACAGAGGCTCTCGCCAGAGCCGCACCAGGCGTGGCCTGGTTCCTCTGCAAACCAGGCTTCCTTTGTCCGCAGTCGGGGGATCGAGGGGGCAGCCTGCGTGCGGGGAGTGGATGTCAGATCTGAGACCCCCAGGCCTTCTGCCTGCAGCCCCAGCTGAGGCGCCATGTCCCCAGGCCCCTCGGGGTGGCCCAGGAGGTCCCTGCCTCTTGGCTCCGCCCTGTCTGTGGGCAGTGTGGGTGCAGGTGCGCCCCTCCCCAGGCTCATTTTCCCTCCTCTCTCCACAGGTCTGGCAAACCACGGACAGACGAGGCACATGGTAAGGGGCGGCCAGCTATAGGACACACGGGCTCCCCGTGTGCCAAGCGGCTTTCAGGCCCCGGGGAGCCCTCAGAGGCTGTCCCTGGCCAGGGCAGGGACTCTGTGGTGCCTGGGTGGTAGCCAGGGTCGCCAGGCCCCCTCCAGATGGGGGTGCGGGTTATGGGGATGGCCAGGAAGCACACCTGCTCTCCACCACAGGGACCAAGCCGCAACCTGCTGCTCAACGGGAAGTCGTACCCCACCAAAGTGCGCCTGATCCGGGGGGGCTCCCTGCCCCCCGTCAAGCGGCGGCGGATGAACTGGATCGACGCCCCGGATGACGTGTTCTACATGGCCACCGAGGAGACCAGGTGGGGGCCCGCGGGGTGGGCGGCAGGCTCTGTGGCGTCCTGGCCTTGCCGGGCCTCACCGGCCTGCTCTTCCGCTCGCAGGAAGATCCGCAAGCTGCTCTCGTCCTCGGAAACCAAGCGCGCTGCCCGCCGGCCCTACAAGCCCATCGCCCTGCGCCAGAGCCAGGCCCTGCCACTGCGGCCACCCCCGCCGGCGCCCGTCAACGACGAGCCCATCGTCATCGAGGACTAGGGGCTGCCGCCCTCCCGCGGGCCGCCCCCCTCCGCCAGCCCAGGGCGGCCCCCCGACCTGGCCGCTGCCGCCCTCCTCAGTTTGGTAGAGCCCCACCTCCCGCCCTCCCCCGCAGAGACACTGCTCCCTCGGCGGACACGTGGACACGTCAGGAGAGGAAGAAGAAGTGCGGTCTAACTTATTCCGAGAATGCCGAGGAGTTGTTTTTAGCTTTGTGTTTACTTTTTGGCTGGAGCGGAGAAGAGGGGCCGCCTCGTGCCCCTGAGCTGCAGGGCCTCTCGCCCGGAGGCCGGGCCCTAAGGTTTTGTTGTGTTCTGTTGAAGGTGCCATTTTAAATTTTATTTTTATTACTTTTTTTGTAGATGAACTTGAGCTCTGTAACTTACACCTGGAATGTTAGGATCGAGCTGCCCGGCGGGGTCGGCCCCCTGTCTTTTCAAGTAATTTTCATATTAAACAAAAACAAAGAAAAAAATCTCATAAAAAGAAAAAAAGCCAACTGGCCCTTCCCTGTGTCTTTTGTCACCAGCAGCTCTCCCATCTTAGGCCCTCGGGCAGCCCGGGACGGGCAGCCAGGCCTGGAAGGGCTGGGCAGCCGCCCGGTGGGGCAGTGCGGTGAGTGTAGCCGGAGGGGCCTCCCGAGTTCTGGCCTCCCTCTGTCCCACAGACCTGCCCCAGGGGGTGGGCAGGGCTGAGGGCTGCCCCTCACACGGCAGGGGCTGGCCCTGCCCTGGGCCCCCACGGCCACCAGTCTGCCCTCCCGCCAGGGCGGTTGGTCCCGGCCCCCTCCTGGCCCTGGCAGAGCCCTCCCCAGCTGTCCGGACAGCACTGTCCGGAGTCTCGAGCAGCCCAGCAGGTGTGCGGTTTCCACAGTGAGAATTTGCTCAGATTTCAGCAAGTCCCTTCTCAGAAATCCTACCTCGGCCTGGGCCCCGAACCCGCCCTTGCAGGCCTAGGGACAGGTGGTGGCCTGGCCAGCCACCAGAGGGGAGGGGTCCTGGGGACGGCCTGGTTTCAGGGACCACCCTCAGATGCCATCAGCTGGCCAGGAGTGGGGTCAGCCCAGGCTGCCCAGGGGGGCGTGGTCTCCGCCCCTCCTCCCGGACTCTGCCTTCTGCTCCCCCGGCCCCTCCCGGGCACCCTGAAACGTGGAAATCTCACGGCAGGGAATTAAAATAGAAACCACTTCTGCTCCCTCCCAGGAGACAGAGATAAAGGGGCGTCCTGGCCTCCCCTGCATGCTTGCTGTGAGGCCCAGCAGGGTGACGAGCCAGGACTGTAGGCTCTCTCTGCCCTCTCCCAGCCAGCTGTAGTCTAGTCTGTCCCCCACCCGTGTCCCCACTGCCCGAGGACTTATCTGTAGTGTCTCAGCCGGGGGCTGGGAGACCAGGTCCCTGACAAAGACTGAAACCTCAACTTGGGCCATTTCCAACCCTGGGGGGCTGGGTCAGCATGGGCAGCTTGGTGAAGACCCCAGCACCCGTGCCTGAGTGCCTGTCCCCTCCCCAGGCACAGGGTCTTGCTCCCAGCACTGGCCGTGGGCACCCTCCCACCTCTGCCAAGTCCCTTCTTTTGTGGAAAAGATGTGGGCTGTGAGGTTTCCCCAGGTCCTGGCCAAGAGCTCTGTCCCAAGGGCAGGCAGGCCCTGGGGACACAGGACCCCTTCACTTGCTGCCCCGCAGACACCCAGCTGCAACTCTGGCTGCCTGGGCCGCCGGGCCACCTCCAGGCTGCCTGGGGGGTCTGAGCCTAGGCTTAGAAATGAGCCGTGGGCACAGCTGGGGGGAGCAAGTTTCACAACTTGGCTGGCAAATGGCCTACCTGCGGAACCAGTGACCCCACAGGGGCTGCAGCTGCCCCGGGCCAGGGGCATCTCAGGCTGGCAGGGCAGTGGTGCCCTGCAGGGGCTGCCCGAACACCAGTCCTGAGCCCACCCTGCCCGAGGCCTCCAGTCCACCACTCAGCCCAGCCTTGGCTTCCCCCCAGCAGAGCTGAGAATCGGGGGGGGGGGCATGGGGGGTCCTGCCTGCGATTCACCAACCTCACAGGGATGACACCATGCCACTGTGGCCCCAGGGGAGGGAGTCAGCCCCTTGCCTGGCCATCAGCCCCTTCCTGCTTCCTCACACCTGCCACCCCCCAGCCACGTGTCCTGTGCTGCCCTCCACACCAGGGCCCTTCCTGCCCTGGCAGTGCCCCAGCCTGTGGCCCTCCATGGTCTCGGAGGTGGAAGCCAAGGCCACTGCTTTGTGTCCATTGATCCGTGGCCCTTCCTGCCAGGCCCAGAATAGCCCCATGGCGTCAGGGAGCCTCTGGCCGCAGCCCAGGGACTGCAGCTGGGGTGGGTGGGCAGTGCAGCAGCCGGACTCCTGCCCCCACCCTGCCGTCCCATCTCCAGGGCATCTCGCCAGTGCCAAATGCCATTCCTTTGCTGCCAGCCTGTGAGGGGCCTTCAGCCAGGGCTGGGGACCCTCAGGGCCCCTCCAGCAGGTAGTCTCTCTCCAGAAGACACCTGCGCCCAGCCAGTCTCCAGAGCAGGATCAGAAGTGTCTATCAGCCCTGCAAGTGTCAGAGGGGGCTGGAATCGGGAGGGTGACACCCTCGCCCTGGGAAACTCCCAAGCTGGGCAGGACAGTGGGGAGCTGGAGAGGGCTTGGTAGTGCACCGAGTGGGGGCAAGGGGCCCATGGATCCAGCCTACAGGGAGCCCCCAGGGCCGGCCACCCTGCCCAGGCAGGGGACTGTCTGACGCCAACTTGGCTGGCACGGGTCCAGAGGTGGAGAGGGGAGCTGGTCGGGCTGGTCAGTCGGGCTTGGAGGGGCACATGTGTCTGGGCTGTTGTCTCCATGGCAATGGCAGTGGCTGCAGGGTGTGTCTGCAAGGAAGAGGAAGGGGGCCTCCCTGGGGAGCCAGACCAGGGCAGGGCCACCACGAACACCCGGTTCCCAACAAGCGCGGAGGGACACTGGCCCACTGACAAACACACCTGGTATACCAGGCAGACGGAACCCGGCAGGCCTCAGTGTCCGGCTGGAGCCCCCAAGACACTGAGGCCCAGAGAAGGGCCCGAGGGAGGCAGAGGCCCAGGGAGGAAGCCGGTCCCGGCCCCCGCCCCAGTGCCCAGGGCCAGGTTCTGCTGCTCCGGGGCGGAGGCGCGGAGAGGCGGGGGGAGGGGTCAGGCAGCCCCCGTGGGGACGGGCCCAGGGAGAGTGCGGGCGGGGCGCGGTGGGCCAGGTCGTCTGGTGGGCGAGACCGCGCTGGGAGTCAGGGCGCGCGGGCTGGCTCGTCGTGCCGGCTCTTCCCCTTCGCCCTCCGCCGCCGCCCCACGGCCTCCCGGCACTGCTGGGCGGGGTCCGCGGGGGACGCCCTGAGCGCCGACCCTCCGTGCGGCGCTGGCCGCGCTCCCCCGCAGCGCGTCGCGCTTCCCGGAGCGGCGGGCGCGTCCCTCCCGCGCTGCGCCTTCAGCACCACAGACAGTGTTGGCGGGGCGCGAGGCGGAGCGGGGCCGGGACCCGGACCGGGCCGGCGGCCTCCAGCGCCCGGAATCCGACTCCGCTCCAGCCGCGCGGCCGTTGCCATGGAAACCGAGCAACAAAGGGAAGCCCGGCGCGCCCCGCGCGCGGCGGGGTGGGGGTGGGGTCCTCCCGAGCCCGCGCCCCTCCCGCAGCGGAACGCAGCCTGGGCGCCGAGGGCCGGGCGTGGTGGCCTCCAGGACCCGCTTTCCAGGCCTCCCGCGAACCGCGGGGCGCGGACTCCCGGCCCCACGCCGCGGCCGGGGGACAGCCCGGCCCCTCACCCCGACGTTGCCATGGAGACAGCCCGGGCGCGGGCGGCGCCGCCGACGCCGGGGCGGGCCCCTGTAGACGCCACCTCGGGCGCGGGGCCCGGGCGGTGGGGGACGCCAGGCCGGGTCCCGCCGCCCCTCAGTCCCCGCCCGGGGCAGGTGCGCCCCCGCCCCCACGGCGCCCCCAGTCCACGGGCCGCCCGGGGGGCGGGACCCCGAGGCTCCGCCCCGGCCTCGCAGCCAATGGGCGCGCGGGCAGCCGGGCGGGCGGGTCCCGGCGCGGGCGGCGGCTGCGGGTAGAGGAGCGCGGACGGAGGGCGCGGGCCGAGCGGGCGCACTGACCATGGCCTCCAAGTGTCCCAAGTGCGACAAGACCGTGTACTTTGGTGAGTGCCAGGCTGGGCCCGCGCTAGGCCAGAGCGCCCGCCGCCCCGCGCGGCCAGCCCCCTGCGGCGGAGCCGCGCCCGGTGGCAACTCGGGCGAGCCGGCCCGGCCCAGCCGCCCCAGCGCCGGCCCCGGGATGCGCGGCCGGGAGCCAGGCTCGCCGAGCGGCCCGCGCGGTGCAGCCAGAGCGTGCGGCTGCGACGGGGCGGGGGCCACCACGCCCGAACCCCCGGGCGGCCGGCGGGGCCGGGGCGGGGACCCAGGCCGGCGGGGCGGGGTGCGTGGCCTCCTGGGATGGGGCCGAGGTTTGCGGGCGCGCTGCGGGCTCCGGGAACTCAACGCGGTCCTCCGGACAGCGCCGCGCGGGGTGGGGTCGGGCGGGGCCGCACGCCCTGGACGTCTGCCCCGCGCTTCGGTCGGCGTCGGCCCTTGCGTCTGGACCCCACGCCCGCAGCCCCACGAGCACGTGGCCGTCCCCTAGCAGTGGCCCCCGGCAGCCCCCTCTGCCAAGCCGGGCCGGCCCAGGACCGGGCTCTGTCGGGATTCGGTCCAAGCGGGGGCGACCTTGGCCTCCATCTCCTGCGTGTCCCAACGTGCTCCATTCTTTGGCAAGAGTTCCCCCAGGAGTTTCACACGGGTGTGGGGTGGGGCTGACACGCGCGTCCCCACGAGCTGGAGAAGGCATTAGGGCCCAAGCAGCCCAGGTGGCCAGGACCTCTGCCTCCTCAAGGTCAGAAGAGCCCTGACAGGGGGCAGGGGGAGGGCGGTCCCTGGCAGGGCGCCCATCCTCAGCAGCCCCTGCCGCTTGCCCCTGGTTGTCGGCTGGCTCACTCACTGTCCCTGGGTCGTTCCCTTCCTACCCTGCCCCTCCTGGCTGATCCTCTGCCCAACTCTGCCAGGGTGGCAGAGTCCCTGCCCACCTAGCCACCAGCTCCTGCACAGGGGGCTGACTTAGAGCCAAGAAGGAGGGTGGCTAGAGAGCTGGGACAGACTGGGTCCCTCCCTGGTCATCCCAGGAGCAGTGGTCAGATCGGGGATGTGGCGGTGCTGTGGAGAAGGCCGCCAGGTTTCCCCAGCTCAGGCCCAAGGCAGGGTGGAGGAGAAGGAAGAGGCCGACGGTTGTTTGCTGTTCCCAGAGGGGAGGAACCGGATTTGGCCTGGAGTGCTTCTGCTGTGGCCTGGAGCCGAGGGGCTTCCGGCTGCCTTCCCAGGAACCCGCCCACCCTCAGTCCCTGTCCCAGAGAGGGCTCCTCTCTACAAGGCTCAGGGTGGGGGACAGTCCCCAGGGCCCTCCTGCAGTCCAGCTGCCCATGACTTGGCCCAGACCAGGCCGGGCCAGCTCAGGGCTCTCTGGGGTCTTGGCCAGCAGTCCTGTGGACAACCCGGAAAAGCACTCTGCCTGCTGGGCGGCCGCTGGCTCTCAGCAGAAAACAAAGACGCCTCAGACCCAGCTGGCTTCCGTCCTGCCGGGAAGGCACTGGTGGGGCGAGGGGCCGGAATCCTGCCCGTCCCCATGCCAGGCTGCACCCCAGCTGCCCTGGCAGCCCACAGCTGAATAGAGCCAGGGCTAGAACATCCCAGAATGATCCCAGGATGCTGTGCCTCGTGTCCCCAAAACACATGCAGTCTGGGTGGGGATTGGGGTCTCTTCCAAGCCATTAGACCCAATTGATTCTGTGTTCTCAACTGGAGCCTGTAAGGTGTGGCCATCAGCCCACTTGGTGGGTCTGAGGGTCAGTTCCCTTCCCCCACATGGCCCACGTCCCAGGGCTGGCCGGAGCAGCATGGTTCTGGCAGCCCTGTGCAGCAGCTGCCTGGCTGCCGATAGCCATCAGGACCTCCCTACCTTGGTGCCGGGAGAGGCTGCCAGCAGTGCTGGGGCAAGCCCGCCCTGGGCTCAGCCAGCTCTGGCGGGCCCGCGTCCCAGCATTGCTCAGCGGAGCAGTTCTAGCCAAAGGGCTCTGAGCTGGTGTGGCCTTGCGGGGGACGGAGGGCGGTGGTGCCAGCAGCTTCTGCCTGGGCCATGAAGAGCCAGCACTCAGGGCCCTGCACCTGGGCCACCAAGGATCCCAGGTTCACTGCCTGGAACAGCACCACGGGCCTTGGGGCAGGCTTTGCCCTGGCCAGGACCCCAATCCCCAGCATTTGCCAGACAGGGGATGCCTGCGTGACTCTCTAAGAAGGGAGCCAGGAGAGCCGCTGGTCCTGAGCCTCCAAGGGGCTTGGCCAGATTTTGCCCGTCAGAGTGTCTGAGCCCAGCCCGCAAGACCCCTTCCCACCGCCCCCAGCCCGGCCCCTCCCCATTGGGCCCTGCTCGGGCTTTTCTTCCTGCCCTCTTCTCCTCCACCCTTTTCCTGCCTTGCTCCAGGGGAGGCCTGGCTTCCGTCCGCTGGGAGGTGGCCCAGCAGCCCCAGCACTGGGGGTGGGCGGTGGGAGAGCGCCTGACCCTGAGCAGCTGATCTCAGACCTTTGGCCCAAAAGTGGCAGCCAGAGGCAGTAGGGCTTAGGGCTTAGGATGCGGAGTCAGATAGGACAGATGCAGGTCCTGCTGGGAGGGCTCCTGGGGGACTGGCCCACCCTTGGTGTGGGGCTCTGCCAGCTCCATTAGCGACCCCCTGTGTGAGGGAGGATAGGGTGTGGGAGGCAGGTGTGTGAAGGAAGCAGGTGGGGGAGGCAGGGGCAGGTGTGTGGGGGAGGCAGGTGTGTGGGGGAGGCAGGTGTGAGTGGGAGGCAGGTGTGTGGGGGAGGCAGGTGTGTGGGGGAGGCAGGTGTGTAGGGGAGGCAGGTGTGAGTGGGAGGGCAGGTGTAAATAAGCACCGTCCCAGCAGGAGTTTCGGGGTTTAGCAGGTGCTTGGTGGGGGACCCCTGGTAGATGGGGGCTCTAGCATGTGGTTCCAGGGCTGTGGGGTGACTGAGACCTGAGGGAGAGCAGCACCTGGCGGCTGGGGGGCCACAGAAGGCCTCTTTGGCTGGAGACTAGTAGCATTTCTCTAAGAAGTGGGGAGCTGGAAGGCAGAAGGACAGTAGGGGCTTGGAGCATGTGGGGGCTGTAGCTGCCAGGTGGGGCGGAGGGGATGGGGAGCAGAGGGGCAGGTGGCTGGCCGGGGGTGCATGGGGGATCCGCCCTGACTCCCCTCCTGCTGCAGCCGAGAAGGTGAGCTCCCTGGGCAAGGACTGGCACAAGTTCTGCCTCAAGTGTGAGCGCTGCAACAAGACGCTGACCCCTGGGGGCCACGCAGAGGTGAGCCCCCTCTTCTTGGGCATGGGCAGGTGGGCTGGCAGCTCCCAGCCACCCTGGGGGAGGGCCCTCACCTGTGCCCCTCTGCCTAGCATGACGGGAAGCCGTTCTGCCACAAGCCCTGCTACGCCACGCTGTTCGGACCCAAAGGTGAGCAGGGCCCTCCCCGCACTGACCTGCCCTGGGCCCGAGGGGGCGGCCAGCCTGGCTCCTGGGCTGCACTGGGCTGCGCCCCGCCCCCCGGGATCCCAGGGGGCGTGGAGCCCCTTTCTCCCTGTGCGCACGCCGGCCCCTCCCAGCAGCCCAGCGCCCAGCGCTTCCCCAGGACTGGCCCCTGGGACGGCGGCGGGGCTGTTTGCTGAGAGGTCGGGTGTGAGGGCTGGGAGTGGGCGAGGCCACGGCTACCCAGAGACATGCCCGCCACCCCCAGGCGTGAATATCGGGGGCGCCGGCTCCTACATCTATGAGAAGCCCCAGTCCGAGGGGCCGCAGGTCACTGGCCCCATCGAGGTCCCCGTGGCCCGAGCAGAGGAGCGTAAGGCGAGTGGCCCCCCCAAGGGGCCCAGCAAAGGTGAGCGGATCTGGGTCTTGGGGCCGGTGGGCAGGGACGGGGGAGTGGGCGGCCTCTGGCGGCCCTAACCCATCCCCCTCCCAGCCTCCAGCGTGACCACATTCACCGGGGAGCCCAACATGTGTCCTCGTTGCAACAAGAGAGTCTACTTCGGTGAGTGACTGTCCGGCCCCGACCCTGGGAGCCTCCCCCAGGGGCCCGGCGTCACCATTCTCCCCGTTTCCAGCCGAGAAGGTGACGTCCCTGGGCAAGGACTGGCACCGGCCCTGCCTTCGCTGCGAGCGCTGCGGGAAGACGCTGACCCCGGGGGGGCATGCGGAGGTGAGGGGCTGAGTAGGGGTGGGGGCTGGGCAGGCCCGAGGGGGCGACTGCAGGGGGGCGGGACGGGGTGGGGGAGCCGAGGGAGGGGCAGCCTGGCGGGCAGGGCCCTGGGGAGGCGGAGAGTCCGCGGCCCCTCCCTCAGCCCCCGTCTGCCCCCAGCACGACGGCCAGCCGTACTGCCACAAGCCCTGCTACGGCATACTCTTCGGACCCAAGGGTGAGTGGCGGGTCGGTCGGGGCGGCCCTCCCTCGCCTGGCCCGCGGTTCCCTGGCACCAGCCGCCTCTCTCCGCAGGAGTGAACACCGGCGCGGTGGGCAGCTACATCTACGACAGGGATCCTGAAGGCAAGGTGCAGCCCTAGGCTGCAGAGGTCCCTCTGCCCCGCCAGATCCTGCCCCTCCGGGCTGCTCGGCTCCCACAGTTGAGTGACCAGCTGCCAGCCCTGCCCAGCTCCTGCTTGCAACCTGGCCGAGCTGGAGGAGGGGCGGGGGCACCAGGCCCCCCCACCCCCCACGTGTGGGTGTGTCTGTCCCATTGGCCTCTGCAGGTCCCTGTCACCCCTTTTTGTGTCTGTGTCCCTGGGTGTCCCAGCATCACTCCATGTGTCTCCCAGCATTTCTGCGTGTCCCTGCCCCCC
>CM052442.1:54959-81945 GCA_028533085.1 Varecia variegata | reverse complement strand
GAGCCGGCAGTGGCCTGGACTGCGAGGCCACGGGCGGGAGGGGCTGTGGGGCACGCACAGGTGTCCGAGCGGTTCCTGCCCTGACACACGTTTTACTGTGGTTCGTGCCTTACGCTACGCCTGTCCGTTGGGTGTGTCCGACGTCACAGAGAAACCGAGGCAGCGTGAGGCAGCTGCAGCATCAGGCGCCTGTCAAGCTGTTCTGTGCGCAGACCTGTCCTGTCCAGTTCCAGCCTCTTGGGCCTCGCTCACCTGGGGCGCGGCTGGCCGCCACGCTGGCCAGGTCAGGACCGCACCCGCTGGGGTCTCTGGCAGCCGCACCTCCCCACGGACGCCTGGGGACTGTCCCCAGTGTCCTGCTGATGTCCAGCTTTGGTCGGAGAGTGTTGTCAAGCGGTTGGGTCCTGTTTATCTCACGGGACCCTGGTGACTCTTCCTCACATCTGCAGCCCTGTCCACCTGTGTCTTTGCATGTGGCTGTGCCGGCAGCCACGAAGCCTCATGCCTGACCTCGCCCTGGCGGCACGGCCTGGCTCACCTTTGTCTCCCCAGCCCCTCCTTCGGGAGCCCTGGGTCTGGGCCGTCCCTGCCCTCGACGCCAAGGCGTCCCCCAGACCCTGACTTCTCTGTCTGTCAGACCTGTCTGACAGACAGGTCTGTCAGACCCCCCAGACCCTGACTTCTCTGTCCCTCCCTGGCTGGGCTTGTCCGTCACTCGTCCGCTGGGCCCAGTCCACGGGGTGCCCATCCAAGCGCACAGGACAGGCAGGTGGCTGGGACGGTCGGAGACACAGCGGCGGCGGGAGGCGGTGGCCCGCGGAGGCTGCCGCAGGGTGACGGGGACTGCAAGGGAGCCTGCGGGAAGGAGGGCGGGACCAGTTAGGGTGGGGAGGACTCTCAACACAGAGACTAGAATAGTTCTAAAGAAAGAAACTTTGTTTCACTTCGCAAAGGGCGAGAAGGGCAGGGCATGGAAAGAGAGAAGCGTTGGTCTGCGGATAAAGGGTTTGGGGTTTTGTCGGGAGCAAAGAGAAAGAAAAAAGTGATGGCGGCCAGCGCAGAGGCCGTGCAGCTGCTGCGTCTGCTTTTTATTGTCGTTTCTTCCCTGCGAGGCCGCGGCCGGCTCCTCAGGGCCCTTGAAACGTGGTCTGGCGAGAGCGGGGCCGCTCGGTTAGGGCTGTGCGCGGGACTCTTGGAGATACGCAGGTGTTAACCGTAAAGACGGCGAGCTTCGCCAGACAAAGCAAAGCGCAGCTGTGCCGTGAGTTTATTCCTCTTTCTGTTTGGTCGTTTAGCTTCCCGTCAGCTAGTTTATTAGTAAGGCCGTCCTTTCAGAGGGGTCCCCGCCGAGGGCTCGGGGTTCTTCCTGGGGGCAGTGAGGTGTGTGGGGAGTGGGCTGAGAGCCCAGCCTGGTCCTCTCTGCCCTCCTGCGTGGGGCAGGCGAGCCGGCCGGCTGGGCGGACCCCGGCCCGTCTGTGGCTCTCGTGGCTGTGGGCTGCTGTGAGACAGCCGGGCAGGCCGGCGGGCGGGCGGCTGTGTGAACCCGGGACCTGAGGCTGGAGAAGGGCGCTGAGCACCACGGGCAGGGGCCCGGGGGGTGGGGGCAGGCCCAGGGCCCCCGCACAGTGCCAGGAAGACGCAGGTCAGGATGGGGTCGGCAGGGGGTCTTGGTGGCCAAGCAAAGACAGCGCTTCCAGAGGAAGGACCCCACAGGTGTGCGGCGGCGGAGGGCGAGGGCTGGGGGCGCTGAGCCGGCCTGGAGGAGGTGGGGCTGGGGCCTGGCGAGGGTCCCGCAGGGAGAGGGAGGAGAGGACGAGGCACTGGGGCTCCACCAGTTCTCCGGAAGAGTCTTGCCTGAACAGCAGCAAAGATTGGGGCGCCGGCTGGACAGGGTTTGGGGTGCAGCCTCCTCCACTTTGGGTCTGCGTGCTTGTTGTAGTGGGCACGGCCAGTCAGGCAGACTCAGGAATGGCTGCCGGGAAGGGACAAGCTCGTTTTATTCACAGATCCCAAGAGGAGGGGCCGGGCCAGGCAGGCCGGGTGACAGCAGGCGGGCAGGAGCCCTGGCGCGGTCCCCGGGAAGGATGGGCGAGGCGGGCAGCGGGCTCAGGACAGGCGCGAAGCGACCCCCGCAGGCTCCGGGGGTAGGCGGCCCTGGCTGACGAGAGCCCACAGAGGCCGGTGGGCTCCGGGCGGCGGTCTGCACGTGGAAGGCTGGCACCGCGCGGCCTAGGAGTCGGCCAGTCCTGGGCCGTCCCTCCAGGGTCAGCGAGGCCCTGAGACGTCAAAGCAGCAAAACGACACAAAATAACGAGACGAGCTTCATACAGTGTCGCCGTGGCCACCACGGCCATGAGCACTGCAGAAGGGCTGCACCTGGGGTGCCGGCGTCACCCAGAGCGGAGAGGACAAGGGGGGGGTTCTTGCGGGGAGGGTGGGCAGCTCTCGGGCCAGTGTCTCCTCTGGGGATGGCGTCCCTGCCCCCGCTTCCAGTCCAGAGACAGGAGCTTTCTACCCCACCACCCGCCGGTCACGTCGCAGGCCCCTCCTGCAGTGACAGGGACACAGTGCAGCCCCAGGCCCCTGCAGTGCGAGCCAGGCGCAGGGACCGGTGGGGCAGCGGGGGCTCCGGGTCTGGCTGCTGCAGCGGCTGGCGTCCCCTGACCCGGACCCTTCCTGCACCTTCTCAGCGGCTCAGCAGTGTTTTCACGGCACCCCCGGTCAAAAGAAATACACGAGAGTTCCGTTCATTAGGGCCAAACGGCCGAGGTGTTTATGTCCTAACAACTTAGCAGCAGTTTGGGGAAAAAAAAACCCTTAATTTAATTATTAAGTAACTATAATTATTTACTAATGGGATGTCTGGGTCTGTCAGCCCCGCACAGCTCTGCAGACCTCAGGCAGGCTGGACGCCGCCCGCGAGTCCTGACCGCACCGATTCCGCCTGGCGCCCGCTGTCACCACCGCCCCAGACAGAGATACCCGATGTGTCGGTACCCCCGTGTTTCTCTCAGAACTTTGAAATACCTTGCAGCACCCCTGGAGATGCGTTCTGCACCCCGGGGAGCCTCGGCACACAGTTTGGCCACTGCAGCCCTAACTCATGCGGCCTTCGTGTCCGTTCTGTTATTTCCACTCAGTGTCGCGTTTTAAAGCCCCGTCCTCTGGGCTCCGCGTGCAGCTATTCCTTGCTTCTAATCGGCGCACACATGTCCCACATGTCCAGTGCGGTCCACCTACCATCTGCCTACCCATTGCCACGGGGGGGTGCACGGCCCCTCAGTTCTCTGCCGCCACAAGGGACCCGGCTCTCAGGCGGACCTGAGGGGGCAGAGCGTGGAACGGAGGGTCCGTCAGCCTCCGCCTGGCCCTGCCGCCCCCATGCAGCTCCGCGCCCCGCGGGCCCTGGCGTGGCACTCGCCTGCTCCCACAGGTTTGCCAGCTGCACAGCTGGCGAGTGGTCTCTCCACGGAGTTTGTATTTCCCTGATTATTGAATCTGAGCATCTTTTCATGCGCTTGCTTAGTTTTTTGGATTTCCTCTTCTGTAAACTGCCGGGTCATACCCTTTGATCCTTTTTCTTTTGGGATTGCCGTCCTTTTAAAATTGACTTGCAGGAACTCCTTGAAAATTGGAGATATGAAACCCTCAATATTTTAACACATCATAAATATCTTCTCCCATTTTGTCATCTGGTTAAAATTTTGCCCCGGGGTTTCTCACAAATTTTTAATTTTGTTACAATCAAATTTTTGGCCTCTTGGTTTTTACTTTTAACGTTTTGTTGAAGACACGCGTTCCTCTCCCAGGTCACGGTCTCCCACGTTCCCTCCTGTCGCTTGTGCCTTTACCATCTGGGTCACCAATCCATCTGCGTCACCTCTGCAGGTGGTGTTGTGCAGGGGTCCCCGTGCCGTGGTCAGTCGCCCGCACCGCCTGCCCGCAGCCCTGCCCTTCCGTCACTTTGTCCACACTTGGCTCCTGTCCCTGCTGGGGTGGGTGTCTTGCACTGACCCCCTTCTGGCCTGGTGGTCTGTCCCTGCACCAATGCCACACTGCTTTTGTCACCGTGCATACACCCAGGGTTCAGCCAGAAGAGCAGAACCGCAGCAGTCACGTACTGCAGGGCTGCTGCCCCCGCTGGTGTAGGAGACACTGTGATCGCCGAGGGTTCCTTCGGCCACCCTGCTCATGCAGGGTCCCCACCGCGGTCTGTGGGGACCGCGGGCACCTTGCTCTCAATCCCACAAGGCCTGGGTCTAGTTGTCCATGAAGTGCACTGCGTGCTGGATGCTTTTGCTGTGTAACTTTTTACCAAGTTACAAAGTTTCTCCATTCTTATTTTCCTAAAGGTTTTTTTAGAATTCTAAATATCAAATGCTTTGTCTTCATTAATTAAGACAATCATATGATTTCTCCTTTATTGTAATGAGTTACATTAATTACAGTAATGCATTTTCCCATGTTGAACCATCCTTGCATTACTGGGATAAACTCTATGTGATCGTGATGCTTTAACTTTTTCGTATCCAATTGATGTCAGTTAGCCAAAATGTTATTTAGGATGGCCGTATCTATGTTCAAAGTGAAATAGGTCTATCATTTTCTCTCCTTCTCCTATGCTTTTTTTCTTTGTATTTCCCTTATTAGGGTTTGGAATGCAGATTACATTGGCCTCATTGCAGCCTTTGCAATCAATTTTCTGGAATAACTTGTTAAGACAGGAATTAACTGTTCCTGGAGAATTCATTAGAACCATCTAGACCTAGGAGTTGTTAGAAGAGGAGATTTTTGGTTATTATTTCTAATTTTTAAAAACTTACATGCTCAAGAACAAATTCTCCATTTTAAATGCAATTGTGATATTTTATAGGAAAAATCTAAATAACGGCTCCCTTCCCTGTCCCTTCGTGAACGCCCGTGCTGCCAACTCGGAGCCTTCCTGCTTGGTGGGCACGTCTCCCCCGGCCTGACCCTCTGCGTTTCCATGTACGGTTTACGGTCAGTTTGTCAAATATCAGGAAAACACTGTGGGATTGTATTTGGGATTACATGGAATCTATAGATCAGTTTGGGGAAAATTTATATCTTTATAATATTGATTCTTCTGACTTACAAACACATGTCTCCATTGATTTAGGTGTTTGGTAATGTTTTGTGATTTCTTGGAGGCAGTATACTTCTTTTGTTAGATTTGTTTCTTGGTATTTGGTCTTTTTGAAGTATTGTGAATAGGGTCTATATTTTTGCATTTAATTTTCTAACTCTGTTGAAAATTGTAGAAACACTATTGCTTTCTACATATTGACCAGTATAAACAATCTTGCTAAACTCACTTATTAATTCTAAATATTCATTTCTACATATATATATTTTTTGAGACAGGGTCTCACTCTCTCACCCGGGCCAGAGTGCAGTGACATCATCACAGCCCACTGCAACCTCCAACTTTGGGGCTCAAGAGATCCTCCTGCCTCAGCCTGGGACTGAGTAGCTGGGACTATAAGGATGAGCCACCACACCCAGCTAATTTTTTCTATTTTTAGTAGAGATGGGGTCTCACTCTTGCTCAGGCTGGTCTCACACTCTTGGCCTCAAGTGTTCCTCCCACCTCGGCCTCCCAGAGTGCTGGGATTACAGGCGTGAGCCGCTGAACCTGGCCATGATTTTTAAGAATTTAAAAAATATATATTTTGCAAACAAGTCTTCTGTGTGATGTGTGTTTTACAAATACTTTCTCCCAGAGGATAACTTGTTTTTTCATTTTCTTAACAGTGACTTTCACACAGCAAAAAGTTTGTAATTTTGATGAAGCCTAATTTATTAATTTCTCTTTTATAGATTGTGTTTTTGGTGTCACGTCTAAGAAAATTTTTGGCCTAATCCTAGATTGTGAAGATTTTCTTCTATTTTTTTTCTTCTAAAAGTTTTATAGATTAACACGTTACCTTTAGGTCTGTGATCCATTTTGAGTTATTGTTGTATAAGAGATGAAGTCTAGGATGAAGGTCCTTTTTTGGTTGTTTTCACACACGGATGTCCAATTTGGTGAAAAGACTAACTTTCCTGTGTTGAATAACTTTCACACCTTAGTTAAAAATTAATGACCACATTCTAAAAACTGGGCCTAAAAGAGAACTTCCTCAACCTGACAAAAGGGATGCAGCAAAGCCTCACAGCGCTTAATGGGGAAAGGCCGGACGCTTCCCGAAGGTCAGGAGCAAGACGAGGATGTCACACTCGTCACCTTCACTGGACCTTGCACTGCAGGTTCCAGCCAAGGCTGTTGGTCAAGATAAAGACATCCAGAGGGGAAAGGCGGAAGCAACACTACCTGTTTGCAGACCACGTGATCATGTATCTAGAAAATCCTGAGAAATGCACTAAAAAATATTAGCAACAGCAAAGAAGTTGAGCAAGGTTGCAGAATACAAGATCAGTATGCAGAAACGCAGCGTGTTTCTACGCACTAGCAGTGAGCAATGAAACGAAGTTAAGAAAACAGTCCCAGGCCGGGCGTGGTGGCTCACGCCTGTAATCCTAGCAGTCTGGGAGGCCGAGGCGGGTGGATCGTTTGAGCTCAGGAGTTCGAGACCAGTTGAGCAAGAGCAAGACCCTGTCTCTACTAAAAATAGAAAGAAATTATATGGACAATGAAAAACATATATAGAAACAATTAGCCGGGCATGGTGGCGCATGCCTGTAGTCCCAGCTACTTGGGAGGCTGAGGCAGGAGGATCGCTTGAGCCCAGGAGTCTGAGGTTGCTGTGAGCTAGGCTGACGCCACGGCACTCTAGCCTGGGCAACAGAGTGAGACTCTGTCTCAAAAAAAAAAAAAAAGAAATCAGTCCCAGTCACAACAGCATCACAAGGAATAAAATAGTCAGGAATTTGTGCTCTGAAAACCACAAAAGAACTAAATAAATGGAAAGACGTCATCCTATGTTCCTCACCAAATCGAGCTACAGATTCAATGCAGTCCCTATCAAAACCACATATGGCTGTTTGGGTTGTTGTTGCAGAAATTAACAAGCAGATTCTAAGTAAAATGTGTACAGAAACACAAGAGTTCCAGAATAGCCGAAACAGTCTTGAAGGTAACGGAGCTGGAGGATTCACACTTCCCAATTTCAAGGATGGTGAGGGAAGGGCTGGCACAGCACAGACACGCAGACCAGTGGGACGGGGTGTCGGGTGCAGGGCTGAGCCCTCCCCTCTGTGCTCAGTTGATTCTGGCGAGGACGTCAAGACCACGCAATGGGGGAAAGACCACTGGGTGTGCAACAGCACGAAGATGGACCCTCCTTCACCGTCCAGGGCTGCTGCAACAAAGCGCCACGAACGGGACGGCTCACGACAACCGAGTTCGGAAGCTAGAAATCCGAGACCGGGGTGTTGGCAGGGTTGGTTCCTTCTGGGCTCTGGGGGAGACTCTGCTCCAGGCCTCGCTCCTGGCTGCTGGTGGCACCTGGCCTGCAGCCGCATCAGTCTGATCTCTGCCCGTCTGTGTCTTCAAATCTCTTCCTCCTCAGAAGGGCACCAGTCACCGGATTCGGGACCTGCCCGAATGCAACGTGTCCTCGACTTGAGCAGATCACACCTGCAAAGACCCGAAAGGCCACACTCTCGAGGACCACTCGGGGCCATGGTCTGTGCACAGCAGGTCCCTTGCATACCACACACACAAAATTTAACTCGAAGTGGATCCTAGACCTAACTGTAAAACCCCAAACCACAAAACTTTCAGAAGGAAGCAGAGGGGAAAATCTGTGTGACCTTCCTAGATGTGACACAAAAAGCATAGAAAACAAAAGAAAAGATAAAGTGAACTTAAGTAAAATTAGAAGTTTTTGTGCTTCAAAGGACACCATCAAAAACACTGCAAAGACACCCGCGGAACAGGAGAAAATATTTGCAAGTTACATATCTGATAAGAGACTTGTATCCAGATACACAAAGAACTTTTACAACTCAACAACAAAAGGGCAAATAACCCAATGGAGAAACGTGCCAAGGGTCTGGACAGGCATTTCTCCAAAGAAGATACACAGATGGCCCATAAATGCGTGAAAAGGAGCCTAATATCATTGGCCATCAAGGAAATACAAGTCACAGCCACAGTGGGACTCCACCTCATACCCACTGGGATGGCTGTCACCGAAAACACTGACAACAGCAAGTGTTGCTGTGAAGACACGGGCCCTTCCACGTTGCTGGCGGGAAGGTGAAGTGGTCGGAAAACAGTTAAGCCTCGAGCCACCACACGTCCCCCCGCTCCCGCCTAGGTATCTGCCTAAGAGAAGTGAACACACGGCCACACACAGCTCTGTACACGAGTGCACACGGCAGCGTCGATTGTAACAGCCAAAGGTGGGAACAACCCAGATATCCACAAGCTGACAGACGGGCAACAAAATAATGGAAGATCATTTGGCAATAAAAAGTAATGGCACACACTGAAACATTCTGCTTAGCAAAAGAAGCCAGTCACAAGGGCCCCAAACTGCACGATTCCTTTTGCATGAACTGTTCAGAACAGGCAAATCTGTAGAGACAGAAAGTGGATCAGTGATCTGCGTGCTAACCCTTTGCCAACACACGGGCTCGATTGTTTTAGCTTCACAGCCAGTCTTCACTGTAAGAATCCTCCAGTTTTCTTCTTCTTCCGAATGATTTGGCTACTCTAATCCACATACATTTTGGAATAAGCTTGTCTATGTCTGCAAGATTTCCCACGGGGATTTTGATTGAAATCTGTACATCTTTTTGGAGACAACTGGCATATTGACTATATCAAGTCCTCTAATTCATGAATACAGTATGTCTCTCCATTTATTCAGGCCTTCTTTGATTTCTTTAGTCAGTATTTGGTAGTTTTCAGCACAGAAATCCTGTACATGCCTTGTTAAAGTAATATTAAAGTATTGAATATTTGATTTATCGGGAGCTATTGTAAATGATACTGCTTTTAAAATTTCGGTTTCCAATTGTTCATTGCTAGTATATAGAAACAGGACTGAATTTTGTGTTTTGATCCTGCAACCTTGCTGTGTTGACTTTTTAGTGTTCCGACTCTTTTTTGGTAGAATTCTTGGGATTTTCTACATAGACTTTCATATCATCTATGAATAGGGACATTTTCAGTTCTTCCTTCCTAATCTTTATGTATTTTATTTGTTTTTCTTACTTTATTGCATTGGCTAGGACTGCCAACACGATGTAGAACAGGAGTGAACACATTGGACATCTTTGCCTTGTTCCTGATCTCAGGGCCGGCATTCAGTCCTTCATTATTAAGTATCAAGTTGAATGCAGGGTTTTTGTTTGTAGGAAACCAGCCTGTTGCGTGGCAAGAGTGAGGCCATCTGGAAGCCGAACCGGTCATGGTGATTGACCTTTGACTCCTGCATAACAAGGTGTTCCGGTAGCATAGATAACCCCTCCCACAGAAACAATTCCTATAGCATAGAGAACCCCTCCTAAAGGTGTTTACCTAACTTGAGACATGGCCAGTGGCACGCATTTTACCAAGAAAAGCTTCCTATAGAAACAGTACTTTCCAGAGGGGTCCACTGTCTTGTGGCCACCAGAGACATGGCTTGTTTGTGAATCCCTATTAAATGTTTCTTCCTGAGAAACGGGATTCCTCAGCCTCTTTCTTTTGCCTCCCAGCTCCTTTGGCCTTTGGGGGTGGTCTGCACAGATCCACTCGCTGTGGATCCTTGTTGTTGCTTTTCGTAGATTCCCTTTATTAGATAAGTTCCCTTCAATTTCTGCTTTGCCAAAAGTGGTTACCATGGATGAATGTTGAGTTCCGTCAAATGCTGTCTTTGCATCACTGGAGATGATCACAAGGTTTTCTTCTTCAGACTGTCAAGTGGGGGATCGCACCGATTGTTTTCACATACTGAACCCGACTTGCCTTCCTGGAACACCCTCCACTTGGGTGTGGTGCTCGTGTGTCTGTTTAACGTCGCTCTGCTCTATTTGCTAATATGTAGCTGGGTGGTTTTGTGTCATCTTGGCATTGGCGGCTATTGACTTTTTTTCCTCTTGCAGGTGGGATTTCCTGGCTCTTCGGAGCAGAGTAATTTTGGGTTGTACCCTGCAAATTCAGACATCATGCTATGAGCCTCTGCCTTGTTTGAATCCCCTTGTGAATGTTGACATTCTGCTCCGTCATGCAGTCAACCCACTCGGGTTCAGGCCACATGTTCCCAACAGCCTTCCGTGGGTCATGGCTGCATGTCGGTTTTGTTTCCAAAGCCTCTGCAGGTCCCTGAGCTGTCCTTTGTGTGCCCTAGCTGGGGCCAGCGTGGCACTGGGCAGTGGGCTGCCTTTGGTCAGTTCCCGGCCTCAACAGAACCAGACCTGTGGTGCGCAGCTTGCGCTGGGCCACGGCCCTGCCCAACCCCACGGGGTTGCCTCGGAAGCTCCTCCCTGCCCCCATCTCTCTGGTACTTTCTGGCTCCCTGGGGACCACGTCTCTGGGGATTGGAGAGGAAGGTTCCTCTCTCAGCGTTTCAGGTGCGTGTGAACGCCCGTGGCCTTGGCCATGGCCTCGATGTCCTAGGGGCTGGGGCATGAGAGAACAGAGAAAAGTAAAACATCCACTACCACCAAAAACCCAACAAATAAAACCACCGCACCCCCTAACCTCCCTCGGGGCTTCTCCTACTCCCTGGGAGCCCTAGGAGACCCCTTTCTTTCCCCTTCCGCCAGCCAGAACTAGACGGCTTCTCCTGAACTCTCTCTGTCCGTGCCGGTCCCAGTTCTGGCTTCTGGCTGTGCTGAGTCCAGACGGGGCGTGGGCGGAGAGTGTGCAAACTCGGTTTGGTGGCATCTCACGTCCGGGCCCTCCCACCCATCTGCCTGCTACCTTTGTTTCTCAGAGCCCTGGGATGCTTCCTGCGCTCTGCCTGCCTTTTTTTTTTTTTTTTTTTTTTTAGACAGAGTCTCACTCTGTTGCCTGGGCTGGAGTGCCATGGAGTCAGCCTAGCTCACAGCAACCTCAAACTCCTGGGCTCGAGCAATCCTCCTGCCTCAGCCTCCTGAGTAGCTGGGACTACAGGCCTGTGCCACCATGTCCAGCTGATTTTTTCTATATATATTTTTAGTTGTCCATATAATTTCTTTCTATTTTTTTAGTAGAGACGGGGGTCTCACTCTTGCTCAGGCTGGTCTCGAACTCCTGACCTAGCGATCCACCCGCCTGGGCCTCCCAGAGTACTGGGATTACAGGCGTGAGCCACCGCGCCCGGCCTGCCTGCCTTCACAGACGTGTTCAGCGGGACAGACAGGGCTGGCTGTGTTCACGCCATGTCACCCAGAACAGGAACCCAGGACATGTAAAAGAACAATATAAAAACCAAACATAAGTGCTGCGTCTTGAGTCAGCAACTCTTACCATCTTGCCACATTTGATTTACCCTTATTGATGTGTCTGTGTGCAAATATACATTTTGTTCTGGACCATTCAAGAGTACCCTACGGGCACCTTGACAATCCACCCTGAATCCTGAACACGTCACACATCTTGTAAGAGCAGGAACAGCCCCCTGTATGGCCAGCACCCACCCCGGCACTGGTGACAGCTCAGCAGTGCCACGACCCCGTTTCGGACACACACTCCTCCGACGTGTCTTTTCCTGCCGTCACCGTCCACGGTCCCACGATTCAGACGGGGCCCTCGACACAGTATCTATTTTGGTTTGTTTCTTTTGAATCGGACTGATCATCTTGGTGTTTCAATGGCAACATTTAGTTCATTTACACTTAATATAATTATGGGTCTACTAGTGTTTAAATCTAATATAATTACAGGTCTACTACTGTTTGAATCTGCCATCCTTTAAAAGTTTTCTAATTTTTCCAGCAGCTTTACTTTTCCTGTATTGTCTTCTTTTGGGTCGACCAGTATTATTTTCATCCGTTTGTTTCCTCTATGCGTGTGGGAGTTACTCATCCCATCCACATTCCCGCAGGGCTTCCAAACGCATCAGAGCCAACTGCTACCCTCGGTCTCCCTCTCGCTTTATATGCTGTTGTTGGCTTGTATTTTGATTTCATGTTTTCTAAAACCCTTTACTTCTAACTATTGACATTACTAGTACATACAGTCACACTCATTTAGACTTCCCCACATACTTACCACTTTCTTCTCCTGCCTGCTTGCCCTCCTCCCCCGAGCAGCTCTCACATCCCTCTGACAGAGGAGGAGACTGAGGGTCAGAGAGGTGACACTCAGGATCCCACTTCAGCGAAGGGTCTGCTTACACTGAGGCCCTGCACGGGCGGCAGGTGGGTGCTGGTGGCCAGGGCTGTGCAGGTGACCCCATCTAGGGCCCTCCCTTGGCCCTTGGGGAGGTATAAGGCCCCCGGCCTCATATCTGGGATTATCATCTTTGAAGAGCATCTTTTAGGCTATTTTTCACTGCAAGCCTGCTTCAGAAAATGCTCTCGGTTTTTGTCTGTGTGAAGAATTACTTTAGGTCAGCAACTGTGTTAGTGTCTTCTTGCTGTTGTGACAAACCGACACAAATGTCGCTGCTAAAGCAGTGCCAACTTACTACCCGATGGCTCTGCAGGCCAGAGGCCTCGGGGCTGAGCAGGCTGAGCCTTCCAGAGGCTGCAGAAGGGAGTCTGTTTCCCTTTCCATCCACGGGCCTCCTGCATCCCCTGGTCCACGGCCCTGTCCTCCATCTTCAGAGGCAGGGCCTGGCCTCTTCAATCCCTCCCTGACTCTGACCCTCCCGAATCCTCTCGTAAAGACCCCTGGGGTTACAATGGGCACCAGACCACCCAGGACAATGTTCCTACCTCAGGAGCCTCAACTTAACCGTGGCTGCGGAGCCCCTCTGGCCACGAAGGGTCACCTGTTCCAGGCTGTGAGGATGCCGTGCGGTGGCGTGCGGGGCACTGAAGCAGCTCTTCGGGTTTGGGTGCTGTGAGCGCACCCCTGGGAGACGTGGGGGGGGGCAGGGAGGCCTGGGGCAGCTCCTCCCTGAGACACACCTGGCCCCTCCTCCAGCCCAGCCTCCTGCATCTCTGACAGGTGGGTCTGGGCCGCCTGTGTTGCTCACTGCCCAGGACCCGGGGCCCCAGGCCGGGGCTCACTGCCTCCTCTCCTCCCATGCTGCTGCTGCAGCGGCCTTTCTCCCCAGCCCCCCTGTCCCCTAAGGTGAGGGGCCTCTGGAGGCCTCCCTGGGGGAGGTGGACATTCTGCTATTGGATGTGGGGCCCCTCCTGGGCATGGAGGCAGCTTCCGGGTCTTGACAGCCCTTCCTTGAATGAGAGCAAGCGAGTGAGTGGCTGTGGGCGGTGTCCCCCAGACAGCTGTCCTGCAGGCTCACCCCACACGCATCTCACGGAAGGTCCACAGCCCTGCTGTCCTTGGTTGCCTCCTGCCCCATGCACACCTGGCCCCGAGGGCCGAGGGAGGACCACAGATGGGGTCACCTGCACAGCCCTGGTGGCCAGCACCGACCTGTAGCCCGTGCAGGGTCTCAGTGTAAGGAGACCCTTCACACCAGTGGGATCCTGAGTGTCCCTTCACCTCTCTGACCCTCAGTCTCCTCCTCTGTCAGAGGGATGTGAGAGCTGCTCTGGGGAGGAGGGCAGGCAGGCTGTAGGTGACCTCTGGGTCTCCTCTGGCTCTTGCAGGACAGCCTCCGCCCTAATGATGGACAGGCCAGGAGATGGGTAGGGGGCTCGGTGGGTGTCACCTCAGTGACAAGGTGAAGTCTAAGTCCCCAAACCCTGGCTTGCCCCCGTGAGGAGCTGGAGAAGAGGACCCGGGCTGCTCACCATCTTTTTCTTCCACTCTGAAGAAACCGAGGAAGGAGGGATTCCTCCCCATGGGGACTGAGGACCAGGGCCCCCACCGAATCCCGCGGGGCCAGCTGCAGCGAGCCAGGCGGTCAGCTCATCCGCTACGTCCCGGCTGGCTGTGCGGGGACCGGGTCTGGCGCACGGCCTGTCGCGGGTGAGCGGGGTACTCCACTGGGCGGCTGCGGTGGAATTTCAGGGCGTGAGGGGGGCTGAAGGCACCCGGCGCGATGCTCCGGCGTGGGGGGCGGTGAGGAGGGTTGGACAGGCCAACTCCGGGGCTTGGGGGCGGGCCTGGGGGCGGGCCGCTCCAGTGCCACCTGTCCAGCGCGCCGCCGCTGCGCAGTGCTGTCGCCGTGGCAACTGGCGCTGCGCAGGGGGCGGGGGCGCCGGGATCCCCCGCCCTGCCCTGTACCGAGGTCCGGCGGGGGCGCGCGGTCGAGGGGCGCGGGGCGGGGCCACCGGGCCGGGGGCGGGGCCGCGCGGGCGGGCGGAGCCGGAGCGGAGCAAGCGGAGCGGGAGGCCTCGGCTGGGCCGGCCCGGGCGCCGCGCACCAGCTGCCCGGCGGCGGGGTAGGCGGGGGCCCGGCGCGCGGCTGCGTCCGCGGAGCGGGGCGGGGGCCCGGGCGCCGCTGCCGGCTGGGCCCGTGCAACCCCCACCCCGGGCCGAGGGGCTGTGGGATGGCGTGGGGGGCGCTGCAGGGGCGAGGTCTGCGGCGGCGGGGTGACGGAGAACAGGCCCTGGTCGGGGAGACAGGCGGAGACGCAGCGCAGTGGGAGCGGCTCAGCCCCTGCCCTGCTCGGCAGGCGGGGTCCTCGCCCTGCGCCTCCTCTCCTGGGCACTGAGGGGCATTCTGGGCTGGGGGCCCCGCAAGACGCGGGGGAGGGGCGGGCAGCGAGGGGCCTGGAAGCCCGAGTCCGTGTGTGAAGTCCGAGCACACGGGCCTGGGGCCAAGTCCCTAGGGAGCCAGGCCTGGGCAGGGTGTGGGGGAGGGGTGGCCAGGCGGGTTCTGGCTTCTGGGGCAGGGGCTCCCCTGGGATGGGGTCTATCCCATCACTAGCGCAGAGCCCTCAGCCCTCAGCCCGCGTAGACGAGTGACTGAGCCATTGAGGGGCCGAAAGGAGCGCGAGGAAAGCGTCAGCGGTGCAGCGGCTATCTGGCTGTGTGGCCTGGCCAGGAGCCGAGGAAGGAAATGCCCAGGCTGCGGCGGCAGCGGGAGGAGGCCCAGGTGGGCCCAGAATGGGCTTCCTGGGTCAGGCGTGTCTATCCAGTGGGCGTGAAAGCGGGGTGATGTGCCGATCAGAAGATGGAGGTCCTGGAGCCTCGGCATGGCTGAGGACCCCAAGGCATACTCTACTGGAGGTGTCAGGGCTCCCAGGGGCTTGGGAGTCCTGTGTGTGGCTGTGGGCACTCCTGGCTGCCGGTCGTGCAGAGTTCGAGGCCTCCCGAATTGGCGGGGGCTGCAGTGTCACCAGGGGCAGGCAGTGCACTCTACTGTCATAGGGACATTAAATTTTATGCCTTTGTCTAGACAGGGCAGTAAACCGAGCCCCAGGCCTGGGGTGCTGTGGAGGGGTGGGAGGGATTTGGCTGGGAGTGAGCCTGTGAGTGACTTTGGGGTGGGCGAGGGTGTCTGGGCCTCTGTCCTCACCCAGGTGTGAGCGGACCCAGGTGTGGGGACCCACGGTCAGGTGTGGGACTTTGACCAGCACGGCGAGGGTGTGCGGGAGGTGCAGGGGCTGTGGAAGCCCAGGGCTTCCTGAGATTGGCTGGGAAGGTGGAGGGAGCCAGCGGCCGGGCCCACCAGTGCCAAGCGGCAGTGCGTGTGCTCTGGTGCAGAGGGTGACGGAGTATATAGGAGGTGCAGCCAGGACAAGAGACCACCTGCCCAGGACAGTGGGGAGCCGTGGTGGGAGCAGGGCAGAGGGAGGTCTGCACGGCCCAGGAGGGGAGACTGAGGCCAGGAGGGGAGGAGATGGTGGGGGCTGCAAGGCAGGGGTAGGGAGGCATGCAGAGGCTTGTACGGCGGAGTTATCAGGACTTGGATGACTGTCAGCCCTGGGTCCCGGGGTGGGCGCCTGGGCGTGGGCACTCACTGAGCGGTGGCCAGGAAGGGGCAGGCCCACCCCCTGCCCAGTGCGGTGCGGGCCGGGAGACTGGCTGCCGGACACCCCGCGGAAACGGCAGCCTGGCGTGGGGTCCAGGCCGTCAGAGCCGGAGGACGGTGCCAGCTCAACGGTGACAACCCACCCAACTCCGGGAACACGCGCGGCGGGGAGGAAACACTTCCGTCGCGTTTCCTCCTTGGCGGCGGTGGGACTAGGTCTCCGGCCCGCAGGCGGGGCTGCTGCGCCCCTGGAGGCCCCGCCCCGGCTCCGGGCTCCGGTCCGCGCGCCGGCGCGTGCGTGCAACGGAGGCCGCGGGCGCCCGGCGCGGGGACAGCGCTCCGCACAGAGAACACTCTGCGGGAGTTGGGGGAGGCCGCCCGGGCCCGCGCGCTGACCCTCTCCTCTGTCGTCCCCAGGTTCCGAGCTCGCAGCAGGGAGCGGCGGCGCCCTCCGGGCAGCGGGACCGCCCCGCGCCCCGCCGCGCCGCGCCGCGCCATGCCCGCGGGCTGAGCGCCGCCGCAGGGCCTCGTCCCGCCTGGCGTGGGCCGCGCGGGCGACCATGGTGCTGCCGCCGCCCGACCGGCGCCACGTGTGCCTGACCACGCTGGTGATCGTGGGCAGCATGGCCGTCATGGACGCGTACCTGGTGGAGCAGAACCAGGGCCCGCGCAAGATCGGCGTGTGCATCATCGTGCTGGTGGGCGACGTGTGCTTCCTGCTGGTGCTGCGCTACGTGGCCGTGTGGGTGGGCGCCGAGGTGCGCACGGCCAAGCGCGGCTACGCCATGATCCTCTGGTTCCTCTACATCTTCGTGCTGGAGATCAAGCTCTACTTTATCTTCCAGAACTACAAGGCGGCGCGGCGCGGCGCGGCGGACCCGGTGGCGCGCAAGGCGCTGACGCTGCTGCTGTCGGTGTGCGTGCCCGGCCTCTTCCTCCTGCTCGTGGCGCTCGACCGGATGGAGTACGTGCGCACCTTCCGCAAGCGCGAGGATCTGCGCGGCCGCCTCTTCTGGGTGGCTCTCGACCTGCTGGACCTGCTGGACATGCAGGCCAACCTGTGGGAGCCGCCGCGCACCGGGCTGCCGCTGTGGGCCGAGGGCCTCACTTTCTTCTACTGCTACATGCTGCTGCTCGTGCTGCCGTGCGTGGCGCTCAGCGAGGTCAGCATGCAGGGCGAGCACATCGCGCCGCAGAAGATGATGCTCTACCCGGTGCTCAGCCTCGCCACAGTCAACGTGGTGGCAGTGCTGGCGCGCGCCGCCAACATGGCGCTGTTCCGCGACAGCCGCGTCTCGGCCATCTTCGTGGGCAAGAATGTGGTGGCGCTCGCCACCAAGGCCTGCACCTTCCTCGAGTACCGCCGCCAGGTGCGCGACTTCCCGCCGCCCGCGCTCGCGCTGGAGCTGCAGCCGCCACCCTCGCAGCGCAACTCGGTGCCGCAGCCCCCGCCGCTGCACGGCCCGCCCGGGCACCCCCACGGCCCCTCGCCCACGCGTGACGCCTTGGACACGTGACAGGGCCCGCGCGGTCCCCGGGACGGCCCCGGGGCTCAGAGACGCGGGTCTGGCCCGGGGCGTGCGGTTTGCATGGGATGGGGTGGGGGCGGGCTCCCCTCGGGGCAGGTACGGAGAGTGCGGTGCGGTGCGGTGCCGGGGGCGCGGCCGCTTCTTCATCTCAGGAATCCCTCGGATCGGACCGCGGACCCTCAGCCCCCCCTCCGCCAGACCGCCCCGGCGCGCTGGGCCGTTGGTGAGGCCTGGGTCGGCCCCTGCCTGTTGGGCCCCCGGGTTGGAAGGGAGGGCAGTGTGGGCGGAGATCTGGGCCCTCGGTGGGGGCCTCTGGCTCAGAGTCTGGGGCCAAGGAGCCCCTGTCATTTTAAAGACTCGTGTTTACAGTTTTGTATCCAAGGCTGCACTGCTTTGCCTGTTTCTCTGGTCCCCTGTCTTTAAAGGCGGCTGGGAGGGGGTGGCGGCAAGGAGGGGTGTGCAAGGGGAGCTGAGAGGGTGGTGCGGCTGCCCGCGGTGGCGCTGGGACTGGGGCCATTGTGCCATCCCAGAGACTGCTCTCCCCAGGCTCAGTGTTCCCACCTCCAGAGGGACCATGGCCCCTACTTTCCTCCTCCTGGGGCACCTTGAGCCCATCTTTCACCCCCCATGGGCGTCCTGGTCCCATGTCTCTGCTGCCCCAACCCCAGGCCTAGAAGTGCCTCCACATCCCTGGTCCTCCCCACACCCCGCCGGGGGCTCCTCCAGCCCAGGACTGCCGAAGCCAGTTGGGATCAGGTGCAGCCTTTGCTCCCACGTGGATATTGCAGCCCCAGTCCCGGGTCCTGGAGCCTGGTCCCCACCGCAGCCCCGCCTGGCCTCGCTCCAGACACCTGTGGGGCTGGCAGTGTCCCGGCCCAGGCAGCACACGCCCAGCAGCACGTCTGCAGGGCCCCTGCATCTGTGATGTGTCCTGTGGATCTGCCGCGCCCAGGAGGGTCTGTAGGGTCTGGGGAGGAGCCCTGTGAGGCTGTGGAGATGAGGAGCGATGGGCGATGGTTGCTACGTCTCGCAGGACGCACTAGCACTGTGGAGCCCCCGCGCTGTGCCAGCCCGGATTCCCTGCGCTGGTCTCCACTTCCCGCATCCCTACCGCCCACAGGTGGCAGGGCTTTGCTGTCCTGTCTGTAACCACCCCAGGAGGGCGTGCAGCTGGCTGTGCCCGGGGGTCCTCCCTGAGCGCCCCTCTCCACAACTGCGGCAGTCAAGGGCACGGCTGGTCCATGGTGGCGGATGACAGGGCCTGGGGAGCAGATGGCGGCCCCACCCCCACCCACAGGGCGCACTGACCCCACCTGCCAGCTCGCTGCCACCTGGGGTCTGGCCTTTGGGAGTCACCTTCATTCCTGGCAGCTGGCCTCAGGTGCACAGGGGTTACCTCCGTGGCTATCCCCCTGTCCTGGTCAGGTGTGGCCAGCACCCCGTGCCCTCCAAGCTGGCGCCTCGGAACACGCCCTCAGCAGCCCCTGTGGGAGCCACGTGGGGGGCGAGAGTGAGCCGGGGGAAGCCAAGGGGCTGGGGCAGCCCTGGAAAGGCCACGGCCAGGGTGGGGAGGGGCCGCAGGAGTCCCGGTGGGGAGTGGGGCAGGGTCTGGAGCATTCTTGTGAGTGTGTGCTGGTCTGGGGCCACTGAGCGAGGCCTGAGGGGCAGCAGTGATTCTGTGAGTCGGGGGCTTCGGCCAGTGGGCCCCCCTCAGCCTGTCCCGAGGTCTCCCAGGGAAGACAAGTCCACCGCACCCGCTCTGGGCATCCCGGCCCGGGAGTCCTGTGGGAACAGTGGGGGCTGCAGGAGGGACTGGCAGGAGAGGTCGGGCAGGGTCTGGGCTGCTGTGCTGCCCCTGGCCACCCTTCCTGGAGGAACCCTTGCTGCCCCAGGGGTCCGGGGAGCCTGTGGGGACAGCTTTGCCTCGAGAGCCCTGTGTCCCTGTGTCAGAAGTGGGGCTGGCACCCCTGGCTTGGCTGTCTCGGTGCAGAGAAGAGGTCCCTCCCTGGGCTCACAGACCCCCAGGCACCCTTGCCCTGCGTGCACCCAGCTCCTCCTGGCCTGTTTGGGGGTGTGGCCAGGTTCCCCATGCTCCTCAGCCTCCCCAGCACCTCATGTGGGAGGGTCCATGTCCCGCTGTCCCACTCTCCCAAGGGGCCAGGGACCCTGGGTCCACCAGCCGACTGGGTTTAGTGGCCCCTGCCCTGTGACTGTGTCTCTGAGGGCATCAGACAGACTTCGAGGCTGCCCCTGCCTCCCCCAGGCCCGTTCCTGGCACCCACTGTTTCCGTGGTGTGGACCACGGCTTCAGCCACGGGACGGCTGGGAACCAGGGGCCTTCGTCAGGCTTGTGTCCTCTGGGACCCCTGGGCTGTATTCCAGCCTGCCCTTCTCTGGCATCCCGAGGTGGCCTGTGGTGGCCAGGTGCAACAGAGCAGCCAGCCGGCGGGTCCCCTTGTCCTCTCGCTAAGTCACCTGTCAGCTCACAAATCCTGGTGAGTGTCCGCTGGTTTCGAGTGCACTGGGACTGTCCCTGTGTGTGTGGGAGGCTGATGCCTGGGCACGGCCACACTGTGAGGAGGCCAGATGGGCAGCCAGGTGGACTCTGGGGGGTGCCCTTGGCACACCTGAGTCACCCCAAGGGGCACACACAGGTGCACAGGGACCCACGGGGGCAGCAGCCTGGAGGCAGGAGAGCTGCATGCGCTGCACCTGGGCTGGGCGGTCCCCCGGCAGAGGACTTGGGGGCAGAGGAGGGGTGGGTTGCTGAGCAGGGTGTGGCCAGAACGGCAGGCAGGTCCTGGGAAGGCCGTGGCCGGAGGCTGCCCTGGGTGTGCGGAGGAGGGGACGGGAGGGGAGGACAGTGTGTGCAGCCAGCTCCCCAGAAGCTGCTGGCTGGGAAGGGAGAGGTGGGTGCTGGGGAGGAGAGAAACTGGGCGGCACGGGCCACGTCCTGAGAAGGGGTTGTCTCCAGGCCCTGTGCCCCTCCCGGTCTAGCCCACCTCCCCGCAAGGCCAGACGCCCCTCCTGCCTCGTCCTCCCCGATCTCTGAGGACGCCAGTCAGTCAGGGTCGGAGAGGAAAACCTGGCTCTGCACACGTGGCAGTCGGCACCGGCACCCAGGGCTGGGGTCTGCGGTTCTCCCAGCTTGAACCGTCCTGGGAGAGACACCGCGCTTCGGGTGCGCAGGGGGCTCTGCCTTGCCGCGGTCTGAGGCGTGACCGAAGCCCCGTGTGTCTCTTGCCCAGACACTCCTGAGGTCCCGGGGCCGCCCCGCGGCAGCTCCACCCGCCCCCCCGGAACCCGGGAGCTGCCCGTCCTGCTCCAAGAAAGCCCCAGCCCGGTAACCCCTCTGGACTCAGCCAGCTCCCAAGTGTGAAGAACAGATTGTAGCCACGGCAGCGTCTGCCATCTTGCTCCGAGGAAGTTGAGGCAAGCCTCTCCTGGGTCACTTGGGCAGCATGGCCATGCCTCGGAGGACTCAGGTGCCGTCCATCCTCCATTGCCACCTTGGAGGGTCGGCATTGTCCCCTGAGTCGCCCCAAGGGGCCATGGCAGCGCCCGGCATCCCATCGTCTCACAAACAGCACCCAGATGCGGGGAGGAGGGGCAGGGCTGCTGCTTTGATGCCCCCTCTTGGTGGGAAAATCCTTCGCAGAAGTCCCCAGCATGTGTCCCCTCAGGTCCCCTGGCCCAGAACTTGTTCCGGGAAAATCCCGGTACCTTTTGCTGGCAGTGGGGAAGGGGGTCACCACAACTGCTCACAGGCCACAGCGCCAGGGGCTCCGGCAGAAGACACAAGACTCCTGGGTCCGAGACAAAGGGCTTCGTTACTATCAGCGCAGCAGGCAGCGGAGCACTAGCGAGCTTGCGGCTCCCTGTGGGGGAGGGGAGGGCCTGGTGGGTGCTGACGCTCGGCCGACAGGAGCCCACCCTCCCTCTGACGGTACCCAGGAGTCTCCGACGTGGCATCAGAAACGCTCTGCAGCTTGGCCTAGGTGACCTGCAAGGCTGTGAGCCTGCTGATGGCCTCTGAATGTCACCATGAGTGTCGCTGACATGCCTGATGACGCCAGCACACGTGTGAATGCGCAGAGCAAACCTCGTCGACTCAGCCCGCACAGGGCACCCGGACGCCAGTGCTTCGTGAATACTCTGTTCTCAGGCGGTCCCAGTGGCGAGGCCCCGGGGACGTCGGTGGCACTGCTCCAGCCCAGCCTCCCGTTCACTGAGCAGAGGGACCCACGTGTCCCCACCTCCCCTGCCTGTGGAGAAGACAGGTCAGAGTCCAGTCACACCACAGACACAAGGCCGGTCACTCAGAGATTAAAAAACATTCGAACTTCTGACCCTCCATCTTCCATTCCAGAGCGTACTCACATTTTCTGTAGGAAAATAGCCTTATGATAATAAAAACTCAACTTGGTGACATTGAACTCACTCGTCTTCAGTCACACGTGAAGCTCCAGGTCACCAGGTCCACTTTGTGCGGTGCCCTGGCCATTGCCAGGCTTGGAACTGCCAGCGTTTCCTGCGCCTTCTCGCGAGCCCCCTCTGCCAACGCCCCGGCCGGGGAGGGACGCAGGCCACAAAGCAATGGCAGCTAAGTCCCAACACCAGTTTTGGAGGGGACATTCCGACCATAGCAGGGACTAGGACGCTGGTGGTGCTTAGACAGCGTGGTGTTCACGCCCCGTCCCGGGCTGTCAGGGACACGGGTCCTTCCTGCTTGTCGCCCCGGGTGCTCTCCTGGGCCGCTGTGTCCGGGTCTCAGCTGCAGCACAGACCGAGGGCTGAGGAGGTTGAAAGGGGACACTTGCGGTGTCTCCGAGGGATGGTTTCCAGAAGCTGGCACGAGGCACGTGCTCACGCCCGCTGTCTGGAGCTCCGATGCACGGGTGCGCCGGGGCGCCAGGGAGCCCCGCAAAAGGGGTCTGAGCTTTGGGTGCCCACTAGGAAGAAGGGGGCCACCCTGCGGTGGTGCACCCCCTGACGTCACTAGAGCTTCAGGGCTTCCTCCAAAGCATTTGCCTGTTTAGTCCCACCGGCAGCGCAGGGGGTCCCGTTGCCGCACCCCCTCGCTCGCACTCGGCACTGCCGGCTCGTAGGTCGTCTCCTGCCGGGGCTGAAACAGCCGCTTGTTCCAGTCGTCATTTCCTGGACTGTTTGCGGGGTTGTGGGACATTCGTGGCACCTCTTCTGTGAGTTGCCCGTTCACGTTCCACTTGTCTGCGGGGTTGTTCTTTCTTGCTGGTGTGGGGCAGCCCCGTCTACCCAACGCCGGCCGTTCTGCTTCCCGCAGGTGGATCTCAGGTGCAAAGAACGGAGGGTCGTCACTCCTGGGACAACACTGGGTGCACTTTTAAACATATTTAGTTCCGTAATTGGTTGTTTTTCATATGCAATAGGCACTTGCAAAGGCAGCGCCCAAAACAAGAGCCAGGATCGTGAAAACAACCTGCAGCGACCAGGGCCCCCCGCCTTGCTCACCGAGACCCCGAGCGCCACTCCTTAGAGCTCCTGTTTGTACAGCGTTGTCGCATCTACATGTATTCCCAAAACGTCTAGTTTTGGTTTCAGCTGTTCTGACTTTATGAGAGGGTGTCATGCTGGGTACAGTCTCTGTGACATCTTTGCACTCCACATTCAGGTTCGTTCATACGGTCGTGTATTTTGGTTTGTTGGTTCTGAGTGCCCATGACAACGCCGTGTGGACGTGCCACACTCCTCAATCCTGCCACCGGCGGTGGACATTGGATGGTTTCCAGGTTTGCCAATGTGAACAGTGCTGCTATCGATATTCCTGTACTTCCAGGGCTTAGAAAGCCCGAACGCCCACCGCGATGGCATCAGGCGTGGGGCCTTTGGGAGGCGATTGGGTTAGATGGGGTCGCCAGCGTGGGGCCCCGAGCTGCGAGTCCGGTCCTTACAGGAAGGGAGAGGCCAGAGCTCCTCTCCGCCCTGTGACGACAGGCAGTGACCCCTGGGGAATGTCCCTCACCCAGGACCCGGCCACACTGGCACCGTGACATTGCAGGTCCAGCCCCACAGCCGCGACGAGCGTGTCTGCTGTTTATCCACCGGGCCTGTGGCATTTTGCCGTGGGAGCCTGAGCGGACTCTCTGGGCGGTTTGGCTGCAGACGAGGACGCTGCCGTTCAAAGTCCATGTGGAAGCCGCTGTGTGAAAAGGCAAACTGGATCCACACTCGCTTGCTGTGAGTTCCGACATATTCGGACCTATTTCTGCCACCTTAGTTTGTGTATTTTGTTGTCATCCCTTTTCTTTATCCTGAGCCCTGCCCTGTCCTGTGGTCCCCCGGATTGGCAACGTTTCCCAACGCACTTTACATCCTCCGTTGGTTTGGAAAGTTGGTTTCCTTTGTTTGTGTTTTGGAAAATTTCTTTTGCAAATCCCCACTGAATTTTTTTGAGAATGGCAAATTTTGTTCACTTTTTTATTGTGGTAAAATATAGGTACCATAAAGTTTACCATTTTACCCATTTTTAGGTGAACGGCTCAGTGGATGAGGCACATCCGCACTCACCACCTCCGTCTCCAGAACGTTCCGTCTTCCCAGACGGACTCTGCGCCCAGCAGACACTGGCTCCCCACCCCTCCCCAGCCCCCGAGTCCTCCATTCCACCCTCTGTCGGTGTGAATTTGACGACTCTGGGGGCCGCCTGTGAGTGGGATCACACAGTGTGTGTCCCTTGGTGACGGCTTACTTCATTGAGCACGATGTCCCCAGGTCCATCCATGTTGCAGCAGGTGTCAGCATTTCCTTCCTTTCTCAGGCTGGGGGACACTCCTTTGTATGCACGGAGCACGGACCGTGCCGCTGAATTTTTGCTTATATGCTTAACCATGGGTGTCGTCACCGGGCGGGCAGGGACTTAGGACCCCGGCCCTCCTCCCTGGACTTCAGCCACAAACACCTGCTGGGCCCCTCC
Source organism: Varecia variegata (assembly GCA_028533085.1). Taxonomy (NCBI): domain Eukaryota; kingdom Metazoa; phylum Chordata; class Mammalia; order Primates; family Lemuridae; genus Varecia; species Varecia variegata. The sequence continues at coordinate 57,530 of CM052442.1, read as the reverse complement.
CCCACAGCTTGCCGTGGCTTGGCCGTTCGGTTTACTCCAAACACGTAAAACTCAGCGCATTTCACTGCCCGTGGGCTCGTCGGCTCTGTCACCACGTGTCGTCTGCTCTGCTCGGCACCCTCCCCGGGTCCACGGGGAGCGTTAACCCCTGCTGCTGCTCATGGAGCCACGGGCTGTCCTTCCTTACGGGGAGCCAGCCGGCTGTGGGGGGTCAGCTGCGGGATGGAGACCCCGCCTCAAGCTCCCCGACTGCTGCTGCACGTGCTGGGGGCGCCCCGAGGGTGGAGGGACCCCAGCAGGCTGTGCCTCTAGGGGGTGGGGGGGCCTGGGCTCTGTCCCTCGTCAGTGGAGGCTCCGCACCGAACTAACTTGTGTTCCTTCTGTCACACGGAGCAGAACTTTTTCCCAACGGCTACAGAAGGGTTGGTGGGAGGAGGTGGTGCCGTCTTCCTTCCTCGGCACAGGTCTGGTCGGCCCTGGCCTAAGAGCCACCTCAGGGTGGTGACTGCAGACCACCGTCCCCTCTCCCTGGCCTTCCTGCATGAGGGCGGCCCGGTCCTCGAGAGGCTCTGTCTGGCAACGGCACATGCTCTGGCCGAAGGCCTGGAGAAGGAAGTCACCGGGGCGAGGTCCCCTCCCAAGTGCACGAGCATCTCTGGGCCAGTGCGGTGGTTTCCTGCACAGCTGGACCCGCACTGCCATAGGCCTGTGGCCCTCGGCCGGCCCTGCCCTCAGCCCAGACGCCTCACTGTGGCCCTCCCGGCAGCTCCGGTGTCAGTGGGGCTCCCGCTCCTGGCTTAGATTCTAGCTTGTAACTGTCCCCACGTCCCCACTCCCGGATGTGTCTCCTCCCGCCTGCCGGCCGTGGTCAGTCTGTGAATCAGCTGCCGGCACTCAGCCCTGGGCTCAGACCTTGGCTCTGGCACCGGCAATGGCACTACCTGCCGTGTGGCCGAAGCTCTGTGCCTCAGTTTCCTCATCTGTACGCTGGGGTGCTAGCACCCCGCCGCTGGGTTGCTGTGAGGATTACATGAGGCGCCCTGTGCCAAGCTCCGAGCACAGGCCTGCTGCTGGGGAGGCCCAGGCGAGCGCTGCCCAGCGCCGCGGGTGCTCCTGTTCTCAGGGCTTTCCCGTGAGCTTGGACAAACCGGCAGCCTTGTCGCACACTGAAAGGGAATGTTTCGGGTGACATAACAAATACGTTTACACCCGTTACCGAAAGCTCCGCGCTTGTCCGTGAGGGCGCATCAGAGACCACATCAGAAGAACGAGAACAAGCGGTTTGAGAGGAAGGAAAGAGAAGTTCATTACTTTGCCAGCAGAGCCGGAGGCTGGAGACTCCTGTCTGAGATGCCATCGTCCTAATAAGCAGAAATGCAGAGCTTTTAAAGGGACGGTTTCTCGGCTTCAGGCAATTGTGGTTCAACTACAGTTGATGATTCTAATCATCCCATCTCCCTGAGGACAATCCCGTGACCTCCACCCAGGACCCGCCACCAGGTCTGCCAGGTCTGGGCTGAGCCATCTCCTGCAGCACAAAGGACAGAGGACTCCCCCTGCCCCTCCCAACCGCTGCCCAGAGGAGGCAGGGATGCAGGTTTTAGTTCTCACAAAGGTGTAGAGGAGGTTTGAAAGAGACAGGAAACATTTTTGCCATTTTTTCCAGGGCATTTCCTCTGCTGCCTATTCCCTGCTGTCAGTATTTGCCTTCCATGTCTACGGGAGGAGGTGACTGCTCTGCTACACAACCAACACAGCCAGAGACTGCACATGGTAACACTTGTGTTGGCCAGGGTCACGGAATCCTCGGACAAAATTCAGTGCTGCAGAATTCCACTAAGGAGACTGGCACGTGACAGTCACAACACTGAGGAAGAAAACTCACGGTGGCAGAAGCCATCCGCTGGGAAATTTGGGGTGGCCGAGCGCCAGCCAGGCATCAGCTCTTCGCTGTGAAACTCACACGGGGCAGGTTTATTCGTCCTTTGTGAGGTGAGGCTGAGTAGGGAGGTCACGGGAAAGGGTTTAGCCGCAGCGCTAAGTCGAGGAACGCCTTTCCCCGACCTCACGAGCACTCGCCCCAGGGAAAGCCACCTGTGTGACAGTCCGTCAGTACTGGTCCCAGCACGGGAACACGCAGGACACTGCATGGAACCTGCCGGTGCCTCATCCCAGGGGACCTCGGGGTGGCCGAGGCTCTGCAGGGTCCTGCCCATGGCACAGGAGAGGGCTCCGAGCCAGCACAGCACGTCGTGGGGCTCGTGTTTGGAAACTGTGCGGGACGTGCCCCAGGCCTGTCTAGGACTCACCTGAGCCCCCTCTGCGCTTCTCAGGAGATGGGAAAGAACCCAAACTCTGTAAAATAATTTAAGGAGGTTTGTTCTGAGCCGAGTGTGAGGACCATGGCCCAGAGCCACCCCCAAGGGCCTTGAGCAAGTGGACTCGCTGTGGCTGGGTCACAGTTTGGTTTCATACATTTCCGGGAGACAGGAGTTACACATAAAGTCACAAATCAATACATGGAAGGGGTACATTGGTTTGGCCCAAGAAGGTGGAACACCTCAAAGCAGG
>CM052442.1:32145-54459 GCA_028533085.1 Varecia variegata | reverse complement strand
GCATTGCCCTAAAGCCACCGTGGGTTTAGAGAAGGACAGACCACCCGGAGAGCGAGGAAAACCTCACTGCTCGGGAGCACACTTGGGAGAAATGCCACGAATTGCCCTTAAAGGAGCTGGCGGCAACTTCGGTTAATTCCGGGACCAGTGAGCTCAGGTCAGGACGCAGTAGTTGACCAGGTCACCTCTCCCGGTCAGAGGCTCAAGCTCAGTTTGGGCTGCTAATGGCCTGTAAAAAGATGTGGAAGACACCAACACCTGGTTTTGAAGATTTATTTCGGAGTGAGCGTCAGTGACCTAACAAGAGAATCTGTGACAGAGGCCAGCGCTTCCCGCTCTCCCGTGATGTCAGAGGACCCTGAGTCTCCTGCAGACCAGGAAACCTGGACTTGAGCCTCCCCATCTCCTTTACCGGTTCTTTCCCTGGATGTTCCACCTGTGTTCCCTACATTTTTACGGGGGGTTGGCAGCTTCCACTGTTTCTGTGGGCTCAGAATACGTCTTTTCCTCAACTGTGGTCGTCTTAATAGCTCGTACATTTGTGGCCACCCCAAAGAGCAGAGCAGCTATCAAGGCATAAATACGACCAAAGACTAGTCTCAAATATGACATTGACTGCTGGTTTTCTGTTATTTTCCGCATTCTCCTTGGTGGGGGTCCGCTGTCCGTACTCCCACCGGCACCTGGTGCTAGGCAGCGTGGAGGGTCCCAGCCTCGGTGGCAGTGGCAGTTCCTCTTGTTGTTGCAAACACCTCGACGACTGCACTTCTCAGGGACACAGTCGTAATTAATTTCTTCCAGAGTCCCGTTGCAAAAGGTATTGTTGCAGACCATTCCGTAAGCACAGGGAGCGCCATTTCTCACCTGTCCAAGATCCCTGACTCCTGTCCCACGGTGGGTATCCTCCCCATAGCACCAGCCTCCATTCAGAAAAGTCTGATGGAAGGAGGCGTGCTCCTGCAACTGGGGAATGCTGGAGACATTCATACACTGCAGCCTTCCACACATTATATCTCTACGGGAACACCTTACAAAATATCGGCTCGTCCCCTGTCTGTGGCAATGTCCGAATCGGTTGCCTCTTTGATTTATGGAATAGCAGGCTGGATAACCATCGAAAGCACCTGCGCCAAAGAGTTCCTTGCAGTGGAAATTGCGGTCAGTGCAATTTCCACTAAAGCAATAGCCTTCTTCAGTACATGGGGTTCCATCTTGCAGATAAGTATTTGGGGGACATCTTTGGGATTGCCCCACACAGTACTCTGGAAGGTCACATATACCTCTGATAGGTCTACAGAGTGTCCCTGCAGGGGAGTAGGTGCAGTTTGTGCAGCATTGTCCGCTGTCACAAATGCTGTCAGACGAGTACTGACAGTCACTTTCACAACATTTGTTGTTATAACACTGCTGGAAGGAGCCACAATCACATTGCTCTTGATCCTCTACTACGTAGTTTCCACAACGAATCTTCATCAAGCTTTGGTTATAATACACCAAATTCTCAAACAGGCACTCGCCTACTTTTCCATTACGTACATTCAGTAAGTCGACAATGGAGCAGTTACTGAACACATCTGTAATCTCGGGGTGGTAGAACATGACACAGGTGGTCCTCCTCTGACAGCGGCACTCGGGTTTATCGTAATAAAACCCCATGGATCTTCCCAGTTGTTGGGCCGCGATGACAGATACCAAAATATAGTGTCTGCTTCGGGCACCAAGCATAATTATGCCTATTCCACGGCATATAGCGTAAAGAGATGGAGAAACATCCAGTTCATATGGGCCCTGCGCGAACACTAGGTAGCCTATGCTGGGCCGGAACGCTGAAAATAGAACACGTGCATAGAAACGATAAAAAGGACTCCCTGGAACTCTATAATCATTTACTGGGGTTGGATCCTGTTGATCAAATACAAGCAGGACAGACACATAGAGCGACATATCGATAGTCTGAAGTATTGCATTCGTTACACCACACAGACGGACTAAATATACGGTACAAGCTGACATATTGCCTTGTGAACGATACAGCTCATTGGTAGCCATAAAAATGGCTTTGACAACCCCTCCGTGCATTGCAAAGAGCTTGCTGGAGACCCTGGGGGTTGCAGTGAGGTTTGCCTTAGAAAGTAGTGAGTCCACCTCCTCCTCATATTTTGATCTTTGCCTAGGCCTTGTCGTGTTGGTCTCAGCCACTATCTGGGAAACGACATGTTCGAAGCTGCGGGAGTCCTTGAGGGGCTTGATCTCATAGGCAAGGTCGTCCAGCTTCATGACTCCGTCCAGGCCCCCGTAGCACGTGTCCACAGTGACCATGGACAGAGGAATCTCCTCCAGGTAGCCGAGGTAGTGACAGTCTGCGGGGATGTAGGGGTAGTCCATCTGCAAGGCTCCTTGGTCATCCTGGGTGGTCACCAGCAGATGTCTGGGCATAAGAAGTTTCTTGGGCCGCAGATGGATGACGTGCCTCTGGCCCCCAAACCGCAGGCTGTAGGCGAGCCAGCCTGGCACCTGGAAGCCTTTGCCTCGGTGAGTCTCCTTCCGAGGAATCACCACCTCAGAGGACACGTAGCGCCAGGAGGGACGGCCCTGAGAGCCCTGGACCGGAGCCAGGAGTGCCCAGAGCCCAAGCAGCACAAGGGGGGCCCTGAGGGCACCTGTCCCCCTGCCTGCCTCACGGCCCAGCTCGGGGATATTCATCCAGAGAGAGTGGCGAGAGGGAGTGTCCTCAGGGAAGCCAGGTCCCCACCGGCTGCTGGGGCCACTGTCCCCCAGGGAGACTGACAGGGGACAAAGGGCCTGCTCAGGTGCCAGCCTCCCACCCTGGGTGGTTACCGGGGCGACCCGGGGACAGTAACAGCCACAGGGCGTGGCAGTGGGTGGGCCCGGACATCAAGTCAGCTGGGTGACGAGGGAGGGGGACAGGGTCTTCTCTGTGAGGGCTCACCTGGAAGGGGCAGGGGGAGGGAGCAGGTGCGTCTCCACTCACTGTTTAAACCACTGTGATCATGGTGTATTTCAAAGGCTGTATCATATTTAACTTTGTCTCCTAGGGTCCCAGGAGCCCACATTCCTTCCCCTTTTGAAATCTGCCTTCTTATGGACAATTTCTTCTTATGCTAATTTGCACCTGTAAGACTGTGATGGTTAGAAACTCTTCTACTTCCTTCAGTGTTTGCACGGGGAATAGAAGGAGAATATTTGCCCTGTGCAGCTCTGCAGATGCTTGCTTTTACCTTTTGTTCTTTGTAGCACAAGATTCTTGTTATATCTGACCACAATTTAATTCTTTCACCCTAAATATCATTGGTGTTTTGTATGATAGTTTAACTCTTTTTATTTAGAAACTTATACAACATGATGTGACTATTTTTCACCCATTTAATGTTTATTTATTATTACACAGATAAATTTCATTTGCTACTCATTTCTTTCCTTATCTTTCACCCTTTACCTGAGATCATTTACCTAGACTGGGCATTACCTCCGACTATACCCTTTGGTGCATTTTCTATCAACATTTCTTCATTTAAAATTCATTCTTCAGAATGAGACCATTTCTTTTTTTTTTTTTTTTTTTTGAGATAGAGTCTCACTCTGTTGCCCGGGCTAGAGTCAGTGCCGTGGCATCAGCCTAGCTCACAGCAACCTCAAACTCCTGGGCTAAAGCGATCCTCCTGCCTCAGCCTCCCGAGTAGCTGGGACTACAGGCATGCGCCACCATGCCCGGCTAATTTTTCTATATATATTTTTAGCTGTCCATATAATATTCTTTCTATTTTTAGTAGAGACGGGGTCTCGCTCTTGCTCAGGCTGGTCTCGAACTCCTGAGCTCAAACAATCCTCCCGCTTCGGCCTCCCAGAGTGCTAGGATTACAGGCGTGAGGCACCGCGCCCAGCCAGAATGAGACCATTTCTAAGGACCAGCTGCACGGGACCAGGATCACAGTCCAGCACTGATTTCCCCTCAGAATTCAGAGCACTCAGTCCACTGAGTCTCCAACAAACACTCGCCGTGAGAAGTAGTCTGTATCTAAACCCGTTTGAAGAGAACCAAGATGCTCCTGATACTTCTAGTGCTTCCCACTCTTGGTAATCAGTTAATCTGGTTTTTGCTCATGTTTTTTTTATGTACTTTAGGGGAGTTCTCACCCATATCTCACATTACATTTCAGCTTTTTCAGGAATTTCTTGACATTGTAATTTGATACTTTCAGTTGTGGAGAAAATAAATCTCAGCCATCATGTCTGCCCCATTTTCTCCCTTTTCTCCCTCCCCTATTTCCGTGACTGTTAATTCTGCTCCTGGTACCCTCACTGCCCCCTGTATTCCACGGTAGATCTGCTCCCTTCATTCCCCACACTTCGTTTCGGATACATGTTTCTGTGGTGTGCCAGGTGCACCTGTGCAGAGGTGTGGACCATCAGGATGTCCAGCAGTGAGTGGGAAAGGGCCTGGTGGGGACGGTCACAGACTGCCCATCCTGAGCAGCTGCAGGGGTGCTGGCGCCTTGGCCTCTAGCTCCAGTCAGAGATCGGGGGACCCTCTCTAAGCACAGCCTCTGTGCGGGTTGGCTCTCTGCTCCCCACAACGTGCAGCACCCCAGCCGTGTCACAGTCCTCAGGGCCCTGTCCCAGCGGTCCTGGCAAGGAGCTCTAGCCAGGTCTGCACACCCTGCCCGGGACAGAACCCACGGGCCGCACTCAGCGGGGCCTCAGGGCTGCGTTTTCCTCCTGCCATTTTCTGGGGTAACTTAAGTGCAGCCTGAGACACAGTGATGACGCACGTGTGTAAGTGGACACCACGGGGCCGTCTCTGGACCTGTGCAAGTGTCCAGTGGGGGCAGCCGGAGGGTTCCGGAACTTCCGGGAAAGAGCCTGGAGGGCTGCTCTGCTGGTCTGGGACGCCTGAGCGTGACTCCTGCACACGGGAGCCGGGGTCCTGCGGCCCGGCAAGGGCAGTATGCAAAGGTGAGGGGTGAGTTATGTGTTAAGGGAAAAGAAACCCAGACTGCGTGACCTAACTCACAGAGGCGTGTTCTCAGCTGACGTGTGCATCCGTGGCCTGCAGAGCCACACCCAAGACGCACTGAGTAAATGGCCTGGAGGAGGTCACGTTACGGTCTGGTTTTGTACATTTTAGAGAGACAAAAATTGCAGGTCAAATCATAAATCAACACGTGGAAGATGTACATTGGTTTGGTCCAAGAAGGTGGGACACCTTGAAGCTGGAATTTACAGGTTGTAGGTGGGTTTAAAGACTCCTTGACTCATAATTGGTTAAAGACATGGAGCTTTGTCTAGAGGCCTGGAGTGTTTTAAGGTAAGGAGCTGTTAACCAGAGACAAGCGCACATTTGTCGTGTAAATTGAGGACCTGCCCCTTTGTCTTGCCTCCCTTAGGCCTGTCAGTGGGTTACAGAGCATGTCTCCGGGAAGGGAGGGGCGTGATGAGGCATGTCTGACCTCCGTCCTCAAGGCGGGCAATTTAGTTCTAGGATGCCCCCTTGGCCAAGAGGGACCCCATTCAGTCACCCGGTGGGGGGTGAGCCTTAATATTTTATTGTAGTTCACAATTGATTTGGTCCAAGAAGGATGGACACTTTGAAGCTGGGGCTTACAGGTTATAGGTGGGTTTAAAGATTCTTTGCTTTGTAACTGGGTAAAGAAATAAAGCTTTGTGTGAAGGCTTGGAATGTTTTCAGGTAAGATAAGGAAGGCTGCTAATCGGAAACAAGCCACAGTACACCGACTCAAGTGATTTGCTGAGCAAAGTGCTGGTCCGCAGGTGATCTGATCTTTGCTCTGCAAGGCCTTAGGTGCTGCTGATAATTTAGTGTCCTGATGTCTGAGGGGCGTCCAGCTTCCCTTCTCTTCATGGCCCGGAACTGAGTTTTAGGGCTTCTCTGGGTCCCCTCAGCCAGGAGAGCTGAGTTCGGGGGCAGGGAGCGGGGCTGGCGCTCAGGACTGGGTTTCCGTGCTCATGTGCCACACGTTCTCTGTGACAGGTACAGCTGCGTCACCAGAGAAAACACTAAGATGCAGTTCTGCCTGCAGCTAAGCTCTGTGACCTGCAAGGTCACGTCCTTGTGTCACTATGTGAGACACAGTGAGGGGACTGCAGGGCAGCCCCCAACCTCCTGCGGGGGTGCGTGGGATGGCCAGGGGGCGCTCAGGCCCGGGGACAGCAGTGCCAGTCGCAGGGCAGGTGGGGAGGGATGGAGGTTTCCTGTCTCCGTCAGCAGTCGGTACCCCACTGATCTATTCTACAGCACATGGATATGTGACATACATGCAGGCGTCTGTGATATACGCATTGATGCTACACATATGTTAAAATAACGTGATCGTATCTTAAAGTCTGTCATCTGACCTGTGTGCGTCTCCATCTCACGTGGCCATCGAGCGCGGAGGCCGGCACTCGTTCAAGGCCTTGGCAGTGCCGATCGTTGAAGCGGGAGCTCTCTTCTGTCTCCCTCCCTCCCGCACCCACTAACCACACACAGCCGCACACAGAGGTCTCTAAACACACTTTCTTTTTTTTTTTGTTTTTGTTTTTTGTTTTTTTTTGAGACAGAGTCTCGCTCTGTTGCCTGGGCTAGAGTGCCGTGGCGTCAGCCTAGCTCACAGCAACCTCAGACTCCTGGGCTCAAGCGATCCTCCTGCCTCAGCCTCCCGAGTAGCTGGGACTACAGGCATGCGCCACCATGTCTGGCTAATTTTTTCTATATATATTTTTAGTTGGCCAGATAATTTCTTTCTATTTTTAGTAGAGACGGGGTCTCGCTCTTGCTCAGGCTGGTCTCCAACTCCTGACCTCGAGCGATCCGCCCGCCTCGGCCTCCCAGAGTGCTAGGATTACAGGCGTGAGCCACCGCGCCCGGCCAACCACACTTTCTTGATGTGTTGAAGAAAATCTGTCATTGTGGAGCTTGTGCAGTTCGGCTGGATCCTGCTGTTGTTGTGAGATTAGGAGTGCAGCGTTGCTGACATCACCCGGACAATGAGAACAGACTGAGCCTCAGTCAGGAGCTTGGTAGGCAAACAAATCACGGCAAATCCATGCATTGGTATCCCGCCCCTCATTGCAATCGACAGATGTTTGGTACACGGAACAGCATGGTTAGAGTCACGGTTATTCACGATGACAGAAATAAGACAGAAAAAAAGAAATACTGTATTTTATACTTTTACGAATTCTATAAAATGGAAATGAACACAAATCACCATGAACAGGATCAGCTGTTGACTGTGGACACAGTGGGAGAAGGTACTGTGTAGAAAGGAGGAATTACAGGAGAACAAGAGGAAATTTTGTGGGTCACTGGCTTATTTTCCAGCTTGATAATGGTGATGCTTGTGTCAGTATTTGTCAAATCGGACACTTTATGTGAACATTGCAATATGTGAATTCCACCTCATTAAAACTATCACAGATAAATGAATCATTTGATAGGCAGGAGTTAGAGAGAGATGGATAAACACAGAAAAGCCGAGAGTCTTGAATGGGCACCTGCGTGAACCTAGTTCTCTACATATTTGGGGGGAAACACTGGAATGCACCAAAATAACATCATGATTTCTTTACAGGAAGTTTTCTGAAACCGTCCTTGGCATATTCTGGTCTGTGCTGAAGTCAGTTCAGGGAGCAGTTGGGTCCAGGGACGGAGCACAGCCCAGACACCAGGGCACACTTGCACCAGACGTGAGCTCCCAGACAGCGCGTGGCCTCGCTATGCTCCGGGTTCACATTCCCATCTGTAAATGCAGTAAACACCGACATCTACACCACATGCTTCATGCATGTGAGCAAATGTTAAACAAGATGATCTGTGCTAAGTGATTATCACAGCACAAGCACATAGTAATAAAATTAAGCCACATTTTCCCAAATGTTCTCATTGTCCCCAACCACCGCAGGACACTCACATCTGATCTGGGTCCTGCCCTCCCTCAGCTGTCCCACCCAGAGCTTGCTATATAGCAGGGGACATGCAAATGGGGCCCTCCCTCTGCTGATGAAAACCAGCCCAGCCCTCACCCTGCAGCTCTGGGAGAGGAGCCCCAGCCCCGGCATTCCCAGGTGTCCCCATTCGGTGATCAGGACTGAACACTGAGACTCACCATGGAGTCTGGGCTCACCTGGGTCTTCCTTGTTGCTCTGTTACAAGGTAATTCATGGAGAACTGGAGATATTGGGTGTGTGAGTGGATGTGAGTGAGAGAAACGGGTGTGTGTGGCAGTTTCTGACCAGGATGTGTCTGTGTTTGCAGGTGTCCAGTGTGAGGTGCAGCTGGTGGAGTCTGGGGGAGGCTTGGTCCAGCCTGGGGGGTCCCTGAGACTCTCCTGTGCAGCCTCCGGATTCACCTTCAGTGACTACTACATGTACTGGATCCGCCAGGCTCCAGGGAAGGGGCTGGAGTGGGTTGGTTTTATTAGAAACAAGGCTAATGGTGGGACAGCAGAATATGCTGCGTCTGTGAAAGGCAGATTCACCATCTCACGGGATGATGCCAAAAGCACTGCCTCTCTGCAAATGAGCAGTCTGCGAGCCGAGGACACGGCCATGTACTACTGTGCTAGTGACACAGTGAGGCGACATCAGTGTGAGCCCAGACACAAACCTCCTGTGGGGCACGCGGGGCCACCAGGGGGCGCCCAGGACCCACTGAACAGTGTCAGCCCAGGGCAGGTGCAGGTGGAGGTTAACAGCTGGTTTCCTACCTGAGTCTGGGGCTTCCTCTCCATCTAAGTTTCCCCAAGGGACCTCTGTACAGTTAGGATTCTGTGCTAACATTTGTCATCTCTGAATACAAATCTTCAGTTCTTTGTCTTATAACAGGAGGACACACTCTCACCTGCACAAAAGTCACACTGTCACTTTAGGGAACAAAGTGGTCCTGCAATTGTAACCAGGAGCAGCGTCCTCAGGAAGCCTAGGGGAAGCTGATGAGTGTTCAGTCACATTCCAGGCACAGACCTCAGTGGGATTTCCTCATTGGAACAGTCCTTGGGATTCAGATTAGAAACACCAGGCTGGGGAAGGGTCAGTGGACTCCAAAATCTAACAGTGTTCGAGTCTGTGCCTGCCCCTGATGTATAACTGTGCACGTCTGAGTCAGCACTGACCCAGTTGTCCCATCTTGTGCTAAGCCGTTTTCTTTGTCTCTAGGCTTTACTATGACAACTCCCTTTTCTCCATATTTTCCCTGAAATCCAGGGTGTATCTTCTGGGGTCTAAGTCGCAGGGCACAGCCCCTATACCTGCAGCTCAGGTGTGTCCCAGGCCGTGTCCTGCAGGTCCTGGGAAAGGTTGAGGAGACCTTCTCACTCACTTTTGCAGGACCCCCTGCTGTCTTCTGTGATGGACTCATTTGGGAAATGCAAGTGCACGATAATTAGCCACCCAGGGCATAAGAGCAGTTTGCTCACAGTAGCATATTGATGGAGACCTGGCCTTCAGCTCCCTGCACCTGGATCCAAGCTCATCCCACTTGCCACATGATGGCCACTACATTGACAGAAAGGAGTTGGGGCAGGGAAAGTGACTTTATTTGGAAAGCCATCGAACTGGCAAGATGGAGGACAAGTGTCCTAAAGAAACATCTGAAGGTTGTGTGGAATTGAGGATGTTTTCTATGCTAAGGGAGGGGAGTAGAAGGGGTTGAGGTCAAGGGATGACTGACAACAACAAACTCTGAGGTGCCAGCAACAGTCTGAGGAGGTTGTGAAAGTTTTCTTTTCTTTATTTCAGCATATCGGTATATTACGGGGGCACAAATGTTTAGGTTACGTACATTGTCCTTGTCCCACCTGAGTCAGAGCTTCAAGCTTGTCCATCCCCCAGATGGTGCACACCGCACCCATTAGGTGTGAATATATCCATCCCCTCCTCCCCACCCACCTGCCCAACGTCCAATGAATGTTACTGCTATGTGTGCCCTTAAGTGTTGATCGGTAATACCAATTTGATGGTGAGTACATGTGTTGCTTGTTTTTCCATTCTTGGGATACTTAGTAGAATGGGCTCCAGCTCTATCCAGGACAATACAAGAGGTTCTAGATCACCATTGTTTTTTGTGGTTGAGTAGAACTCCATGGTATACATATACCACATTTTATTAATCCACTCATATATTTATGGGCAGTTGGGTTATTTCCACATCTTTGCAATCGTGAATTTTGCTGCTATAAACATTCGAATGCAGATGTATTTTTTATACAATGTCCTTTGTTCTTTTGGGTAGATGCCTGGTAATGGGATTGCTGGATCAAATGGTAGTTGTGCTTGTCTCTGTTTAAGGCATCTCCATATTGCTTTCTACAGAGGTTGCACTAGTTTGCAGTCCCACCAGCAGTGTACGAGTGTTCCTATTTCTTTTCATCCATGCCAACATTTATTGTTTTGGGACTTTTTGATAAAGGCCATTCTCACTGGAGTTAAGTGATATCTCATTCTGGTTTTGATTTGCATTTCCCTGATAATTAGAGATGTTGAGCATTTTTTATATGTTTGTTAGCCATTAGTCTGTCTTCTTTTGAAAGTTTCTGTTCACATTCTTTGCCCACTCTTTAATGGGGTTACTTGATTTTTTCTTGCTGATATTCCTGAGTTCTATATAGATTTTTGTTATCAGCCCTTTATCAGATGTGTAGTATGTGAATATTTTCTCTCATTCTGTAGGTTGTCTATTTGCTCTACTGATACTTTCTTTGGCTGTGCAAAAGCTTTTTGATTTGATCAGGTCCCATTTATTTATTTTTGTTTTTTCTGTGATTGCCTTTGGGGACTTCTTTATAAATTCTTTGCCTAGGCCAATATCAGTAAGAGTTTTTCCAACATTTTCTTCTAGAATATTTATAGTTTCATGCCTTAGGTTTAAGTCTGTTTTACATCATGTGTTGATTTTAGTGAGATGTGAAAGGTGTCGATCTTGTTTCAGTCTTCCACATGTGTCTATCCAGTTTCCCCAGCACCTTTTATTGAATAGAGATTCTCTTCCCCAGTGTATGTTTTTGTCTGCTTTGTCAAAAATCATGTGGCTACATGAGGATGGTTTTATATCTGGGTTTCTGGTCCTGTTCTATTTGCCTATGTCTCTATTTTTGTGCCAGGACTGTGCTGTTTTGGTTACTTTATACTTGTATTATTGCTTGAAGGCTGGTAAATTTATTCCTCCCATTTTTCTTTTTTTTGCTTTTGGTGGCTTTGGCTATACAGGGTCTTCTCTAGTTCCATATAGAGCATAGAGTTATTTTTTCTACATCTGTAAACAAAGATTTTGGTATTTTAATAGGGATTGCATTGGATTTGTAGATCACTTTGGGTAGTATAGACATTTAACAATGTTGATTCTGCCGACCCATGAGCATGGTGTGGTTTCCATCTGGGAATTGGGGCCCCATTCTCAGTCTTCTCAAACAGAGAAGAATTCAGAATTCTGCCCAGCCCAGAATTCTGTGTCCCACAAAACTAAGTTTCACATATAGGGGGAAAGAAAGCCTTTCTCAGACTATGAAACACTGAGGGCATTCATCAAGACAAGACTTGCCCTGCAGGAGGAACTGAGAACCGTATTATTCACGGATCAGCACCATAAACACTCGCCAAGGTAAAATGACCCAAAAGCTACAGGTTGGAGGCCAGGGACCACAGTGGCTCAGGAGAAGAAACACAGCAGCCAAACTCAACTCAATCAATAGAAATTTTTATCCCAAATTCTATTAACGATGGAAGGTTAGAAGCAAAGTCGGTCAGTCAGAATGCGCCTGTCTCTGCTGTCACACTCAGACCGTCATGTGTCACCTCCCTCACCTGTGGCGTGGGCTGTGCTGGAGGTCTTGACTCCAGAGTGATGTGAGCTCTGGGGACAGTGGGTACGGGGTCTGACTGGGCAGGTCTGGGCTTCACAGGGCAGCATCACAAGGGCAGGCTGGGCTGCAGCTGCTGCCACAGTGGAATGTCACTGTCTGCTGTTTGCTAAGACAGAATCAGGCCCGGCCAGCTTAGCCAGGACAGTTTCAGGCTTTTAGAACATCTGTGACCTGCACTCAGAGCAACACCTAGGCTGGTGTTTGCTTACAAACTGAGACTCTGGTCTGGCCAAGGTGACAAATAAAACTGATCATCATGATGACTTTATATATTAATATGTCAAAAGAATTAGGCATCCATTTTCCACAAGTTTGCTAAAATAATTGTTAGTATTGGTCTTCTGAGAAACAAATTCTAAGATGGGATTGAGTTTGCATAAATTCACTTCAATAATATACCCACCTTGTTGAGAAGAAAAGCAGAAGGGGTGGAATTAGGCTGGAAGCCGTCAGCCCAGGATGGAAGTCTGTCCCCGTGAGAGAGAAAAGGAGGGAAGAGTGGAACTTTTCTAAATTTCTGTGCTCTCCAAGGAAGGTCCTCCAAGATCACCGAGCCTTCTGGAAGTCAAAGCTGCCATCGGGACCCCACGGATCCCAGCAAAGGCTCAGCCTCAGAATTCCGAGGACCTCGGTGTCTGCCGGCGAGGGAACCGCAAGACGCGAGGCCCGAGCACAAGCCTCGCCCTGGGTGTCAGAGAGCAGCAGCTGGGCACCTGCTCCAGGTGCTCTGTGGTTCCTGCAGGTGCAGGGCTGGGATGTGCGTTCTAATGCCCAGCACACTGCTTATCCGTTTTTATACAGAGCGTATGTTTGTGTGTTATTTTCATGAGTGACATATGAAGCAAACATGCGGTGTGCCGTCAATGTTAATATCCACGTTTGCCCTAACTGCATTACGCCTTAACTCTGAGCAGAGTCCTGGCACAGGGTCTCCTGTGTCATCAGTGATTGCCAATGGATTTCAGGTCCTGAAGCAGAATGTGGGCTGTGAGCTGTTCCCGCGCATGTCAGGGCCTGCAGAGATCCCTAGTGCAGCTACACAGGCAGGCTTCTCCCACGTCAGGGGACCTCTAGCTACCCCACTGCCAGTGATCGCTGCACCAATCTAGTTGTGGCGTTCACACTTTACGCACTTGCTAGTCTATCACATCTTTGTTCCCATTGAAAACTCACCATCTTCATACATATCAGCAATAATTCAATCTCTGACACCATTTTTTCATCCTATTCACTAGTATGTTTAATTAGAGAAAAGTGTCACCATTTAATCTTCCAATCTATCTTCAGAACTTTTTGTACTAATAAAAAATGAAAACAATGCACCCACGTTGGGAGATTGTAAATGAATCTACTATGAACATTCAAGCACAGTCTGTGTGTGTGTGTGTGTGTGTGTGTGTGTGTGTGCGCATAGTCTGTCAGGTACATACATACCTAAGAACAGATTGATAGATCTTATAGTCTAACTACAGTTACTTTGGAATAAAATTGACCCCAATAATGTACCTGCTGAGCCACTCAGCTGACCCCATCACCTTGCTGGGAGAAGGCCCAGTGCACAAGGGGGCCACATGGGTTCATCCGAGGACCAGCTGCTGAACAAGAGTTGGGGCCAGCAGCCAGACATATGACCGCAATTCTTGGCCGTGCACCTCCTGTCCCTGCGGTACCCAGGCTGCAGGGGAGCACAGAGCCACCAGGAGATACTCAGAATCAGTCCCCCCAGAGGCCCACCGAGGCACAGGTGCAGACAGGGACCTGGAAGGGAGTTGCCACCACCACGGAGAGCTTCCTTCTTTTGCTTAACAGCATCTAACCCTCGAGCGAAAATCCACCACATCCTTTGTAAACCATGCTCTAACAGAAGCAAAACAAAACGGAATTAAAGATAATTATACAATCAATGCATTAAAACTTGGTCCTTTTCCTGGGACTTCCGTCACCGTCATCGTCGTCATCATCTCAAAGTCAGCACACATGCTCCTCACCATGAGAACACTTCGCCCCACTGCAGAATAAGGTCACCGAATTGAGAAGTGCATCCCAGGGGAAAGGGTCTCTTAGCCTGGACTGGTCAATTAGTAACCTGGCATCAAATGTCAGAAAATTAAATGGCACCACTGTCTGTGGTTTCCAGTGAAACTGTACGTCCTCTCAACATTCGTTTGCTGAGGGGTCCAGCGCAAGCTTAAGTGGTATTTACTCTATCAGGACATACCATTTCCCTCCTTACAGCAGCATGTCTTAAATAATAATCTCTATTTTGACAAAAATTGTCTAGGGACCATTCCTACATCAGATTCCTATGTGACCCAATTTCCTGTGTGACAAACAAATCACTCTCCAGTTTCTCAATCACCGTGAATTGAGAATGATTTTCTACCGTCACAACCTCGGTATAAATGCAAACCTCCTGAATGAGCTTTCATCCTCATACAGGTACGTAATGTCCCTTCATGGATTCTTCCCTGGACAAGCACTCACATCCTCACATCCTCGTGACCCTCCTGCAGGGTCTCTGCCCATGGGGGTCCCCATCCTCCCTGGGACAGTTTAGCCCTGTGACCCTCCTCCACCCTGAGGCGTGTGGCCTGACCCAGCCTGTGTGTGTCCCTCTGAGTCCTGAATAGTGACACGGCCCACTTGAGAGATGGAAGATCTCATGCATCCCTGTGAGGGGACAGGAACACAGGAACACAGGTGGAAACCTTCACATCTCTGCAGGGTCATGTTCTGTGTGGGGTCTGTGAAAGAGTCCTGGGGTTCGTGTCAGAAGACATGTCTTTCAGCTTCCATACGAAGAATCCATAGAAAGACCAATAAGTTCCTGTATTCTGGCATCCAAAAATGTGTGCTTATCTCATGTGAGCAATGCAGATATTTTCCATATTACAAAAAGAAGGCACGGTAATAATTCTACCAAATGCATTAAATATCTCTGAAATTTAGTCATGTGTGTGTATGTGTTGTATCTAATACTTGCAGATATAAAAACATGGGTTCTAACATTTATATACAAAACTATCACTTTCAAACAAGATGTATAAAAGAGACAAGCTTTATGTTTCCAACAGAAACAACTGGAAAAAGGAGTGAAACACACTCAACAACACTTATCGGCACTGACATGAGGTCACAAAGACAGTGACCTCTGAGAGTTGAGAAGTAAACACAATGAGCACTTGGATTCAGGAGCACACAGACACGTCCTGAGGAGAGTTTGCAGGCGCAGTGCCACGATGGGGACCCAGGTGGACAGCAGTGGGTTTTGGAGTTGAGGAAACAGAGCTGGGAACACAAATAGGCCAAGAAGTAAAGAAACCACACAAAGGATATTGGAATGTTGAATGCCTAAAGCCATGGAGGGAATTCTGCTGCCCCCGTGGGCCAGGAAGGCAGACACTGAACCACAGAAGATTACGCTTGAGCCTTAAGAGCTGAGGGAATTTTCTTTGCTGCATTTTGGACTTGCTTGGACCCATCACCCCTTCCTTCCTTTCTATTTCTCCCTTTGGAATGAAAATATATATTCCATGCTCTTCTCATCATTATAATTTCAAGCCACATAACTGGTCTGGTGCTATGGAATGAATGTGTATGTATCCCCAAAAATTAATACTTTGAAATCCCGGTCTGCAAGGTGATGGTATTTGGAAGTGGAGGAGGAAGCCCACCCACTCCCACTGCAGCCCAGCTGCCATGGAGCTCAGTGCTGTCAGCGCAGGAAAGGCAAAAACACATGAGTGCGGGACTGAAGCTGGCTGGAGGTGATGTCAGGTCCGTTTCACCCCAGTCTCGTGGTGAAGATGCAGTGAGATATCCCCACTGTGGAGTGATGCACTGTGAAGATTCTTTAGGCAAAGTGAGGGAATATCATGTAGACATACAAGACTGACATCCATTTTGAAATAAAATGCAGACTGTATTTTGTAATAATGAATGGAGAGTCCAAAGAATGAGAGGAAGAATTGATAGAATAGAGAATTAGAAGTGGTTTTAATTTTTGGTTTTGACACTCACGGTGTATGGCTATTTAATTTAACACCATGGGGCTATACACACATGCATTTTGTCATTGCTATGCTCACACAACAATATGTTAATCATCCTTCAACCAATTACACACCTAGGTTTGCCCTTGTGCATACACTGTCAAAATTGGGCAGTTCCAAATGATAGCATCACTGCTTTACTGAGAGTTAAACTGATTTTTGTTCCTTTTATGGAAACACAGCCCTGCCCTGATGATGATAGCATCAGCTGTTCCTGAAAAGGTGGGAGCCCCTTCCTGGCCTGCCCGTCTCTGCACGAGAAGCCTCCGTGAGCTGGGCAGCACCACACACCCCTCAAGTGGTCTGGGATTCATGTCCACTACAGAGGAGGGATGGGGCTACACGTACTTGTGCTCCTGCCCGGGACCCATGGGTGCCTACAGATTGAGGCCGTGTCTGCATCCTGGAGGACTGTGTGCCTTCCCCAGAGAGAAGGAGCTCTGAGTTCCTTGAGGCAGGTCTGCTTCTCCACCAAGCCAGCAGCCTCTGGGGAATCCCATGCTCAGTGTCTGCCCTCAGTTTTGGTCCTTGCTTACAGAGTGCTAAAATTAAATATTTTATAGAAAAAATACACAAGAATGATGCCATCTCCATTGGACATGACAATTATACATGTTTTGCACACCTGGAGCTATAGAAATCTTAACATGGAGGGGGTGCAGGAACAAAGCAGACTGTCAGTTTCAACAGTGGGTACCTGATTCAACCACTGCTGATGGCTGAGCAGTGGGGAAGTCAGGCGGCAGCCCGACATCCAGCCAGAGAGGAGCGGCTGAAGGTAGTGTGCTCCCTGCAGCCCTGAGATTCACTCGGCGTCCAGTTCTGGCCCCACACAGGGACCACACACTAGGAGATGCCCCCTGGACAGTCCCACCTCTCCTCAGGGATTTACCACTGATGCTCAGGCCAGAGGGTCAGCAGAGAGGTCTATGGCAGAGGAGGTGGTACCCAGGGCTGGTCGCAAATACAGTAAAAGGGGATGTGCTGAATATCAGGGCTTTGCATGTTTCCCTTAATTCTGAATTCATTAGACAGCCAGTAATATACAGTCACCATCACGGTTGAAAGTGTAAGGGGTCTTTAATAATTTACGTTCTAACTCATGAGAGCACCAGGAAAGTCCACCTGGGCCTCCTGCTTTCCTCCGTTGGAACTAGTCAAACAATTTCTTTGCAAAGCTGTTTTCTTTGCTTGGTCTCCTCCCTCCATGTTTGTAAGTAACATGAAGCTTTCCTACTTTATCAGCTGCACCCACTGACGAGGCTACATCTGAGCTATTTTTCATATGAATTTATATTTAGAACTTTAAAATGAACAATTGTTGAAAAATATGTCTAAAAAGAAATAAAGGGCGCTGTTTTTTGTTAATTCCTTTGTCAGAAGTCATTCATACTTTACAACAGATTTGATTGTTAGTAAGTTTGGTCAGTTAGGGGAGCAGAAACATTTGTCCAGCCTAAGAGTACTTTATCCTCCTGAAACAAACCAGTTACTAACCATGGATTTCAGCTGATCATCCAAAGATAATTTGGCAGGGTGCCACACAGGTAGGCTGCTAGGAAGAGCATTGCAGTGCTGAAGTGTATCGGAATCCACATCTTCCTGTAGCCCAGAGGTTCCCTCCACGTTCTACAGGATGGGGCCCTTTCCCTGAAAGCCCTGGGGACAGTGAGCTCCCACCGAGGTGGCGCCTTCACCCTATGTCCCTGCAGCTCTGTCTATGCAAATAGCCCCAGGTTCAAGAAGAGATACAGGCAGGCGCGTGAGCAAGACGTTCTGTGTCCTCAGGGAGAAACACATGGCCCCTCCGCTGGCCCTGCTCTGCCTGCTGGCCGCTCTCCAGGGTGAGTGTCCCACGGCTTCAGAAACGGGGTGATGGGCATGAGGCCATGTGTCTGCGTCACTCACGCTTGTTCTCTGTCCACAGGTGTCCTGAGCGAGGACCACCTTGTGCAATGGGGGGAGGGAGCGGTGCTCTCCTCGCAGAAGCTCAGCCTCACCTGTGCTGCCTACACACGCTCCATTTCGGAATATTCCATGTCCTGGGTCCGCCTTCCCCATGGGAAGGGCCTTGAGTGGATTGGTGTGATCCGGGCTAATGGGAACACCAACTACAGCCCCAACCTCCAGTCCAGAGTCAGCATCTCCAGAAACACAAACAAGAACCAAGTGTTCCTGGAGCTGAGAAGCGTGACTGCTGAGGACGCAGGCACATACTACTGTGCCCAGGGCACGGTGCTCCGCATCCAGGGTGGGCCCAGACACGAACCTCCCCTGCAGCGGTGCTCAGGGCCTCCAGGGGGCGCTCGGGAACCACTGAGCCCTGGTCCCCGCACAGCATGTGGGTTTAGGGCTAATTTCCAGGCAAGAGGTTTTCTTTCCATGCCCTGCAAACTTCCTGATGTGCAGAAAATACAAAGATTTTAAAATATGAAAACCAAGAGGCACGTTCATTTTAAAGTAATGAGCTCGTAAGTATGACACCCACATTGCTGAAGGACCAGTTATTGGAATAACTTTAACCTATGTAATCATGACAATAATCCTAAGAATGTAAAGGTGCAATCATTCTAATTTCATATATGAATAACTTTACCTAAGAGCATTCTAAACGATCCCAAATATTCTTATTTTGTTTGACTAGTTCTTCATTTTATTACTTTGCTGTATTGCATTGATGTCTGTCTAGGAAGATCATGCACAAATGGCCCCTGGTGCTGGTGAAAAACCCACAGCCTTTGCAGCGGTCCCTCTGGAGCTTCTCATTATGCTATGCTATGCTATGCTATGCTAAACATTATGCTAAACAGCAGCAGAAGGAGCTGTCTCAACAGTTCAGTCCATTTTTGTTGAGGGTTAGGGGTGAGACGTGAGAAACCCAGGAGTGGGGCAGGACTTTGACAAAGAGCAACCTGTGGACATGTCAGTTCACTGAGCAAAAGCTGCTCAAGCTTGAGGGCGACATTCCACCAATCAGGGATGTCTGCAAACAGACCCCCGCCTTGAACCATGAGGGCTACAGGCTGGATGTCTGCAAATGAACCTGGGCTTGCAATCCAAAGGCAAAGGTGGGGAGAATGAGCAAAGGATGTCAGCCCAGCAGATAACAGAGTTTGCTATTCTAAGCCTGAGGCAATGTTCCTATCTCTCTCCTGAGTTCATGTCTCAGTAAATGAGGAACTAGATAAAGTAGGAAGAAGTAGGTGATCTCTTTGTTCCCATTTAGATTATATGCTTTACTGCTAACCCACGAGGTTTTCACATGAAATCATTGTAATCTATAACATGAAAAAGAGAATAAAAACAGGTGCCAGACTTCAGTCAGTACCACCTGGCTCACGGGAATGCTGGTGGTCCCCTGACCTCCCTGCACCCTTTCTCCTTACTTTTTGTGTCCGTATCTTTGTCTCTCCCATCTCTTGCAATGCACACTGCCCAGGGACCCGGTTATATCGGGGGCATCTCGAAGCCCCAATATCTGGTGCAGGGAGCAGGGTCTCTGAATGTTAAGGGCAAAAAGCTTCAAGACTACTGACTATTATAACTTTTGGCCATATAATGTTAAAGGCTAAATTTTTAATATTATCAAAGCTATTTCTGTAATGTCACAGTATAAGTTTTGCACCGAAAAATCATTAATCTGCTATCTCGTGTCTGTAAAACTGCTTGCTAAAGACAGTGCCCCAGGCGTGGGAATGCAACAGCCATGTTCTGCATGACCAAGCCCTAAACTGCCCAGACCCTGTTGCACCAGGACATGAGAGTGATGTAACGCTGCTTTTTGCCCCTGTAATCATGCTTGCTCTGCCCCAGTGATTTTTCACCTGTGATAAAAGCTTTCTGCTTCAAAGGCTCAGGGCTGCTCTCTGTGTCTGTGCTCTCTCCAGCGCAGGAGTAGTTGCTGGCCACCTAATAAAGACTCCTGATTTGGCTCCATTCCATCTTTAGGTGGTCATTTCTCCTGTCTCAGACCATAACATGAAGAACAGCAGTAGGAGCTCTGATTCAGCATTGTAGAGACCTGAAGGAGGCTGACAGCCATGAGTGCCAGTCGGCATAAGGATTTGGTAAGTTTTGCCTTCAGGAATTTGTCAGGTCAGGGAAACAAAAGGGGAAAAACCAGTTTAAATTTGCTGAATATATTGAACTTTTGCAAACTCTTCTTCAAGGTACGGGCGTTAAGGTTAGGCGACAGACTCTCGAGGAACTGTTTCATCTCATAGCTAAACATTGCTACTGGTTTCCTCCTCCCGGTACTCTCCGATTGCATCGGTGGCGGCTGGCCCTCAGGGCGCTCCGGAGAGTCCCTGAGAGGAGGGAGCAAGTTCCTCTTTCCCTCTGGCAACTCTGTGCTCTCATTTCTCAAGCTCTTCACCTTGTCAGTCTGGCTCAGATTCTCAAGATGGTGCACTGCACCTGTCCAGGCAAGGGAGGATTTGGAAAGACAGCCAACCCGGGAGCAAGAGGGCATATATGACCTACCTGCTGTCAATTTGGATGACCCAGAACAATACTCGACTAATGTCGTGAATATCCCTTCTGCTCCCTGAAATGAAGCCATGCAGGTGACGGAGGAAAATTTGCATCCTGAGTGGGAGAATCCCACTCCTCCTCCTCTGCCTGATATCCCTCTGCCTTCTTGAGAACCGCTGGTGGATTTCAGTCTGGGACTAAACTGAGTTAGATTCGGTTCCTGTCTTAATCCTCAACCTTGATGTCCTCCTTCCTCTTCATCCTTTTTATCTCCAGCTCCTATTGTGCCTCCACTACCTCCCTTTGTGCCCTCAGCTCCTCCTGTGCCTAATGTCGCTATTGTCCCTACGCAACTGAGAGGCACCAGATCTCGTTCTCGCACTCACGAAACGGGTATCATCGGCAGTATTAGAGAAGCCCAAAGACAGGGAGATCTGGAAGTGTACATGTTTCCTGTCGCTGTTGTTCAAGATCTTGATGATGAGGAAGAGCGAGGAGAGGCTTGAGAGCCTCTTTATGAGCATACACCCATTCCCTTTAAAAACCTTAAAAGATTTAAAGCAAGCTTGAACAACCTATGGAACTAATTCTCCATTTACCATGAGTATTATTGAAGGTTTAACTCAGTCTGAGAGATTTATACCTTGGGATTGGGACATGTTGGCAAGAACTCCTTTGTCTCCTTCTGAATTTTTGCAATTCTTGTCCTGGTGGAATGATGAAGCTCAACAAACGGCTTGGCGTAATCACTCTCAAGAGCCTCCAATAAACATAACTGTGAATCAAATTACAGGGCAGGGTCAATGGCATGACTTGAATGCTCAATTATGATACAATGATCAGCTTATAGCCCAGGTCTGGAATTGTTGCTTAAAGGCTTGGAAAAAAATTACTGCCCCAGGTCAAATTACTCCTTCTTGTGTGTCAGTTAAACAAGGACCAACAGAGCCTTGTGTAGACTTTATTGCCAGACTGCAGGATGTTTTAGAAAAGACCATAGATGCTCCCCCTGTAAGAAATATCCTTCTCCATTTGTTGGCTTTTGATAATGCTAACTCAGAGTGCCAGCATTTGAACAGACTGGAGAAAGCAAGAGGGAAGAATATATTAAGATTTGTAGAGAAGTGGGCTCAGAAACATGTAAGATGCAATTGCTTGCT
The DNA here is from genome assembly GCA_028533085.1 of Varecia variegata. NCBI lineage: Eukaryota > Metazoa > Chordata > Mammalia > Primates > Lemuridae > Varecia > Varecia variegata. The sequence goes on along the minus strand of CM052442.1, from coordinate 32,898 downwards.
GAAGCCATAAAAGGGAAAAGTCCTAATACGACTGACTCTCAATCTGGAACAAAATATTTTCATTGTGGAAAAACTGGGCACATATAAAAGATTGTAGACAAGCCCCTCGGAATTCAAATAATAATAACTGGAAGGGCTCAAATGTCTCACCGGGACCCTGTTTCCAGTGCAGTAAAGGATATCACTGGACTAATGAATTCCGTTCCAAATACCATGGAAATGGACAACTTTTGACTGATTTGGGAAACAGTGGGTGGGGCCAAGCTCAGGGCCCCACCAATAACAATGTGAGCAACAACTGGACTCAAGTCACCTTGAATGGGACAACTCAACACCCCCAAGCGTTTCCCACTGGGAAACCAGCATCTCAAAACTCACAGTGAAAGACTTTTCCCCAGCAACAAAAGGATGTGCGGCTTTAGATCTGCCTGCTTTCCGTGATTGGCTGTTACTGCCCTCTGCCTAAATTTGTAAAGTACCAACAGGTGTCTATGGTCCTCTTCCTGCTAACACGGTAGGATTAATTATTGGAAGGAGCTCCTTGACTGTCAAAGGTGTTAAAGTACATCTTGGGGTAATTGATTCTGATTTTAGTGATGAAATTATGGCCATGAGGAATTCTGACGGAGAATATCATATTCAGGCAGGAGATCATATCGCTCAATTATTGCCATTGCCTTACATTCAAACTGGCAGTTCAGATGTTCAGCGTCAAGGACGTTTTGGAAGTACTGGCCAAAAAGTTTTTTGGCA
>CM052442.1:0-21653 GCA_028533085.1 Varecia variegata | reverse complement strand
GAGAGCCCTGGACCGGAGCCAGGAGTGCCCAGAGCCCAAGCAGCACCAGGGGGGCCCTGAGGGCACCTGTCCCCCTGCCTGCCTCACGGCCCAGCTCGGGGATATTCATCCAGAGAGAGTGGCGAGAGGGACTGTCCTCAGGGAAGCCAGGTCCGCACCGGCTGCTGGGGCCACTGCCCCCCAGGGAGACTGACAGGGGACAAAGGGCCTGCTCAGGCGTCAGCCTCCCACCCTGGGTGGTTACCGGGGCGACCCGGGGACAGTAACAGCCACAGGGCGTGGCAGTGGGTGGGCCCGGACATCAAGTCAGCTGGGTGACGAGGGAGGGGGACAGGGTCTTCTCTGTGAGGGCTCACCTGGAAGGGGCAGGGGGAGGGAGCAGGTGCGTCTCCACTGAGCACGGTCAGTCTTTTCTCTCGTTTCCGAATACACCGCACACAGTCATCACAGCTTCAAGTACACCGCCTATAAATTCTGCTGCCGGTATCTCAACACCTTCTTGGCCAGTTTTTGTAGGTTAATATTTCCCCTCGGCACGGCTCACACCGCCTGCTTCCCTGGCAGGTGGAGGTAGACTGTGCATTTTGCCTTTTCGGGTGTTGAATGTTTTTATTCTTATAAACACACGTCTTACTTGGGCTTACAGTTAAAGTATCTGGAAACAGGTTTAACCTTTGGTCTTGGACTGAGGTTTGGTTCAGAGTTGCCAGCTCCACGTTCAGAGCAGGGGTGATGTCTCCCCAACACTACACCGCAGGCTCCTGAGAACATTCTGGGGGGACCCGGGAGTCACGGGGGTGCCGTGTGTGTCCGCCCGGCCGTGGGCGCAGGCGTGTTCCTGACCCGCCGGGCGCCACGCACCGCTCCCACCAACCCTTCCTGCGGCCCCTCGGCAGCTCCCTCAGGTGCGTGCACCGGTCCGTCCTCAGCAGAAGACACAAGGGGGCCCTGTGCTTGTGCCCAGTGTCTGAGAACAAATATTTCACACACTTTTTCTAATTTCATAGTTGTTTATGGGGGCAGAAAAAAACTCATTGCCAGGTAACGATCAGAAGCAAAAATTTCAACGCTCCACAGTGTGAATTCTTCTCTTTCATCTTGCAAGTGCAGTCTCTCTGCCTAGACTTCCGTGGCCGCAGCAGCGCTGCTGTGGTCCGTGTCACGCTGTGTCTTCCAGGCCCAGCCATGCCGCAGCGGGCCCTTCCTGTCCCAGCTTTCTGTGGCTGTGGCGTCCTCGTCCATTCTGCTAATCTCTGCTCTAATACTGCGACACTTTCCCTTCTCTCTGCTGCTGTCACAGAAAATAGAATGAAAATACCTGACCCACCAACATTTAACGGTGTTTGCTTTAGCGTCTGTTTAATGCAGTGTAAGGACATTGTTGTACCTGACTGTAATTTGCCTTTCTCTCTACCTAGGGTTCAGTGGACAATATTTGGGAGATGGGCACACTTAGAGCCAGGACTCAGGCATTACAAGAGCAATCCCTGGGCTGGGCGTGGTGGCGGCGCCTGCACTCCCAGCTACTGGGGAGGCTGAGGCAGGAGGATCGCTTGAGCCCAGGAGTTTGAGGTTGCTGTGAGCTAGGCTGACGCCACGGCACTCTAGCCTGGGCAACAGAGTGAGGCTCTGTCTCAAAAAAAAAAAAAAAAGAAATGACCGCAAACCTGGTGGTAGCTGTGGTGAAGTCTGTGCTGCCTCCAAGCCTCACGTTGGAACTTGGTCCCAGGGCAGCATTTGGGAGGGATTGAGCTCAGCTCCCAAGTGGATTCAAGCCTTATCAAAAGGCTCAGGGGGTCAAGCACACCTCTGGTGTCCCCTCCAGATGAGGACGCAGCGTCCGTCTCTGGAGGCGGCAGCCCCAGGGCACCATGGTGGAAGCAGAGACGGGTCCTCGCCAGACGCTGAACAAGCTGGCACTTTGCTCCGGGACTTCCAGCCTCCCAAAGTGTGGAAAATAAATTCACGTTCACTATAAATGGCCCAGGCGTAGGTGTTCTGTGCCAGCAGCGAGACAGACTGAGGCAGACGAGGATGCCAGGGAGTGCTGTTGCTACCGCAGATACCTGAGAACGTGGTGCCGTTTTGGAACTGGGCAATGGGCAAAGGCTGGGAGAATTCAGGTCCGTTCTAGAAAGCTTGGACAGCCGTGGGCGAGACATTGGGGTAATTCTGATGAGCGCTTGGACCAAGGGCAGCCTCGGCCTCTGCCTTAGTGCTTTGGCCAGACGTTGGTAGAAACGCGGCGGCGAGTGTGGGCGTGGGTGTGAAGACACGCCACTGGGCACCAGGGGGAAGGCCGCCCTCGTGATAGAGTGGCAGGAGCTCGGCCAAGCTGTGTCTGTGTCCTGGTGTTTTGGGGAAGGCAGAACTTAAGAGGGAGGAACTAGGGTGTTAGGAGAAAGAAATCTCTAAGCAAAGTGTTCAGGGTGCTCACGGCTTCTCTTGACAGCTTATGGTAAAATGTGAGAAGAGAGTGAATTAAAGATGAAATTTACCATCAAACGGGAAACAGAACTTAAAGATTTAGGAAATTTCCAGCCTGGCCATGTTGTAAAAAATAAAAAAGTGTGTGCACCAGAGAACGCCACAAGTGCGGCCGGGGGAACGTTTGGTGACGAGGTGGGCACAGGGACGCAGAGCAGCTCCGAAAGCACTTGGAGACCTCGAAGGCCGCCACTCCCATCGCAGCCCGAGCGTGCCGGGGACTTCAGGGCGGTACAGTTTCAAAAGATGCCCCGGGGTGCCCCTGTGACCTTGGAGGTCACTGTTCAGGGCCGCCTACGTTTTCTGCTGCCGGCTTCCCGGCCTGACACTCCTCTGCCTCCAGAGTTGTGGTTCAAGCTGGCCCGGAGCACCTTGGGCCACCCCCTGGGGGTGCAGGCTGTCACCCTAAGACGTCCAGGTGGGGCCGAGCCTGCCACTGTGCGGTGTGTGAGCTGTGGGGCACCACGGCCACAGGGCGACGCCTCCCGGACTACAGAGCCACCAGTGTGCCCCGGCATCCTGGGAGAGCCGGGGCTGTGTGTGGGCCGCACCTCGTGGGGCCGCGGGGGCAGCGCTTGCCGGGGGTGGGGGCCGGCACACGCCCCAGCGTGTCCAGAGGTGGTTTATGGAGTCGAATAAGAGAGTTGTCAAGCTCGAGACTCCATATTCTTTGCCCGGTTTGCGTTTTGGACTTAGGTGGGACATACCACTCCTCTCTGCTGCCTCCTTCTCCTTCTGGGACGGCAGTGTCGGCTGCGCGGGTCCCACCACTGTGTTTTGGAAGTGCGGCATGGAGGGGACATTTGTCTCAAGGTGAACCACAGCTTGCGTCTCACACGTATTTGAGTGAGATGACACACGGGTGAGACTTTAGACTTTTGAGTCGATGCTGGAACGAGCCAAGACTTTGGGGACTGTTGATGCAGAAGGAATATATTTCACACGTGAGGAGGGCATGAATTTGGGGGAACCAGGGGCAGAATGCTGTGGTCTGACGGCCGTGTCCTCCCAAGATTCACGTTGAAACTTAATCCCCAATGCGACAGTGTTCCAGGTGGAGCTTTTAGGAGATGATTAGCAGGGACAAAATGTCCAAGTTCTCGGTCTCGGGACCATCTCCTGCAGAGGTGAAGGTGTGTCTGGAACTGCCCTCCGCCCGCCAGGGGCCTCAAGGAAGCTCCAGTTTGCTGCTCCTCAGCCCTGTCAGCAGGAGCCAGAGAGAGGGGATGGGTTTTCCCAAAGGGTCTGTGGATTTGACTTCTGCATAATGGGGCTAATCCCGGGTGTTCTAGAGAGTTTCAGATCAGCAGAAACACCACAAGCCTGTGCTGACGGAGACGGGGCAGCGTGAGGGTAAAGGCCACGCTTAGACCTTAAACACCTGCTGGCAGGAGCTGGCTGGTGGCCCTACTCAGCTGCACCCAGATGACACCTTCCACGACATGAAAGGGTGACTCAGGGGAGAGGTGCAGGTCCAAGTCCCAAGTGCAGAGAGCAGGACCCTGGCAGCAAGGGGCTGAGTGCCCCCGCCTGGCAGCCGGAGAGCGAGCGGAGAGCAACCTAAACAGCCACAAGGCTCCGAATTCTGCCCCCACCCTGGACGAGCTGAGATGTGCGCTCTTCTCAGAGCTTCTAGAAAGAGCTCAGGAGGGCTGACACCTTGAGGCCACGTGCACAGAGCCCACGCTGATTATTTCTGACCTAAAGAGCTGGGAGCCAGGAAACGGGTGTTCTAAGCCTCCGGGTTGGCGGTGACTTGTCACAATGAAAAGGAAAACTTGTACCGCACACACATGTGGCACGTGGGCTGCATTTTGCTTCTTTGAGGTGTGATTATATTCCCAAATATTTATTTAACGGGGAACATAAACCTGGAAGCCTTCAAGTTAAGATTCCAACCAGTTTTAAGATAAAAGTATTTCTCACTTGTCACCAGGGCAAGGACAACTTTATTCAGGGCAGCTGAGACAGGTGTCGCGTCCACGGCAAGTGGGGAGAGAAATTGGGGTGAACTCATAATACAACAAAGACAGCCGGACTCGACGGAAGAAAAATCTACTTAGAGGGACATCAACCTTGGAAGGGGATTCTTGTTAAATCCACTAATTGGATTCTTTTTAAGAATCGATACGTAATAATTGTATGTATTTTGCAGATACACGTGACGTTTTGATGCATGCATACAATGTACAATGATCAAAATTAGGGTGATTCTGACATCCTTCCTACACTAACGTTTATTTGGCTATCACTAAACTTTTGTTTTCTCTTTGTGTTGGGAACATTCCGGGTCACGTCTGGCTGCTTCGAACTGTGGGTGAATCTGTTACCCGTGCTCACCCCACTGCCCAGCCAAGCACCGGTTCCGTCCTGCTCTCTACCGACGAACTTCCCATTGTGCCTCCTCCGTCCTTCCCGGACCCTGGGAGCCACCATTACACTCTCTTCCTCCAGGGAGTCACTTTTTTAGCTCCCACGTGAAGGAGAACGTGCGATCTTTGTCCTTTCACGCCGGGCCGACTCTGCAAAGCACGGTGTCCTCCGGCGTCATCCTTGCTGCTGTGAAGGACAGGATTCCATTCTTTTTAGTGGACGGATAGTATTCTACCGAGCATATACGCCACGTTTTCTTTCCTGTTTTCTTTTTAATTGAATTACGGTGTGCATAGTGTCGCTTCGATTTATATAATGCGTAGTGATCGGATGAGGGAAATTAGCATACCCACGTTCTCAAACATTTACCATTTCTTTGTGTTGGGTAGATTCAGTATCCTCCTTCTGACTATTGGAAACTATAAAATATATTCCTTTTATCTGTATTATCTACAGCCATCCTAAGTGCCGTAGAACACTAAAACTCACTGCTCCTATCTAGCTGTGATTTTTTCTCCTTTAACAAATCTCACTCTAGCCCCCACGTCGTCCCGCCATTCCCAGCCTTTAGTATCCTCTGGTCTCCCTTTTGGTTTCTACAAGGTCAGCTTTTTGTCGCCTGCACATGTGAGTGAGAACATGCAGTGTGTATCTTTCTGTTCTTTGCTTATTCACTTACCACAACGTCCTCCAGCTCCACTCATGTAGCCACAAAGGACAGGATTTTATTCTTTTTGTGACTGAAGAGTATTCCATTAGGAACACATGCTGCATTTTCTTTATCCATTCAGCCACTGAGGAACACTTGGGGTTGCTTTCATATCATGCCTATTGTGAGTAATGCCACAACAGACAAAAGACTACAGATTCTCTTCGATATACTGAATATTTCCTTTGGATAAATGCTCAGTAGTGGGATTTCTGGATCATATAGTAGTTTCATTTGTAGATTTTTGAGGAACCTTCATACCGTTCTCCATAGTGGTTGTACTGTTCTACATTCCCACCAAAAGTGTATGAGTTCCTTTTTCTTTGAATCCTCACTAGCATTTGTTACTATTTGTCTTTTTGATAATAGCCATTTCAACTGGAATGAGATGATACCTCATTGTGGTTTTAATTTTCATTTCCCTGTTGATTAGTGATGCTGACCATTTTTTTCATATGTTTCTTGGCCATTTGTATATCTTCTTTAGAAAAATGTCTCTTCAGATCCTTTACCCACTTTATAATGGGATTATTTTTTTGTTTGGTTGTTTGCTGTTGAGTTGTTTGAGTTCCTGGTAAATTTTAAATACTAACCCCTTGTTAGGTGTATAATTTGAAAATATTTTCTTCCATTCTGAAGGAAACTTTGATTGCTTCTTTTGCTGTGCAGAAGCTTTTTAGTTTGATGTAGTCACATTTGTTTATTTTTGCTTATTTTCCCTGTGCTTTTGAGATCTTATTCACAAAATCTTGTCCCAGACCAATATCCTAAAGTGTTTCCCCTATGATTTCTACTTACAGTTTCATAGTTTTGGGTATTACATTTAGGTCTTTAATCCATTTTGAATTGATTTTTGTATCCAATAAGAGGTGGGATCTAGTTGTAGTCTTCTCCATATGGACATCCAGTTTTCCCAGCATCATTTATTGAAGAGACTGTCCTTTCCCCATTAAATGTTCTTGGCACCTTTTTCAAAAATCAGTTGGTTGTAGATATGTGGGTTAACATCTGGGTTCTCCACTCTGTCTTACAAAAAAACACTGGAATTTAAAGATTTATTTGCACCTAATTTCCAAGATAATTTTTCCTATGTCAGCTTTCTCTACTAATAAACTCCCTTTTCCTTCCAAAAGAAAAAAAAAATCCTTGCCCTATAGAGGATGTTTTCTGAAGGGCGGTGCAGGGAGTCACCATCTCCTAGCCACCAGAGACGTCACTTCTGTTTGTAAGGCCCTCTGAAACATTTTTTTCTGAGAAACCGGATTTGTCAGCCTCATTCTCCGGCCTCTCAGCTGCCTCAGTCTTTGGGGGTAGGTTTGCATGTACTTGCTCATCACGGAACAAATGATGAACAAACGTTTATTGATTTGCCTGTGCTAGCCCATCCTTGCGGCCCGTCGACCAATCCCACTTGATTGTGGTGAACAGTCTTCTGAACGTGCAGTTGAACTCTGACCGCCAGCGCTTTTCCAAGGATTTTCGCATCTGTGTTCATCAGGGATATTGGCCTATAGTTTTCTGTTTTTGTTGTGTCCTTGTCTGATTTTAGTGTCAGGGTAGCGTTGACCTCATAGACCGAGTTTGGGACAGTTCCCTCCTTGTCAATTTTTTTGAAAAAGTTTATAAAGAATTGCTCTAAACTTCCCTGCACAGACTTCTCTTTCCTGGATCTCACAAATCTTGGTATATTGTGTTTCCATTTTCATTTCTCTCAAAAAAATTTTATTTTCTCTTTTAATTTATTTATTGACCTGTTGGTTTTGCAGTAGCATGGTGTTTAGTTTCCATGTATTTGTGCATTTTCCAAAGTCCCCCTGCTTATTGATTTTGAGTTTTATTCCATTACGTTCAGAAAAGATACTTGGTATGACTTCAATTTTTCTCAATTTGGTAAACTTGTTTTGTGGCCTCACATGTTGTCTGTCCTGGAGAAGGGTTCATGTGCAGTTGAGAAGAAGGTGAATTCTGCAGCTATTGAACAGAATGTCCTGTAAAGACCGTTGATGTCCATGTGGTCTTGAATGCGGTGCGAATTTGATGTTTCTTCGTCAATTTCCTATCCTGACTGGTTGGTCCATTGCTTAAGGCGGCGTCTTGAAGTCTTCTAATGTTTCATTGTTGTCTGTCTCTCCTTTCAGATCTATTAACATTTTCTTTATATGTTCAGGTGCTTTGATGTTGGGTCCATATGTATTTACAATTGTTATATCCTCTTGTTGCACTGATACCTTTATCATTACCTCATGGCCTTGTCTTTTTATAGTTTTGGCCATCTCTTTTTATAGTTTTTGACTTAAAGTCTGCTTCATCTGATATAAGAAAAGCTACTCCTACCTTCTTTCCATTGACATTTGGATGAAACGTCTTTTCCAATCACTTTCAGTCTATAAACGTCCTTGCAGATGAAATGGGTCTCTTGTGGGCGACATATAGTTGGGCCTTGTCTTGTCATTCCATTCAATGACGCTATGTCTTTAAGTTGGAGAATTTAACCCATTTACGTTCAAGGTAATTATTGATAGGTAAAGACTTGGTGCTGCCATATTGTTACTTGGTTTTTAGTTGTTTTGTAGAACATTTGTTCTTTTCTTTCTCTCTTACCGTGCTCCTTTGTGGTCAGGAAGTTTTCTCTATCAGTATGTTTTGACTTCTTGCTTTTTATTTTTAGTGTATGCATTAAAAGTTTTTGCTATGTGGTCACCATGACGCTTACAAAGACCATCTTATAGTTGTAACAGGTTATTCTGAAGCAACAGATCCTAATTTTGATTGTGAATAAAGTAAAAAGATGCTCTTTTTTAACTCTTTTATTCCCCAAATTGAGGCCACATTTTACATCTTTTTATATTATTTATACCCTAAAAATTATTTTCATTGTTATTATTTTTATTTCTTTTGTCTTATGACCTTTGTACTAAGGATATAAATGGTTAACATCTCACAATAATCATGTTAGAGTATTCTGAATTTGCCTGGATACTTGCTTTTACCTGTGGGCTATACCTCCAGATATTTTTTCTGTTACACATCAACGTCCTTTTGGTTTGCAGAACTCCCTTTAGCATGTATTGTAAGGCGGTTCCGATAGTAATAAATTCCCTCAGTTTTTTTTTGTCTGGAAATGTTTTTCTCTCTTCCCTTCTGAAGAACAGCTTTGCTGGGTACAGCACTCTTGGTGGGCACTTTGACTATATCGTCCCACTCCCTCCTGCCCTTAGGGCTTCTGCCAAGACTTCTGCCGCCAGGTGTATTAGGGCTCCTTGGTGTGCTATTTGCTTCTTTTCTCTCACTGCTTCCAGGATTCTCCGTTTGACCGTTGAGAGTTTGATGATAGTGTGTCTTGGGGCATTTTTATTTGAGTTGAACCTAATTGGTTATTTTTGACCTTCCTGTACCTAGATATTTGTATCTTCCTCCAGGTCTGGAAAGTTCTCCATCATTATTTCTTTGAAGAAGCTTTCTACCCCCTTTTCACTCTCCAGGGCCTCTTGAATGCTAACAATGCACAGATTTGCTCTTTTGATGGTGGCACATAGATGGCATAAGACTTCCTGGTTCTTTCTCATTCTTTTTTCTCCTCTGCGTGTATTTGTGAACATCCTGTCTTCAAGCTCACTGACTGTCTCTTCTGAGTGATCAGTGTGCCCATCAATGGTCTTTACTGCATTTCCTACTGCACCTGTTGCTCTTTTCAGCTCAAGGATTTCTGTTTGATTTTTAATTATTATTTCAATTTCTCTGTTGATAAATCTCTGCATTATTTATCTGTGTTTTCTTGAAATCACCTAAATTTTCTTAAAATAGATTTTTTGAATTCTTTGTGGGCCAAATTATCCACCTACGTCTCTTTAGGTGTGGTTGCCGGTCATAGCCTGGTGCCTTTGGGAGGACATGGCTCCTAAGCTGTTCCTCCTCCTTGTTCACATCCATCTCCGACGGGGCACTGATAAATTGTCATCCCGGCTCTGCGATGATTCCATTTTGGCGGCTTGTCTGAAACTCCGAGCATGCTGAGTGACAGTCTTTGCTGCCCACGCACGAGCGTGAAGCCCAGGCGGGACACGGTGGGCGGCCCGGCACGGCACCTGCAGGACAGCGGTCGGGCCACGTCCCAGGCTCCGCGGCTGCTCGGCCGCCAGCAGCGGGGATGTCCCTGCTCCGGGGCTGCCACGATCACGTCGTCCACGAGCAGCCTGCAGTGGTGGAGACCAAGCGTCTGCCCACAGCTCGGTATGTCTCGCGTGGGGACTCCACGGTCAGGGGTGACTTCCCACATGTGACACCTTTGTGGCCTGGGGTCGGGTGTGGCAGCCACAGAGGACCCTTCCTCCTGCTGCCCAACCACAGTTTTACTCGGCTTTGAAATCCAAAGTGGCTTCACAGCCTCACTCGTGTGTACAGGTCCCTTAGTGCTTGGAAGGTGACTTCCTGTGTGGACAATTGTCCCCAGGGACCGTGCTGCAGCGGTAAATTGCTGGAGAGACTTGCTCCCCCATCCTGCGCTGCTCTGTTCCTCACAACTTTCTCCTCTCCGTGGCTCTCTCACCAGCATTACAGCACAGTCCAATTCACAGCAGCAGCTGCCTTTAGCAAGACCCACAAAACAGCAATATTCGTTGTCACAAGGAATGTCCACAAGCTCTTTTTAACCCTGGAGACCGAATTCTCTCTCTCCCGGGAATGAGCGTTTCCTAGCACTGCGTCCCCACCACACACGTCTGTCACACACGCTCTTCTCCAAGCAAGAATTCATACCTGTCTCCCTGCAGCTCCATGAGCTCCCTGAGGCCAGGACACACACATCTGCATCCATGCAGGGCTACGCGACACCTGTGGATTCACACGCACCTGCTGGACGTGGGTGCCATCCTTCTCCCTCCGTGACCTGCAGCAGGCCAGCCTCCCGTCCCCGTCACAGCAGGTGACTCAGGCCCAGCGGCTGCTCTGGCTCATCCCACCCCTGCTGAGCCTCTGCTCCCACACCCAGGCGCCCGGATTCCTCACGATCTCATTCACCCGACGGCTGTTCCTGGGCAGCCGGGTTTCCTGTCTGCATTCAAGGCTCTGTCCGCTCAGGGACACGGAGGAAAGGACTGTTCACGGGAAGCTGGATCCAAGTCAGCCAGTGTGGGGTGAGGACCCACGGGGGACCTGGGCATGGCTCAGCAGCGTGACACATCAGAAGCAGAATGACGGCAGGTGTCCTTTGTGTGATGAGTGACGAGGCTCGCTTGGGTCCTCTCTGGTTCCTGGGGAGGGGACACTAACACCAGCAGTGACAACAGCAAGCAGCCCTGCACCCCTGGCTCAAGTCCACACAAGGATTGCATTGAATTTGTAAGTCACTATGGGTAGTCTGGATATTTTAACAATGTTGATTGTGCTGATCCATGAGCATGATATGTTTTTTCATTTGTTTACATCATCTTCAATTTCCTTCCTCAGTGATTCTTAGTTCTCTTTGTAGAGATCTTTCGTCTCCTTTGTTAAATATATTCCTAGGTATATTATTTTCTTTGCAGCTGTTGTAAAAGATATTGCATCTTTTTTTTTTATTATAGCTTGACTGTTGTTGGTGTATAGGGATGCTACTGATTTGTGTATGTTGATTTTGTAGCCTGAGACTTTGCTTAAAATAATAAAGAAGATTGATGAAACTCAAAGCTGGTTCTTAGAAAAGGTAAACGAAATTGATAGATCTCTCAACAGATTAAGCAGAAATAGAAAAAAGTACCCAAATAAGCTCAATCAGAAATGAAAACGGAGATATTACAACTGATACCACAGAAATACACAACATCATCTGTGAATACTATGAAAATCTCTATGTGCATAAGCATGAAAATGTTAAAGAAATGGACAAATTCTTGAAAACACACCACCTCCCAAGGATCAATCAGGAAGAACTAGAATTCCCAAACAGAGCAATTGTGAGTAACAAAATTGAAGCAGCAATAAAAAACTACCAATAAAAAAAAAAAGTCATGGACCAGATGGTTTCACAGCTGAATTTTGTCACATCCTCAAAGAACAATTGGTACCAATACTATTATTTCATAACATCAAAATGGAAGGAATCCTCCCCAACTCATTCTAGAAGCCAGTATCACCTTGATACAAATGCCAAGAAAGGACACAACAAAAAAAGAAAACCACAGACAAATATCCCCTACGAATATAGATGCAAAAATGCTCAATAAAATTCTAGCAAATGGAATTCAGCAGAATTCCATTCCATAATCCACGATGATGAAGGGGACTTCATCCCAGGAATAGAAGGATGGTTCAACACATGTAAATCCACAAATGTGATTCATCACATAAATAGAAGGAAAAATGAAGATCATATGACCATCTCAATAGATGCAGAAGAAGCATTCTACAAAATTCAGCACACTTTTATGATAAAAACTTGTAACAAAATAGGCATATATGTAATATATCTCAAAATCATGAAAACCATATATGACAAACACACAGCCAACATCATACTCAGTGAAGAAAACTTGAAAGCATTTATGCTCGGAACTGGAACAAGACAGGGATGTCCACTGTTGCCACTTCTATTCAACAGAGTGCTGGAAGTCCTAGCCAGAGCAATCAGGCAAGAGAAGGAAATTAAGTGTACCCAGATGGAGACAGAAGTGGTCAAACTGTCCCTCTTTGCTGAAAATATGATCTTATATCTAGAAAACCCCAAAGATTCTGCCAAGGGATTCCTGAAATTGATAAACAGGCTGGCTTTAAATGTTGATGCATTCCAACCCCCAAAGGATTTGGTGGACAGAAAAGTGGTTGGAAAGGCACCAGTGTCCATAAGCCCATGCAGCCCAGAACCACCACTCGGGGGCAGCACCCCCATGCCAATTCTGAGCCCAAACATCTCCAGACTGATTTTATTATCAACCTTCCTTGTTAACCTTAAAAATACTCAATCGCACCTCCCATCCAGATGAAACCTATCCATTCATCTTCACAGGCAAACTGAAAGAGTCGAGTGCCCTGCATGCCTCCCAGTTTTGCAAGTTGGATTCTGTCTTTAACTCATTCTAATTTGTGGTCTAAGCAAACAACTCTACAACCTGATCTCAGTGATATAATAATTAATATTCTGGATCTCAAATCAAATTGATCTTTTTATATGTATCTTTCTGCATAACCTGAGTTCTCCATGTCCATTTATACCTTCTTTTTTTTTTGAGACAGAGTCTCACTCTGTCGCCTGGGCTAGAGTGCCGTGGCATCAGCCTAGCTCACAGCAACCTCAAACTCCTGGGCTCAAGTGATTCTCCTGCCTCAGCCTCCTGAGTAGCTGGGACTACAGGCATGCACCACCATGCCCGGCTAATTTTTTCTATATATATTTTAGTTGGCCAGATAATTTCTTTCTATTTTTAGTAGAGACGGGGGTCTCGCTCTTGCTCAAGCTGGTCTCGAACTCCTGAGCTCAAACAATCCACCCGCCTCGGCCTCCCAGAGTGCTAGGATTACAGGTGTGAGCCACCGCGCCCAGCCAATTTATACCTTCTTAATATAATTTTGTGCATTGTTTTGGCCTGGCATGTCAGCTCAGCATGTCTATCACATCCCTTGATGTTTCTCCCACATTCACAAGCCACTTAAATGTTATCCGTTCTCAGCTATTAGTCTAATTAACTAAACACGGTACTCCAGCACAAGTAACATCATAAAGTTCCAACAATTACATTAGACTTTAAAATGAAGAAGCACCTCCAAGCAATTGAAAGCTGTTCCCCCAGGTCAGAGTGTCCAAGCAAATCATATTTCAATGACTTTAGGGAGTCCAACCAAATATTGCTTTTCCAGTTTCTGTCCTGGCTGTGTTAATATCAGGCCTTGTCCAGCTTGGGGACGGAGTACGACCAAAGCTGCCTCCCAACAAGCCTTATCTAGCTCCTCCTGCTACGTGGCTGAGCTGACAGTGACATACATCACCCCAGTCTGTCAACATAACCCCATCTTGTGGGGACACCCACTGTCCACATGGTGGTAGCAAGTCGATTACTTCAGAACACATCCAATCTTGAGAGGCAGCAATTTGTGCCAACCAGAGTTAAGCAGTATTCTAATGTGAGTTTGCTTTTCCTGTCACAGTGCTTCTGTTAGAACCACTGCTCAGGTTCTGATATCTGCATCTCTGACATATCTTGCAGGATGTCATCTAAAACCAAGAAATCTGTTTGTGTTTGAAGGGTAGGCGATGCAGCCATGGGAATGTGAGCACAGGGTCCAATCATCCCATATCTTTCAGACTTCCCAGAAACACACAGCAGGATAGAAAAACTAAAGGATGATTCAAGTCTCTGCAAATAGTTCTGAGTCTGACCCACACATTTTATGACACTGTCTTCCAGGGGGCAACACAGTCCCTAAACAAAAGTCCATTGCGGGGCTTCCTTGGTCATGAAGATCATGAAGAACTGGTCATACATCCAGTTCTGAGCCGCATGTGCCCCAAGACAATGGGCACCACAGGGTGCTGTGGCACATGGCTCTGCAAATGTGGCATAGATTTCCAGAGATTAATTTGTATCAACACACTGGTGGTGACAACTTGTGAAATCTTTCTTCTTACTGCCACGATTTTAGGCTCTGATTGGTTAGAAGTCCTGATTTCCAGGGAGGATCACTCCAATTTGGGGCACAATGTGCTCCCCTGAATCTGAGACCTGGTCTAAGGCCCCTCAATTGGGGTCCTCATGACTGTGGACCAGCCAACAATGACAGGCCCTCTCCCACTGACAGACACTAGCTCTGCTTTGGAGGCTAAGCTCGTGTGACCCATGGAGGCAGGGGCAGTCCCTCGGGCCTCGGCAGTTTCTGTGGTTTCTCTCCTGCATTCCACACTGGGGAGGTCAAGTGCATCAACCACATGGCTGAGGGTGGCCCAGGGACCAAGAACAATGGCCCTGCAGTGCTCAGGCCTGAGTCACTCCATCAGGGAATAACACGTAGCAACCCTCACTGCAAAGTGCTACTGTGTGTTAGAAGGATCCAGAGTGGAGGTGGGAGGGGACACTAGTGAATGTCAAGTTGACCACAGGGCCACCTGCAGCAGTGGACAGTGGAGCCTGATTACTCACACTGACATTGTGACTTCCACAAAGATCAGGGCTGGCTACTGTCCCAAGCATGTGGCAGCCCCATAGACTGTTCCTGGGCCTGTGTGGACCTGCCTGGCAAGAGGGAAATGTAAGGACAAACTGCAGTGGATCCTTCTCGGCCCCACTCATTGCCCTGGACCCAACACAGAGGAAGCAGAAGTTGCATTTGACAATTTGTGTGAACCGGAATCCCCTCAGCTGAGTGAGGCACACATCACAGGTGACACACAAGTCAGTCGAGGGGAGTGGGGACTCTGAGGCCCAAAGGTTGATGCAATCTTGAAGTTTGGGTAAAATAAAATGCAGAAAAATCACATCATGTTCTTATTACGTAAAGGGGTTTCTCTAAAGCCCTTGAGGCATGTCCACATCTGTCCTAGAGTCAGTTCAGGGGAGCAGCAGGGTCCAGTGTCGGGGAGCACAGGCCAGATACTGCAGGCGCCTCTCACCAGATACCTGCTTGCTCTTGCACACATCGCACAGCTCCCTTCCGCCCCCCTTTGTACAGTTTCATCCGTAAAATATCATGACCCATAAACTCCCCCAGGGCTCTCGCCTCTTCTCTGGGCCCTGCCCTCCCTCAGCTGTCCCACACCAGCGCTTGCTATATAGCAGGGGACATGCAAATGGGACCCTCCCTCTGCTGATGAAAACCAGCCCAGCCCTCACCCTGCAGCTCTGGGAGAGGAGCCCCAGCCCCAGCATTCCCAGGTGTCCCCATTCGGTGATCAGGACTGAACACAGAGACTCACCATGGAGTCTGGGCTCACCTGGGTCTTCCTTGTTGCTCTGTTACAAGGTAATTCATGGAGAACTGGAGACATTGGGTGTGTGAGTGAGAGAAACAGGGGTGCGTGTGGCAGTTTCTGACCAGGATGTGTCTGTGTTTGCAGGTGTCCAGTGTGAGGTGCAGCTGGTGGAGTCTGGGGGAGGCTTGGTCCAGCCTGGGGGGTCCCTGAGACTCTCCTGTGCAGCCTCCGGATTCACTGTCAGCAGCTACTGGATGAACTGGGTCCGCCAGGCTCCAGGGAAGGGGCTGGAGTGGGTCTCAGCCATTGATAGTGGTGGTGGCAGCACAAGCTACGCAGACGCCGTGAAGGGCCGATTCACCATCTCCAGAGACAACAGCAAGAACACGCTGTCTCTGCAAATGAACAGTCTGAGAGCCGAGGACACGGCCGTGTACTACTGTGCGAGAGAAACTGTGACCAGTGAGCAAAAATTGACACAGTGAGGGGACATGAGTGTGAGCTCAGACACAAACTTCCCTGTAGGGGTGCATGGGACCTCTAGGGGGCGCGTGGGACACAAGGAGCAGAGTCAGCCCAGGGCGGGTGCAGGTGACAATAATGGTTCATTTCCTGCCAGAATTTGGGGCTTCTTCTCTAGAAATTTCGTCCTGAGACCTTCCTTCTTTCATAGCTCTGTGCTCGTCACTGTAGTGTGTGAATTAGAAATGTCTTGTAGTAAATGAACACATTCTCACCTGCACACAAGGCAGAACGTCACTTACACGGGCAGAAATGACCCTGACATTATCACTAACATCAGAGTCCTGAGGAGGCCCAGGGGAACCTGGTGAATAATTTGCAATTGGATTCAGGACACAGACCTCAGTGGGACTCCCTGCGTGGGACACTCTTTGGGATTCAGATCAGGACCCATAGGGAGCCCGGGCAGGGTCATTCTCTCATAAAACCTAATGCTTTGAAACTTTTCTCTTCTCATTTAAAACAGTACATTCCTGATGCAGAACTGATTCAGTGGTACCTTTTCCTGCAAATATGTTTTCTTTCTCCCTAGGTTCTATTTTCATATCTTCCTCTTCTCTTTCTTCCCCCTGAAAATGGAGGATGTGGTCTCCATGGGCTAAATCCCAGGGCTCAGGGCCTTTACCTGGAGCTCAGGTGTGGCCCAGGATGTGCCTTTTGTGGGACCTGGGAAAGGCTGACAGGACTGTCTCACCCACCACTGCTGGGACCCTCTGGCTGTCATCTGTGCATGGACTCACTTTTGAAGTGTAAGTGGCCATTAGTAGCTGAGAGAACAACATTGTTTGGTCAAAGTGGGATGTGTCCACTCAGACTCTCACAGGTTCACCTTCACCGTTGCCCTGTTGACATGTAATATGCTAGAGCATAGTATCTGGTGTGCAGTCCCTACATACATGGACCTTCCAATTACCAAATCAGAGAGTGATACTTCATGTGTCCTTGAGGGAATGGCCCACAATGCTCTAAGTACTTGTGGGGTACCTTTGGCGATGGAAGCTCGGGAATTTCTGAAAGGTTTATTAATTTTTTATTTCAGAACATTACAGGAATACAAATATTTTTGGTTACATGTATTAATTTTGTTATGCTTGAGTCAAGGTTATAAGTGCGCCTATCATCCAGATAGTGTTTATTTTACCCATTAGGTAGGTTTTCATGCATCCCCTCTTCCCCCCTCCACCATTTGCTTTCCAGTGAGTTTTGCTTCCGTCTGTGCCTGTGTGTTCATCTGTTAGTTCAAATCTAACAGCAAGTGTACGTGGTGCTTCTTTCTGAATACTGTGGATTCTTCACTTAGGGTAATGGTCTCCAGTGCCATCCAAATTGTTGGAAAAGGCCTTAATTTATCCTTATTCATGGTTGAGTAGTATTCCATAAAGTACATATAATGCATTTTATTAATCCACTCCTGAATGCCTGAATGGAAGGGCACTTGGGTTGATTCCACATCTCAGGAATTGTGAATTGTGCTGCAATAAACATTCATGTGCAGGTGTCTTTTTGAAAAAATAACTACTTTTCCTTTGGGTAAATACTCAGGAATGGGATTGCTGGATCAACTGGTAGGTCTACTTTAGTTCTTTGAGGAATCTCCATACTGTTTTCCATAGAGGTTTAATAATTTGAAGTTTCACTAAGAGTGTTCCTTTCTGTCTGCTTCCATGCCAGCATTTATTGTTTTTGGACTTTTTAATAAAAGCCATTCTCACTGGGGTAAGGCGATGTCTCATTGTGGTTTTAATTTGAATTTCCCTGATAATTAGTGATGTTAAGTATTTTTTCATGTGTTTATTGGCCATCTGTCTATCTTCTTCTGAAAAGCTTCTATTCATGCCTTTTGCCCTCTTTTGAATGGGGTTGTTTGCTTTTTCTTGCTGATTTGCTTGAGTTCTTTGTAGATTCCAACTATGTCTGTATCAGATGTGTAGCTTGTGAATATTTTTTTCCCTTCTGTAGGTTGTCTATTTGCTCGGCTGATTATTTCCTTAGCCGTGCAGAAGCATTTTAATTTAATCAAGTCCCATTTATTTATTTTTGTTGTTGATGTGATTGCCATTGTGTTCTTCATAAATTCTTTGTCTATGCTGATATCTAGAGAGTTTTTCCAACATTATATTCTAGAATTCTTATGGTTTCACGCCTTACATTTAAGTCTTTCTTACAACTTGAATTAATTTTTGTGAATAGTGAGAGATATAGATCCTGATTCATTCTTCTACATGTTGCTATCCAATTTTCCCAGCACCATTTATTGAATAGGGCTTCTTTTCCCCAGTCTATACTATTGTCTGCTTTGTCATAGATCAATTGGCTGTATGTAGATGGTTCTATATCTGGGTTGTCTGTTCTGTTCCATTGGTCTTTGTCTCTGTTTTCATGGCAATACCATGGTGTTTTGGTTACTTTAGCCTTGTAGTATAGTTCGAAGTCTGGCAACGTGATGTCTCCAGATTTGCTCTTTTTGCTTAATATTGCTTTGTTTATTCAGGCTCTTTTGTAGTTCCAAAGGAAGCATACAATTTTTTTCTGTTGATCTATGAAATATGATATTTTTATTTTAATGGGGATTGCTTGAATCTGTAAATGACTTTGGGTAGTATGGGCATTTTACCAGTGTTGATTCTACAAATCCATGAGCATCATATGTTTTCCAATTCTTTGCGTCACCTGCAAATTCTTTCCTCAATGTTTGCCATCCTCTTTGTAGAGATCTTTTGCTTCCTTGGCTAAGTATATTCCTAGGTACTTTATTTTCATTGTAGCTACTGTGAATGGTATTGAGTCTTTGATTTGACTCTTAGCTTAACTGCTATTCGTGTATAGGAATGCTACTGACTGCTATTGGTGTATAGGAATGCTACTGACTGCTATTGGTGTATAGGAATGCTACTGATATGTGTACATTGGTTTTATAACTTGAGACTTTGCTGAGTTTATTTATCAATTCCAGGAGTCTCTTGGTGGAGTCCATGGGGTATTCTAGATATAAGATTATATTGTCAGCAAAAAGTGATAATTTGACCTCCTCTTTCCTGATCTGGATACACTTTATTACTTTCTCTTGCCCAATTGCTCTGGCTAGGATTTTCATCACTATGTCAAATAGAAGTGATGACAGTGGGCACACTTGTCTGGTTCCAGTTCTAAGTGGGAATGCTTTCAATTGTTCCCAATTCAGTATGATGTTGGCTGTGGGTTTGTTATATATGGCTTTTATAATCTTGAGATATGTTCCTTCTATGCCTAATTTGTTGAGGCTTTTTTTTATTATCATGAACGGGTGCTGGATTTTGTCGAATGCTTTTACTGCATCTAGTGAGATGATCAGATGGTTTTTGTTTTTCCTTCTATTTATGTGATGAATCACATTCGTTGATTTATGTATGTTGAACCATCCTTGTATCCCTGGGATGAAGCCCACTTGGTCATGGTGGATTATATTTTTGATGTGCTGTTGAATTCAGTTTGGTAGTACTTTATTGAGAAGTTTTGAATCTATATTCACAATGGCTACTGGTCTGTAATTTTTCTTTTTTGTTGTGTCCTTTCATGGCTGTGATATCAAGGTGACACTGGCTTCACAGAATGAGTTGGGGAGAGTTCCCTCCTTCTCGATATTATGGAATAATTTCTGCACTATGAGAAAAACATCATTTTTTTGTGGCTGAGTAGCACTCCATGGTATACATATACCACATTTCATTAATCCACTCATGTATTGATGGGCACTTGGGTTGTTTCCACATCTTTGCAATTGTGAATTATGCTGCTATAAACATTCGGGTGCAAGTGCCTTTCTTATAAAATGTCTTTTTTTCCTTTAGGTACATGGCTAGTAGTGGGATTGCCCAATCAAATGGTAGATCTACTTTTACTTCTTTGAGGAATCTCCATATTACTTTCCACAGAGGTTGTACTAGTTTGCAGTGCTACCAGCAGTGTATGACTGTTCCTATCTCTGCATACACACTGGCATCCATTGTTATGGGACTTTTTGGTAAGAGCCATTCTCACTGAAGTTAAGTGATATCTCATTGTGGTTTTGATTTGCGTTTACCTAATGATTAGAGACACTGAGCATTTTTTCTTGTGTTTGTTGACCATTAGTCTATCACCATTTGAAAAGTTTCTGTTCCTGTCTTTTGCCCACTTCTTAAATGGCATAGTTTACTTTTTCTTGCTGGTTTGCATGAGTTCTTTGTAGATTTTAGTTATCAGCCCTTTATCAGATGTATAGCATGCAAATATTTTCTCCCATTATATAGGTTGTCTATTTGCTCTATTAATTGTGTCCTTGGCTGTACAGAAAATTTATAATTCACCATGACCAAGTGGGCTTCATCCCAGAGATGCAGGGATGGTGCAACATATACAAATTCATAAATGTAATTCACCACATAAATAGAAGTAAAAACAAAGACCATATGATCCTCTCAATAGACCCAGAAAAAGCATTTGACAAAATTCAGCACCCTTTTATGATAAGAACGGTTAACAAAACAGGCATAGATGGGACTTAGCTCAAAATTATAAATGCCATATAGGAGAAACCCACAGCCAACATCATACTAACAGGGAAAAATTAAAAGCATTCCTGCTTAGAACTGGAACCAGACAAGGTTGCCCTCTATCACCACTTCTATTCAACATAGTGCTGGAAGTCCTAGCCAGAGCAATCAGACAAGAGAAGGAAATCAAGGGCATCCAAATGGGGGCAGAAGAGGTCAAACTATCACTGTTTGCTGACAATATGATCTTATATTTAGAAAACCCCAAAGATTCTGCCAAGAGACTACTGGAGTTGATAAATAAATTCAGCAAAGCCTCAGGTTACAAAATCAAAGTACAGAAATCAGTAGCATTCCCATGCACCAACAACAGTCAAACTGAGAACCAAATAAAAGACTCAATACCTTTCATGATAGCAACAAAGAAAATAAAGTACCAGGAATATATTTAACTAAGGAGGTAAAAGACCTCTACAGGGAGAACTATGAAACACCGAGGAAGGAAACTGAATATGCCCTAAACAGGTGGAAAACCATACCATGCTCATGGGTCAGCACAATCAATATTTTTAAAATGTCTATACTACCCAAAGTGATCTACAGATTCAATGTAATCCCTATTAAAATTCCAACGTCATTTTTTGCAGATCTAGAGAAAATAGTTCTACACTTTGTATGGAACCAGAAAAGACCCCATATACCTAATGCAACGTTTCACAATAAGAACAAATCAGGAGGTATCACTTTACCAGACTTGAAGCTATACTATAAGGCTACAGTTACCAAACAAGAACAGAGACATAGACCAATGGAATAGGACTGAGAACTCAGATAGAAAACCATCCTCATGTAGCCATGTGATCTTTGACAAAGCAGACAACAATATACACTGGGGAAAAGGATCCTTATTCAATAAATGGTGCTGGGAAAATTGGATAGCCACATGTAGAAGACTGAAACAGGATCCGCACCTCTCACGTCTCACCAAAATTAACTCACAGTGGATAACAGACTTAAACCTAAGGCAGGAAACCATAAGAATTCTCGAGTAGGTCTGAAAAACTCTTGTAGATATCAGCCTAGGCAAAGAATTTACGAAGAAGACCTCAAAAGCAATCACAGCAGCAATAAAAATAAATAAATAGAAACGCCTTCTTTTAATTTTTTTTTTTTTTTT
>CM052441.1:147402696-147426453 GCA_028533085.1 Varecia variegata | reverse complement strand
TCGGTGTGTTCTGTGATCGGGTGTTTCTGTTGAAACGTGCGGCTCTGCGCTGACTGCTTCCAGAGCCACCAGTGAAATGTCAGCTGTACCGTTAAGTAGTGTTTGTGTTTCTCAGAGGACAAGTGCCGATCCTGTGTGTTAACACAGATGGTTTGAAGTGCTGTCGAGGTGGGTTTTAAGTCCCAGAGAGACCGTGTGTTCCCATCCTCTGCACCCCTTGCTGATGCGGGCTGAGCTCCCGCGTTCACCCAGCCCTGCCGTCGAGGGGGCTGGTCGCACCTGCAAAGGGCAAAACCAAAGCTTCGCAGCCCTGGCGTCCAGGGAGAGCAGAGTCTGGTGCCCGTCACAGAGGCGGTTGGGTCGTGTAGAACCCTGTCAAGAAGTGGGCCCGTGGCTCTGGCCACGTGCACCCGATGCTGGGACCTGCCAGGACCTGGGAGTGTGTCTGGCCTGGCCGTCCGGACACTCCCAGAGGGTGTCCCTCTCCCCTCTCCAGCTGCAGGTTTCCTTTCGAGGCTGCTGTGCACACACCTGGGTGCTCCCTCTGCTCCTGACCCAGCGCCGGGGACAAGCCGTGGGTCTGTAGGCCCTCGACAGCGCCCAGGCGAGGGCGTGCGGGCAAGGGGCTGGGCCTCAGTGCCATAGATCAAGCCTGGGCCCTTTAATTCATGTAAAAAATGTAAAAAGGAAAAGGTATTTAGCTTCTAAATATTTTTAATAGTTTAAAAATTAAATGGAAATGATTTAAGAAAATGGTTTCAGCTGGTTTTGTTCTAAGGCATGAGCCAGTGTGCTCAGTCCTGCGTCTCTGTGAGACTTTACATGCAAAGCGTCTCCTCCTGGACGTTGGTGGTTACAACTGTCCACTGAAAAGCAGCCTTTTAAACAGAAATGTGGATGGGAAATCTGAGAATTCTGTTGTCACAAAATAAAACGTCACTCTCACCCACGTCTCCGTCCCTCCCACACACTCTACTCAGATGAGGTCATGCGAAGCAGCTGCAGGAATGGGGCCTTGATTTTCACATGGATGCCTCAAATTCTAAGAAAGCCACCTGATTATTTCCCAGCAAACTGGTTTCTCCACTCATTATTCATATTTCTTAAAAGCACGAAGAGCCGTGCTCTCCCCACCACCAGCTGCCTCTGTTCGTTAATACATTTTAAGTCCTTTACGGCATTTACTTACTAAGCAGTGGTTTGGGTAGAAAGGAGGGCTGTGGACGGAGTTCCTGCGTGGCAGTGCGGGTGAAGCATGCATTTTGGGTGAGAAGTGAGATGTTTGGTTGCCCCGTAGCCTGGGAGAGTGTCAGGTGGACAGGTCGGGGCAGGCGACACCCTGGGACCAGAACCCGTGCCCAGCGGCACCCCCCACCGTGTACTGAGGCCACAAGGTGCCAGGTCAGAGCCAAGCAGACTAAACGTGCACTATCAGCATTGTCTTTCCACTTCCTCCCCTCATTAAAAGAAAAAGTGGGAAAAATTCTTTATGGCTGGGGCCGCACCTGGGGGCAGGTCTGCCCTGGGTGGAGGGAGCACAGCTGCTCGGCCTCCCGTCAGGAGCCGGAGGAGCGGGGTCTGATCCCAGCTGAGTGCGGGGCCGGCCGGGTAAGTCAGCGGGCCTGTGCGGGCTCGCCTCGCCCTGCTCCCGGCTCCGGAGGCGTGGGAACCTCTGCGAGGCAGGTTCCCAGGGTGTGTAGGATATGTCACGGCAGAGATCTGAAAACCGATGATTCCACCACTAGCTGGAAGCATCACGATCAAAATGATGACAGCTGCAAAACGTTTATCAAGCGAGAACCGCGTCCCAGCGATACCAGGCGTGGATGCAGACACGCCACCCCCAGCGCTCAAACACGAGAGCTGGAAGGAACGAAAAATTCCCTCAGGGTTTAAGAAAGTGAAGACTTTAGTTTTAGAAGCAGTGTTATTTCCTATTGCTGACACTTTCAGGCAAAAAAATAAGTAAAATAAAAATAAGGAACACATTGGTTAGGCTTTCCCAAAAGTCTCACAGGAGGCAAGTTTTACATAGGTTGCCCAACTATCACCCATGAGAATAGTTTGGGAAATAATTGCTTTTATGTTAATTGTTTTTTTAGTCAAACATTGTTGTCTTTGAAGTTTTGAGCTCTGCATTTTGTCCTGTGGTCACTTAGCTCAGGGGGCAGCAGACAGGTTTAGGGAGGGAGGTGGCCCCCGCGGCTCCTTCACAGGGACAGTGTGGGTTTAATCACTCAAAGGGAATCTGCTTAAAAACGGAGTCTTGGGGCGGTAGTTTTGGTAACCTTGGATAAACTGACTGCTCAGGATTGCTCAACTTGCTGATGAAACAGGGACGGGGCTGTTTGAGACGTGGGACGTGCAGTTCGCTTGGCCCATAAAACTGCAGCAGCGTCGGGGTAGGTGGGACAGAGCTGGGGCTTCTGTAAGCTTTTGGGGGGTGATGTCAGCCGGAGCTCTGTCTCCTGCCTGCGGGAGGTTTGTGAGGGTGAAGAAACCAAACCTGACCGCCGGGGCCAGATCGTCACACCTGTCTGTGGCACAGAGGTCTGACTTGTCTCCATCTGGTCAGCTGATACCGGCTGCACTTTGTCTTTATCCAGCTGTCAGTGCTAAGTGTTCCAGAAAGAGTGTATTATTGCCAAAACAGTGTAATCCAGAACTTCAAGTGTTTACAGTAAGTTTGGATTTGCATTCGGAGGTAAAGTTTATCTAGAGGTGGTGAGACAGGTGTTGGACATGTTCCTTTCCTGGGGGAGGCACGTTTCTGTTCAGTCAGAACCCGGAGAGCTGACTGTTGAGCCGCTGGGGACACTTTCTCCCTCCAAAGTTTGGGAACCCGAGTGTGACCCTGAGGGAGGCTTCACCCTGCCTCTTGTTTGCCGTACTGGGTCGGCTGGAGGCGGGAGGAGTGCAGACATCTCCACTCGGCTCCAGTCTGGACCGAGGTGGGGTTCCCTTCTCTGCCTGCCCCCGAGAGGGGCAGGTTCGTGTGTGCTCTGTTCTCCAAGACACCTCCTTGCCTGGCCCCGTGTGGCAGCCTCCCTCTCCAGATCATTTCAAACCAAGCCACCGGTGGAGACAGTGTCTACACTGCAGGGCGTAAGAACAGTGGGGGTGCAGTCACTTGAAAACACGCACAGGGTCCAGCATGAGCTTTCACCAGGGTTTCCCCACGGTGTCTACAGATGCCCCTCTGTGCCTTTCTGAGCACTGTAAACGCCTGTGTTCAGCGGATTTACTGTGCCTCTGGAAAGCGTCCGGAGCCGAGAGCGCGTTCCTCTTCCTGTTCCCTGTGCACCTGTCTAGGCATAACTGCCCACACAGCGCTTTGAGCAGCCTGTGGTTTCGGTTGGCCACGGGGTTTTTGTTTGCCTTGTTTTAAAGGACTAAACTGCCAGTGCGCTCTCGACAGGCCCCTGAGTGTGAGCTACTGCGTGCGGCCAGTTGCTGGGATGATAGCGAGTGGCCGGTACGTCTGAGACGTCTCTAAGGAGTTTGGACTTTGAAATACAGACAAGAGAAAGAGTTTTTTTTTTTTTTTTTAAGCCCTTTGGTAGGGCACAATGCAGGTAATTATAGCTTTGCTTTATAGGACATTTCTATGACAGGCTGGGCAGCTATGCCTGTCATGTGCATTAGCTGTGAGCTGGAGCAATGCTGCAGTGTTCCTGTTGGTGTCCAGCTGCCTGGCAGGGAACCTCGTCAGGGAGAGCGTTTTGAAGGGCTTGCTATAATTACGATATTGTGATGTGGCGCTATTGCATAACTCAGGGACACGCCAGTGTCGCCTACCCACCAGGGTGTCGCAAGAACGAGATTTGTGAGTTTTTCTGCGATTGAGCTTTTCCAGTGATTGACCGCCACTCCCTCCCAGACTTTCGGTTCTTTAAAATGAAGGGTAAACTTCAGGACAGCCATGACCTAGGGAGAAAGACAGCTTTCTGGACTATAATTTGGAGGAGTAGATCTAGAGAAACAGCCAGGGGCTCTTTCTCGTTTCAGCAGGGGCTCCTGAGTCATGGGTGCAAGCTCTCAACAGCGAACACACACAGCTTAAAACTGGACGCCTGTCAGCCGAAGCCGAACCTGCCCACCCCGTTTATCTTTAGAAAGCCAGTCCGAAACATGGAAGGCCTTTGTTGATGAGAAATAAAAATTACAACAGAGTAGGCAGATGTTGCTTAAATGGAGTCTGACTTTGGTCAATAATTGTTCTCATACAGGTCAGATTTATGTGAATTTCACATAAGGACAAGCCCCCCCATGTGTGTACATATATAAAATCTTAACAACCAGACAAGAACCTTAACCTCTTCACAGTTTTGTTTTTGTAAGCTAATGTCAAAACAGTACTTATTTTAAACTGTAAAAGTTAAAAAATTTAGAGATTAAAATCACCTGACATGTATACATACATATATATGTATGATCCTTGCCTCTTTTATGTTGAAATTTATTGTAGTTTAAGGTAAGGAACAATTAAGCCATAATATAAATTTGTGTTTTAGTTTAACTCTTATGAATTCTGTGGCAGAAATGAGGAATTGATTTCCAAATTAACTTGTTCGTAGTCTTAGAATAAAGTGTCAGCCTCATTAGGAGTTTTGTAATGGTGACCTGCGTCCCAGCAGCGCACCTGCTGGCTCCTGAGGGAGCCTCAGAGCAGGGAGCAGGTCAGACAGACTCCGGCAGGCGAGTCCTTCAGCCTGATATTCTAAGACACATCTGAGAGCAGTTCTGAAAGAAAGCTTGAATTTGAAAAGAAATAGCACTTACCAGAGGTGGGCAGCGCGGGGACGTGGCCGTCTGGGTGCCGGTGGCTGTGGCTGACATGCGGGAAGCAGTACCTGCTCACACGCCTGCTCGGTGAAACTGGAGCCGGCTGTTCCAGTGGGAGGGATTTAAGTGTAGGAGTTGAGCCCTCGGGGCGTAGAGATGCACCTGATATTCCTCCTGCCCGCAGCTACGATTCATGTGTTTGCACCCACCGAGCTGCTCTGCGCGCTGGACCCGGTGAGCAGGCACCGCCCGCTGCCTCGGGAAGCCCCCGCTTTGGGCTGTGCCGTACCGGTGCCGCCCAGATGGCTCTGGGTCCAAGGCGTCTTACGTGTTCCCAGTTAGAGTACAGGTTACCGTGGTGTGGGCTGCGCTCTGGTGCGTGTTTGCTGTTACAATAAAGACGTCATGTGTGAGACTTTCCTTTAGAAACTCGAGCGTATGTCCACAGCAGCAGGTGAACACTTGGGTTTATTCCTAAATACGTGGGCCCCAGGAGGTGCAGTGTTCATGGTGTCCTTGCCGCAGAGGGTCCAGGGAGGCCCGTGGTGGTCTGTGTGCCTGTCACCCTTTCCCCTGGCTCCCGAGAGTCTTTGTGGTGCCCTTGTGGGGAGCCCAGCCGGCAGGCAGGGAGCTGACCTCAGCCGCTGTGTCACAGGGGCCTGCCGGAGCTTGCCCAGGACCAGGCACCACACAGGCTGCGCCGCAGGGGTGTGGGGTGTGTGTCAGTTCTGCACAGCCTCACGCGCCTGCACACTCTCGTGCCCCTTTAAAAAAGTGACTAAGACATTTAACTTTGGGGCCAGTTTTCATGTCCCCGCCGGCCGCTCGCTTAGTCTGAGGCTGCCACCCCAGCCGTGGTGAGGGCTGTAATGTGGTATCAGTTCGGGGACTGGGGAAGGAGATGGTACCAGCTGGTGGCACCTGAGGCTGCTGGGCAGAGGCCACAGCACCGAGGCACAGGGACAGGCTTGCCAGGACAGACACATTGTGTTTCTTTGTTTTTTTTTTTTCTTAAGACTTAAGATTTTACTTGGTTTTTACCTTTATATTTAATTCCTTAAAATGTTTTTTTATGGTTTCTGTTGTCCAAATTAGATATCCATATACTTTATTAAAATTTTTTGTTTTGTTTTGTTAATGGAGACAAGGTCTCACTGTGTTGCCCAGGCTGGAGTGCAGTGGTGTGATCACAGCTCACTGCAGCCTCCAACTCCTGAGCTCATGTGATCCTCCCATCTCAGGCTCCTGAGTACGTGGGACTACAGGCGCCACCACGTTCGGTTAATGTTTTTGTTATTTTGTAGAGATGGAGCCTCACTGTGTTGCTCAGGCTGGTCTTGAACTCCTGGCCTCAAGTGATCCTCCTGCCTCGGCCTCCCAAAGTGCTGGGATTACAGGCGTGAGCCACCACACCTGGCTTTTTCCTTTTTTAGTATCTTATTCTTATGTAGTAGTTGTGATCACTTTTCTTGTCTGTCTGAGGATTTTAGTGATAGTTTTATTTTTTGGGGGGTGTGTTCTGCCTGTATTTTTTCTTTTTTCTTTCCAAGAGCTGGAGGCGCAGTGTGTCCCCAAGGCTGGGCTCAAGGGATCCTCCTGCCTCGGCCTCCGGAGTGGCTGGGGCTGCAGGCGCGTGGGCCCGAGTCGGCTCTCCCTGTGTTTTCAGTGTGGCCTGTCCGCCTTCCAGGGCCCTCTGTCTCTCTCAGGGCTGGGGAGGCTGTTGGCCGACACAGGAGATGGGAGCTGCTTCCCTCAGTGCCACTTGTCTTAGGGCCACCCCCACAGTTCTCTGGTCCAGCAGGTCGGGAGCCGTTCAGGGGGTCTGTTGCATCGTCTGGGAGGGCTGGGGCTCCTCGGATCTGAGGCGCTGAGCGCTGGTCCGTGTGCCAGTTGCTGCCTTTCCTGTCCTCTTTGACCTTGCAGCTTATGCCTTAAAAAAGGAAAAAAGTCCTCTTCCTGTGACGCAGAAGTCTTGTGATGAAGGTTTTGACCAAGGTCAAATCTCAGGGCGCGTGTGTAGCGGGGGTGGCCGTGGGGGCTGCACGTGGTGTGCGGATCGCGGCACATAGAGGCTGAGCGGCCGGGGCGGGGGGCCCTGCTCTTGGGGTGCAGCAGGGGTGCTCGTGGTGTGGCTGCTGCTGGGAGTGGGGCCTTCTCCCCAGGCACGTGGGCTGGGAGCCCTCGGTGCTGAGCTCTCGAGTGAGGGTCTCCTCCCTTTCCCCGCGCGGCCCAGCTCTGCCGCGGGAGGCGGAGCGTGGGTGCTCTGGGACGGATTTGGATTCGGATTCTGTCCGCAGAGGGCGCTGAGGCCAGGCAGGCGGCTGCGCTCGGCCCCTGGCATCCTCCTCCTCCAAGCCTGTGCGCCCCGTGACTTGGGGCAGTTACCTGCCCTCCCTGGGGACTGGAACTCACAGGAGGTCCCCTGGTGGCTGCACAGTGGGTGGTGTGCATCTTTTCAGAGAACATCTTTGAAGAAAGGGGGCCACGGTTTTTGACCTTATTATAAGTAAATGCAAGGTAGCTTTTAATTCTTTGGGTTCCGTCTGGGGAGCTGCGTCTGGCGGGAAGGCAGTGAGAGAACTCTGCAGGGAGGTCCGAGGCCGGGTTCCGCTTCCCCACCCGGCTGCCCTTGTGCCCTTGTCCGGAGGTGCGCCCGGCTCTCCAGGGAGGGGCCCGACCTTGGACCCGGGCCGTGCTGCGGGGGATCTCACTGCTGACAGGACGTGGGATGAGGGTGCTGGGCCGGCCCCGGCTTCCCCTCCTGACCCATTCCTGGGGGTCGGCAGCTGTGGCCCCTCCCAGAGAAGGAGGAGCCCCACGGTAATTTGAAGGCTGAGATGTGTGATGCCATTACTTTAACTTTAATTTGTTTATTCCAATAATGCCACTATTTGCATTTTTTTGGAACTGGAGCTAATTTATTGTTTTTGAGGGGTGAGCGTGGAGCAAATGGCCCCTCTCTCTTGCCCCAGTTTCCTACCAAGGCCCCCCTCTGGCCGCCTGGAGTCTGTGGGGGCTGGGGGCTGCAGACGGGAGTGGAGCCCGCAGGACAGGACGGCGCCCTGGCAGGAGGGGGGCGGGTTTTGGGTGTGCGCCCCCCTAGGCAGCTGTTGCGCCCCCGCGAGCCCCTGGCTCCTCCCTCCCGACGCCTTCTCCCGGCACGTGCAGAGGAAGAGCAGAGCTGAGGCTCTTCTCGGAACAAGGGGCTCAGAGGCTTTTTGTCCGCCCGTTGAAACAGGGTCCCGGGCTCCCCCCCGACGGTGTGGATGGCTGCAGCCTCTGCGTCTAAAGGGAAACCTGAAACCCTGAGCAGCGGCTTGTTTTGTCTTCCACTGGGAGACTCAGCCCAGGTTTGTGAGCTCGGGCCAAGTCCCAGGGCTCCCGCAGTTCTCTGCGCCCCCTTGGCTCTCCCCGCTGACAGCAGAGCATCTCCAGTTTCGGGGTTCTTGCCGGGCTTGACTTGGACTCCGTGCGGTTTTCCAGGGGCAGCTCTGCGAGTCTGTTCCTTGGAAGATGCTTTTACGTGTACGTCTCCGTGTCTGCAGCCGAGTAGAGAAGCCACTTACTTAAACAAGGACAAGAAATTTAAAAATTAACACTCAGATTTCCTTTCCCCCGCCTCATGCTACAGATGACATCAGTGAGAAACACAACAGTAAAAACAGACATGAGTGGATGGAAGGTTCTGGAACTGGCTGAGCCGTGCCTCAGCCCTTCCCGCTCCCTGCTGTGACTCCTGGTGGCTCCTCCGCTCTCCCTGCTCCGTCCGGGGCGCGGCAGGTGTGGCCTTCAGGGCGGGGCTTTTCTCCGGCCGTGTCCTGGGCCCGTCACATTTCCGTCCTTTTCAGTGTTTGTCGCCAGGCCCTGGTTGGGTTCTTTTTCAGATCTTCCCTGTTCCTTCCTTCTGCTGTGGTTTTCATTGCTCCTTTCTTATCTTTCACGTTCTAAACTTACTCTTTTGATAGTCTTAGGTTCTGTTTGCTCAAGTTCACTTCAAGTTCTGAACGTAAGAATGCTCGTCACGGGGCGCTGGGCTCTGCCGGGCTTTGTTCCAGGCGCTGGGACACATGGTGACTTCTCACGGTGACCCCGGAGGCAGGCGCTGCCGTCGCCCAGAGGGAGGGGCTGGCCCCTGGAGCTGGGGGCCCCTGTCACTGGTGCCACCATGGTGCTGCGGGGGCTTTGTGTTGTGTCAGCTTAGCCAGTCGGGGACCTCCTGCCCGACCCCCTTGCTCGGCGGTTCTGGGAGAGGGTTGTGCACGATTTGGAGAAGCAGAGCCGCAGCCTCGCTTGTGAGGCAGAGCCTGGCCGCGGTGCTGCCCGGGCCGCCACACCACAGTGGCATCCACACTGCGCCACACGCAGTGGAGATGAGCTCAGCCTGGCTGTGGGGTGCAGCGCTTGTGGTGACCCCGGACTGATGCAGGTGCCTAAATTACTGCTTAAGGCAAAAACCAGTACTGCTGCAGAGATAAACGGACACACCTGGTATCCTCCTGAGAGCTCAGAACACCCCTCTCAATTATTAACTCAATTAGAAAATGATACATGGTGTAGATATGCATGTGTGTAGACACACATTATGTATGTAATATGCACACATGATATTTGAACAGTAGAAGTGACTTCTGTTTGATTTCTATAGAACCCTGCACTAGCAATTGGAGAACACATATTCTTAGACACACAAGGAACAGTTACAAATATCATGCCATAAAACACACCTTGAGAAATTTCAAAGACTCTTGAGCATATAGACTATATTCTCTGATTACAAAGCGATGAAATTAAGAATTAGATACAGAAAGATAAGACATGAATTTTTAGTTAGAAAACATGGATTTCTAAATAACACAAGTCAGAGAAGAAATCACAGTGGAAATTTTAAGATGGGCCAGGCATGTCTCACACCTGTAATCCTAGCACTTTGGGAGGCCGAGGTGGGAGGATCACTTGAGGCCAGGAGTCTGAGACCAGCCTGAGCAAGAGCAAGACCTCATCTCTACAAAAAACAGAAAAATTAGCCAGGCGTGGTGGTGGCACCTGTAGTCCCAGCTACTCGGGAGGCTGAGGCAGGAGGATTGCTGTAGCCCAGGAGTTTGAGGCTGCTGTGAGCTGTGATGACACTACTGCAGTCTAGCACAGGGTGATAGAGTGAGACCATGTCTCAAAAATAAAATAAAATTTAAAAATAAAAACAAACAGTAACAAAATTATTTGTATCTAAAATTTTGGGATGCAGCTAATGGCAACTTCACCGGAAATTTAAAGCCTTAAGCAGGAGTTGTGAAATTACAGGTTGCTGGCCCCATCTGGCCTTGGCCTGTTTTCATGAAGCTTTGGAGCCAAAAATAGTTTTCATATTTTTAAAATGTTGTAAAAAACAAAAAAACAAAGAAGCTGTGTGGCGTGGGCTGCGGTGGCTGCAGAGCCTGAGGCACTCGCGCTCTGGCCACGGTTCCCGTGGCGACCCTGCCTTCGGAGCGCGTGCGTGGAGAGAAGGCTCCGGCTGCCGAGGAAGGAGGAGCAGGAAGACCAGGAACGTCACGGCAGGAGTGAGCGAAACAGGACGTGGCCCCACGGGGCGACGAGCCCGAGTGGGTTCTTGGCGAAGACCCGTGGCTGAGCCGTTGGAACGCCGGGCAGGGAGCTGCAGCTCTTACGGACACTGGACGCGACGTGGTGGCTCAGACAAAATAAACATTCCTAGAAAAATACAGTTTATTGACACTGACCCGAGTGGAAAAGGAGCCACCTGTGCGTCAGGGCCCTTCATGCGTCGAGACGGTCACTGCCTGCCCTGGAGTCTGTAAGAGTGTCACCGGGCAGTTCGCCCGCTCACAGCGTGTGACCCGCTGGCTTGGCGGGTTTACCGAGTCGCACGGCCACCACCACAGTCGATTTGCGTGTCAATCACCCCCAAAGAAGCTCCGCACTCCTTAGCTGTGCCCCCAAGCCCCCACCCACCGGTCTGTTGCTGTCTCTGTAGATGGGCGTGTTCTGGACGTTTCCTGGACGTCCTTCGCCGAGCACAGGGTCTCCGCGGTGTGTCTGCGTCGTGTCACGCGTTGGCGCTTCGTGCCTGTTTGAAGAACATTCCGTTGTGGGTGTGTTGGTTTGGGCTGGCATGACACGTGCCGTGGCTTCGGCGGCCTAAATGGCAGCAGTTTATCTCCCGCGGTTCTGAAGGCTGCGAGTCCGAGGTGGAGGTGCCGGCAGGTGGTTTCTCCCTGGGCCAGCGCCTTCCATGTGTCCTCACGCGTGCCCTCTGCCTGCGTGCCGTGTCCTGGTTTCCTCTTCTCACAGGACACCGGTGCTGTCGGGGCCCGTGTGGCCTCGTTTCCCGAGTCACCTCTCCAAACACAGCCACGGCCTGAGGCCTGGGGGTCAGGGCTCAACGTGAATTTTGGGGGACGCAGTTTGGCCCACAGCAGGTGGAGAGTGGACACTGGGGTCCCGCCGTTGGCTGTCAGGGATGAAGCTGTGAACGTCCACGTGCAGTTTCTGCGCAGATGAGCACACCCAGGAAGGGCGGGGCGCAGGGCTGCTCGGAAGGTTACGGGGTCCGTGGACGTCACGGGTTTGGAACGGCGTTCAGCTCATAAGGAGTTGTTCCGTGCCTGGTGGCGGGGACGCGGCGCCTCATCAGGACACGGTGCGGGTGGGTCGAGGCTCTTCTCGTCTCAGGTTGGTGCAGCTGCCCCCGCTTTTCCTCTGGCGGCGTTTTCCCACTACTGCCTTTTGTCCTTTTGATCTTTTTACGTTCTTACATTCTGGATGTATGTTGAGTAAAAATTGACCCTAATTTTAATCTGGTGAGTTTAGTCCGTTTACACTAAATCTAAGTACTGACATGTTTGGGTTTGGTCCTCCCGTCTTACTATTTCAATTGCATTTTCTATTCTTTAAAAAAGTATGTTTTTCTTGCCTTTTGAAAAATTGTGGTTTCTACTGTGTCCCCAGCCTCACCCGTTTCCTCCCGGATCTCCCTCCTCCGTGGGCAGCTTCTCAGCCCATCCTCTAACTTAGCATGGCACACTCTCCCCGACCACGTCCCAGCCGACGCCTGTCGTCATTGAGCTTTTAGGTCTTTTTGTTGAATATTAGACATCACAGGTTGAGCATCCCTAACCCAAAAATCCAAACTCTGAAATGCCCCAAGATCTAAAACTTGTTTGTGTGTAGACTTGATGCCACAAGTGCAAGTTCCACATCTGACTTGATGTGACGGGTCGCAGTCAAAACGGAGGCACAAAACACAGCTGTTCAGCACCCCCGGGGGAAACAGGCCCCCCAGCCGCCTTCAGCTGCGGTGTGTCTGTCTCAGGCACGAGATGCCCACCCAGGCGCGCCCACAGAGGGTGCCACGGGGCACGGGTGCCGGCCGGACATGCCAACGGCAGGTTCCCCACGGTGCCCGTGCTGGGCCAAGACCTCCTGCGTTACTCACTGTGTTTTTTGGCTTATTCTCTGCTCTGTGGTGCAAAGATACTGTTGAAAATGTGAAAAAGGCCTACAGATGCCCCGGTAGGTAACGGCGATAAGAGAAAGAGGAAACACTTGTTTCTCTGTGGCACGGAGAGTCCCACTGCCGGCGGAGCTGCGCGGTGGCGTGAGAGTGGAGCATCTTGCAGGAGCGCGCGGTGTTGGCCGCGTGCCACCTGGAGCAGCAGGGAGGAGCCGCTGAAGTCCTGCGCTGAAACGGTTGCACAAACGTTGATGCAAAGTAGAAAACCGTCGCACAAAGCTAAAGACCAATCATGAAATAAGCAAAGATCTGTCACAGGGAACTGAAAGCTGAAGGGGACTGTCGAATATCACAGAAATTTAATAAAGACGTGGCATTAAATTTTTAAAGATTTGTGATAATAAAGCATCTACTCGTCACCAAGCAGCAGAGGAATTCATTGACGAGTTGCCACGGTCGAGGACGGAGCTGATGGAACATCCCTGTTCTGGCGTCATTGCCCCAGGAGGACACTGACCGCAGCTGGTGGGCAGCCCTGCAGGAACGGGGACGCTGAGGACAGAGTGGCCGTGCCGGGTGACCAGCGTGGCGGGCGTGAGCGCAGACCTACTGCGGAAGGCGTGGGCTCTGTACCAAGCCGTCGTCCTGCTAGTGGGAGGTGTGGGCCGCCAGGGACCTCTTCTCTGATGGGCTCCACGGCATCTGTGCCAGCGGCTTGCGCTCACTGGACTGGGCGAGGACTGCGAGTCTGTCATTCCTTGACACCTGTTCTGCTCCTGCACCGCCCCAAATCGTATTTATGCCACGTCCTTTCCCTCAGATGTGACCAGGCGTCCACTGGAGGGGAAGCACAGAAACCCTTTCTGTAGCTGCGGTGAGCAGAGGTGTGGTGTGGAGGGTCTTCAGGAAGAGTTTAGCGTGAAAGATGCCCCATGTGCTGTTGCCGTGCTCGGAACATGGACCGAAGTGTGCGTGCCTGGGCAGCCTCTGGCCTGTGACCGTTCTGTGAGGATGACGAGCAAGGTGGTGACTTTGAAGGATTCTGTTTATTAAGTGAGAAAAAAATGACAGCTGACCACCTTATCCATGCAGAAAACATGCCGTTAGCCTCAGTAAGCTGGAGGAAGTGGATGGGGAGGTTTCCGCCATTGGTCAGGAGGCTCCAGCGCAAATAACGGAAATCGTCCTGGATCTGGGTGGTTGTGACAGTAGTGACAACGAAGGTGACACTGAAGGCTGCTGCAACAGTGCCCGCAGGTGATGTG
The DNA here is from genome assembly GCA_028533085.1 of Varecia variegata. Taxonomy (NCBI): domain Eukaryota; kingdom Metazoa; phylum Chordata; class Mammalia; order Primates; family Lemuridae; genus Varecia; species Varecia variegata. The sequence continues at coordinate 147,412,935 of CM052441.1, read as the reverse complement.
AGACGGGCTTGTTGAGGGACCAGAGCAGCGTGCACGGCAGAACAGGAATTCACGTCTGTTCTGGGAAAAACTGTTGCAGGTGAGGCGATGTCTCTGGCGGTGGCATCCAAGACGCCGTCCACAGGAGGCCTCCGCACTGCAGAGGACCCACTTCCCGGTCCCGCGGCTGCTTCCCACGTTCTTGCCTCAAAGAGTGACGTGCAGCGTGAAGCAGCCCTCGAGTCACAGCTCAGCGTTGGCCGCGGAGCCCCAGAGCTGCCGGGCTGCTTGGTTGCCCTGAGCACATTGTCACTCATGGTGTTACGGTGCATCCTGCTTTTTTACTGCCAAGTACTCACACGTGGATACGTGTAAGAAGATGATGGCTTGTGGGCAGCGTGTAAATTCAGAGCCAGGAGTGCTGGGACACCACGGAACCACAGGGTGTCCACGAGCAGCAGAGACGGTGACGCCTTTGCCTTCTGATGGTTCAGTGTGCACGAACCTTGTCTCCTGCACAAAATTATTAAAGATATTGTACAGAATCGCCTTCGGGCCACGTGCATGTGTGTATATGAAGCACAAATGGATTTTGCGTGCAGACTCGGGCCACATTCCCAAGCTATCTCACGTACACGCAGATACTCCAAAATGCAGAAAAAATCTGAAGACTTCTTGTCCCAAGCATTTTGGGTAAGGGATCCTTGACCTGTGTTATTTTTTAATAATTTAAAAACATTTTTAAACTCTTAAATTTTTTTGGAGATGAAATCTTGCTACGCTGCCCAGGCTGGACTGGAACTCCTGGGCTCAAGCGATCCTCCTGCCTCCATCTGCCGAGTAGCTGGGCCACGCGAGTTGCCTGGCGCCATTTCAGGCGCGTGTGCCTGGCCTTTCCTCCGTGAACAGAGCTCCCTTTGCTCACTCTTCCTTTTTGTGTCTCAGAACTGCCCTTTGGGATAATTTTACTTCTTTTACTTTTTAAAACAAGTTCCTTTAATAAAAGTGTGTTAGTGGCAAACTGTCTCAGGTAGGGTTTGTCTGCCCATTGCTCCTTGGCTGCGTTCTTGGTGCAGCCTTCGGGCCAGTAGGGTTTGCAGCGCGGCTCCTGCCGTCCTGGACCGCATCTGCTCCGGCACGTGAGCTCCACACGTGAGCTGCCTCTTCTCTGTGGTTTCAGGGCACAGATTTCTTGCATCTGTTTGCTTCATGCAGTTTTGTTTTCTGTATCTGACTTAGAGCTTTCATTGGTTTTGGAAAATTCCCAGTCATTAATCCTTCACATTTCTCTTTTAGTTCTGTTTTCTCCTCCCGGGACTCTGATTAGACGGTTGTCACCACGTTCTGTCTTCCAGGTTTCTTCTCTCTGCAGTTTCTCTCTTTCTCTCGGAATTGTAGCGTGGGCAGTTTCACCAGCTTCTCTCACCCTACTGGATCTTTTCCTCTGTCAAAGCCAGATGCTGTGTTTTTAATTTCAGTAATTTTATATATATAGAACGTACATGAGATACATATGCAACATGTATAATTATATGTGTATCTAAATACCTAAAATTGCTTGGTCTTTTCTGTTATTTGTAACTCATTTTCAATTTTATCTTTTATTAAATATTTTATGTAGAGTCTTCCAAAGCCATTATTGGAAAGGTCTCATATCTAAGCTGCTTCTTGGTTTACATCGGTGTGTGTGAGGCTTGTTTTTTCACTGACAGCGCTGCTAGCCTGCCTCTCGTGTGGGCGCCCTCTGCCCATGCCGGGCCCCTCCGCGTGGATGCCCTCTGACCTGCGTTGGCGCTGGCACCCACGCTGGGAAGCCCCCCTGCCTCAGTCCGTTCGGGCTGCTCCGACAGAACACCGCAGCCTGGGGCTTAAATGACGGACGTTTGTGTCTCACGATTCTGGAGTCTGGAAGTGCCAGATCAAGGCTCTGCCACACTGATGTCCGGCAGTGCCGCCTCGCCGTTTCCTTGAGTGGCAGCTCTCTGGGGTCCCTTGTGAAGGGTCCCCACTGGGGAGGCTCCGCCGCGTGGGCACAGCGTTCCCAAAGGCCTACCTCGTAATGCCGCTCCGTGGGTGCTAGGCTCCGACACAGAACTGGGGGTACAGGCACTTGAACCCTGGCGCTCCCTGTGGCTCCCTGGCCTGGGCTCCAGCACCCCGGGGGCTGCCGGCCTCCTGGACCCCTCCCCGCCCCATGGGGCCGCTGGGCGCCCTGCCGGGCTGCCGCCCTCACCCTGCACCGATGGCTCCAGGAGCGGGTTGTCAGGTGGGGGAGGGAAAGGTGTGTGTTCTTCAAAAATCATTTTCTGGTGTGTGTGTGTGTTTTCATTGAGGTGCAGATTCACAGAACATAAAAGTAATCATCAGCCCCCGTAAAGGCAGCAGTCCAGGGCCGTCTGAGGTGTGCACAGTGTCACGCAGCTGTCCCTGCTCTCTACTTCGGGGGCATTTTCAACCTAAACCCTAAGAAAGAGCCCTGGTGCCCGGTTGCTCCACATCATCCTTCTCAGTCCCTGGCAGCGACCAGCCTGTTTTCTGTCTCTGGAAACGTACTTATCTGGAAGTTTCTCTTAGGTGGTCTGTGCAACAGGTGGCCTCCTGCGTCTGGCTGCTTTGACTCAGCACGGTGTGCTCAGGGGTCGTGGCCGGATCGTGCTCCTTTGTGTGGGTAGAACACGCTGCGTGGACACGGGGTTGTTTCCACCTCCCGGCGCTCGTGAATGTTGCTCTGGGAACATTGTGTACAGGTATTTGTTTGAATACCTGTTTTGGTCTCTTTGGGGTCCGTATCCAGGAGTGGAGTTGCTGGGTCATGTGGTGGTTCTCTGCCTAACTGTTGAGGAGCCACCGGACTGTTTTCCGTGGGAGCTGTGCTGTTTTACGTTCCCGCTGGCAAGGCGGTCTGCTGTCTCGTGCCTTTGCCAACACCTGCTATTTTCTTTCTTTCTTTTTTTTAATCAACCTAGTGGGTGTGAAGGGGTATCCCATTCTGGTTTTGATTTGCATTTCACTTAATGACTAATGACATTGAGCATTTTATAGTATTGTTGGCTCTTTGTATATTTCTTTGGACAAACGTCTGGTCAAGTCCTTTGCCCAATTTAAAATTGGATTGTTCGTCCTCATGTTGTTAGATTGTAAAAATTCTTTGTATATTCTGGATACTGGGCCCTTATCAGATAAATGATTTGCAAATATTTCCTCCCCTCTGTGAGTTGTCTTTTTCTCCTCTTGATAATATCTTTGTACTGTGTCATTTTTAATGTAAACATTTCACCATTGTTTTAATTCTCTTTTTAGTTCTTTAAATGTGCGATGTTTGGGTGTGTGTATGTACACCTATGTACACATGTGCACATATATGGATCTTTAGAGGTATCGTTAATTTTTTTGATTTGAAATAGTTGATGCTTATTTAGTTGGAATTGAGATTATGAAAGAATTTATTGTTTAAGGAAAGGAAAGGAAGCACGTCAAGATGGAATGTGTTTTGGGACTTACACTTGACACGTAGCTGTAGGAGCCATGTCAATTATAAAACCTCTCCTTGTGTCACGTGATTTTGTCTTTGGTATTTTTAAAAGTTGAAATTCAAACTTTGGGTCAAAGCACAGTTGTGACATTGGTGAATACAAAGTGATACAGTCCTGTTGGGTTGTGTACAGTGTGCTCAAAGTAGTGTCATTCCACGCAGTTTGCTATTTAGACACTGCGATGACATTTATGCTATTACATGAAAAATGTTTTTGTGACTCTTTCAATGAAAAATTTTTCTGCCTGGAAAAAACCCTTTGTCTACTACTAAGCTGATGGCCACACCTTCCTAATTCTGTCGTCCTCAGTGATTTTCCAGCTCTGACGCCGGCGCGGCAGCTGCCTGGGACGTCCCGCAGGTCCCGCCGCTGGGGACCCCGCTGCCCGAGCCTCAGGTTTGCTCGTGAAGGTGGCGCGGTAGACTCGCTCCTGCCAGCACTCTGTGGGGCCTGCCTGCTTGCCGGGCCTCCTCCTAGACGCGGGACACGGTCCGGGCCGTTTTCTGATGTGCCTGGGTGTCATGACCAGGTTTTCTTTGAATTTGGTTTCATTCTTCCTGACCCTCCTGTGCAAGAAAAATCCACTCGGTGTGTGCAGTGCCTGTCGGTGTGAAGGGCCCCGGCGGAGCCTGGCTGAGGCTCTCTCGGGGCCTCCTTGGGGGCCAGCAGGGCCGTGGCACAGGGTTGGCTGCCCGTGGCTGCCTCAGGTGGACTAGCTGGGCCTCTGCCGCGTTGAGAGGAGGAGCCACCGGCGCTGCTTGCTGCTGCAGGCGCCTGCACGGGGGCCGAGGGTCCTGGGGTCATGCTGGGTCCTGTGGCCCAGGCTGCAGGGACCTCCCGGTCTCCAGCTGCAGGGCCTCTGCCGCGGCCCCAGGGGCCTGGGGGAGTCGTCAGATCTGCGTCCAGGGAGGGTGAGAGTGCTGTGTCCTGTGAGCTTCGTCCTGCGAGCTGTCGTGTCAGGGCTGTGGGAGTTGCTTTGTGGTTCGGGGATAGTGTAGGATCCAAGTGTGAGCCCGGAGTGCACACAGTAATGGAAACGAGAATTCAGAATTGGGCAAATGACAGTCGTTGGAATAGGCGGCCAGGCCTGGCGGCCAGGCAGCGTGGCTGTGGGAGGGTTCTCAGTCCGCGACACACGGTCCAGCCTCGCCCCAGAGGGGTCCTTTGGAACGACCTGTCCTGCCCGTCCATGGCAGCGCCCAGCAGAGCCATCAGCGCACAGTGGGTTGGAAAAGCAGGCTCTTGTGATGACTTGGTCAGAGACGGGGACAGGCTGTCATTAGCTGTGTGCTGATGACACATCACCTCCACACACGCCCCCTCCCCGGCCATCAGACCTCAGCCTCTGTCCTGCCTGTGCCCCGTGTGCCCTTGGCCGTCAGCTCAGGTCAAGGGGTCGTGGACACCATGGTCCTCCGGGTCCTGCCGGCTCTGAAACGCTTGTGTGCTGTCCTCCTGTCGTGGGGCAGTGGGACCTGGCCCTGAGCCAGGAGTCCACGGCTGAGTCAGTGGCAGAACTGGCCCCTGACTTCCTGGTTAAGCCTTTAATTCTCCTGAACGCTTGTTTTTGCTGCTTTCAAGTTGCTGTGCTTGGGCCAGTCTGTCATTAGCTGTGGGTGTTACCTGCACCCTTGCTCCAGGGAGGGCCCCTGACCCCCACCGAGCCTTCCTCTGGTGGCCTTTGGCAGTGCCGGAGGGACGGGAACTGGCTGGCTCTCATCCTGAGGGCATTTAATTTGCAGAGAACGGTCACTTGGGCCTGCTTGGAAAGGGACAGTTCTGAAACAGACCGTGAGCTGGGCAGGCTGGCCTTGCTGACGCTGCTCCCCGTGACTTGGACGATGGGGAAATTGCTGGAATGGTTTTGTCGTGTGTGAGTGGGACCTTCCGCGCTGTGCTTGCAGGGCCTCCGTGGCGCCGCTGGTCCCCGTGGAGGGGCTTCAGTTCACGCCTCGGTGGCCTCCTGTTGCCCTGGCCTCATGTCCCCGGGGCCTGGTTGAGGGGTCTGCGCTCGCTCCCGGGGAGGCCGGGATGCCCTGGCTGGACTCTGGCTGCCCCTGGTCCGCAGACTCCAGCCCCCAGCGGGCGTGGCTCGACCACTGCACCAGGACGGGGGCAGCGACGTGGTCATGTGCACACGGGTTTTCCATATTTGGCAGATTTCCCTTCGGCGGGGGGGCTCGTGCTGCTCACACGGTTGCTGTGTGGGTCACGCTCAGTGTCGGCCGAGTAGATCGACATCTTCGGTGCTAAACCTGCAGATGTCCTTGTCACGTGCGGCCTCTGCAGGGTGGTGCCGAGAGTCTGTTCTCAGGAGGCGCCTTACGGTGAGGAGGGTGCTGGCCGCTGCTGCCGTCCCTGAGGCCTCTGTGGCTGCGCGGCCGTCTCGTTGCCGTCTCCCGCTGCCTTAGGAGAGTGGGTGAGAGACGAGTCGCCTCTTACGTGGTTTTTAAATTTCACTTTGTCAGGTGGCTTTGAGGGGTCTAACTTCATGATTTCATTCAGAAACAAATTGAGTCCGCAGAGTACAAAGCCTGCTGTGATGTGATTGTCCCAGCCCATGGCTTTCCTTGTCGCGGTCGCCCAGGCAGACTGTGCCCTGGGCCCTCTGTGTTCTCCAGGACCTGCTGTCACAGCCGGTACACTCTGTGCTCTTACCCAGTGACTGTAAAGTCCCGAGCTTGGTGACAGTTGGGTGGCCTGGCGTCTGCTCCTTCCGTGTGGGCCGACGTGTGTCGTGGTAATGGCCACCCCTTGAGCCCGCGGTGCACCTCCCGCTGTTGCGGCACGCAGGTGACCTTCAGGACACCTGCTGGGGGGGTCTGTGAGGCCCCCGCACGGAGGAGCCGGGGTCTCAGCCCTGGGGGCTCAGTGGGCGGTCGTCGGTGGCTCTTGGCTCACAGGGGACAGCTGGGTGGGAGGATTTCCTGGACCACCACAGCCGTGTGCCGTTCCTGTGGGAAGAGAGTGGGCCTGGCTTGCTGGGGGACCCCTCCCCATGGCTGAGGGGGTGCGCTTGAGCAGGGAGCAGGCCAGGGCCCCACCCACACGGCGCAGCAGGGTGCCCGCGCACCACTCCCTGGGGCACCGTGCAGGCAGCCCAGGCCTGGCGGGGTCCCCTGGTGTCCGTGGGTGGGGTCCCTCGCCCCCTGAGGGCAGGCTGCACGCCTATCTGTTTCCCTGTGCAGTCATGGGGGCCGCAGACACGAGGCCAGCTGCCGAGACCCGCAGGCCCACCAAGGGCCTTGGGGACAGTTTCTCTGAAATGTCCTGTGGGAACTGAGAACCCAGATGTGTGTGGAAGCAGACGTGCGTCTGTCCGTCATTTCCTCCTGCCCCCAGCCAGCTCGGCGGGCGGCGTTGGCGTTTTTCTGAGCAAGTTGGACCGCATTTTTGAGAAAGGTATGATGGGTGTTTGTGCTGGGGCTGAGGTGGAAGCTCTGAGGGGCGGCCACGCCCACTCCTGGGAAGCCGCAGCAGTCCTGGCCCGGCTCCTCCTGCGGGCTCTGGGTCTGCGTCTGCTTGGGGCCAGGACGCCCCTCCCACACCCCGCCCACACCACAACACGCCCCGCCCACACCACAACGCGCCCCGCCCACATCCCACCTGGGCCTCCCTGGGCCGGGATGGAGCAGCTCAGGTCTCCACTTCCTCCGGGAGCGACGTCTTTCTGCTGCCCGTCCTACCGTGTGCCCCTCAGCTCTGCCCCTTCTCTACCTGCCCATCCAGCAGAGAAGGTCCAGCAAGGTGTGGTTTGCACAGGGACACCCGTGGAAGTCTATGTCTCAGAGTGACGTTTGTCTTTAAAATTAGTAAATCTCATCAGTTATCAAAGACGTGCTGTGCACTGATTTCTGCCTCTGCAGGGAGGGCCTGGCTCCCTCTCTGCCCCGGTTCTGTGCAGTCTGTGGACCGCACGGTGAGGAGCTTGGCACTTGGAGGGTTAAGCCGTTTCTCTCACCTGGAGGCTGGTTTTTCCTGAGGCAGTTGGCGTTAAACAAACGACATGCTGTCTAGAGAGGAGGGTATTTAGATTACATTGCTGGATTCTGCGTTGCCAAAAGGAAGCCCTCTGGGATATGTTATGTATTTGACATGCATTTGCAGTGTGTAATTGGAACCATGAGAAAGGGTTTTGTTCAAAGCTATTGAATAGTTTCCTTATTTTGAACCTGTTGAATCTGGAAAGAGTTGTTTTTAAATTTTTTTTTCCTCTGATAATGACTTTTAAAGTTTAGGGCAAAAAGGAGTTTCTATTCCAAATGCCCACACCTCCTGCCCTAGCTTTTTGATTGCCTGAGTACCTGGTGTGGCCACTGAGGCTGGTCTGTCCCTGTTGTCTGGGTCTCTGGGTGTCAGAGCTGGAGGCCCAGGACTTCCCGTCCACACAGAAGGGGCTGGACAGGGTCGGGGGTGCTACCTGCCCCGCTCAGAAGCGGCAGGTGCAGGCCTGACCCGTCCTCCCGCCCCCGGGTTGCAGCTCCTGCCACCTGGGATGAATCAGAGCCCACAGGCTGGTTTTCCGTATTCTGTCACCTCACTCGCTCTCCTTCTGAGCTTTTACTTTCTGCAGATCGATTTCCTTTCCTTTCTGTGAGGAGCATCGCAGGCCTCGTCGGGGCTTCCCCGTGGAGAACGGCAGGACAGCAACCCGGGGACTCTGCTGCGGGGGCTCCGCGGGACGACCGCAGCCGTGCTGGGGGGCTCCTGAGGCCCAGGTGGGCTCTGCCCTCTGTGTCTCTGACCTAGGCCTGTGGAGGGACAGCAGGACATGGAGAAGCTCACCTGTGTGACAGTGGAAGGCCAGGCGGCTACCCAAGGGCACAGCCTGCAGCCCTCTCGTGAGCTGGCCTTTTTCCTTGAGGCAGACAAGGGGGCAGGGTCGGCCTCTGGGCTACCTGCCAGGCCGTCTGCTTTCCCCGCAAGAGCTGCCAGTCAAGCCGCGAGGAAGCTGCGGTGCGTGGAGGCAGGTGCGTGGAGGCAGGTGCGTCCAGGCAGGTGCCTGTCGGTGGGCACGAGTCGGTAACGTGTGTCTCCCGTGGCTGGCTCACCCCACTGGCCAAGGACAGTGGCCTTTTAGAGGACCCTAAAGGGTTTGACGTGGGAACAGAAACCAGGTCCTCCGACCAGGTCAGGCCCTGGTGGGCTGGGTGGGAGGTCTGTGTCCTCACCTTGGTGGCTTCTCCGGGCAGCGCTGAGCCCTTTCCAGGTGCCAAGGAGGCCGAAGTGGCTGCTGAAAGTGCTGACTGACCACTGTCACTCACCACTGTCGGTCTGGAAATTGATTTTGTCCAGTGGCCCGATAAATTGGGACCCGGCAGTCAGTGTCCAGATTCCCTGAGGCGCAGAACTGCCAGGTGGTCTCCCCGGACCGTCTGGGCAGAGCGCTCGGCAGCCTCTGGGGGAGCCTGGCCTGGCAGCGAGGCTGCATGTAAACGGTGCTCTTCTCCGGAAGGTGCCGCAGCCTGTTAGCCTGACATCTGTGCCACGAGTGGCCCCTGTTAGCACAGAGCGTGAGTGTGGGCAGCGTGAGAAATCCAGAGTAGCTCCAGGTAAGCTGGGGTTTTTCCAGGGGAAACCACTGAGGACCTTTGAAGGGTTACAGGTTTGGTTTTGTTCAAGTTGAGATAATCAATTTAAATTCACTTACGAGATTTACTGACTTTGTGGCAGGCGCAGCAGTGCTCTCTCCTTTGGTTTGGGGTTTTATCCGAGCTCTGTGAGCCTGACCGCGAGCTTCGTTTGGAGCGGGCAAACATTCGACGTTTTCGAGGAGCGGTAGATGTTCTCTCAAGCCATGGGCGTGGTTTCTGCTTTGCCGCCTGGCGGAGGCAGACGCTGGTCGGCTTCAGGGCCTCTTGTCTGTGAAGGTCGCCTGGTGCTGCCGGTGCTGACCTCTCATGGGACGGGGAACGTGGGGACCGTGGGGCCTGCGGGGGCCGGGGGGGCCTGGGGACGTGCTCTGCGGGTGGGGGCAGGGCGGGGAGCAGTCAGCGAAGGGGGGGGCTGCCGTGCGGGGGGGGGGGGCGAGCATGGTGTGGCCGGGGCAGGAGCAGCCGCGCGGGACGGGGCCGTGGCACACGCCAGTGGGGTGTCCCAAAGAAATGAGACTTGGCGGGGACGGGCCTTGCTCGCTGTCCTCGGCAGAGCGTGGCGGGGCCAGGACAGGCGTGGGCGGCCTCGGTGGGCCCCTGTGCAGGCAGGTGCCATGACCAGGAGCCTGTGAGGAGCTGTTTCTGGAGGTCCTCACTCCTGCGTGACTCATGTCACGCTCATCTTTGAGCTCTTTATTTTGCAGAAAGTTGTTTTTATGTAGTTTTAAGTAAATTCATAAATAAAAATTATATAGTCGTTAAAAATCATCACCCTATGTCTGTAAATAAACTGTACAGAATCATGTCCATTTTTTTCTTGCCATTTATTTTAACATGTGGAATAAATCCTTAGATGCAAAAGGTTGGAGTGGAAATTGGTGGATAATATTTATAGACCTACAGTTGTTTCTTGTGATTTTTTTGCCTGAGATTTCGGGTGTGTTTTTCTGGGAGGTAATTTGTGTGCCGACAGTGGTGTGTGCACACAGTTGGCACCGCATGTACCCGTACCTGCAGGGTCCTCCCCCGGCTCTGCGGGGTCGGTGTCGGGCGGCAGGCGGGTGCTGGGGGGCGGCAGGCGGGTGCTGGGGGCGGCAGGCGGGTGCTGGGGGGCGGCAGGCGGGTGCTGGGGG
>CM052441.1:147380254-147394022 GCA_028533085.1 Varecia variegata | reverse complement strand
CCCCCCCCCCCCCCCCCCCCGCGTGTCCGAGCTGCTCTTCCTCGAGGGGCTCGTCCTCCTCCCGTCTCCCTGGCCACGCGCTCCTGCCAGGGTGGGCTGGGGATGCTCGTCTCCCCTGGGGCTGTGACCTGACGCCGCCAGTGCTCGCTCCGTTGCTCGGGGGCTCCGGCGTTGCCCGTTTCAGATTGGCCTCCGCGTCCCTGCAGCACGAGGCTGTCTCTGCGTTTCGAGCATTTCTTTACTGTCTGGCACCACGGCGTGCGCCCGGCTCCTTTTCCCTGCCCCAGCCCTGGGAGTCTCGGTCCCTCTCAGCGGGTGGGATTTGGAATCCAGGATCCCAGGCCGCTCCTCTGGGCGTCAGAGCAGCGTCTGGACCCCGAGCCCCGTCCGCGCCCTGCTCACAGTCCCCGTTTGAGGGACACCGCGGCTCCAGCCCAGCCCCGGCTCCCGGGGCCGCCCGTCTGTTTGCCCGTCCGCCAGCGAGTCTGGCCTCGTTCTTCTCGTGCTGCACGTCCCTGGTTCTGCCCCTTATGCCTCCTGCTTCCATTTTAGTTTCTGAAACCAGCTCTGCCCGTGTCCAGCTGGACTCGAACTCCTGGCTCCAGCGAGCCTCCCGCCTCGGCCTCCCACGGCGCTGGGGTTGCAGGTGTGCGCCACGTGCTGGCCGCTGCCTCCGTCTCCAGGAGGCTCCTGGTTACACGGGGCTGCGGGACCCGGTGCTCCAGGGTCATCTCTTCACCTTGAGGTCAGCTGGCAGCAGCCTCACTTCCCTCCTGTCACGCAGGAACACGTGTTCAGAGGTCCTGGGGGTTAGGACATGGGCATCTGCGGGAGGGGCGTCATTCTGCCACCCACAGGGGTGCTGACAGATGTGGTTGGATCCAGGACTTAGTTGTTGTTTAAGCCGGAAGAACTGGGGACTGTGGGAGGAGGAGGGTGGAGAGCGGGAGTCAGGGTCAGAGGGTGGGCCAGGACCGTCTGGGGAGGTGCTGGCCCCCGGGGGCCGCAGAAGGCGACTGACAGCCTGACGCCGGAGTCCCCGGGCACGCAGGGGCCTGGGCCGGGGCCAGTGGGTCTGTCAGGACAGCAGATGCCTGGCGTGCGAGGGGCTCTGCGTTGCCGTCTGCCCAGGGTGCGGAGCTCGAGGGCAGGCCGCTGTCGCAGCGAGTGTCTGAGGGGGGAGACGGACGCAGCCCCGGATCCCTGCTGTGGGTCTTCCTGCCCCGGCTGGGCTTCTGCCTGGGCCTCCAGCCGAGCCGCGTGTTTTCTGTGGGGTGAGCTGTCAGGTGGGCCCCAGTCACGAAAGAACGAAAGGAAGAAAAAGGCCTCCTTGGCATCACGTCTGTATTTTGTGAATTTCCTTTTCATTGGTCATTTCCCTCTTTCCACAGCGCGCTGGTGATCGCTGCAGTGTTTGACCGAAATGTCAATTGCAGGAGAGCTGCCTCCGTAAGTCTCCTCGTCGTGACGTTTCTTGACACGAGGTGGGGGTGGGCTCTGTGACTGTCTCCCGTCTCTGTTCCCCAGTGAGTCCCTGTCACTGCCGCACCCTGGTGAGCTCGCTCCTCCGGGGCAGGAGAGACCTGCGGGGGAGCAGGCTGGGGCTGCCGCGGCAGAAGCCCCACGCGGAGCTGCCGGTTCCTGCTCACCTGGGCTTCCCGGCGGGAGCCGTTGTTGCTGCGAAGGGTGGGTCAGGATTAAACCCCCGCAGCCCCGGCATTCCCGGAGAACTGCAGCCCTCGCCGTGGTGTCGTCGAGGGACACAGGCGGGTGGGACGTGCCCAGTGACCAGTCTTGGCTCAGGGCAGCCGTGTTGTGAAGCAGGGAAGAAAGGACTCTGTGAGTCTCCCTGAGTGTGACAGCAGGACACGTCACCCACTGGGGCCCTGAGCCGAGGGAGGAGCAGGTGCCGAGTGGCCGTCACCTCTGCTTCCCGCCGCGCTCAGCCCGGCCTTGTGGACGTGCCTTGCGGCCCCCAGGGGCGCTCCCCGCATTTGACGCACGCGCCCCGGTTGCCCCCCAGAGAGCCCCATGACGTTTGGGGCAGACTGGATGCAAAGGACTTCAGCAAGCTCTGCAGGGGCCTCAGAGGGGCTCTGGCTGGGAGCCTCCCACCCCGCAGACCCGGCCCCGTCTCGTGACTCCGAGCTGGGCTGGGTGCGGCCCGAGTCTCACAGGACAGCAGAGGGCTGCAGCGTCCTCGCCTCAGAGATGGGCAGGCAGCTGCACAGCTCTCCGAGGTCGCAGTGCTGTGGGAAAGATGCAGGCGGGGTTGGCTGTGGCGAGGGGGGAGGAGCTGACGGCTGCCCTGGAGCTGCAGGCGCAGCTGGGCTGTTGGGACGTCTTCACCACTCGTGTGTGGATTGGGCGTCTTCACCACTCGTGTGAGTTGGAGCTGTTTATCGGTGGTGGCGTGTGTCTGTCCCTTGTCACTCTCTCTAGTCAGGGTGTCATCCTCTGTGAGTAAAGATGCTTTGACTTGCTGTCCTTGCCCAGCTGTGCGGATGGCAGGAGCCACCAGCACTGTGAGTGGACGGGGACGTCCGTGCGGTGGCCGCAGGTTGTTGCCGGAGGTGGAGGAAACCCCTTTCTACTGTCTGTGGTTGAGAGGTCTTAAAATCACAACCGAGTGTTGGATTTTGAGATGATTGCGTGTTTTTGTTTTTTATCCTTTTGATATGGTGTATAGTATGAATCAGTTTTCAGACGCGAAACCAACCTTGCATTCCTGGGATAAATCCCACTTGTGCTGGTTATAATTCCTGGGCTTTTTTTTTCTTTTTTCTTTTAATGTTGCACAATTCAGTTTGCCAGTGTTCTCAAAAATAGAATTTTTGAGTCTGTCTTCATAAGGGATCTTGGTCTGTCGTTTTTTTTAATGTCTGGTATTTTTATTGGCTTTGGAGTTAGAAGAATGCTGGCTGCATGGAATGAATTGGACCTTTCCCTCCCTGTTTCGTAGAAGAGTTTTTAAAAGATTGATATTATGTCTCCTTTGACTATTCGGTAGAATTCACCAGCGAACCCATCTGGATCTGTTTGTTTGTTTGGAAAGATTTTAAACTATTAATTTCTGTACTCACTGGAGTAGCACAGAAGTCTGTTCAGCAGTTTCTCCTCAGTCAGGGCTTCCTGCGTCCCGTCTTGGTGGCTGAACGCAGGGTGCTGCTGGCGAGGGGCCTTCTGCCACCGTCCCGTCCTCCGTCACCGTCGACTCCTGGCTTTTGCTGCTGTACAGCGGTGACGAGTGTCCTGGTGGCTTCATGGCCTGCTCACCACCTGGCTGTGGTGACAGCTCAGTGTGCCCAGGGCCCGGGACTCCTGTTTGCGCGGCCTCCTGGCACGCAGTGGGTGCCCCGTAAATGTCTGTTTTCTGTGCGTGAACGGATGGATGTGGGAGTAATTGTGGCAGGAATCAATTCTGTGGCCCCGCTGGGCGGGCCTGGGGAGGCGCTGGTTTTCTCTCCCGGCTGCAGGAGCTCAGCTGGGCAGCGTCTGAGGGGCCAGCTCTGGGCGTCGTGCTCGTGCGTCCCGAGTGGCTGGGGTGTGAGTCTTCCTCTGCCTCGCTGCTTTCAGACTTTCAGGAAAGAGTTTTCCAGGGAAGCTCAGAAACTCCTTGCTCCTGCATCTGCTGTGGTTTTGTCTCGCGGGTCAGTGGAAAGGCCCAGTAGTTCCCTGCGAAGTCGTCACGGTTTTGCCCTGATATTTACCCAGCAGGTGGGAAGTGTAAAACTCTTTGGAATATAATAAAACTTTATGTCAAATCTATGCTTAAAAGTTAAATTTTATGTTTTATTTACTGTAACCTAAGACATTTTTATGGGAAGAAGTAATGAGGTCAAAGCTTAGGTCTTTAGGAGCCTGAGGATGCCGTGAAACAGCGACAGATGTGGAGCCTGCAGAGCTGGAAACTCTTGGCAGCCTAAGGGCTGAGCACCCAGGAGTTGGGAGTCAGAGTTTTCCTGCCACGAAGCTGCTGCCTCAGGTCACAAGGTCACACCTGTCTGGCTCAGGTTCTGCCCCCAGGTCACTTTCAGGGCCGGGGGTCGCGTTCTCCCCCGTGGGGCTCGAGGCCCGTCCGTGGGAGGCCCCGTCCTCCCCCGGTGCCCGCGGCCGCGACGCCCCGTCCTCCCACGCCCTCGCTTCCCGCGTCTCCAGGTGGACGACACGGGCGGCAGCGGTTGCGGGTGCCGGGTCTGACCCGCGCGGGGCCCTGTGAGGCGGCGTCGCGGCCGTCCCGAGTAGCGGCCGGACGGTGGGATGTGTGAGTTTGTGAGGAAAATTGCAGTTACGTTGGCGGAACGCCAGTCGGTCTGCCCCACGTGTCCGGCAGGCCCCCGCGCGGGGGTGGCACGGCGTGGGGGTGGGGCACCTCCTGCATCCGGGGGGCGGGGCCGGCAGCTGGCGCAGAGGCGGAGCCTCGCGCTGACTGACACGTCCTCGCGCCTTTTCCACCCAGCGCTTCATTTGACGTTTACTGTCTGCGCTCTTCCATTAGTGTTTTTGACTCACAGTTTGAGGGGATTGGGGCTCGTGTGTAGTTATTATGACAGTTGGTGCAAAGAGATCTCAGGGCCGTCTCCATCCCCCGTGGCCAGGTCTCACAGAACGTTCCAGAACAGCAGCCTGGAAATGAGCCCTGACACAGCCCCCGGCTTGGGCGTGTCTCCTTGGCTGTGCGCGAGTGCGCGTGCGCACAGCGGCATCAGCGCGGTGTGGTCCCGCCGCGCGTGCCCAGACTCGCAGCAGCCATGTCGTCCTCTTGACCACGGCCGCCCTTGCTCGCCCAGCCCCCACCCGCAGCCCCGTCTGCGCTCGTCTCTGTGACGTCATTTCCAGAGTGTTCTGTGGACGAGCACGCGGCTCGTCCAGCGCAGCCCCGGGGCGCGGCCAGGCTGTTGCGCTGGGGCTTTCTGTCGCGAGTGGGTCTCACGCCCCCGTCGGGGTGTCGGGGCTGCAGGGTTTGTGTGAAGGGCGCGGCTCTGCTTCCCTGCGTGGGTGCCGCGACGCAGCGGCCAGTCACGTGGTGGTCGGCGGGTGGTTCTGTGAGACTCGGGCTGCTCGCGGGGGCTGCACGGTTTCACGTCCCCCACGGCCCTCCAGGGCCCCGCTGCTCCCGCCCTCGCCAGCCGCCTCGGGTGTGGCCGCCGTTGTGTTCTGGCCCTTCTGACAGGTGTGGGGACACCCCCTGTGGCGTGAGTGTGCCCTTCCCGCGTGGCTGAGGTCGTGGAGCATCTTTTCCTGTGCTCGTTTGTCGTCTGTGTCCCCTTTGCTGAAATGTCTGCTCAGTTCTTGTGCCCATTTCTAATTGGAGTGTTTTTCTATTATTGGGTCTTGAGAGCTCTTTGTATATGCTAGATACCTGTCCTTTATTGGATTTGTAGTTTGCACATATTTTTCCCCAGGCTGGAGCTCATCTTTCATCCTCTTAAATCAGCTCTTTCTTGGGGCACGAATTTTTAATTTTGAAGAGGACTAGTGGGTCCGTGTTTTCTCTTAGAGATAATGTTTTCAGCGTCAAGTCTGAGAAGTCTCTGCCTAGCCACGGATCCCACCAGCTTTGTCCTGCTTGCTCTGTGCGCGCACCGCTGTGGGTACCGTCCACGCAGCTGCCTGAGCGTGGGTGGGGCGATTCCTCTGGTTTCATCTTCTGCAGGTGGTTTTACCTGTTCCAGGGCTGTGCTTTGCCACGTAAATCTCGTGTTATTTTACCTTCTAAATGATGTCATTAGAGGAGTAAATGTGTTCCTAATTATTGTACCTTGTTTAAGTTAACATTACAGTGTATCTTTTTTGCATTGTCTTTTAGTTGATTTTGTTTCTTTCCCTTAATGAACTTACCACAGAAGTTAAAAAATGGTAAACAGCAAAAGTCAAGGGTCCCTCCTCCCAGTTTAAAAGCTACACGGGAGCCATCCTGGGGACACTGTTTCCCCGTTCCCCACCTGCAGATGGCCCTCAGGTCTGGTTCTCTGTCGGACAGTGGGGTCTCGTGCCTCAGTTTACTCTCATGCCACGGGGCTGAGTCTCTGCTTCAGCTTGCTGACTTTGCTCATCTCTGCCAGTGCTCCTGTCTGGGCCTTGCCGTCAGGACGCCCTCAGCTGAGCGTGGGGCCGTTTCCACCTGGGCGGGGGTCGCCCCTCCCTGAAGCCGGCCGTCCTGTGTCCCTGCTCTCCCACACACCCCATGCTGGTGGCGTGTGCCGTGCGGTCGCGTGTGCAGCTTTACTGGATCCTTCATGTCCGCTCATGTCTACAGCCCTGTCTGGAGAGCTGTGAGCCCCGGATGCTTTGGGAGGGTCCGGGATGCACAGGAGCACACAGGAAGGGCAGTGTGGTTGTCACCGTGCAGATGGCTGGCTCTGCCCCAGGGGACGACTAGGTAGGAAAGGGAGGGGGGGAGAGAAGGGGCCGCTGAGGAGACGAGGTGCTCCCTGTTGTTTAACGAAGACCCCGTGTTGACCCCTCCAGCGGCCCCTGCTGTGTGCTGGGGCCCAGAGAGCCTGTCTGTGACCGTGTCACGGCTGCGGGCAGTGTGCCCTCCGGGAAGGCAGCCTGTGGCTGCCCGCTGATGAGGTGGTCGTGAAGTCCCTTTCTGCCCGCACCGCTGCGGTCCCGGGCTGCCGTGTGGACGTCGGAGTGAGGCTCCGTGGTCACAGTTAAAGGCCACTTTTCAGGGTGTGTCTGATTTTATACACTTGAATTCTTAAGTTGTGGTTTTAAAAAGTACCAGGACGTAAAAACGGAGTGACAAGCCACCCTTGAGGCTCTGTGCAGCCAGCAGTGGGGACTTATTTAAAAAGTAAAGCCATGGGTCATTTATATTGCGCCGTGTTTGTTTTGAACTTACCTCCTGTGTTTGGTGGAAAGCAAACCTCACTCACCTGCCCTGTGTTCTTTGCTTGCAGGCCGCCTTCCAGGAGAATGTGGGGAGACAGGTATGGCTGCTTTTTAAACCCTTTATTGCTGACACTTCCTGCAGGTTCAGAGGTGGGAATCGTGAAAGCTGTGAACTTTGTATCTTTTGCACTGTTAGCTGTGGGTACAGAACTTACCTCCTAGTGCTCTAGCAGACACAATGGCTTCTGGCCACAGATTGCCCGTAAGGTGACCCACAGAGACACTGATGTGTGTTTTACACAGTCAGTCACGTGTTTCTCAGGAGACCTGCATGCAGAAGTGATTTTACACACGGGTGGAAACTCGTGCCCTATGCCTTGCTGAGGGCTACGCGGTCTGGGCTCGGCAGGCGAGGCAGGTCCTTGGACCGGCTGCCGCCTAGCCCCCCCCAGACGAAGAGCTGACCTCTCCCTTGCTCAGCACCAAGCTTCCAGAAGCTTCCGTGTGCTGCTGCTGTGTGGCCTGGGCATTACCAGGCCTTGGTGTGAGAAAGGACCCGTGATAGCCGTGGGTCCAGAGGCTGGGGACCTCCTCTGAGATTCTGAAGTCTGCCTGTGGTTGGCAGCTGCAAGGCTTTCTACTTTTGGTTTAAAGTTTGTCATTTATTTTCTTTTTTTAGAAAATTATTTATGTTGTTTCCAGATTTTCAAATATTTTTACCAGAGAGTGGTATCAGTGATAATGTGCAGACTTTGGGCCTGGGTCTGGGGCCCCCAGCAGGCTGTGTGTGGGTGCGGGTAGCGGGGCCCCGCTCCCCCCATTTCAGAGTCTCAAGGGCTCAGTGCTTTGTCCTCCATGCGTCTGGGGGTGGGCTGGTTGTCTCCCCCACTCTGATGACAGTGAGTGCGGCGTGGGTGGGCGCTGGTCCGGGCTTCGTGGCCCAGGCAGGCGCCTGTGTCCCTGTGTGACCCAGGCCTGCGCAGGCAGAGCGAGCCCCGTGCTGGGGTCCCTGTGCCCAGACGGGGTGGGTCGGTGGAGATCAGCCGCTTTAACACTGCACACCTGATGTCCATTTATGGTACGTGTTTAAAGAAAGGTCTCTTGTGACATTTTAAAGTTGAAATATTTGCTTGAAAAACATTAAATACTTTTAAGTGACTTAAATAATGTTGGTGCAGTGTCTGGCCAAGGATAGGCCCTCGGAAAATTGATGTGACTTCAAGTCCTCGTACGCACCATCTCCGCAGCTTGTGGCTTGAGCTGTCGGTCTGTGTTGGGCCTCTTGGTTCATGAGTGTGAACATCTACAAACACAGTTGTTGGACTTTCCGAAGTGCCTTTGCTCATGCAAGTGCTGCTGCTTCTTTGCAATTTCACTTTCTCATCAGGGCACTTTTCCTCATGGAATCGACATCTTGACGGCGGCGGACTACTTTGCTGTTGGCAACAGATCCACCTGTTTCCTGGTCATAAGGTAAGTTTAATGTATGTCACAAAAATACAGTGTTCTCTGTGATTTAGATGTCAAAAAAAATTGGTTTCCACCATTTTCTTTCCTCATCCTGGAAGGTTCACTAAGTGTAAATATGAAAATTAGAAACTGAGTTGGAGACAGGCGAGTTTGTGCCGTGTCGATGGGACGGACTCGTGCTTTACACAGATGGGCCCTGTGCCCCGTGTTTCAGAGGTGCTACCGGAAGAATGCCGACCTGTAGCACTTTCTGGTAATTACTTTTTCCTTGACAGTCCTGCTTTATTAGTGCTGGTTCTGTGTAGGGCTTGGGATTTTACAGGGAATAGCCACAAACCAAAAACTGCATTTCTTTGGGTTTCTCAAAATGAAATCTTGCATTAGAATTGACTGTGTTCGTTTTTGTGTTTCAATAAAAGTGTTTCAAAGTTGACATTATCTCTGGATTGTTTGTGAGATGAGTAAGAAAGAGGTACTTGGGAAATCAGGTCAAGGAATAAATATTTAACATCCCAACTGCAGTTTGCAGAAATCACACCAAATTATTTTTACTTACATGAGTTAAGTACCGGAGAAGTTATTTCGCTTGTCTTAGTTAACCCATTGCAACACTAACACAAAAAATTGTTTTTATGAAATGATTTATTTGCCATGAATTTGGAGAAGAAACATACCCAATGCACTTTTTTATTATTAACCATTCTGTATCCTAAGGGCAGATTCCGAGAGCCCTGTTGTGCAGACTGTGCAGAAATGACATTTCTCTATGACCAGCATGGACAGATTTTTTTTCAAATGTAGCATTTGGCCTCTTTCCCAGGAATAATCTGTGACTGAATGCACCACCTGTCTCTTTACACCCTTTCCATCCTTCCTCAGCAGTGGACGCCCTTCTGTGCCTCACCAGTTCCTCCCTCGCTCCATTCCGTTTTCTGTGGTCATTAGCACCGGGCAGACATTAGTACTTTATGTGAAGAATCCACATAAAGAATCCACCACCTTTTCCCCTGAGTTTCTTGGGTAAATATGAAATGTCCGATTTTGAGTCAAAGCGTAGTTGATTATGTCTCAAACAAGAAGCAGTACAGTTAAAGCGTGCGCCCAAGCTATCCACACAGTTTTGCCATTTTAACAGTAGCTTGTTTACGCCAGCAGCGAAGAAACCTGGAGAGTCAGTGGCCATGAAATTGCCAGAGGCGTTTCCCGCAGCTTGTTGAGAATTGAGCATTTTTCCTTGCAAGAAGTGGTCCAAACCCTGGAAGTGGTAGTCAGTTGGTACAAGGTCTGGTGGATGACAGAGAGTGTCCAAGTCCAGCTTCTAGTTTGAGCGGCGTTGTTTGTGTGACATGTGGTCGAGCGTTATGTGCAAGAGGATTGGTCTGTCTCTTTTGACCAGTCTCAGCTACTTAATTGCAAGCATCCTCATCACTTCGTCCAATTGGCTGTAGTAGGCATCCACTGTAATGGATTGACCAGGCTTCTTGAAGTTGTAGGGGCTAATACCAGCGCTGGACCACCAAGCAGACATCATTAGCTTTTTTTGATAAATATTCGATTTTGGACTGTGTTTCAGCACTTCATCTTTATCCAACCATTGTGCCAAATGCTTTCAATTGTCAAAAAGAATCCATTGTTCATCACACGTAGCAATATGCTGTAGAAATGGTTCGCATTTATGTTCCGACAGAAGAGAAAGGCAAGCTTGGAGATGATTTCTGTTGTGGTGCTCATTTAATTCATGTGGAACCCATCTGTCCAGCTTCTCTACCTTGCTGATTTGTTTCAAGTGGTCCAGTATTGTTGGAATAGTGACGTCAAACCTTGCTGTTAATTCACATGTAGGTTGAGGTGGATTCGCTTCCACTACAGCTGTCAGCTCATCTTTATCCACCTTGGTCTCTGGTCGCCCATGTGGCTCATTTTCCAAATTAAAATCACCAGAATGGAACTTCGCAAACCATCGACATACTGTGCATTCATTAGCCACGTCCTTCCCAACACTCCTATGATATTTTGAGCTGTCTGCCCTGCGTTGGTTCTATGATGGAACTCATATTCAAAAATAGCATGAATTTTTGACTTATCCATGATTTCACAAAAATTGCTCAAAAAAATTTTTTTGAAAGATAATCACAAGCCAAAGCATGTGTTTGAAAGACTGAGGATGTATTAATACCTTCACAATAGGAAAAAAACCAAGAAGTGTCAAAGTGAGATGTCAGAGGTATCAACTGTCAAACTTAGAACTTAAGGAAATCGGACATTTCATACTTACTAACCTAGTGTGTTCTCTAGCTGATGGACTCCAGGCCCCTGGGAGTTTGACACGTGGATGCAGGGCTTCCACCTGCCCCAGCTGTTTCTCTAGTGTAGCCACCATTCTTAGGACTTCTGGTCGGTTTGTCCTCTTGCTGTTGTAGGTTTTTTTCACTGATTTCTGACATTGTCAGCATTGACATCCTTTCTAAGATGGATTTTGTTGTATTTTGTCATCTCGTAGTTTGCTTTCCAATAATTTTGCATGTTCAAGTCCTGTAAATTCCTCAGACCAGGGAGGCCTCACTGTGCCCTGACTCAGTGACACTCAGTCCCTGTACCCAGTTGGTTCTTGCAGCTCTGTCTGCCTCGTTCCAAGCCCCAGCTAGAGGCCCAGTTCTGCCACTTCTGCGCCCATGGCAGGTTTCAAACGCTCCTCTTCCTGCACTCCCTGCCCGGACACTGCAGAGGCCTCCCGCAGGCCCCGCCCTCCCCGCCGTGCTTTGCCCGCAGGCCTTGGGCCTGTCCTGGCTCTCTCACCTTGCATGCCGCACGCCCAGTCCCTGCGTGTGCTCCGGGGGCTGAGGGTTCAGGAGTGTGTCCCTTCCAGTCAGCCACGCAGGACTCAGGCGGCCTGCTCTCCGCCTGCTGCTCTGGAGTCCCGTGCATGACACCTGCCGCCGGCCCGGCTGGCGCACCTGTCTGTGGGAGCGTGGGCTGATGCCCGAGGCGCCTCTGTGTGGGAGTCCTTGGTGACGCGGTGCCCGGCGGGGCCTGGGCGGTTCTGACGGCTTGTCCACTGGTGTGGTGTTGCTGTGTTTTCCTGACTCTGTCTCGGTGTTTCAGCACCTTCCAAGGGGCTCTTCTTCCCGTCCGCCTCTGGAGGAGGCTTTCTGCTTCTCCCTCACCTTCAGAACAAAACCTCTCCCCGGCCGCACGTCTTGCCGCACACACGTGTGCCCACCCGGCATCTGTGTTCGCTCTGGGGTCCCGCTCTGGGGAGCCGCATGCTTCAGCCGCTCTTGTTCCTCTCAGGCACCGTGGTGGGGGCTGTGGTGACACGCTGTGGGACGAGGAGGCGGGTTCAGCTCACACGGGAGTGATGGGAGGTTTAGAGACGTGAGCTGTGGGCAGCACGTGTGCCTGGTGTGCGGAGCAGAGGGTGGAGTGTTGGGGACGACCAGGTCTGTCCCTGGTCTCCTCCCAGCCCAGGCCCACCTCTCCGTGTGTGTCCTGCAGGTGCTGCGCACGCCATGCTCACGGGCACACGGGCTGACGGCCTTGTGTGTGCCGTGGTAGAGGCTGGTGAGACATTAGCAACCTCAGCTGTGCGAAGGGAGAGGGCAGTGCCGGGACGCGGTGCAGGGAAGAACACACAGTGCGGCGTGTTCTCTCCCCTCGCGCCTCGGAGAGCGGCTCACGCCTGCACGATGCGTGTGGGCCCTGGGTGGGTCCAGTCTTTGCAGTATTCACAATGCGAAGGGAATATTTTTGTGTATATAATTTCTCACTTGTGTGATTATATCTGAAGGGATTATCAGAAGTGGAATTACTGAACCAAAGATTGTTTATGTTTAAATTTCCTGGGTAAGCCGGGCGTGGTGGCTCGGCCTGTACTCCTAGCACTCCGGGAGGCAGAGGCAGGAGGATGCTCGAGCCCAGGAGTTCCAGCCAACTCGCTTGGCAGTGAGCTGTGATCCTGCCACTGCCCCGGAGCCCGGGCAACAAAGCCAGACCCTGTCTCAAAAAAAATGTCCTGGGTCGTGCCGATGGCTGTGGTAGCGGCCGAGGGGTATGGCCAGGTGCTCCCGGGCCCCTCCCCCCGCCGGTGGCCGCCAGCCCTGGGACTTGGGCCGTCGGACGGGTGAGCAGAGGCTCCGTTTCCTGTGCACAGGCAGCTGGGCGTGGCTTCGCGTGGTGGAGCCATGTGTGCGTTTTCTGTAAACGTGATGGTTTTTCTACTGGGCTGTGAGGTTTCTCTCACTGACGTGGAAGAGCTCGTCTATTTCAGGGAAGTCTCTTACTGGTGGTACCAGTTGCAGGTGTTTTTTCCAGATTTGTTGGGTGTCATTTGACTTTGTTTTTGGTGTGTTTTTCCTGGCAGACATTTTTTGGGGTTATGTGTTTGAATGTATTGATTTCTTTTACGGCTCTGGGTTTTGAGTCGTAATAAGAAAGGCCCATCCCACTTGGATATTATTTTTTTAATTTTCCATGTTGTTTTTCAAGAGATGTAACTTTTACTTTTTTAAGACATAATTTACACTCTGTCAACTTCCTGCATGAAGCGCACAGCTCAGCAGGTGCGGGCAGTGCCCACACCGTGGTCCCCTGTGCCTTCCTCGGGCTGTGGGGGGTCCCCACCCCTCCTCCCGGCCCGGGCACCCCGCCGTGCCCCAGACGGAGACGGTGGTGCGGCCGGTGCTGCCATCTGTGGAGCTCGCAGGGGACAGGTGTTGGGGGGGGGACTCACAGTGTTCACATGGGGGAGGGTTTCTCACGCGGTGACGAGGGTACAGAGGTGGCAGTGTGAGCTGGGGGGCCACGGCACTGGCGGAAGGTGGGTGGTGCTGGGCAGCGGAGGGAGGGTCGCTGGGGCTCTGCAGGGCAAAGACGCTTTTTCCTCGCTGTAGCGACTGATGGCGGGAGTGGCAGCAAAGCTGCTGCAGGTGCTGGTTGTTTTTCTCCTCTCTCTGCGCGGCTGCCTTACCGAGCCCTTGGAATCCGGTTTCGGGCAGGAAGCCAGGCAGAGAGCCGGGGTGGGGCTCTGCCCTGCTGTCCACTCGGGGCTCCTCAAGGCTGGGAAGGAACTCGGAGGACAAGCTGGGCCACAGGTGTCTTCATTAAACAAAGGGCGGTTGCGCTGTGAGTTTATTTCTCCTACTTTCTGTCGGGTTGTTGGTTTCCTCTGTTGGACGGGTCGTCAGTGTGACCCCTTTCCTGGGGAACACGCGTGGCCGCACTCAGCACAGGGCTCTGAGCTCCGCCCTGCGTGGCGTATGCCGGCGGGGGGGCCTTTTGTTGCAGAGTTTCAGACTGTTCTGCGTGTGTGGTGTATCTGAGTTTGCCCGTTGGCAGAGGTGTAGGTTGTTTTGAATTTTGGACTCTGAGGAGTAAAGCTGTTGTGAACATTACTCAGCAGTGTTTTTGTGGATGCGAATTTTCATTCTCTTACAGGGGACGTCAAGGGAATTTTGACACC
>CM052441.1:147351907-147379754 GCA_028533085.1 Varecia variegata | reverse complement strand
CACCCGCCTCGGCCTCCCAGAGTGCTAGGATTACAGGCGTGAGCCACTTCGCCCGGCCTCAGCCCATGCTTTTTAAAAAAGTAATCTACAAGAGAGTAGAACAGGTGTGGATATGACCTTATGAATTCTGTTTTTCAGCAATGCATGTTTGTAGGGTTCAAACCTGTTGGGGAACTCTAACTGCTATGAAGAAACCCTACAGCACACGTTCAGGGCAGTGGTGTGATGCTGGGTGTGAACCACACCGGGTTGCGGTTGGCAGGAACTCCTGGGACTGTGGCAGATCTTGAGAGAGGAACGTGAGCCTGTGACTGTCAGAGCCTGGACAGAGAAGTGGATGATGGACAGATACCTAAAGTTAAGTCACACACCAGAGGATTGGGACAGCCCTGCATGGCCCATGGGGGGATCAAGACCCCACCCAGCGCCTTGCCCAAGGCGGCACACGCTAAACACTGCGTAAATAACTAGTGGGCGGAAGCCATTGTCAGGAATTCTGGAAAGAGGAGGAGATGCCATTGACTAAGCATTTCCTAAATGCCAGGCACTTTACAAATATTACCTCGTTAAAGCTCAGAACCGCACGATTGACCCCAGCCAGAGCCTGCATTCATCCTGGACCCTGTAGGAAGGGCTGAGGTTCCTGTCACAAGAGACATTCCTCTGCTGGATTCTACATGAGCATCGAGTGTCACATAAAGTGCCTGTCTTGGCCTGGGTCAGGGGCTTGCCTGTTGAGTGTTTGTGTGCCCAGGAAGCGGGGGGCGGGGCAGCAGAGCAGTGGAGGGGGGCCTGGACCACTGTGCTCTGCTGGGGCTTCCCCGTCGAGGGCTGGACCCCTGTGCCTTCCAGGGACCCCTGGAGAGTGGTCCGCGGGGGCAGGGAGGAGCCTGTCCCCATTGCCAGCTGGGGCAGCACGGCGAGGCATCCACCTCTCTGCCCCTCGGGTGGTGACTGCAGGATCCAGGGGTGTCCTGAGCCCTTCTCCCTGTGGAGGCTCCGCTGCTAAAACCAGAGGAGGGATGGGCAGACTGAGAGGAGCCTGTGTGAGGTGGGAGGAGGAAGGGATGGGAAACAGAACCGAAACGTCCCCTCTAGCAGGACAACCCCAAAACAGGAGCTCCTGTGTTGCACACTTAGCACGTGTGGGTGACTCTGAAGTGGCTTCAGCCAACAGGTCTCCAAATTCCGAGGTAATCACAGGTGCATGGCAGGTGCCTGCAGGAGCCGTATGGGGTGGGGCCCCGTTCGGGCTCAGCCCGCCTGAGTCAGCGTTACCGTGGGGACTGCCCTGGACCAGCCGTCAGACGACAGGACAGGGGAGGCCTGA
This sequence comes from Varecia variegata, assembly GCA_028533085.1. Classification (NCBI taxonomy): domain Eukaryota; kingdom Metazoa; phylum Chordata; class Mammalia; order Primates; family Lemuridae; genus Varecia; species Varecia variegata. The sequence continues at coordinate 147,378,424 of CM052441.1, read as the reverse complement.
GCTGGACAACATCTGCGTTCAGTGAGACATTTTCCTCCTAAATGTGAGCAGGAAGATGTCTCATGTGGGTCGCAACAGGAAATTTATGGGACGCACTTACCTTGAGCTAATGCATCCGAAAATGTTCCCCCATGGGAGAAAGGGCTGCTGGGGTCAACTCGTGTCTGGGGGGATGAAAATGGGAAGCAGGAGGTCCCGGGGCAACCTTGGCACCTTGAGCGTCAAGGCCAGAGCCCACGAGGAGCCCTGGTGTCAGGCTGCAGCTCTTAGGAGAGGTTTTCGGGCAGCAAGGGTGGCTCTGACTCGACGTGTGCCCGTTTGCAGCCCAAGCAAGCTCAGGGCGTGTTTACAGCCACGTTCCGGCACCCACGGTTGCACCAGCCGTGGGAAGGGCCACATCTGCACAGTGGCATGAAGCCCTGCCACTCCCAGACAACCTGGTGACCCCACAGGCCAGAGGCTGAACTCCCTCCAGCTTGGGCAGAAACTTCATTGATCAACTTGTCCCAGTAGGCCCAGAACTTTCCTGATTTTGGCACTGGAGGTCCCGAATTCCAGGAGCCCCTCCGTCCCCCGCAGGAGGTGCTGCTTGGTCACTGAGGCCGAGGGAGAGCCCGTGACCCACCCCCTGGGCCTGGCACAGCCGGCGCTTAGTGGGCACAGGCTGTTCTCAGGAGCTGTGCTCGAGCCTCACAGAGGGGAAGGGACACGGGGCAGGCCGGGCAGATGGGACTAAGCCCCGACCGGCCAGCGGGTGGGGATGGGGATGCCCGGCGCCCTGGCATCGGGCCTGGCCGGCCTCCCAGGCTAAGAGGAAGAAATCTGTTTTTCTATGTTCTCAGCACTGCTCTTCTGACACCAAATGTGTGGGTTTTCCCACAATAAGCCATTTTCCACTTTTCAGCGGACAGTTCAATGCTGACATGAGCCACCTGGAGGTGGTGCAGACCTGCCCGGCGCCCCGCCAGGCTGCCCACCCCGACGCCGGCCGCAAGGGTTGGGTGCGAGGGCCTCACTCGTCTGCTCAGCTCAGCTGCCCACAGGCCCCGTCCCCTGCTGCAAGGCGCACAGAACTCAGGGGAGAACCTACGTTTACCCGTTTGTTACAGAAGAAGTAGGAAAGGGGGCAAACACCGGGCGACAGGGCCACAGGGCGAGGTCTGGAAGGGCCGGAGCGCGGGAGCCCTGTCCCGGGGGCGGGCGCCCTCACAGCGCCAACCTGAAGGCTCTCGGAGCCGGGGCTTCCCGGGTTTTTACCGGGCTCTGCCCTGCAGGCACGAGGGGTGTCAGCGCCGTGTCCAGCCCCCACCTGCTTGGGGGCTGGGGGGGCTGGAAGTTCAAGCTCCCGCTCAGGGTCTGGGCGTCCAGGGGTCTGCGCATCCTGAAGCCGCCCGGGGCCCACCGGGTGTCGCCTCCCTGGCAAAGACGCTCCCGCCACCAGGAAATTCCTTTAGCGGCTGAGTCAGGAGCCGGGAGCAGAGACCAGACACACGTTTCTTTCCGTGTCACCTGGCCCCCTTCCTGGCTGGCTGACCCGGGGAAAGTGTCGCGGCCCAGACGTCTCGGGGTGACCATGGGGAGTCACGAGGCTCGGCCCCCGACCCATGTCACTGTCATCGCCGCCACAGAGCAGGCCCTCCCGGGAAACCCAAACTGAAGCCACCGTGCTGCACTTGCCATGCAGCTAGGACAGTCACGAGTCCCGCGCAGCAGAATCGCGGCTGGACTTCCCAGCCGTCGCCGACAATGGGGGCGTCCGAGTTCAGACCCAGTGACCCCCATCGTCCCACCACCCGGGGACACCCCAAAATATCACCCCGGCTGCTGCTTCCAGGAGGTGGGATGTCCGTAGTCTCACGCCGTCCTCTGTGTTCCCCGTGTTTGCTGTCGAGAAAGTGCCTTTCTTCGGTTCTCAGCCTCAGGCTGACCCTGGACGCTGGGTGGGGCGGGTCTGGCCCTCCCCCTGCACACACGGCGCGTCCTGAGTCCCGTCCGGTGAAGGTGCCTGCGTGTCCTTCCCGGGGCCGCGTGCGACCGAGCCAGGGAAGGCCGTGCGAGGGCAGACACGCGGGCCCGGGCCAGGCCTGGGACCTGTCAGAGCCCATGGGGGTCAGGCCAGGCGCCTTGCTCAGCTTGTGTCCTCGGGGGTGAGCTCGGCCAGGAAGGAGGCTACAGTGAGGATGCAGGCCGTGGATTCGAGGAGCAGTGACGCTGTGGGCACCAGCACAGCACGGCCACCGTTGGGTGTGTGACACCACCTGTCCCCTCACTGGGTGGCACGCGGGGTCTCCTCGGCGCTGGCGTGAGCGACGCCCTCCAGAACCGTGGAGGGCCTTGGGCTGCGTGGGCCCAGGGTGCGGTGGGCGTCCACGCGGGTGGGGACCCAGGGCAGGGCCCTCTTGTGCTGGGGACGCCGCCAGCCCTGGGGTGTCACCTCTCACTGGCCTTGCCGGCTGCCCAGGACCTGGCCTAGGTTTGGGGGACATGGGAAGCTCCCTCAAGCTGCCCCACTGTGCGCTGGCCAGGTGTGGCCTGTCCCCCGGCCCCGCTTATTTTAGGGGCCTGTTGCCCTGCAGGTCCCTGCTGTGGTGCCACGGGCCGCAGAGAAAGGCCTCCCGGCTGTGCTGGAGAGCGAGAGGTGGCCCTTTTGCAGGAGAGCTGGGTTCAGGTCACCTGCTCAGCCCAGACTTAAGTGACCAGAAACTGCGCAGGATCAGGCGCTGGGCGCACAACTCCTCTGCGGCCTGGAGGCCACAGGCCGCGTGGGGCAGACAGTCACTTCTGCTTTCTGAGGCCTGGCACTTCCTGCCTGGACGTTTTTGGGGGCGCACGTGAGCTTTTGCTCAGGGGAAGCGCTTCAGGCCCCTGTGCCTCCACGGGGCTGCGTCCGGCGGGGCCCAGCACCTTCCGCGTGGGGACCTGGGGCCAGAGCCCTTCTAGGGACTTAGAAGAGGCGTCCTTCTGAGCTTCACCTTTTTCAGAAGGAAACATCCTCAAAGTTTACCTAAAATCATGGGTACTTTTAGGCCATGGTCGAACCTGCTATGACCTGGGGACATCACGCGTGCACAAGCAGGGAGAGCGGGAAAAGCCACACAGAACCGAGAGGGCTTGACGGCGCTGCCCCCCCCCCCCGCAGAGCCGGTGGGACGAGGGCGGCCCCCGCACCGGGCCCCCCCACCTCGCTCACCACCGCCGCTGTCACCCGAGTCCCGCCTGCCTTCCGAGTCAGGGAAGGGGCTTCAGGGCTTGGAGTCGCCCCGTGAGGCCGCGAGTGCAGAACCTGCCACGGGGGTCTGGCTGGTGTTCATGCCCTTGGGTGGACGTGGCCCACGTGGCCAGTGTCACGGTGACGCCGAGCAGTTGTCCTCCCACAGAGACATCTCGAGCCTCGATCACGGGGGCCTTTCACGCCAACATCTGTGCGGTTAAACCCTTTCTGGCCTGACGTGCTGGTCCCTCCCGGGGGCAGAGGTGGCTTGTGGAGCCCAGGGCCACAGGCACCACCTCCGGAGCTGCCGTCGGGGCGCGTGGCAGGTGCTGCCCCGCCCAGAAGGCTTCGGGGGGCGACAGGCAGGGCGTGGATGAGGATGGGGACAGCTTCCGCCCGGCCCAGCCAGTCCACTGCCCTGACCCCCACCCTGGAGATGCGGTTTGGCCCTTGGCCTCCCAGCGGCCCCCGGAGCCGCGACGATGACCCCCCATTTGCAGGGTGGAGGTGGTGGGCCCGAGGGTGGGCAGGGCTGGGAGGTTGCCAGGAAAGCGCCTGGGGACATTCAGACGCTGGTCACCCAGGGAGACGGCAGCCGCTCCGCCTGCCCTCGCTGGACTTGAAAGAAGTGAGAACAGATGACATTCAAAGACGCCCACAAAGGCGCTTCCTGTTGACACCAACACACTCTAGTTCCTTTCTCCTCTGTGCCCAGTGCCGGCGCCTCTGCCGGCTCCGTGTCCCCCACAGCGACAAATGGGCCACGGAAAATAAAACCCCCCAGCCCCCGACTCTGTGATGTTTTTAATTATTTTCCCTTTGGCTTTTAGGGGACTCAGCCAAGATTTGTGTTTCTGAAATTGGGTTTGAAATCCAGATCCTGCCTCACAGGCACGGGTGCCAGCGTGGCAGCTGCTCACCGAGCTCTGCAGGTCTGTGGGGAATCGGAGGTGAGACAGAGCTACTGCAGAGCAAACCCCGGAGCTCTATACACATCCATGCACCCCCCACATGCACACACGCACACATGCACATGTATGCATGCACACACCCACCACATGTGTGCACATGAGCATGCACACACACTGGGACACACACGCACACGTATGCATACACACACCACGTGTGCACATGAGCACACACACACTGGACACGCATGCACATATGCACATGTATGCATGCACACGCCCACCACATGCCTGCACATGAGCATGCACACACACTGGACACACATGCACACACACATGCACGTGTATGCATGCACACACCCACCACATGCATGCACATGAGCACACACACTGGGACACACATGCACACTTGCACGTGCACATATACATGCATGCACACATGCACACAGGCACATATGCACATGTATGCATGCATACACCCACCATATGCATGCACATGAGCACACACACACTGGGACACACATGCACACTGGGATGCACACATATACATGTGTGCACACATGCACATGGATGCATCCACACACCCACCACATGTGTGCACATGAGCACACACACTTGGACACACATGCACACTGGGATGCACACATATACATGTGCACACACATGCACACATGCACATGGATGCATCCACACACCCACCATATGCATGCACATGAGCACACACACACTGGGACACACATGCACACTGGGATGCACACATATACATGTGCACACACATGCACACATAACTCCCGGGAGCCCCAGGAACCACAAACCAACCCTGGGACAAGCCTAGGAGGTCAAAGGGGAAACCCCTTTTTTCTCCCAGTACTTCCGGAACAATTGCCTCTTTTTTCAATAGACATTCAATTTTATAGTTAAAAAGCACATTTTAAACCATTGTAATTCTCTGGAGTCAAATTATAATCTTTTCCACCTTGTTTCCTCTAGGACGTGCGCGAGGCTGGCAGGCAGGCAGCGGCTCGGAGTTGGGGCTGGTGTGTGGGTGCCGCACCCCACGGGTACCCGGGACACACTGCGGGGGGGGCCGGGGCTGTGGGGTCAGGGCTGGGCAGTGGGGAGCACAGGGGTCCATGCTCCAAATCTCAAAGGAAGATGGGAGACCCCCGCGCTGGGCCATGAGCCCTCCCCTCCGCGGGGACCTGGGGCTGGGTGGCCACAGTCCTCGACTTCCCAACCCATCTTGCTGAGCCCCTGTGGCCACCCACAGCCGGCAACGCCTGGGCCTGGCCCTCTGTGAGGCTGCAGTGGCTTCTGGGCAAACTGCCCCCCAGAATCTGGAATAATCTCTGTCTTCCTGGCTCCCTCCTCCCTTTCTTCCTTTTTCAGTAATTTGTTTTCTTATGACAACAGCAACAACCAGTCATTGTAGAAAAACTGGAGGGAGCATCGACACTGTCACACGTCATTCCACCACCCAGTGGACTCTGGGAAGATGTCCCCGAGTCTTTGTTCTTAAGTCAGTGTCATCGAGCCACATATAAAGGTGTGTGGCTCATCACCTTCCTCCGTCATGGAAGTCCCCTGTGAGCAAGGTGACAACAGCCTGGAGACCCCAAGCTCCTCCCACGGGGGCCGGCTGCCCTGAGCCTCCACAGGGCACGGCGCTGGCCCCTCCCTCTCCTCCCCTCACTTGAAGAGGGCACAAGCCTGTAGGCCACCTCTTCCAGGCAGCCCTCCAGGGGTGCACCCACATGTCCAGACTGGGACTATGGCTGGGGCTCTGGGAGGGTCTTGCTCTGGCCCTGGAGGCCTCTGTGGACACCGTCCAGGCTGGAGAAGGAGGAGTGTGTATGGGGAGAGCCGCTGTGGTGAGGGGCACGCAGGGGTCTGTGGGGCAGGGGTGGCATGGCAGGGGTCGGGGTCTGTGGGGTGGCAGCTGGTGTGGGAGGGGTCGGGTCTGTGTGGGGAGTCCCCCCTCTGGGCCTGGACAGGGGGTCCCTCTGGGCTGTCCCGCTGCTGTTCCGCAGAGCACTGGCTTGGGGCCGCAGGGACCCCCGTGCCACGAGGAGGGCGGAGCGGGGCCGGGTGTCCTCAGGTCCTGGGCTGGACGTGCTTGTTGCAGTGCGTGGTGTCAGCACGGACGGAGGGTCCCCTTGTCCCGAGGGCAGGAGGCGTCCGAGGAGGGGGTTGTCCCCACACACAGCTTCGTGGTGACAGGGAGGAAAGGCACCCCCTGGCCTTGCTCACCGCCCTGACGGGGTTTCTGGGTGACATTTCCCCAGCGGGGCCGAGGCTGCGCCCAGCAGAGGGAAGGCTCAGGAGGGACGAGGGTGTGTGAGAGCTGGACACCGCCCCCGTCCCGCTGACTCTGGCTTGTGACATTAGAGATAAAAGTCTCAATGCCACACTGAGCCCTGCCCCCAGCATCTGCCCCACCCCCGCCAGCTCCGCCAGGCCTTGGGCCTCCTGACCCGTGGTCAGTGCTCCCTCCACGTCCGCCAAGCCCGTGAGGGCCGACCCCTGGGCGCAGCTCCACACCCAGCCCCAAGGCCAGCCCCTCCCCCAAACCCAGCAGCCCGGGCCCACCAGAGGGGGGCTGGGCACGCAGGTCACCGGCTGCCACTGCAGGACCAGCCACCCACGCGGCGGCCTGCCCACCCGCCCCCTGCCCTGGGCGGGGCCGCCTGTCGGAATGGAACCTCTGTCAAGTGGTTGAGCGTCTCCTGCACTTCTCCACTGTCTGGATTAGGGACTCGGGACAGACGTGCCAGTGACCTGTCCCTGCCCTCCGTGTCCCCTCCCACCCCACACAACCCTGCCTGGCTGTCAGCCCCTCCAGGGACACGACCACACGGGCCAATTATCTGGGTGGGGACAGGGCCCCGCCCTACAGACTCCTGGTGGAGGGAGTTTGCAGCCACCTGCACCTGCCTGGGCTGAGTCACTGAGACGGGCCTGTCCCTGGGGCTCTCCGTGGGGACTCACCCCGGACTGGAGCAGTGAGGCCGAGCCAGTGCTCAGCTCTGGCCAGCGCGGCCGCTGCAGCCCACGGATCCTCTGCGGGGCCCGAGTCCTGCCCGGCACAGGCACACCTTCCCTGGCACACAACCGAGGGCCACGAGAGCAGGGAGGAGCCATGTCTTCCTTTCAATTATAAACCTGCAAGGAAAAAACAGCTTCAGCAGTTCAGTGACTTCCTCGTCTGAAATCTGCTCTGAGCTCGCCCCGAGCTCCCTGGCAGCCTCACTCTGGGCTTGTCCAGAGAGCGGTCAAAGGTGAGCCCAGGCAGAAGTGCCTTCCGGAACCCAGGTGCAAATTGAGCAGGCTGCCAGGTGGCCACTCTGGGGGTGCCGGGTTCTGGGCCCACCTGTGAGCCCTGGGGGGCCGCCCTGCGCCCCCCTCCACTGGTCAGGGGCAGCCCAGCCCCTCAGAGCAGACAGAGGCCCCCGCGAGGCCCACAGAGGGTCTCGTGTCCTCGTGTGGCTCCTTGGTGCGCCCACGGCCCCGGCTGGCTCCACACATCGTGCTTGTGGACCGGTAGACCTGGTGCTGGTGTTTGGGGCTGAAGGGACAAAACCTCTGCGACTGCCGCGTTGTTCGGTGGAGAACGCGCTCTCTGGACAGAAGTGCCGCAACTGCGGCTGCGTTGGGGGCACATGGGTGTCCTTCCTGCTGTGCCCCCACTGTCACGAGGGTCCAGCTTCTCAGGGCCACACTGGGGCTGTAAGATGGGAGTGCTGGGGGGGGCACCCTCTTCCCGAAGGCGGCTGGGAGGCTGATCCCTTCCTGCAGTGTGTGTCCTCCGTGACAAGCGATGGGGACCCTCCGCTGATGTCCTGCGTGACCACAGACCTCTGGCCAGACCGTGGCACTCAGTGACGGTCATGGTCCTGGCCTCTGACACACCGGACTGGCCTTGTGTGGGGTCCACTCTGACGTCAAGCGGTCACCTCTATGCACAAATTCACCTGGTACCTGTAGTTGGTCCCCCCAACACCATCCTGCGTGGTTGGGGGCCCCTCTTTCCCTGTGGGGTGCTGCCCCAGGGTGTCTGTGTGCCCGGGCTGGGGAGTCACCACAGCTCACTGCCCTGGGGCCAGGCAGAGGGTGGGCACTGCCGAAAGCAGCCACTGCAAACATCAGTGACGACAGTGCCGGAGCCATCATGCCACACAGCGTTGTCCACGGCTGAGCCCTCTGCCCTGGCCAGCCCGGGGGCCGCGCCACACAAGGCCGCACAGCCAGCGGGGCCTGGACTGGCATCCAACTTGAGGAAGCCCCTCAGCTACCAACCGCTGGCCGCTGACCTTCCCGTCCTCCTGTCTCCCTGGCGGGCACCACAGCATGGCGGCAAACCAGGCCAGGTGGGTCCAGGTGAGGGCTGTGCGCGCAGGTTGCTGGGCTGGGCGGCTGCTTCCTGCTGTGACTGCAGGTTGCTCACCGCAGTTGCCAAACGTTAAATTACACGAGTCGGTTCCCGATACATCGTTTGACCACAATTAGGGTAATTACATCCCTACGAGAAGGTCATTGAGGATGACCTCAGAGGGGAACCAGGGTGACAAATTACTTGCTGGCCAAGTGGGGCAGGTGGGACTGGCTGATCTTCTCCATTATTTTTCAAAGGCTTGAAGAGAAAATTTCCTGGACATGTTTGGGGAGAATGTTGACGTTTTTCTAGGAGTGTTCAGTTTCCAGGGGAGGAGGACAGTCCCTCACTGCGTGGACGCAGGCACCCGGGGCTGTCCGTGCAGTGGAACCGCCTCAGTGCACACCCGGAAACCGCAGGTCCGCTGGGCCGTGTTAGCGGCTCAAAGAACGCACAGCTGTGAGGGTACAAGGGGAGAGGGTCCCTCGGTCCCACGAGGGCCCCAAGCCCTGAGGGGGGTGAGGCCCTTGATTGAAAGACAGATGCCCAAACTGGTGTCTCTGCAGAGACCACGACCCATCAGCGCCCACCTGGGCTGAGGTGTTGTGTCCTGACATCACAGACCCCGCAGTTCCCTGGGAACCAGGGAATGACTCACTTTGCAGGTGACTGAGGCTCAGAAGTGACCCCGGCCCCACAGCAATGTGACCTGGGACAGGCAGTCAGCCAGGGCGCCGGTGTCTGCGCCCCCCCAGGGCCTGCAGGTGGCCGAGGTTCAGAGAGGCTGGGAAAGCCCTCCGGCCCCGCAGACCCCTGCCCTTCCCCAGGTGATGGGCGCTGCAGTTTCTGCTACAGACTCCGGGCCAGACCCACAGAGGTCACCCGGCCCTAACCGTGGGTCACGCTCTCCAGACGTGGAAGGCCACGTCCTGCCTTCCGCGGCCTCAGCCCCTGGCAGGGCGAGGAAGGGGCGTCCAGGGGCTGCCCTGGACGTGGACAGGCGTCCACACCAGAGCAGTGACGGGTGGTGCCGGCCCCACGCTCCGGCCACCGCCCCACGCCCAGCCCCTAGCTGGTCTCCCAGGGTGAAGCAGCATCCGGCACGGGCCCCTGTGGCAGGGGACGGGCAGGCATGATCCTGGTGGGTTCTGGAACTCTGGGATCCCACAGCTCGGTCTCGCTGAGGAAGCATCTGGACTTCACACAAAGGCTGTGGTGACCAGATCCCCTCCCCCTGGGGGCACGGATGTGGGGGGCGACGCAGGAAATGCTCCCCGGGAAGCGGCCCCTCCCAGCCACCCAGGGGATAACCCAGCCTGGCTCTTTCCTCCAAGAACCTCCCAAAGACCACTGAGAGGAGCCTTCCGGCGCACAGCCCCCACTCGGGGCCTGGGGCGAAAGGGTGTGGTGGCCTGCGGACACTCACAGACACCCCCCAAGGGGTCCTCGCAGGAGCCTGACACCACCAGGCACTGGGAACCCTGCCTGGCAGGGGCCAGGTCGGGGATGAGCAGAGAGCTGAGGAGGCCATGAGTGTCTTGGGAGCCAACAGGATCGGACGTGGAGAGCAGCTTGGGGACCACAAGCCCCGACCCGGGGGCTGGACGGCTGGTCAAGGAGACAGGGATCTGGAAATTCCCACTGCAGGGACCCTGTAGGATGTACCTGTGTCTCTGGAAGGGACAACCACGATCTTTTCCAAGATTCAATCAGATTCTTCCAAGAACACTGCCCAGCAAACATTTTTGCCCTAGTTTTTTTTTTGTTGTTGTTGTTGTCGTTGTTGTTATTAGTGGACTTTATTTTTTAGGGTTACAGAAAATCTAAGCAGGTACAGAGAGTTCCTCAATACCCCTCCCTCCCCCGTTTCTCTGAGGTTAACATTTCTCAGAGTGCACGAGCGTTACAAGGAGCCACACCGATACAGTATCATCAGAGTGCAAGAGCGTTACAAGGAGCCACACCAATACAGTATCATCAGAGTGCACGAGCGTTACAAGGAGCCACACCGATACAGTATCATCAGAGTGCAAGAGCGTTACAAGGAGCCACACCGATACAGTATCATCAGAGTGCACGAGCGTTACAAGGAGCCACACCGATACCGTATCATTAACCAAAGTCCGACTCTACTTTAGGGTTCACCCTGTGCTGTATGTGCTGTGTGTTTTGAGACATGCACAGGAGCCTGTACCTGCCATGCATGATCCTGGTTTTAAGGCAGCTGGACAGGTGGCAGAGCCTGTCACCCAAGGAGCACGTCACCCGAGAAGGCCTGTCCCCTTTGGCACAGCAGCCACTAGGGGTTCTGAGACCCGAGCAGGTCATTGCAGGTCGTTGGCTCTCAGTGTCTGAATTTGTAACTAGAGGGGGTCCTAACGCTGCTCCCGCCTCTTCCATGGTGTGGCGAGCGGGACCCTCCCAGGCTGGACGGGGCCTGGCGTTGCCGAGGTTTCGTGTGTGGCCGGCACAAATAGAGGCTGCAGGGTCCAGATGTGCAAGCCGCCCAGTGGGGGCTTCACTTCATTCTCACAGCACCCTGGTTCCTGGGGTGGTGGGGGGGGCCACAGAGCAAGCCTCGACCTCCGAATGCACAGGTGTGTTCCTTGAGGCAAACCAGACCTGCAGTCTCAGGGTGACATCGCTCTATGTGTTTGGCAGGGTCCTCACCCCGAGTTCTTTATTGGGTAGATTGACCTGCTCGGTTCCAGGGCCACTCTAAACAGCTCCTGACCCGTAACCAGCCTAGACGGTCACTTTCTCCTGGGGCTTCCGGACCTCACCCTGTCCACTCGCCCTTGCTGGCTAACACAGTCCCGGCAGCCTGTCTTGGCTCCCCCGCACAGCGACAATCCAATTAATGAGACTCCCAAACCTCTGCCACCGACAGGGCACAACATGCAACCGACAGGCTCCCCTCCCCACTCAGGTCACTTGAAATTCCTCCTGAAATGCGTCTTGGCTGGAAAAGCAATGCTAGAACGAGGTCAGGTTTCTCCACCATTTGATGCTGTTTGCGGCTCTGAGGCTCAGACTGCGGGAGTCTGAGGCAGGGCTGGCTGACGCCAGGGCACAGAAAGCTTTTGTGATCACAGGGCGGCTGCCTGGTGTGCCAGCTGCTCCCTCCCCCAGCCTGGTGGGCCCTCCTGGTCCTCCCAGGGGGGTTCTCTGGCACAAATCTCTAAGGCTGATCCAGTTGGGGCTGGGGCTGCAGCAGCCGTGAGGTAGTGGCCACAGTGACCACCTGGCCAAGGAGAAGCCTCTGCAGAACGCGCCCCATCACCCCCTGTCCTGCTAGGACAGGGCTCTCTGCAGGGAATTTTGCCCCGAGGAGCATTTGGCAAAGTCTGGAGGCAGTTTGGATCCCCAAACCTGGGATGGGGGTTGCTACTAGAGCATGGGGCCTGGGTGCTGCTAAAATCCCACAATGCACAGGACAGTCACCACCATGGGGAATTAACCAGCCCCGCACATTAAGGGCGAGGCGGGGGAGCGCGCTCGAGCAGCATGGGGGTGGGGGCGGCAGGGGGGGTGCGGCGCACAGCGGGGAGCAGAGGCCTGGATGGGGGGCGGGAGAGAGCGCACACCCCACCGCGCTCAACCGGGAGTCAGGCCCCCAGCTGAGCCTCCCCATCCCCGGGGCTGCGGTCCTAGAGGGAGTCGGAGCCTCCGCGGAGCACAAATTCTGCGGAGGTTTGGTGCACCCTTGACAGCCACTGGCCGGTGAGGCGCGGAGGCGGAAGTGGCCTGGCCAGGCGCCCCCGCCACAGCCCAGCGACCCGGCGTAGCACCTGCAGCATTCGGGGCAGTCTGCAGGATGGGCCCCTGTACCGCCGCTGTGGGGTTACGGAGGGACAGACCGACGGGCCAGGCGCTCGGCTGGGGTCGGCACATACCTGGGGTCTCGGGTTGTACCCCGCCCCGCCTTGTTCAGGCCGGGGACGCGCTACTGCCCCGTCCCCCCGGGCCCCTCGGGCCCCAGACTCTGCTTCCCAGCCCGGGCTCTTCTCTCCCGGGCCCTCCCCCGTCGCGCGCGCGGCCCCCGCTCTCGGCGCATCGCGGCCGGCCTCACCGCGGCCACACCCCCGGGCGCGCGCTGTAGCCGACTCGCTCGGGCGCCCAGCTCACAGCGGGGCACAGGGTGCAGTTCCGGGGGGCGGGGCGGGCCCGAGAGGGGCGGGGCGCAGTTCCGGGGGCGGAGCGGAGCGGGACCCGCCCCCAGCCGGGCCGGGACCTGGGACCGCGGACTCGCCAACTTCAGAGGCTCTGGCGGCGGCGGCGAGCGCGAGCGTCTGCGCGCGGCTCCGGCGGCTCCAGCGGCTCCAGCGGCTCCAGCGGCGTGGGCGGCCCGGGGCGGGCCGGGATGGGCGGGCGGCCGCGCGGGGGACCCGGGGGGCGTTCGACGTGACCCGCCTGGGCTCGGAGCCCGCCCGGCCCGGCCGCGCCGGGTTGAAGGTCTGCTCAGTGGGCGCGGATGCGGGGCCGGGCGGACGAGCCAAGCCGGAGCATGCGGTGCGCAGCGTGGGCGGCCTGGGGGCGCGCGGGGCAGCTGTGGCCGCGGCCTCCAGCCCCCGGCCCGGGCCCTCCTCCGCCGCTGCCGCTGCTGCTGCTGCTGCTGGCCGTGCTGCTGGGCGGCGCGGACGCGCAATACTCCAGTGACCTGTGCAGCTGGAAGGGGAGGTGAGTGCGCGCGGCGCGACCCGGCCCGGACCCTGGCCCTCGGTCCGCTCTGCTCCCCTCCCCTGCCCTCCCTTCTCCTCCTGGGCCGGCGGGGCGTGCGGGGGCCGGGGGCCGGCTCTCCAGGCCAAGTCCGGTGTCCACCGTCCGCCGCCCCCGGTTCTAGAACAAAAGACCCCGCGGCGTCTCTGTCCCCCGGCCCAAAGGGCGCCGCGGGGGAGGCGCGCCTGCAGCCCGGCGGGGTCGGTCCCTGCCCCGCCACCCACGAGCCCCGCGCGGACAGCGCCAGTCTCTACTTGGCCCCGAGCCCGGCGGTCGCCGATCCCGCGACCCCACTGCAGAGGCGGGAGAGGGGCGGCCCTCGGACCTTTCCAAGCTCCTGCCGGGGGCAGTTGGGCGTCCTGAGGTCGCCCTGGGCCAGAGGAGTCCAGCCTGTGCCCCGGGCAGAGCGGTAGGGAGCGGCGGGTTCAGTGGGTGGACGGGGTCCTCCCGCTGCCGCGGTGCTGTCCGCGTCTGTGCGGGTGGCGAGCCGCGGGCCGACACCTGTGCGCGGGGCCGGCGCAGGGCCCGGCGAGCCCCCCGCCCGGTGAAGGTCAGGCCGCCCTTGGCAGCCGCGCGCGCTGGGCTGGTCGACCCCCCTCCACCCCGCGGTGGCAGCCGAGGACTTTTTTTTAACTGAAGTGTAGGAGTCCCGAGTGTGCGCGGGCGGAGGCCGGGGGCCGCCGCTGCTCCGATGCGAAACCGAGGGCGCAGTGGGCGCCGCGGCCGCAGCCCGCCCTTGCTCGCGGGTTTTGTGCCTTGGAAGTGGCCGGTTCAGGAGTTTACAGGGTGCGCCGGGACCCGGGCGGGCGCGCGTCTCCCCGAAAACGCTGCAGGTCAGGGCTGCCCCTGCACCTGGTGTCCGGCGCCCGGGGGCTCCCACCAAAGCCCCTCCGCCCGGACCGACGGGAAGACTGCAGCCGGCAGACAGCTCATGGGGGTGTCACGGGGTTATTTTGAGTGAAGCGGGTTTTCCGAGAAGGCTGGAGTTGAGCCGGTGGGCTGGGCTCCTCTTGGACACTCCGGGGAGACCAGTTCCTGCCCCCCCCCCCCGCCCCAGCGAAGGCTCCTGTCCCGAGGGGAACCGAGTGGGAAGATTCACCCCGGGCTCCCGAGCGCTTTCTGCCCCTCCCCGGCTGAAACCCTCCCGGCGGGGCAGGGACTGGAGCCGCGGGAGCGAGGGCGGATGGAGCCCTGGGGGAGGGTTGCCTCGGGAATGCTGGCGCCAGCACGAGCTGGCTGCGAGCCCCCGATGCTGACAGCTCTCTGGGGCTGCCCTTTCCCCTCAGATAGTGATTAAAGTCCTGGCTTGCAGCCTCTGCCCGCTGAATCAGTGCACCCCGAAACTGAGGCATGGGGGCGTTCTGCTTCAGCAGATCAAACCAGAAATGAAGTCCCTGCTGAGCCAGTCTGAGTTTCCAGAGTGGGGGCTCCCATCCTCTTCAGGTCCTCCAGGGACTGTGCCGGGAGGAAGGGGCCGCCTTCCCAGGGGCTGTGCAGGAGGGGAGTTGGGAGGCCCAGGTTCCCCACCTAACAGGTGCTGCAGTGGGGGAGGAGCGCCCTCGCCCCCCCTTCCTCCCAGGCCCCACCTCCCCATCATTGCCAGCCTCCTCCTGGTCTCAGACTCCCCGAGGGGCCTCCCCCCAGGCAGAGCCTGGCCAGGGCAGCTGCAGGGACCCTCGAGCAGCGTAGAGAGGGTGTAAGAGTCTCTTGGTTGTAATCACTGCTCAGGCTCACTGTGCCCTTCACACATCAGCTGACATTACTGTGCAACTGGGAGTGTGCCGGTGTGCTCGCCAGCTCCCCAGTGTTTATGGCTTTTACGAGCTGTTCTGAAGACGCAGGGTGGAGCCAGCCCGAAGTGCTGTGTTGTGGATTCTGACCCCTGATAGCAAGGGAGTTGCTTTTTATGACACCGGCCACTCAGTGACAGGCCGATGTTTCTAGGTGTTTCCAAGCAATTAAGCAGGAGTTTTTGAAATCCCTCTCTGGGTGGAAGAGGCAGGACCTGTGCCTGGATCTTTATTAGCCAGTGGCCATAAAGGTGTGGACCATGGACTTTCCCACTGCCACCAGCGGGTGTCACAGGTGCAGTGACACCTGGGTTGCCTTTCCTGCAAGGTGGGGAAATGAAAGGTGACTTGTCAGCAGAGCCTTCCTGACTTCAGTGAAGAGGCCATCGTGTTCTGGTGACGGGGGTGTGGTGTGTGGGCTGGCGCCACAGTCGCCTCCGGGGGCTCCCCCTCTTTTCCATAAAGGTGCGCCACAAGCGTGGCCACCTGGGAGGTGACCCTTGCTGGCTCTTAAAAAGATGCACTAATTCAGTTGAATCTGAGATCAGATCAGTCTTGTCAGTTCCCTAGAGTCGAATAGGACCACAGTTCTGTCTTCGTCCTTCTGTCACAGCAGAACACGGTTCTTTCGTTTCTGATCAGTCACCTGCATCTTATGTGAAAATCATAAAATACCTCATCCACGATCATAAAGATGTGTTGCATTTTTGTAATTCCAGCAGTTTTGCACAAATGGACATTTTTCCAGGTTTGCTGTGGGGCTGGATATCTGGAGGGGAGAGATTCGGGGAGGTGGGTTCTTTTGGTGGGAGCCGGCCCGGTGCAAGCCTTTGCCTCCACCCACAGGCCTGCCGGGCCCGGCCGAGGGCGCGTGGTTTGCTTTCCGGCTGGTGGGCCGTCTGACCGGGGGTCTTGTGCATCACATGCTCCTGACTAGTGTGGGGGTGCCTGTGTCTTACGCCTCCTTCCTGTTAGTCTTGATGTTTTAGGGGGGTGTAAAAGGAGGGGATGTAAGAGAGAGGCCCTGAGATGGGCCTGGACCCTTCTCAGTGGGCAGTTGAGACATCAGGTGAAGGGCCAGGTAACGGGGTACCTTGTGTCTTGCGTGCTACCTTCATTTTGTTCCTTGTCCTCTTTTTGTGGAGTGTGTTCCAATGCGCTGGAGCCAGGCACCTACACGCGTGCGGTTTGCGTGGGCAGAAGGGCAGCCCCTGGCAGACGGGGGTTCAATGCCTGTCCCCAAGGGGGTTCCCTCTGCCCCTGCCTGAATTGTGGGAGGAGCCTCTTCCCCCCACCCTTGGGTGAAGGCAGTGCAGCCAGAGGTGACCGGAGCCTCGGGGGCGGGCGTTCCACTCCCTGGACCCCCAGGACCCCCGGGGGGAAGTGGGGCCTCAGGCAGGATGGTTGTGTGGGCGACAGCCGGGACTCGGTTCCTGGGCAGGGCGAGTGTTCAGCTGCCTCCTGATACGGACTTGGAGGGGAAGGGGACATGAGGATGGTTTGTTTTGGCTGCATAAGAAGAGAGCTGATTGTAGCTGTGTGTGTGTCAGCCACTCACCCTTTAGTCTAATTTTCACATGGCGCTGTGATCACGCCTGCCCCTACGTAGGTGTCAGATGAGATGTGTGATTTTTATTGGCTTAATTGTAAGTCTGTTCTGTGACCCCGGTAGCTGGCTGCGGCTGGGCTGGCTGCCCTGACCCCGAGGCTGTGGGTGTGGGGACTGGGCAGGAGGGGTTCACCCTCGACACCTCCTCTGATGTGGTCCACAGGGTGACTGCAGCCTCTGCCTGCAGCTGCATCGTGTGAAGAGTGAGGTTTGGGGGCCCGAGCGTGAGTCACCCAGCAGTAAATGCAAACCATATGTTACGTGTTTTCTCCTCTGCAGAAAGCATTTCTGGTAACTCGTTCAGACCGGGGGCTCTGGGTACAGCACTGTTCATTTCACATAAAAATCCCAAGAATGTGGGGGAACCTGCCTGGGATCTGATTAGAACCGAATTTCATGTAATCAGACACTCAGGTGAAGTCACTGGGTTGGTTCCAGGCCCTCGGTTATGACGTGTTTGCGCCACGCTGACATTTACATTATGGTTTCAAGTTGGAGAAACTGTAATGTTTTTGGTGGTTTCAATTTCTTGAAAACGTAACTGTCTCTGCCCAGGCCCTGCCTCCCTGAGAGGGTGGCACACTTCATTTTTTCCTACTTAGCATTTGCGAGGAGTAAAATTAGCTCGTTACTTAGACGGTCACCACTCCCGCCGGCAAAGACGTTGACCTGGCTTTTGGAATGGATCTTGCGTCAGTGATATTTGGGTTTATGATAAAACACAACTGGCAGTGCAGGGTCTTCAGGCTTGGAAATGAATGAAAATGCAGTCACATCCTTACCTGGGGGAAAAGGAAACGTCTGTGCCTCGAGGTGCGGCTCCGAGAGACACAACCCAGCAGCCCCCACCTGCTGACGCGGGTGGTCTGGAAGCCCCTCTCCGGAGCACGTCTCGCCCGCAGCCCCACACGGGGGACTCCACTCTGGAGCCTGGGCCAGAACCCAGGTCCTGCTGCGTTTCCTTCATTCTCACCTCCCTCACCAGCAACGGGTCCCCCACCCCCCCATTTGGGGACACCTGGGCTGGGCCCTGTCCGCTGGCCTCGCACTGCAGGTGGGGACGGCGTGCGCCTGCCTCGAGGGTGGGGCTGTGTGGTCTGTGGGTGGTCGGCCGGAGTGTGGCCCTGACAGGCCGCCCTGGGCAGGGGTGCGGTGGGGCGGGGGACCCCCGCTCGGAGGCCTGCGGGGGCCTGGCTGACGGCGTCTCCTCTCCCGCAGCGGGCTGACGCACGAGGCGCACAGGAAGGAGGTGGAGCAGGTGTACCTGCGCTGTGCGGCGGGCACCGTGGAGTGGCTGTACCCGACGGGCGCCCTCATCATTAACCTGCGGCCCAACGTCTTCTCGCCCGCCCGGCACCTCACCGTGTGCATCAAGCCCTTCCGGGACTCCTCGGGGGCCAATATTTATTTGGAGAAAACCGGAGAACTGAGACTGCTGGTCCGGGACGGGGACGGCAGGCGCGGCCAGGTGCAGTGTTTCGGTCTGGAGCAGGGCGGGCTGTTTGTGGAGGCCACGCCCCAGCAGGACATCGGCCGCAGGACCACCGGCTTCCAGTACGAGCTGACCAGGAGGCACCGGGGGCCGGACCTGCTCGTGCCGCCGGGTGAGTGGCCAGTCCGGGCGGGAGCGCGAGTGCCCTGGCGGGGGCTGGCCGGTCCTGCAGCTGGGTTCTCCCCTCCGCACCGTCAGAGCTTTGCCGGCTGTGTCTGGTCTTCTCCTGCCCCCACCTCCACTTGGCCTCCGCGGAAACGTCCACGTCTGTGTGTCGGACGCGGCGGGTTTGCCCGGGAGCCCAGCACGTGGCCCGTGTGTGGGGTGCTGGTCACGCCGGTTCTCGAGTCCCTTTAGCGCCTGGGTGTCTTTGGCGTGGCAGAGCCGTGTACCCCAGGAGGCGTGTGCGTGGCAGGGGAACAGGTGTCCCCGATCATGGCCAGTGGTCAGAGTGGGGGAGCTGCTGTGTGGATCTGGGCCCTGAACATGCCCTGTGCCCATGCACCGGTCCACGCGTGTGGAGCAGTGTGTCACGGTGCACACGGCCCCATGCGGTGGCTCTGCCCAGCCCTGGAAGCAGCGAGTGAGTTTTGGGTGGAGGTCGAGGCTGGCGCACAGCCGGGGGTGGCCTGGGGTCCTCTCTGCACAGCGGCTGTGAGGATCTGGGGACCCGGGAGGTTCTGGGGGACAAGGGCCCACGTGGTCTGGGTGGACCATTGCCAGGACGGGGGCCCAAGACCGAGGGCTTCACTCCAGGTCCTGTTCTTTTTCTTCTTTTGAGATCAGCAGCTTCCCTGCTGGGCAGGCGGGTCGTGGGGCCTCCTGGCACCTGTGGCCACCTGTGCTCGGGGGAGGGGAGCTTCCTAGAACGTGGGGGCTGGGCCCCTGTGCGGACGGCCTTGTTCTCCAGAAAGCTCCACAGGCAGACACCTGGAGGTGTGGGCCATGGGACCCACATGGTCCCTGTTGCCTTGGCCTCAGGACCCTGGGGAGGGACAGGGCAGGTCCCACCTGTCGAGCTGTGAGCCGGCTCACGGTCCTGTCTGTGGGGACACCAGGCCAGGCGCAGGCTCACAAAATCCGGAAAAATCCGACACCAAGTTGGGTCTGATGGTCAAAGCTGCCGACTGAGGCAGGCGGCGCCGGGCCAGCGTTCCCCAGCGGCTGACGTGGTCGGTCCCGGAGACACTGCTCAGGCGTCCTCCCGTGGT
Organism: Varecia variegata; assembly: GCA_028533085.1. Classification (NCBI taxonomy): domain Eukaryota; kingdom Metazoa; phylum Chordata; class Mammalia; order Primates; family Lemuridae; genus Varecia; species Varecia variegata. The sequence goes on along the minus strand of CM052441.1, from coordinate 147,359,112 downwards.
GGCTCTCAAAGAGGCTGTGGGCCTGACCACGTGTGGTCACGGCTGTGCACGCCTGCACGGCCCACCCGTCCCGGCAGGTTTCTGGTGGGAAATCCACGTGTTGGTCGTAGACTCGGCGCAGCTGTGAGCCCACCCGGGAGGAGACTTCGTTTCTCTCTCGTCCCTGGGGCGGGCCTGTGCCTGCTGGGCTGCGTGTCCGGGTTTCCGGCTCCGCCGGAGAGTGGCGGGTCCAGGAGGGGCTCGCAGGGGCCGTGGCTGAGCTGCCCGGGGCTCCCGTGGGTCGCAGGGAGGCGGCGGCCCCGGCTGGGGGGTGACTGGAGCCACAGCGGGAGGCACCTGGTCACGATCCCACACTCGGCACAGCTGCCGGGGCCGAGGGGTCCCACACACGCCGCCCCGGTGGGTGCCCGGCTGGCTCAGGGCCAGGACTGTGCTGAGTCTCGGGGACGGATGCTCACAGTGCGCACACCTGGCCCATGCGTGTGTTTAAATCCAGCCTGCAGTGACTTCCCGACGTGGGACTCTTGCTGGGGGCAGCACACAAGGGCGGGGACCCAGGCCCCGCTGCTCTGTCCCCACAGACACGGCCTGCCCCTCCCTGGGCTGAGCACCCCAGGGCCCCGCGAGAGGCCGCCCGGCCTGGGGCAGATGCATCCCCTCCCACCTTTCACCAGGGCTCGGGGCCCCTAAGCCTGTAATGCCCCAGGAATGGGCCACGCAACACAGAATGTCGGCGCTGGCCATCTGGTGGCGGTGACACTGTCCCCTGGGCCGGGCCACTCCTGAGCTCTCTCCGGCCAGCGCCGCGGTTTCCCTGGTCTCCGTCTGGCCCTCACGGCAGCCGTGGGAGACGGGCCGGGAGCTGAGCCCACCCCTCGCCCGGGCGGGGGTCCCACCTCCCAGGAGCAGAGCAGCTCGGCCGCGAGTTGAGTCAAGACTCACAGTCGGTGCGACTCGAGGGAACAGAGGCTCCATGGGCAGGACCCGGCGGGAGCCGTGTGGGAGCCCTGTGGGAGCCGCGCTCCCTACCCAGCCAGGGGACCTGCCGGAGGGTTCCTGACAGCTCCTTGGCCGTGGGTCCATCCGTGCTGCCTAATCGGCTTCCTTGAGCAAACCGAGCGTCACCAATAGCCCGGAAGGGACCAGAACAGAGGGACACAGACTGTGGGTCTGGTGGGAGGTGACCCGTTCCCGGGGACTCGGGATTTGGCCTCCGCTGGCAGGACCTGCTTGCCCCGCGCCTGCCACCTCTGCGGGTCCTGCCGGGGCTTGCCCGCCTCTCAGGCTGCGGAGCTCTGGCCGGCGGCGAAGGTGGCAAGGGGACCAGCGCAGGGACTGGTAGATCCAGCTCGGGGCTGTGTCCGGACATGTGCTGAGGACTCGGTGGAGTCTCCACCCCAGGCCACTGGGGACACCTGGGCCAGGCACATTCGGGGAATGGGCACCACCAGGCCCATTGCCCAGTGAGTTGGGGGGCTTAGGGGGCTTGGGGGTGGCCAGGGAGCAGGGGTCTCTGCTGGTTCCAGGGAACAGACACACACCTGCTTCCCCAGCTCACCTGGGCAGGCAGGCGGGTCCCAGGATTCCTGTCTCTGCTTTGGGACCGTGTGACAGGTGCTCACCCTCCCAGCCACCTCTGTGCTTGGGGTCGGGGTTCAGGCTCTAGGCAGGGCCCACGGCGGGCAGGTGTCCAGGGCAGGGGCAGTGGCATTTCCGACACGCAGGGGAGTGGAGAGGACAGGCAGGGGACACTGCTCTCATGCTGGAACCAACACACGGAAGGTACTTCACCAGCGTCTGAAGCCGCAGCCCCTGTTACCAGCAGGGTTCCTGGGGTGCAGGGCTTGGGGGGCCCCGATGGGCGTGTGGGATGGGTCCAAAGTGTAGAGAGAAACCTCGTTATTTCACGGAAGCAGGAACAGACGGGGGCTGGTTTTCTTCCAGGTGTGCGTCACGCTGTCATCCTTTGATTCCTGCCTCCGGCTTCTCAGGCCACCGCAATCACCCTGTAATCTCTCCGAGTCCTCACCCCGAGGAGGGAGCCCGGCAGGGAGGGGCGGCGGGGCCAGCGCCCCCAGGGCCATCCTGCCCCTCGGGCCACCCCCCTCCGGTGGGAACCCCGTATCTACCTGCCGCGGCTGCGCTGGGGACCCCGTGGTGGTTGTCACTTGAGGTTTCCTCTTTGGAACTCGTGTGTCACCCTGGTCCTCGGTCAGTCCCGCCGGACGGGCGTCCGTCCCTCTGCGGCCTCTCCGCCTCGCTCATCCTCCTCTCACTCCCGGTGCGGCCTCCCGCCCACACCTGCGCCCCCGCCCGGTCCCCGCGGCAGCCCCGCCGGCCTCTCTGACCCCGTTTTCTTTCTTCCGCACTCGGCCCACATTGTGCACATTCCTGAGTGGGCTCCCTGCGATGTCCACGCCCCGGCCCTCCCTTCTCCAAGGACGAGGGACAGAATTCCAGCCTTTGCCGACCCCCCCCCCCCCCGGGAAGTGAGATGTGATGTGTCCGTGACCAGCACATTCCACAGCCTTTATGAGCCCAGCTCTGATTAATAATCGTTTCCAGATTGTGCCCCTGGAGTGCACGCTGCACGACGGTGCCTCACACCCAGCAACGCCCAGAGTCAGAGCTGGGCGGCCTGCAGGGTGCTGCCCTGTTGGCTCAGCTGCCCACGGCCCTGCCCAGGCCCAGTCCTCCTGCAGTCGGTGGGCCGAGCCCGGGCGGGTGCCCAGGGCCAGTGGGGGGCATCTCCCTCCCTCCTCCGCCGCCGCTGGAGGTCCCGGGGCCGGTGACTCAGAGCGGAGGAAGCTCCGGGGCTTGGTGACGCTCACACGCCCAGGCCTGGCGTGTGTGTGAGTCGGGGCCTCTCGGCCCCTCTGTCCCTGAGGTGGGACACTAGGCGCAAGGCCATTTGCTGTGCTCAGGGCCCACCCCCCACCCTGCACTTCCAGCCCTGGCTCCTGTGTCTGCTCAGCCTGAAGGTGCTGCTTGGCCCGGGGACCCTCCCATGGACCGTGGTCACCGTGGCCTTCAGTGTCCAACCCACCCTCTCGTCCCCACGCCCATGGGGGACCCCAGGCTCGGGCCCTCTCTGGCCCTGTGGGCACCGGGCAGGTGCTGGCCAGGGTGGGAGGTCTTCCCTGAGTCTCACGTGCTCTGAATAAAAACGCCCTGAAATGCGAGCCCCCCACATGCCGCGGTGCTGCCGGCCACACCAGTGAACCGAGTGCCACGGGTGGGCCCGACCCCGGGGCCCACAGGAGAGCCCCCCGGCTCCAGGGCAGTGGGAGGGTCTCCGGCCAGGTGGCCCCAGTGGGGGGCCTGCAGCACGAGCCCCTGCAGCGTCGAGGAAGTGGGCTCCCGGGGCCCAGCTTGGGTGGGGGTCGGAGGGGTCCGGGCACCTCGAAACCCTTTGGGCTGCCGCAGCCCTGCTGGGGGAGCACCTGGCATCCTCTGATGGATTTGGAGGCGTCGGCAGGTTGTTCTTGTTCTGCAGCTTCTCCCTTTGCTCAATCATCGCAGACGCGGCAGGTGGTGGGTGGGCCGGTGAGTCAGGCGCTGCTGAGCGAGAGGGGCCGCCCTGCCTGGTAGGGAGCCCCGGCCTCACCCCGGGCCAGGACCAGCAGCCAGACAGGTCGGCCCGAGGGGTCCGCAGAGACCCTCTGCTCCCTCCAGGGCCTTGTCTGGCCTCTGCTGACCCCTCGCTCAGGCCCCCGAGTCCCTGCACGCCCCAGACCCCGGAAGGCCTCTATTGGCTCTGCTCACCCAGAGACGCTCGGCCCATTTGCTCGGCCGAGGCCACGGACATGTGCACCGCCCTGTCCCCGCCGGCACCCGGCCGGGGTCTGCACGGCCTCTGGGCAGGTGATAGCTCAGCCCAGCTCAGGCTGGGGGTGAGGCCGGCTCTGGGACATCCGCTTCCTCCAGGGCTGGGGAGCCCGAGGCGAGCGCCGTCCTGTCCTGCCAGGGACGTCCCAGAGCCTTGGGCATGCAGACGCTGGGGCAGGTGGCTCTCGTCCGGGAGGTGCCAGGGACACGGTTTCCGTTCAGCTTGGGGACGTGTTGCATTTGTGACAGGCACCCGAAAGCAGGGGCTGACGGAGACCTGGGGTGACGGAGCCCACGGCTCTCGGACGCGGCCGTGTGTGAGTGGGGGCTGCCGGTCTGGCGTCACCGCACTGCGAGGCGGGTGACACGACAGGAAGCCCCTCGCGCTGCGGTCGGGGACGTGCTGGGCTTGGGGACGTGCTGCGGTCGGGGACGTGCTGGGGCCGGGGACGTGCTGGGCTCGGGGACGTGCTGGGGCCGGGGACGTGCTGGGGCCGGGGACGTGCTGGGCTCGGGGACGTGCTGGGCCGGGGGGCTGAGAGCACGAGCCCAGCACAGCCACACGCAGGCGCTCCGGCCAGGTGGGGCTGAGGGTCTGTTGGGGTCGCCCCCGGTGTGGCCGAGGTCACGTTCCCTGTGCTCTGCCTGCCGGGCTCCCGGCTCACCCTGGGCGAGGTCTCGGCCGTAGAGGTGCCGCGGCCACACTCGCCGACTGCTCTGTGGAGCCTGGTGGGGGCACCAGGACTTGCCGTCTCCAGGCTGACCCCGTTTCTCTGTCCCCAGCGCCGTGCCGCCCCTGCAGTGACACCGAGGTCCTCTTGGCCGTCTGCACCAGCGACTTTGGTGAGTGTCTGCCTCACGGCCTCCTCCTTGCGCTTGCGGCCCCTGCCACGTGGAACCCCGTGTGGCCTGGCGGCCCCTCTGCAGGGCCCTGGAGAACCTTCCAGTGCCGGCGCGAAGCCCCCGGGGGCCTCTTCACGGGAAAAGGTGCTTTTGCTTCTGTGCCCTCGGCGGCTCCCGCCCAGGACGGGGCCCTGTGGACAGACTCGCTCCCCTGGGGAGAGGCGGGAGGCATTTCAGGCGATGACCAAGTATGTTCCTGCTTCGCAGATGAGATCATTGCTCTCTGAGGAGCCCTGGAGTCTGCCGGTCCCCAGGACTCCTCTCTCGGCAGTGCTTTGTGGCATCGCCGTCGGCAGCCCTGGCGCCCTGGTGTGCCCCCACCTCGGAGCTTCCACGGCCCCTCCCCGGTGCCCTGGCGGCCGGGGCCCCCGTGGGCTCCAGGCTGAGGCCGAGGGGCGCAGGCCCCTGCTCGTCCCGGGGAGGCGTGGACCCCGGTGGTGCTCGCCGGGTTGCTGCTGCGGAGGGTCCAGCGGGACCCCGGCTCTGAGCCCCCCCCAAGCCCCACGACAGTCCCGGTAGGGTGTGGAGGCTCCTTCTCTGCCGGCCAGGGTCAGGCTCTCCACGCCTGAGGCCGCCGTCCTGCCCCCGGCCAGGACACGGGGTACTAACCGCTCTCGCTCGGCCTGGAGAAGCCGCAGCAGGTCGTGGTCGCTGGGCTGTTTCCCGCGTGTGTGTCTGGCCTGCGGTGGAAAGAACTCTGCATTTGTGACAGAGTCCAAGTGTCTGGGGTGACGCCTTGGCAGCCTCCTGCTGTGCAAATCGCACTGTTTAACGGGAGTTCCAGATGGCAGAGTTCAGGGCTCAGCTTCTGGTCCCGGTGCCGGCTGTTGCCGGGGCCTGCGGCGGCCCTGACATGCGCGGGGCCAGCGTGTGCGGCCACCGGCCCTGCTGACCGCGCCTCCTTCCCTCCGCAGTGGTCCGAGGCTCCATCCAGGACGTCACGCACGAGCCGGAGCTGCAGGAGACGGCCATCCGCCTGCGCGTGAGCCGGCTGTACCGGCAGAAGAGCCGCGTCTTCCGGCCGTCGCCCGACGGGGGCGGCCTGTGGCAGGGCCACGTCAGGACGCTGCTGGAGTGCGGGGTGCGGCCGGGCCGCGGCGACTTCCTCTTCACGGGCCACATGCGCTTCGGGCAGGCGCGGCTGGGCTGTGCCCCGCGCTTCCAGGACTTCCAGAGGACGTACAGGGACGCCCGGGTCAGGGGCCTGAACCCCTGCGAGGTCGGCGCGGAGTGACGGGCGGCCGGGGGCTCCTCCCGCTGCACACGTCCTGGGGGGCCCCACGCCCGGGCACACGCCTGGCCCCGGCGCGCCGGCCGCGGGGCCGGTGGCGTTTGGCCCCGAGAGGTCCCCGGGAGGACCTGAGATGGGAAATGCTGTAAAATGAAAACTAAGTTATTTTTTGTTTTTGTAAAAAACGAATGTCCGTAGGAAACAGACTCCCGTGTCTTACCGTGTCTTGGCGTGCCGTTCAGTGTTGCTCAACAGCGCTGACAGCCGCTGCGTCCGGCCTGGTGCCTTGGGCGAGCCGGCCCGCAGCGCACAGCACGTGTCGGCCGGGCTCCGTGGGAGCCCCGTGCTCCGTGGAGTCGAACGACAGACACTTACGGAGCGAGATATCGGTACTACGGCTCTTTCCGTTTTCTCTAAAGAACGAGCCCTGCCAGCCGTGGCCCTTCCCAGGCGGCCAGTTGCCGTCCCTGCCAGGCAGACGCGCTCCGGGGCAGGCCCAGCCGGGTGGCCGCCTCACCGCTGCCGGACACCGTCCCCTCGGCACCTGCCCGCCCCGTTCCATTAACCTCGGTCCTGCCCTTTGACCCTAGCTTCCCTGAAATGTCCAAGTCCGCAGCAAGTCCTGGACACCCAGGAGCTGGCCTGGGCCCGGGTCGGTGGCCCCGTCTCAGGACACGTGGGTTTTCTGCGGCTGCCATGGTCAGTCTCCGCAAATTGGGGGGTTTAAAACAACGGAAGTTCGTTCCCCCAGTCCTGGCGTCGGGCTCCAAAACCAAGGGGTCGGCAGGGCCTCCGTCCGTCCAGAGGCTCCGGAGAGGGTCCGTCCTTGCTCTTCCCCTGCGGGGGCCCCGGGCACCCCAGGCCTGTGTCGGGGTCTCCCTCCCACAAGGATGCCGGTCGCTGGGGGAGGCCCCCCCAAGACCTCACCTTCCCTCGACCACGTCTGCAGAGACCCCGTTTCCAGACAGGGCCATGGTCGGAGGTTCTGGGTGGATGTGGAATTGGAGGGAACAGGACACCCCAGTGCAGGGGTCTCTGGGGCATCAGTTAACCAGACCTGCAGCTGCACCCTCACTTGTGAGTCACAGTTTCCTCCTGTGCAGCTGCTGAGAGCAGAGGGGACCCGGAGACGCCGCCGTGGTCACTGGGCCCCAGCCCCTCGCCAGGCGCTCAGCCGCGCCGGGTGTCCTGGGTAGGCTCTGTGCGCTGGCTCAGGTGTGCACTGGCTCAAGCGTGCCTGGCT
>CM052441.1:147338855-147351407 GCA_028533085.1 Varecia variegata | reverse complement strand
GGACCAGCCCCCACCGCCCCCGCCCCGCCCCCGCCCCGCCGGGACCAGCCCCACCGCAGAGGAGGCTCCCAGGGCCTTAGGTCTCAGGTTTTTCTGCTGAAGGAATTTGTCACCACTCATCCTGCCGGCAGCGCAGTGTTTGACCCGACTGCCTGGTTACTCCGTAATGAGACAGAACTCGGGCAAAGTCCGACTGGGACCCCATCGCCACCCCGGTACATCTCAGGCACGCGGCAGCCCTGGCCGGGGTCGCAGAGACGGCGCGGCACGTGCCAAGTGCACAGGCCTCCTGAACCGACTCATGAGCCGTGCACGTGTGAAAGCAGCCCGTGGTGTGTGCGGGCCCTGTGCACGCAGCGGGCCCACGGCTGCCACGGCGTGGCGGTGGCTCTTCCCCAGACCACGGCTCTGCGTCCTGCAGACCTGGGTGCTCACGGCCAAAGGGCACCCGAGTCCGGGAGAGGACGTGCGTCTCTTCCTCGTCCGGACCTGTGGCCTCGTCACAGCCACCTGGGGTGGGACGTGCGTGTCCCCCCGGACCCTGGAGGCCTCCCAGTGGTCACCTCCGCTGGACCAGGGCCAGCAGCCGGCGGGGACCGGGGGGAGGGGTGGTGCTCATCGGTGCTCCAGGTCTGCTCACAGCAAAGGTCCCCAGGAAGGAAACCACCTTCTAACACCTGAGCCGTGAGTCACCAACACACCAGGGTCAGCTGAGCACGAGCTGGAGGAGGAAAGAGGCTCAGGGAGGTGCCAGGAGGAGGAAGAGCAACACCTGCCTCTGGTTTCGCCCAGGACAGGCCCTGGGGCAGGGGGTGGAGAATGGGGACCATGAGGGCCCAGGAGGGTCACCGGAGGCTCCTCCAGTTCCAGGAAGCCCCGGCCACCTGCAATGTGCAGCGACCCACAGACAGGTGAGGCTGGGCACCACGGTGCCCCCTGCCTCATCACCTGCTTTAGGGTTAAATGACAGCAGACAGGCAGGCAGCTCCTCCGGAGCCAGACAAATGCGATTCACAAAATAGTCTAAAAACCGCAACGTCCCTGAGCCGGTTCCCTGTTCAGTCAGACGACCGCAGCTCTGAGCCTGAGGTCCTGAGATGAAGACAGGCAGGCGCCGTGGTCTGAGAGGGGAGGGTCGGGGTCTCGGGGGGCCGGCACCTGCGCTGAGCCGTGTCCACAGGTGAGCGGAGGGGGGACGGCCACCGGAGGACGGCAGCCGCGGGGGGAGCGTGAGGGAAACAGAAGCCAGAACGGCTCTCGAGCTTCAGCCTCGAGTCAAAGAACCATCCAGTGAAGTTCCTCCACAGAAAACTGTTCCTCTTCAGAGATTAGTGTCACCACCCGTCAGTGCCACATGGCTCTCTGGGAGCCCCAGATAGGGCAGTATCTTTTGAGATTGGAGCACACAGATAAGAAACTCAGACCCTTTATCTTGCAGCTGTTCCTGATCAGCTGCCTCCAATAGGAGGAGGAAGGAGCACTGCCCGGGAGTCGGGGGGCTGCGGCTGCCGTGGGGTGACCAGGGCTGCGTGGCGAGGTCCCCACCTGCACAACGGACACACGGTGGCAACACCTGCCGGGCCAGACGCACAGAGCAGAATATAGTTCAAGAAAAGCCCAACTACGTGTGAGATGCTAGTGTGTGACAAAGGTGGCACCTTCAATCAGTGGTGGATGGACGGACTGTTAGTAAATGATACCAAACAACCGGGTCACCACATTAAATCAGACTCATAGCTCACACCAGACACCGGCAGGATTCTAGAAGGATCAAAACGTAAGCGTTAGGGAGCAAAACAATAATAATAGTAGAAGGAAACATAAGAAAAGTCCTTTGTAACCCAGAGTGGCCTTTTATACGATGACACCAAATTCAGAAGCCATAAGATGAAAATTTTTTGCCTAAAATATTTTTTCTGTTGCCCAAACAACTACAGCAACACGGAGTTAAAAGACAAATGACAGGCAGGGAAAATACACGAGCTGTTCGTATCACAGATGAGGAACTAATCTCTGTATACAAAGAACTCTCCAAATAAGCGAACAAAGAGTTTGCCAAAAAACAGAAATAAAAAATGGGCCTTGGACAACATAAGAAATGCTCAAAGTCATTCATGACAAGAGAAATGAAAACCTAAAACTATGCTGAGACACGATTGTCCGTGTAGTGTCCGTGCAGTGAAAGCTCGGCGTTTGAGGACCCAGGCCAGCACCCGCCCCCGCACGCCACAGCACGGCCCCGGTGCCTGGAGCCTTCACGGCATTTAACCAAGTCACAGATGTGTGTGGCATGTGCACACGATGGGACGCTGTGCAGAGACCAAAAGGAACGAGCTCTCCAGGACATGACATTAAATTAAATAGAATCCACAGCCCTCAAGTGTCGGCTGTGCGTGGCAACCTCCTTCCCCAGGGTGCCGCGCGGGGAGGGACATGGAAGAGGAGTGTTGCCGGGGAAACCGGCCGGCACCTCGGCCAGGGGGTCACAGCCAGCGTCAGCAGTGGCAGGTCACGCTGGTGTGTGTGTCCCGGGTGTGACAACGCCGCTGGCACTTGGGCTCTGCCGTCTTCCCCTTCGAGCCCGGAGCCCCGGTCCGACCAAGAGAAACTGGGCACGGGGTATGAGGGAACTTTCTCTACTATCTTCTTAATTTTTCTGTAAATCTAAAACCTGTCCTAAAAATAACATCTATTGTAAAAATGAAAGAAAATTTTAAAAATTTAAAAGTGATATGCAGAAAAGTGTATATACCATGCTGCAATTTGTGTAAAAGTTGGGGGATGTATATTTGTATTGAACTGTACATGCACGAAAGAACTCTGGAGGCAGGCGCGGTGGCTCACGCCTGTGACCCCAGCACCCTGGGAGGCCGGGGCGGGAGGATCGGTTCAGGCCAGCCTGAGCAATAGTGACACCCAGTCTCTACACCAAAATATAAAAATTAGCCGAGCGTGGTGGTGACACCTGTAGTCCCAGCTACCCAGGAGGCTGAGGCAGGAGGATCGCTTGAGCCCAGGAGTTGGAGGCTGCCGGGAGCTATGGTGACGCCACGGCACAGAAAACGTCTGGAAAGACACAAGACACTTGTGACAATGACCACCTCCGGGGAGAGACGGGGACTGACCGGAGGAGATGGAGGCGTGAACGCTCCGAACACATTTTGAAGTTGGGAACGTGTAGACACAAGGAAGGAGGGTGGGAGCAGGCTCAGCGCCCAGGACTGTCGGGATGAAGCAAGGACCTCAGAGTCTCGGAGTGGGCCTGGCGCCCTGCCTCAGTTAGCGGGCGTGAACGCAGCTCCGTGACCCAAAGAGGAAACGGTCGCCCTGTAGCTGCGACCCGGGCGCAGCCCCCCAGGCACCGCGGAGGTCGACCGGTTCCCCTATTTCTGCAGCCCCAGGGGCGTCATGGGGCAGCTACTTCACGTTCTCAGGAATCTCCGACGGGCCGCGGGGCTGTCTCTGGGCAGCCCCCACTTGTGCCCACTTTCCGCGGACGGCGCAGGTTCGAGAGCCCGGGGTGCGGGGGGCCGGGTCGAGAAGCCCGAGGGCTGCGAGGTGTGGACGGAGCGGCGGCTGCACAGACTCCGGCGGGCGGCCCGGTTCCTCCCACTGCGCCTGGCACCGGGACCCAGGAAAGCCACCACACGCGTCCTCGGGAAACTCAGAGCAGCCGGCGAATCCTAACGCAGACGTCGTGGCCACACACTGGAGTCCCGAAGTGAAGGGGCAGAAAGGTCGACTTGCTGGGCTCCGCCCCCGACCCCTGCACCGAGACCTGCTCCCTCCTGACCCTCCCGCCGCCTCCACGCAGCGGGCCTGGCTGTGGGGACTCGGGTGCGGCTCACCCGCCCAGTCCCGCGGCCACGACGCTCCGCGGGCTGGGGACACTCTCAGTCTGCAGAACGACCTGCTTCCTGTTCTGTGTGAGCGTCTAGTGTGTCCCGGGAGCCCCACAAACATGCGTCCAGTGAGCCAACACTCCGTGGAGTTGTCCTGGGGACCCTGTGGTGGTCGGGTGCCGGTCTTGGGGGCCACAGCCCCTCACCCGTCTGTCGGGTGGACAGGCCTCCTGGGGAGGACACCCCGAGTCTTGCGGGGCCAGCCACGCTCTCAGCCCACAGGGTCTGCCAGGGCCTGCGAGGCCGGCTGTGGGCTGCGGTCTAGACGTGCCACAGACCAGCGGCCACACCCGGGGACCTGGCTGCGCTCTGCTGCCACTCAGGCATGCGGCAGAGCCACTGGTACTGTCCCCACGGGCCCTCGGCCTCGGGGCGTGTCCTGGACGTGCCACAGACCAGCGTTCACACCCCACAAATGGTGACAGTAGTGACGTCTGCCGTGGCTTTATTTTTTTAATTTTTTTTTTTGCAAAATTAAAAGTGAGCAAGTTTCAATCAGATGGGGCGGGGGTGCTTCATTGGCCCATGAAATCCACAGCCGACGGCTCGTCTCAGAAGTTACAGCTGAAGCTCACGCCCAGGAGACACCGTGCCAGGAGGAGCCCAGGCTGTCACGGGACTTGCCAGGGACCAAGTGACCAACCACGTCACCCCAACCCCCAGATGAGACCCGCTCTGGGGCTTCACACATGACGGGCACGTCGACATTCAACACAGAGTGTGAACTTCCAAAGGGTCTTCTCGTTCACAGCAGGAACGTGAATTTATAGACACATAAGAATTGCAGATCATCCAAAACCCGCCTCTCCTTCAAAGAAGAAAGTCTTCAGAATTCCATGAAAAAAGTCTCTTCCATAATAAACACAAATATTTGAAAAACGGAAACAAATAGACTGATTCCGCAGACTCAGAGGCCCAGGCATCCCTCGGACGAGCAGGGCAGGGGCCCCTCAGGGAAGAGCAGGACCCTGGGCGAGGGAGGCAGCAACCCCTGCGAGACCCCAACTCTCTGCTTTCCATACCAGCATCTCAAACAGCAAATTCTGCTGTGACGCGTCCCCGGAGATGAGTGGGACGAGCCTTGACCTCCTACGCGAACCACTAAACCCAAGCCACGTGGCCCACGTCATCCTCTGAGCTCGCCCCAGTCGTGAGCTCCGGACTCTGAAGCCTTCTGAGCTCCTAAAATTTTTCTAAAAACTGAAAAACTCATGATTAGCAATTCTCACTTGAGGCCATCACCCTGTGTGACGTCTGCGCCTTGACTTACCGTGACTCTTCTCTTCCCGCTGGCGTCCCTCCCTCCTCGGTGCCGTGGACAGCGCTGTCTTGCGACTCCCCCCCGGCGTGACCCTCCGAGGGCTGCAGCGTGGCAGCGCGGGTGGGCCAGGCGGCCTCGGCTCGGGGCTCACGGCCCACGGAGGCCCCACTTCCGCCACTCACGAGTGTCCACCTGGAAACACGCTCTGGTCACTGCCACTGTGGGGTCAAAGTGACACAGTCCACAGTGCGAGCCCCGGCCTGCTGCCACCCTTCCCCCGACTCCCATCGCCCGCGATGCCACTCTTCACGGCAGAGACGTGCCGCGTCCCCAGATCGCGGGAAGGCCGCACACTCGGCAAGCAGGCCTGACGCCTCCGTTTCAGACCGAGACCACCCAAGCTCCGGGCTGCCCGGGCACCTCCATCGTTTGGGTTAAAGAAAATGCCACCAGGACACACAGACACACGCGGCCTCTCCGCCTGTGTCTACCGCTGGCAGGAAAAGCCGCAAACCAGCCCTTCGTGCGAAGTCTCGTAACGCGGAATCGCAGCAAGCTGGGGCCGGGTCAGCCGCACGGCCGGCCGCACTCCGCGCTGTCTGCCTCGCACGGTCCTGTTTTCGGCTGATGTTCCACCTGGACCCGGCTCTGCAAGCTCCCGGGAGACCCCTCCCGCCTTTTCTTTTTCAAACAGCTTCATCGGGGAAAAAGCTCACACACCATAAAATTCACCCGTTTAAAGCAGCAGGTAGTGGCCTTTTGTATGTTCACAGGCTGTAGCACCTTTTCATGACACAAAAAGGAAGCCCCTGGTCTGCAGCTGTCACTCCCCAGCCCCTGCCCTGGGCAGCCCCAGACCCACCGGTCTCTACGCAGTCGCCCACAGCGCGCACTGCACGAGAACGGAGCGACACCACGCGGCTCTGTGCGACCGGCCTCCTGCGCGGCTCATCCACGTCGGAGTGGCGTCGGCGCATTGCGCGGATAGACGGCATTTTGTTTACCTGCTTGTCCAGGGACGGACTTCTGTGCCCACCTTTTGGCTGTCGTGCCTGATGCCGGGACCGGGTTTTGTGGGGACGTAGGTTTCCGATTCTCTTAGGTTTACACCTAGGAGTAGAAGTGCTGGGTCACGTGGTCGCTCCACGTTGAGCATTTTGAGCAGCTGCGGGCGGTTCCGTGGCGGCTGCCCGTCCTACGAGCCGGCCGTGGCCACCAGGCTCCAGTTTCCCCCCGTCCTCACGGGCACCTGCCGTCCCGGGGACCACCGTCCGGACAGCGAGGACTCTGGCTCACGGTCTGCTGCTTCCGGCTGCCTCCTCCACCGGCCCACGCGGTTCTCGGTTCCACCCACGGGAGCCCAGGCCCCTCCAGGCCTTTGCCCCGACCCTGCGCCCCTCTGCTGCCGGCCTTGTGCCGAGCCAGCACAGAGCAACGCAGTCTTCAGAATTCTTTATGGAAACGTTAAAACAAGTGAGCACCCGTGTTAAGGACGTGCTTTTACAGCAAACGCACCGCAGGGGTCACCGCGCAGGGGTCACCGCGCAAGCACGGGCTCAGGCGAGGTTGTGCTCGTACGCACGAGCCCCATGCTCCGCAGACGGGCCGGGATGGAACAGCCCCCGGGAGCAGAGCTGCCCCGGCCAGCGGCCCTGGCTCACCTGAGCCCTGGCTCCAGCAGACGCCTCTGCCGGCACAGCCCGTGTGCGGGGTGAGGACTGACCAGGGCAGACACCCTGGACGTGAAATGTCCTCGGCAGGGGACCCTCCCGCTCCCCCGCCCGGGCCGTCTCACCTGGCCCCACACACCTCCCTGCACAGTGACCTGCACCCCCCACGCCCGGCCTGCTGGGGCCACTGTTGCAGGACGACTCAGCGACTTAAACAGTAACCGCCGTGTACTGTCCCCAGTGTCCACGGCTCAGGGCCTGGGGAGCCACTTGGCAGGGCTGGTTCGGCTCTGCCATGGGGCTGCGGCCCAGGCTGTGGCATCTGAAGGCCCAGCGGGGCCGGGGGCTCTGCCACGCCCTCTCGCGGCTGGAGGGGGCTTCAGTTCCTCCCAGGACGAACCTCTCGCCAGCTGGCGTCCCCCAGGGTGAGTGATCCAAAAGGCCCCAGCAGCAGCCGTCCCTGCCTGCCCGAGCCCCGGAGCCACGTCACAGAGCGTCACCTCCACCACGTTCTGCTCCGCATGGCAGGTCGCTCAGTCCAGCCCACGTGCGGGGCCAGGGGGTGGGGGAAGGCTCCAACTCCTGGGTGGGGGCGTGTCAAAGAATTTGCAAAATGTTTTCAAACCATCATGCTAGGCATCTAAGACCCCCACAGCCAGTCCCAGCCCAACCTCCCTTTGCTTAAGGAGATGTCAATGAACATTTGTACATTAAAGTTTCTGACAAGTCCTGCAGGCAAGAAACCTGTTTGATTTTGTTCAATTCCAAGTATATGTGCACATAGAACACATATAGCAACATGTCGAGGCCAGTGTTCCATGAACAGTAATGGAAAGAGCAAGTGGCAGGCTCTGCAGGGGCCAAGTGGAGGCACCTTGGTTTGCACACCCCCAGCACAGCACCGTACACAAGGGTGGCACGTTGGTTTGCACACCCCCAGCACGGCACTGTACACAAGGGTGGCACGTTGGTTTGCACACCCCCAGCACGGCACCATACACAAGGGTGGCATGTTGGTTTGCACTCCCCTAGCACAGCACTGTACACAAGGGTGGCACGTTGGTTTGCACACCCCCAGCACAGCACTGTACACAAGGGTGGCACGTTGGTTTGCACACCCCCAGCACAGCACTGTACACAAGGGAGCCATTTTGGTTTGTACACCCCCAGCACAGCACTGTACACAAGGGTGGCATGTTGGTTTGCACACCCCCAGCACGGCACTGTACACAAGGGTGGCTCCTGATCAATGCTGATCTGGAGAATAACACCTTGATAAGATGCTCACGTCCCTTGCACATCAAGGTCAATTCTAGAACAGACAATGTCTATGTCAGAGATCTCCAGACCCCACATTCTATATGGTAAACTTTGACTCGAGCCAGGAAGCCCCGGAAGGTTTCCGTAGCCAACTCTGACCCAGACAGCAGCGTGTCCACTGAGGGCTCCCCCGTCTTCCACGGGTGCTTGTCACGTCTAAGTGACACTTCCTAACACCCACATGCAGGGCCCCGACTTCTCCTCTCTGCCGTGGAGTCCTTGTGGGTAGGGCCACTGGGGGAGACGTCCACGCACGTGGCTGTAAAGCGACTCACCTGCGTGGGTCACAGAGTCAGATCTGCCGTTCTGAGCCCCCTCCTAGGCCTGGGAATAGCGGAAGACGGGAAGAGGCCGGGACCTGCCACCAGCCTCCGGGGGCGGCTGAGCTGGGCCCCCCCACCTGGTGAGCTGGTTTGTGAACCGTGCGTCCCAAGTGTCTCTTTGCCCACCCTTCAGCATCGCCCGGTGACCTTCAGACGCTTTGGTCTGACCTTCCAAGTCCAGGCCCTCCTTCCAGACACCTTTCCTCACCAGGCTCGGCCTCTTCGAGACAGCACCCCACGCCTGCGCAGGCCTTGTCAGGGCCTTTATTATTTATCTTCAGTGATGTTCTCCCAGCTTGTCTCTTGCTCCTCTGGGACAAGCTCTTAATCCTGCCCAGGGTGACAACCATCAAATCTGGCACCTCAGAATTAACCCCTGGGGGTGGCCATGACACCCCACAGACAGTGCCAGCCCGACGCTGTCCTGCCTGAGGCATGTGGAACAGCGGGTTCGAGGCTGTGGCCGGGCCCTGAGTCTGAGGAGGGAGGCCGGGTGGCCAGCTGGGGCCTCGGCCGCACCCTGCTCGCGTGGGGACAGGGCTCCACGCAGGGTGACGGTGCTGCTTTCCGGCCCGTTCCCTCCCCTGCAGAGGGGGCGGCCGGCCTGGCCGGGGCTCTCGCGGCAGCCGGCAGCAGACTGAGCTGGCCGGAGCTCCCGGGACTCAGGCCCTGTTCTCACGCTGCGGCCGACAACCTGCAGTCCCGCCGCGGTTGCCCAGCGCGGTTGCCCGTCAGCTGCAGGGGCCCCAGAGCTGCCTGCCCTGGGGGGCCACAGCGTCTGCCACACGCTGTTCCTCACCCTCGTTCGATCTGCGTCTGACACTGGGAACCTTACGCCTCTGGCCTCGGCCACCCTGCGGGCCCGAGCTCCATGGCAACCCAGACCGGTCCCTCAGACTCATGAGAACTCCAGAGAGAGGTTGGAGCGGCTGCTGCCGTGGAGACGGCCCGCGGTCACCCAGTTGCCACGGCACGGGCCAGAGTCCTGGGGTCAGCCGCGGGGGCTTCGCGCGGCCTCGTGTGCCCCGAGTTACCCTGTGGGTCTCAACGGCGCGGAAGTCCTGAGCCGAACCCCCGCCTGGCTCTGCAGTGCCACCAGCAGGGCCATTCCCGGCTCTGCCCAGTCCTGCCGGGCTGGCCGCCGTCCCCTGAGCCCCTCACGGCACCCACAGAGCTCTGGGGAGGGGACGGCCGAGGGCAGCGTGGACCGTGGCTTCCCGGGGCAGGGACCCTGCGTGCCGGGGCCTTCACTGGAGGAAGAGAAGGGGCGAGGACGTGACAGCCCATGTCCGTGGGGCCCTGCGTCCGCCCCTCCCCTCCCCCATCCACCCTCTCTGCTCAGACCCAACTGCTAAGACTCCCCCGGCCCCTCCCCAGCTGGCCCTGCCCACGTCACGGTCCCCTCGGCACCCAGCCCTGGGAGAGACACATCCCAACAGGGCTGGGGGAAGAAATGCAGTGGCAGTGAAGGAAGCCATCCATGAGAGCCCCTTCTGGCTCCCAGCGGCCCAGAGAGGCCAAGCAACTGGTCGGAAGTGGAACAGCCTGCGGGTGGCGTCCTGCAAGCACCAAGGCCAAGTTCATTCCAAGTCGCTCCCCCTGGAGGGCGAGGAGGCCGGGTACTGACTCGGAAAGAGAGCCAGGAGTCAGCCACCCCGGGAACGCAGCCTCTGCCACCTGACAGGGTCCCGCCAGCCACGGTTACGTCTCCACGGTGACAGGTCTGTGCAGGCACCTCAGCCCCGCGCCTGCCTTGGCAGGTCAGTGCTCTCTGGGTCGGAGACCCACGTGTCCGGGGACTCCCACTGCAAGAGGGCACTCGGTCGGAGAGCCCAGGGCCCCTGCGTGGCCCGTCAGAGCTGTGCCCAACCCGACCCTCTGTGGGGACGGCACCCGGGGCCACGCAAGGGCCGTCTTCACCTTGAATTTCCAGCAGGTTCCTGACACAGCTCCTCACCCTGCAAGCCCTCTCGCCACGGGGGAGAAAAGTCCCCCAAGTTGAGAAATCTTTCTCCAGCTCCTGCACACACTTTGCAGTTTGATGACACCGTGAAAAACTGGACCGGGGACCCGGATCAGGACAGCCCAGCTCTGGACAAGACTCAAAACCACCCACAGAACACGCAGACCCTGGAGTCTGCCTGCACCATCCAGGCTCCTTTCTGTGCCGAAATGCCGTGCTGCCCGGGTGTGTAGACGCATGTGACCCCGGCCGGAGGCCTGGAAAGACAGCGCTGGCTGAAACCCCCACACGAAGGGCAGAAGAGTGACCCTTCCCGCCCCCCAACACGAGGCTGTGTCTGAGCCGCGGCCCTCCTGGGAAGAAAAGGGTTAGTCCCAGAGACAAGTGCGTCCTATGGGGCTTGGGGTGTGGTTTTGGGGTGGAGGAGCCATTGATTTGAGGGGAGAACTCTTCATTGTGCTCTCTCTTCCCTCCCCCAAACCCCTTATGAGTCGTGGCACTGAAGAAGCCTGAGTTTTCGGAAGGGCAGAATTCACGTATGTCCTGCTGCAGCCGACACGCGGGGCCGGTGTGCACATGTCTGGGGCAAGGCGGTGTCACCGCCTCTCGTGGGCAGGGCCGGCGGCTGCCACAGTCAGTAGCTCCTCACTGCACGAACCACCCATGTGCCCGTCACTCAGCACCGGCCACGCACCACGACATCACCGCGCCAAGTCTCTCCAGCCCTCACCGGCTCTTTCCGCAAGTGAAGGGACTCTTCTCCCACGGTAAAGGCACTGAGACCCCGGGACTTCTCGTGAGCAGCGTTTGGAGAATATCTGCAGAATGTCTGCAGAAGGGTCAGTCCCGCAGCTCCAGGGACTGCACGGGGCTGTCTGCACGGGCCGGATCGTGTGTGCTGTGGAACCACACGTGCACCAAGCAGTGCATTCTTTACCAGAACCGTCAGGAAGTTCTATGAGCGCTGTTCTGCAAATGATATAATTGATTACGTAAATGTCAAAACTATCTGAAACGCAGTGCACACAGTATTTAAGGTCAGGGGTGTTCTGACCCCCAGTCTCACGTCCAGCTCAGCCAAGATGCCCGTATCCAACCAGTCCAGTCTTTCACCGGCGGCCACAGAACACGTTAATGCCACGTGCCTCAGCAACGGACGGGCCAGCGGGGTCAGCCTTGCACACCCGCCTGCCTCAGGGGTGAAACCCCATTTCCAGGGAGGCTGCAAACTTCAAAGGAGAGCAAGCTGGGGATATTTGGCCCAGCTCACACCGCACCATTTTCACCCTGTGGAAATGGACAGGAACCCCCAGACTCTTCCAGAACTCTACAGAAGGCTCCATACCAACGACACAGGCATTGAAACATCACCCTGGGCTTGTCGTGGGGGAGGCGGCCAAGGCCTCATCAGGCCGCAGCTAATTACAAGGCAGTGAGATGGTCTGAACGTGCGAGCTTAGGGCAAAGCCCTGATCCCTCCTTGGCACCTGGCCTACACAGAACAGGCAGCCGTCGGGTGGGCAGGGATGCCCAGGTCTGACTTTGTGGCTCAAACCACCAAAGTTCCAAAGGCAAGGGCAGCTGGATCCACATGGTGGCCCACCCCCTAAAAGGGGAGCCAAGCCCCTGGCCCGACCTCCTGCAGCAGGGCTGTTCCTGCTGGGAGGCAGGGCAGCTGGTGGCTGTCCCTCAGGTCTGGAAGGGACTCAGGCCCACCCCAGCTCTTATCCACACCGTCCCTCCCCCTCCCACGCCTATACATGTCCACCTCTTCCACCGACCTGGGCTGCGAGCACTGGTCCCCCCGGGACTCCCTCACCCCTGAACCAGCACACCTGATACTCAACCACGTCCCACTGGAAACAGCTTCTGAATTAGTTCCCTGCATAGCACCAGTAATTTTGCGTGTGCCTCTCCCTCAACCAGCCAGCCCTGGGCATGAGGGCCACAAATGAAATACGCACTGCCAGGGAGTAGGGGCTCCCTAAATTAATGGAATGAATGAACATGCCTGCAATTATTCTCAAATGTCTTTTAAAATAAAGTAGATCATTTTAAACCTAGTAAATTTCACAAGGAGATACCTAATCAGCATCCACACTTTTCTCATTGT
>CM052441.1:147328419-147338755 GCA_028533085.1 Varecia variegata | reverse complement strand
CTGAGCCTGAGGTCTTTCTGGTGCAGCCCTGGGGCTTGGGGGCTCTGGCCTCAGGGAGCTCTGCAGACAGATTTTCTTCTTTTAATTGAGACAAAATTTACATACAAAATTGGCCATTTTAACCATTCTAAAGTGCACAATCAGTGGCATGGGTTCACAATGTTGTGCAACCATCACCAACCCAAGAACAAGCCCACGCCTCGGCCGTGCCTCCCTTCCGTGTGCCCCATCCCGACACCCGCCTGCATGCGTGTGCGAGGCTCTGCCTGTCCTGGGACGTCCGTGTAAAAAGCGTCACACTGGAGGGTCATCCCTGCGGGGGCACCACTGGCAGAGCAGTTCCGACGTGTGCACGGACCGAGGCTGTTTGCAGGGCAGCTGTCTACCTGGAGAGGCCGGGCCCGGGCGCCTCAGCCCAGCAGGGAACACTGAGGGGACCGTGCACTGGGGCACGCACGGCTGACCCCCGTGCTGGGGCGCTGGTGTCGCTCCTCTTCCAGCGGCCTGTGGCCACCCGACAACCCCCACCCCCCCGCCCTGGAGAAACATGGCCCATCTCCGAAGAGGAGAGCTGGCCCCGGCCCTGGGTTCCCAAGCCACCACGAGGGACGTCGTATGTGGCGGGACAGGCCAGGATCTCCCCATGAATGAAGAGCAGAGCCGCACTCGATTTGGCTGTGCAGGAAAAATCGCAAAATCTTTCTAACACGAGTGCGGGGGCCGTGCCCCTTGGGCCCCACAGCTGTTTCTTCCTACCTGAGAGCCCACCAGGCTCTGGGTCTTAGGGGTGACCCCCGGCTGGACACCAGGCCACGGCCACGGGCCCCCAGATCCAGCCTCTTGGACGCCAGCCCCCTGACCCCGGCCCTCTGGGCAGAGAACAGACTCGGTCCCTGTCCCTCTGAGCAGCCCCTCCCCCAGCCCTCACAGAGGAGGCCGCGCTGCCCACGTCCCCTGAGCCACATGAATAAGCTTTTGTGCCCCGCCCCCACTCTGGGCTCCCCGGGAAGGTCAAAGGGTGCTGAGCAGCAGCAGCCTTGGGTTCCGTCCCTGCGATGTGATTGCCAGGCCACTGGGGTCTCACAGTGGGCAGCACTGGGTGGCTCGGGGGGGCTGGAACGGTCTGGGGCCTCCAGTGCCCAGAACAGGTGCCCAGGGGGGGTGTCCCCCCAGTGTGGGGCAGGCCAGGCCAGAGAGGGGCGTCCCAGGGCTTCAGGTCTACACAGTTGAGAGTGGCCGGGCTTGGGGGACTTCCCAGGCCACAGCCGGGTTATGACCACAGCCCCCCATTTCTCCTGGCCGGGCACACAGACCACCCCCTCAGCCCGCAACCCTGAGGTCACAGAGAGGAGGCACCTGCATGTAGCCTAATTCTAATGTCCTTTTTATTACTATGCATGGCTTGGAGTTGGGCACCAGCTCACATCCACACTCAGACACGTTCTGATCAGGCTCTGGAGCAGGCGGAGGCCAGACCAGGGGGGGCTGGGCTGATTCTGACCCGGCCGTGAAGGGTGCAAACACACATCCAAGCCTGTGCTCTCCTTCCCCTCCCCTCTGTAGATACGTCTATAAACTGGGAACAGCCTTTGCAGCTTAGAAATGTTGCCAGGAGGCTGTGCAGACGGGAGAAGCTGCCACAACAACGAACTTGCTCTTGCTACAAGCCCTGCACCCTCCCGGGGAGCCCAGGGCTCCAAGGCGTCCAGCCAGCCTCACCTGTGAGAGCCACAGGGCTGAGCCCGGAACGGGGGCCACATTCTGCTTCTCTGCAGGCGAATCGGACACACCTGGGCATCTACGCTAAGGGGAAAATGAGAGAAGAGCACAGAGATGCTCACTGCAGCATGGTTCATAATGCAGGGGGAAAAAGGAAACGTAAATTCTAAATGCCCATTAATTGTATTCACAAAATAAAAACTTATGCAACCACTAGCCTGGTATAGATCTACATTTGTGGCCATGTTAATCTGTCCACAAGACGTTCAAGTTTTAAAATCAAACCAGAAAATGATATATGTAATGTGATCCTAATTTTGAAAAGTCTGGAAACACCACATGTGTCTGTAAGAGGAGATGATGTCCACAGTGATCTATAGGAAGATTAAAATAGATCATCCCTGGGTCATGAGCAATGGTACTTCCATAAGCAAGAGAACAACAGTCGTTTCTAATTTGTGATTTAAAAAAAAGCTCCCTGAAATCTGTTCTCAAAAGTAGGTTAAGAACAGACCCGAGTCCCCTAACTCCGGACAGGCCAAGCCTCACCCCTCCTGAGACAGGGCATGTCTGTCCGGATGGAGAACGCAGGCACGGCCGGAGACTCACACCCACACGCGTGTGCGTGCACCTGCCCCCGGCACACCCGCACACACCCCTCCTGTGCGTGCACGTGCACACCGCGCCCCGCAGGGTGAGGCTCCAGCATCCCACAGGGGGCGGAGCACAGAGAGGGGAGAAGACCCCCCAAGGCCCTCACAGGCGGCTCCAGCGCCCTTTGGCCCCAGCAGCTCTCAGAGACTTCGGGCCCCTCGGGAGGGTCTGGACTCCCAGGACCGTCCCTCAGCCCTTGCCGGTGTCCCCCCGACCCTTGCCGGGCACGTCCACCCCCGTTGCCCTGCCCCCGCCCGGCTTCGCAGCACGACATGGGGGTCTCCTGTCGGGTCAGACTCTGGGAAACCTGCGACTCTCTGGCTCCTTCCACGTCCGCGTTCTGCCTGGCCACACCCCTTTCAATTAAACAAAAAGCAAATGAATCTCTCAAAATGTGATCCAACCAACCCATCAAGAACTGGCTGCCCTGCCCGTGCAGACGCCGGGCAAGCCCACCCAGCTGGAAGACGGCTTCCCAGTCCTGGGGCGCCCGACGGCCCTGCCCGCCGCGGGGGTCACAGGCAGGGCCCTGCAGCCCGGCTCTGGGGCAAGGGAGCCGCTGCCGTGCACACGGGTGGAGCCCGGGACCCTGCGCCCCCGTCTGCCCCCCGGTCCCCGTATGGCAGCAGAGCCCTCGCCTGTTCTCTCGGACAGCGGAGAAAACCGTCAGCTGAGAAAAGAGAAACGACACCAGCCCCTCTCTCTGTCGGGGCCTGAGAGGCAGACCCGGGCCCAGGATCCGGATTTGCCATCCCAGCCTCAGCCCCAGGGCCAGCCGGAGCGGAGGGAAGCGCCTGCCTGCGTGTCCGTCGGACGCAGGACGCCACGGCTGGAGAGACCCAGCCCCAAAGACGGGGAGACCTACGGCCCACGGGGGTGCGGAAGCCAGGACAGCCCCGGAAGTGGCTCAGCCACGGGCTCCCCCAGACCCTGCGTCCACGGGACTCGACAGGAAAAATAACATTTTTGAAAGAAAGTAAATGTGCGCTGTTTCACTTGGCACAGAACAGCGCACGGCAGCGTCCTTCACAGTGGCCGAAAGGGGGAGGCCACATCCAATGAGTGGACAAAACGTGGTCCGTCCCTGCGAGGAATCTCTTCAGCCTTAAAAAGGAGGAAACTCGGCCACCTGCTGCCACATGCATGAGCCCCGAGGACATGGCTCAGTGGGACGAGCCCGTCGCGAGGGACGGACCCTGCGGGCGGCACCTGTCCCAGGTCCCCAGAGTCGCCAGACTCGGGAGACGGAGCCTGGCGGGGCCAGGGCTGGGGGGAGGACGGAGTCTCACTGGGGAAGGCAGAAAGTTCTGGAGAGTGATGGCGGAGATGGCCACACAACAGTATGAACGCATTCAATGCCTAAGAAGGTAGTTATGTTATATATTTTACACAGTTAGAAAAACAACTTTAAAAATATATACATGAGACACGTGTGCACACACACATAGACACAGACGTGTTCGTATGCATAGACACACAGGCAGGGACATGTGGCTTAAAACCATTTTGAAAGAAATGTCCCAAGAGGTTCACAGCCGTGTTCCCGGGAGGGCCATAGCGGACGCAGCTTTCTCTGCCGCGGTCTCGCCGCGGTGTCCAGGTAGGTCCTTCCGCGACGCAAAAAGCTACGCGATGCGCATCTCCCCGCGGGCGGAGCCGCCCCCTTGGCCTCTGGCCCGGCTCACCCCAGGGGTCGTTCAGCCTCCTGCCCCCTCTGCCCGCCCTGCCCACGGCACCCGGCGCCTCCGCGTCAATCAGGCCGTGCCACCCTGCTCCGCCAGCCTCCTCCTGCCCTGGGGGAGCAGTGGCCCCTCCAGGCCACGCCCACGGCCCCGCCCAGGCCCCGCCCACCGCCACGCCCAGGCCCCCTGCCGCCACGCCCACTGCCACATCCAGGCCACGCCCAGGCCCCCAGCGCCACGCCTAGGCCCCCTACCGCCACGCCCACCGCCACGCCCAGGCCCCCTATCGCCACGCCCACCGCCACGCCCAGGCCCCCTCAGGCCCCAGGAGGACGGTGGCCCTCAACCAAGGTCGTGGGCACCTCTGCTCTCCTGAGGGTCTGAGACACACTCCCAGCGGCCACACTCCCAGTAAAATAGAATCAGTGGCATCCACCGGCTTCATTATGCCGTATTCCCCAAATGCATAATAATCCTCTACGAGGCACATTCTTGGTGCACTGCCATGGCCCCGTGCCAGAGCCCGGACTTCCTCCTGCATTCCTGGGCCGTGACACCACCCAGTGCAGGCTGGTGTGCGCAGCCGATGTGTGCACAGAGCTGCCCGCTGCAGCCCGGCCAGACGGTGGCCACAGGACCAAGCGGCTGCCTCGGACCCCAGGGCCAGTGGGAGGCCACAGGGGGAAAGCCTCTGGCCCCTCCTCGCCTGGTGCCTCCCGCCGCACCCACACTGGCCTCGCTTCCTCACCTGGCTCCCTTCTGGAGGCTTCCCTGGAGCCCAGAGATGCCACCGAGGACGCTGAGCTGTTTCACTCAGGTGCGGTTTTAAATTCAGCGTCTCCTCCTCCTCTGCTCCGGGCGGCCGGATCGGGCCACCGTCCCACCCTCCCGCTCCGGCCTCCGCAGCCCCACCCCCCATCGCCGCACCTGCCACCTGCCCCTCCCTCTGGCGGCACTGCTGGTACAGCTGAGTCCACCTGGGACGTTCCCTATTCTGCTCGGTGGCTCCCCGGAAGGCAGCAGGTGACAGCAGAGGAAGAGGAATTTCGCCCCCTGCTCCCGGGGCCTCCCTGCCTTGGGACTTGGACGTCCTGCATAAGGGTCACCCCAGTCCTGAGCTCACGTGTCGCCCGCAGCTCTGGACCGGCCCCAGCAGAGCCCCTGGGGGGGGAGCTGGCAGGCCTCTGACCAGCAGCTTGCTGTCCCGGTGTCCCTGGAAGGGGAGGGGCCCGAGGGGACCCCACTCCCAGCAGGAGCATCTCCCTACTCCTGGGCTGATGCCCCTGCCCTGCTGGCGGCAGAACCGGGCAGGTTCCGGGAGCCCCGGCACACGGACTGGAGGACTGTCCCAGGCCTGACGGGATCCGGCGGTCAGACTGAGTATGAAGGTCCTGGGGCTGGGGTAACGAGTGACCACACACAGGTGGCTTAAAGCAGCAGCAGCCCACATCGCACAGCTCGGAGCCAGAGTCCAGACCAAGGCCGCTGCCTGTGCCAGCCCGGGGGCCCCCCACCCGCCTCTTCCAGCTGCTGGGGCTGGCGGCCACCTCCCCCCAGTCTCTGCCTCTGACGTCATGCGGCCTCCCCCGTGTGTCTCTGGGCTTTCTTGAGGGACTCCAGTCACACTGGATGAGGCCCCCCCGGAGGCATCACCATGACTCGGCCACGGCTGGGAAGACCCTCTTTCCAAGCAGGGCTCATGCCCAGGTCCCGCGGCTGAGGGTGTGGACACAGCTCTTTGGGAAACACAGTTCAGCTTACGACAGTCGTAATACAGACTTTCACCCCATGACTGTTGAACGAAAGATCCAATAACTCACAAGTAAATTTTAATAAAACGAAACTCCTATAAAAGGTACAATGTAGCCAGGCATGGCAGCTCACACTTGTAATCCGAGCATTTTGGGAGGCTGAGGCAGGAGGATCACTTGAACCCAGGAATTTGAGGCTGCAGTGAGCTGTGATGACACCACCGCACTCCAGCCTGGGCGACAGAGCAAGACTCTGTCTCAAATAAAAAAGGAATAAATAAAACAATCACTTGCTGTAACTGCCCCACGGCCAGGCGGTGAGTGACAGCTGGTGTCAGGGCCCACCCAGGCTCGGGGGACCACAAATCCCAGTGGTTCGGCCCCTCCCTGGCCTGGTGCTGGTCCCTGACTGCAGCCCTCAAGCCACTCTTGGGGCAGTTCTGCCCAAGCCTGGCACCCCCTCCTTACTGTGACCCCAAACCCTGGCTCTCCCTCCCGTGCCCAGGACCCCGTGGTGGCCCATCACCCCACATTCTCTCTGTTCCACCCTCAGGGCCTCCTCCGACCTCTGCCCCCTGTGGGCCTCACCTGCCAGCGACCCTGACCCAGCCCCGGTGGCCCCAGCCCCCAGCCCTGCCCACTGCACGCAGGGCGCTGCACCGGCCCAGCAGACGGTGAGGTTGGGTGGCAGGGACGGCCCCCCACCCAGGCAGGGGTCCGAGGGGAGGTGGACGGGGACCCGACCCCCGAGTGGCCAGTGGGAGTCACCGGACACACAGGGCTGTGGGGGTGGGGGGCTGGAGTCTGGCAGGCGGGAGGCGCCAGACCAGAGAGCACAGCCAGAGGGGGCTCAGGCCGTGGGGCCCCCAGACCCCGCCCAATGTGGGGGAGGGGCAGGAGGCTAGCCGGCCCCTGTGGGGTTCAGGGTCAGACACCACACACCCCCTCCCAGACACACAGACACACAGGGATGCACACACGACACACACAGACACACACTTACACAGACACACAGGGATGCACAGACACACACACACACACAACACATACGGACACACACAGACACACAGGGAGGCACAGACTGCACACACACAACACATACGGACACACACAGACACACACACACAGACACACAGGGAGGCACAGACTGCACACACACAACACATACGGACACACACAGACACACACACACAGACACACAGGGATGCACACACGACACACACAGACACACAGGGAGGCACAGACGCACACACACACACAACACACACACAGGCACACGGAGCACCAGCCTCTGGCCAGGCTTCCTCTGGCTCTGCCCTCCCCGCCCCCCCACATACCGCGGCCCCCACACGGAGGCCTCACGGTGTTTTTGTTTCTTCATCTCTTAGCATTTTTCATCTCGCCCTGATCAGATTGGTGACGAGGAAAGTATGTGGCTGGAAAGCAAAATTCCTCTGCAGACGAAATTCCAAAGCCCCCGGCCGCCGTGACCTCAGCACCCGACACCAACCAAACCTCCGCTGTGTTTGTAAATCAGCGCCCGCCTGGGCGGCAGCGCACAATGGCCCAGTGTCAGCACTGCCCCCCTGCTCCAGCCTCCCCACGAGGCCCCGCACGGCGGAGAGGCCACGTCCCCCTGCCTGCTGCCCCAGCACATCCTGGCCATGGCTTTTGCCCCCGAAACCCCAGCCACAGTCTCCTGTTGTCACTTCTGTCCCCAACCTCTGGGCCCAATCTGTCCTCCAGGGATGCTTGGATAGACACTCGGCTGCAACTGAGGATGGACAGGCCCGATGCTGGCTGTGGGCCAGATGCCTACCCTGCCAACGAGGCCCAGGGCAGCTCAGACTTCTGCACCAACACGCCTCACCTGCACCCGCCGCGCGCCAGGCTGCACCAACACGCCTCACCTGTGCCAACACGCCTCACCTGCACCCGCCGCGCGCCAGGCTGCACCAACATGCCTCACCTGCAGCCAGCATGCGCCAGGCTGCACCAACACGCCTCACCTGTGCCAACACGCCTCACCTGCACCCACTGTGTGCCAGGCTGCACCAACGCGCCTCACCTGCACCAACACACCCCACCTGCACCCGCCGCGCGCCAGGCTGCACCAACGCGCCTAACCTGCACCCGCCGTGCGCCAGGCTGTGCCAGTGTGCACCAGGCCTGTGGGCTGCACTGGGAACTGAGGCCCTGCCCTCCTCCCAGGACTCGGAAGTTTCCGTGGGAGACGAAGCCCCACATCTCGGGCTGACATCCCGGTGGGGAGGCCCAGGGAGTCCAAGGCCCAGAGAGGGTGGCACTCCCCCCCCACCCTGTCCTGCCCACACCCATGTCAGGTGTTCAGGTGAGTGAGCCGAGAGGGGACAGACACCCCCAGAAAGCCCAAGCAGAGGGGGCCCCTAAGGGCAGAGCCCTGTGGCGGGCGTGTCCTGCAGAGGACAGGATGGGAGCCCCTGGAGCCACATCCCAGGTGACTCCGGCATTGCTCGTGGCCTGGCTTGATCCCACCTGCCCTGTGAAGCCCCCTCGACCCTCACAGTTGGGACCCAGTTCTGGGCCGGAGCCACCTCACTCTGCACCCCGACCGGCTCTGCCTTCCCGGGTGGGCAGGCCCCACGCTGAGCAGGCGGCTGGACCCCACGGCCCCACCGTGGGCCCCGAGGTGCTGCCAGGCGTGGTCGGGCTGCCCGGCCTGGGACAGGCACACCCACACCCATGGCCACTGCAGGCAGGTGTGGGCTGTGGCCAGACCCCACAGACGACACAGGCCCACATCTGTGGCCCGTCCCACCCCAGTTCCACTGGGCAGCTGCCACAACGCAGGGAAGGGGCCGGGTGTGACGAGGGCTCCGGGCCAAAGGCCTCCGGGTCCTTCTGACTGCAACGGCAGGTAAGACCTGGGAGCAGGGACTGGCCCCTCAGGGAACCCAGGGAGGGGGACACGTCCGAAGCCAGCGTCATTTGGCTGTCCTCGCGCCCCCTTCTCTGACGCGGGCACCTGAGGAGCACGGCGACCGTCTCTCCTGCGGACGCATCCGGCCGGCCCGGCTCCTCCCCCAGCCCCAGCCGTCTGGGTGTCCAGGGCGGCCGGGAGGCCTTAGGGTCTGGCTGCGGCAGCATTTCCGGTGTGTGCCAGGGCCTGAGCCAACCTGTGCAGCAGAGGCCAGAGCCCCGACTGGGGACGTGGCCCATGAGCTGGGGACGTGCACAGCAAGTGAGGTCTTGAGCTCCACAAGTTTGGCAGGAGAAGAGAGACAGGAGGAAGCAGCAGGAACATCCTGGCGGTGCTCGGAGGGCCAGGCTTTGCACTCACAGCAGGACGGAGGCCGAGACAGGAGGGAAGGTGGGACGTGGGCACTGGGCGGCCAGGACACGGCAGCTCCGGCACCTCCCTCGGCCTCCCAGCGGAGCCACAGAACAGTGAGCTTCATCCCACGGTGACGGGCCGAGGCCCCGCCGGAGACAGACGCCGCTGTGGGCTCCACGGGGTGCACCCAGGGCAGCCCGGCCCGAGTGCAGAGGCCGTTGCAGGCTCAGCCAGAGAGCAGCACCCTCTGGAGACCCCCCAGTGCCCGGTCCCCGAGGACGGCGGTGGCAGCATCTGCCAGAGGCGCAGGACGGTGCTCGGGAGGGTGGGCCTGACGCCCACGGCCAGAGGCAGGCGGGGGCCTCTCCCCAGCTGCCCCCCGACACCGAGCAGCCCTGGGCCGCTGGGCGTGCCTCTGCCTGCAGGACCGGGGCCAGGGAGGGGTCGGCACCCCCTCAGCCGCCTCCTGGACCCCCCCTGCCCCCGGCCAGACCCTGGCCAAGGGCGGCCCCTCCCCCAGGCACTTCCGTGAACTTGGTCTTCACCAGACACAGCACACAGGGTCAGGCCCGGCAGACCCTCTCACTGACCGAGGCCGCCAGCCTGAAACCCTGAAACCCGACATTCCTGTTCCGCAGCCGCCTCCCGGCAGAGTCCACGCCCACCGGCCCCGCCCAGGAAAAGCAGCCTAAGGTGCTTCTCCACAGCAGGCCAACGCGGGTTTAGTTCCCTCCCCACTGTGGCCCTGGCACCTCTGTGCGGTGACCGCATCCTGCTGTGACAGCAGGTCGGACCCACCTGTCACCAGCCCTGCTGCTTCCTGTCCTTGTCCACCACAGCCCGCTTCTTGTTGTGACCTGTGGGAGCCTGCACACCTGAGCCAGCACACACCTGACCCAGCGCACGCCTGAGCCAGCGCACGCCTGAGCCAGGGCACGCCTGAGCCAGCGCACGCCTGAGCCAGGGCACGCCTGAGCCAGGGCACGCCTGACCCAGCATATACCTGAGCCAGGCACGCCTGAGCCAGCGCACCCCTGAGCCAGTACACGTCTGACCCAGCATATACCTGAGCCAGGCACGCCTGACCCAGCGCACGCCTGAGCGAATGCACACCTGAGCCAGGCACGCTTGAGCCAGCGCACGCCTGAGCCAGCGCACGCCTGAGCCAGTACACGTCTGACCCAGCATATACCTGAGCCAGGCACGCCTTAGCCAGC
>CM052441.1:147312551-147327919 GCA_028533085.1 Varecia variegata | reverse complement strand
CCTTCCTCTTCCTTCCTCTTCCTCCACCTGGACTCCAGGAGTTGTGCCCAGCCCGACCCAGATTCCACGGGTCGCGGTGGGTTCCTCTCCGGAGCTGCGTGCTCAGAGTAGGTGGGGTGTCTGTACACAGGTGTGCACACACCTGCTCACCTGGCCTTCCCTCACGTCCTGCCTGTCGTTGGCTCTCGCAGATCATAGGCTGCCGCGTGCGGAGGGATCCCCCCGAGTCCACCGGACGGTACACGCGTTGGATCAACCGGCTGACGCCCGACCAGCTTCTGACCCAGGTGCGGCTGCGCGTGGGACGGGGGTTCGGGTTCTCTCCGGGGCGTCTTCCCGCCGCGTGTCTGTCGCCTTTGCCGCTTGGACGTCGCGGCGGGGCGCGGCCTGTGTCCTCACACCCATTCGTGCGTGTCGGCCGGACGGTGTGAGGTGGCGGCAGCCCCGGAAACACCCTCGCCGGCCTTGCCGCCGCCCGGTGCGGGTTTCCGTTCTGACCGGAAGCCGCGTTGCCTCGGGGTGCGGGACGGAGCGCTCAGAAACCCGCAGCGCGTGTCATTGTCTCCACATACGTGTCCCTCACATGTTCCACGGAGCCGGGGCCGACACGCAGCGTGGACAGCTGGGCGGCCCCGCAGTGGACGTGCGGTCGGGGACCGGAGTGGGCGGCCCCGCTCTGAGGCGGAGGCGGAGCCTGTCGTGTCTGCGCCGCGACCGGGCGGTCCGCTGTGGCCTCCTGGTCACGTGTTCCGCTGGCCACGTGCCCCGGCTGTGGCCTCCTGGTCACGTGTTCCGCTGGCCACGTGTTCGGCTGTTAGGCCGCGAGCTGTGACCCCAGGGAGGCACTTTTCAGTCCCCTCGCGAAAACACCTGGAACAGGACACTCGGCGACCGCGGCTGCCGGGGCCGGTGCGGGCCGCAGGGAGCGGGCGCAGGTGCGGTCAGGGCGGCCGCGGGCGGCGGGCGGTTTTCACGCGGGGCCGCGGGTTCAGAATCTCTCCTGGGGCGTTAGGTTTCGTGCCCGCGGAATATTTGGTTTTCTTTTGATATTTTTAATAAAAACAAATGAGTGTTCGTTTATCGGTTACATAGCTGCATTCACTTAGAAAATAATTTTAAAATGTCTTTATTATATTTGTAAATGTTATGCTTGACTGTTCCATAAGGAAAATCAAGCAATATAAAAAATCACAAAGAAACAGTGTGTTGCTCAAAACTCAGCACCGAGTCCTTCCAGTCACGTGTCTGTGTGTGGATCCCCTGATCCCATCGCCGCGGGCCGGTCTGCGTTTTCCGGGGCTTTGTGTAAGTGGAGTCCCGCCCCAGAAAGGACAGGTAGGTCGGCTGTGAAGATGCCAGAGTCCCCCGTCCTGGGACGTCCCGATTGGTGAACGGTCTCCCTTTCTTGTTTTCTTTGTGGGAGGCGCACGCATTGCAGTTGCTGGTTAATCTCTTTAAATCTCTAGGTTCCCTCATCATCCTCTTCTTTTTCCTTGATATACTTTGTTGGAGATGTTGGGTAATTTGGCCGTGCATGCTTTCTGCATCTCCCTGATCTCGTTTAACAAATCCCTCTGTCCCTAAATTTCCTATAAATTCATACTTAGATCTAGGGACTTTGTGGGATTTCTAGTTATTTATTCATTTGTCATGTTTTTAAAGAGCTTTATTGGTGTGTGACTGACATGTGATAAATAGCATCTATTTGAGATGCACAGTTTGATGAGTTCTGACGTGTGCATACCATGAACCACCCACCACGACCAGGATAATGAACACACTCATGGCCCCAGGTTTCCTTACGGCTCCCCCTCCCCCAACGCCGAGCAGCCGCTGACCCACTTCCTCCCTGCAGAGGAATTTCGTACACATGGGGTCGTTCGGAAGACACTTTGGTCTGGATGCTTCTAGTCAACATAACTGCCTTGGGATCCATCTGTGTCGTCTGTTCACAACAATAGTCCCTTTGTTTTTATTACCGAATGGCACCGTTGACCTTTGAACAACACAGGTTTGAACTGCACGGTCCATTTACATATGGATTTTTTCCACTAAATATATTGGAAAATTGTTTTGGAGATTTATAGCAAAGTTAACGAACCCTGAGGAGGGTTCCCTGTGCTGCTTGCCGCACGGAAAGCCAGTTCCTGAGACAAGGAGGATTGTCAGGGAAGAAGAGATTCCTCGCAGAAGACGTCAACCCTGAGGTGAGAGGACAGCCTCAAATCCGCCTCCCCGACCGGTGGGGTCAGGGGTTTTTCTGGAGGTGAAGTGAATAAAGTATGAAATGAGTGAGCATCACTACATGTTTCGGGCAGAGTGCAGGGCACTCGAGTGCAGTGAGAGATCACGCCAGCACATACACGTGTGATAGAAAGATGGCAGGCAAGTCCCTCCCAGGGTGAGATTTTAGTGATATAATGGGCTGGGGGTGCGTGTTGGTCCTTCTGTGGTCTTGTGCGCAGGTGGGTGTGGGCAGCGGGCCACTCAGCAGGTCCTTGGCCACAGTCCGTGGTGCAGTGTCCCCTACTGTGTCCTCCAGCCGGTGGGCACCAGGGGTGATGCCTGGTAGTGCCCTTGAGGCTGCAAAGGCTCTGCCATTTCTGGGGGAAAAACTCACAAGGGAATGGGCCAGTGAGACAGAAAGTTACAAAGTTCTGGTCAGCAAGTCTTACTGGCCTGGGAACTTGAAACTTAAGAGAACTACAAAAAAGGGTTTTTATTCATGGAGCGGTTTACAAAAATTTGAAAAAACTCATGGACGAACTGAGTAGCCCAGAAATATTTAAAATTAAGAAAAAAGTATGTCATGAATGCATAAAATATATTTAGATGCTAGTCTATTTTATCACTTACTACCATAAAATATATACAAATCTATTATAAAAAGTTAAAACTTAGGCACAGACTGTATGTGGCACTGTTCTCAGTTGAGAGAAACAAGAACAGACATGAGGATGCGTGTTAAGTCACAGCTGCGTGAAACGGGCACACGCTGTGCTACCGTCATCATTCCACAGCCACCCCCCGGTGCCACTGCAGCGAGCTCCAGCATCTCGAGTATTCACTTCAGAGCTCCGCGGGACGTGACGCTGACCGTCCCCACGCACCGTCTCTCCAGTAAATTGCTCGTCACAGTACAAAGGGGTCTCAGTTCTCAGGCGTGTTCCTGTGCTCGGTGCAATGGCGTAACCCTGAGTAGCGCCACGGGACCCACAGGGAGGGCCAGCGCTGACCCCGGAAGTGCTCCCAGGAAGCGGAGAGAAGCCGGTGACGCCAGAGGACAGCTGCGTTGCTCGGTGACGGCTGTAGATCGAGTCTGCAGCTGCGGCTGCCCCGTCTCAGGATTCATATTGCAGATAGTAAACGTGCAGTGTTGACGCGCACAGCACAGGGCCGTAGACGTGTTTTCTCTTCCCTGTGACTTTCTTAATGATGTTGTCTTTCCTCTGGCGTGCTGCGTTGCAAGGATACAGTATAGGATACATACAGCATACAGAATATGTGCTAATTGACTGTTGATGTTATCGATAAGGCTTCTGGGCAACAGTAAGCTATTATTTAAGTTTTTAGGGAGTTAAAGTTATGCTGAGACTTTTAACTGCATGGGGGGTTGGTACGCCTAATCTTTGGTTAGTCAAGTTCACAAGGGTTTTCTCCTATTTTTTCTTCTAAAACTTGTATAGTTTGGGGTTTTACATGTAGGTCTATAATCTTTTTTTTTATTATTAATCTTGGTATACGGTCTGGGTGGTTATCTTAATTAGCTCGGGCTGCTGTAACAAAGTACTGTCGAGTAGGTGGCTTAAACAACAGAAATGTGTTTTCTCACAGTTCTGGAAGCTGGAAAGTCCAAAGTCAAGGTCTGGCAGGGTTTGCTTTCTGGGGGGGCCTCTTCCTGGCTCCCCAGTGGCCGCTTCTTGCTGCCTTTGCGTGGTGGAGACGGAGAGGGAGGAAGCTCTCGGTGTCTCTTCCGATAAAGACACTCAGCCCACAGTGAGGGCCCCACCCTCCCGACCTCATCTAAACCTAATTCCCTCCCACAGGCTCCGTCTCCAGATACCGTCAAACGGGTCAGGGCTTCAGCTGGTGCCGTCCTAATCCTGAGACAGTCCACACGCCATAGTTCCAGATGTTGAAATCCCTAAAGATCAAAATCTCCAATGATCAAAATCCCTAAAGCCTAAAATCCCTAATATCTAATTGAATTCCCAAACTATAATGACAGATTTGGAATTAGGTGTGGTCAAGGCTTCTGAAAGTGAATTTCAAGTTGTTACTGATAAGTTTGTTTTTTCCATTGCATTTGGCAGAAAATTCAGATGAGTGGATTGGCCACATGATACGGCAGTGACAAAATCTTCAGCTTAAAAATGCGTCATTTGTTTGTATTGGCGTTCCTTCAGGCTGATGAAATTCCAGGAGCTTTTAATAAATTAAAGCTGCATTTGTCTGAAAAGCCAGTGAAGTTGCCGCCCAGTTTGAAAACAGTTATGAGCGTGGTAGGATAAGAAGGTTCTCAACGGTGTTGCTGTTTGATCATTGGATGGTTTCCCTGAAATTTGTGGTCTGTATTTGAGTGAATGCATTATGGTTTTGTTTGGGGGTTTTGTTTGTTTGTTTGTTTGTTTGTTTTGTTTTTTGAGAAGGGGTCTCGCTCTGTCACCCTGGCTAGAGTGCAATGGCGTCATCACACCTTTCTGCAGCTTCCTGGGCTCAAGCGATCCTCCTCCCTCAGCCTCCTGAGTGGCTGGGACTATAGGCGCCACCACACCCAGCCAATTTATTCTATTTTTAGTAGAGACAGGACCTTGCTTTTGCTCAGGCTGGTCTCTAACTCCAGACCTCGAGCGACCCTCCAGCCTCGGCCTCCCAGAGTGCTGGGATTACAGGCGTGAGCCCACATGCCTGGCCCAGAACATACTTCTGTGTGCCCAAAGCAACACAGAAGCACAGAAGATGGGCAGATTTAATAGGGATGCTTACGTCGGTGTGTATGGAATCAGAAGAGTTTTGAAAAGAGTGGCACCACGCGAAGATGAATGTGAGCCTGTCCTCCGAGGAGACCCGTGTCCTAAAAGGAAGAGAGCAGGTGTTCATTGTGGTGCAGGACTTTTCAAAGTATAGTTGATGCTCGAGAAAGTCCGCCAGCTCTTACGGACCACCTTGTGCAGCTGGCTGTAATCTATCCCTGTAATGTGCTTTTTCACATTTTGAATTTTCTTTTCTATTGTTGGTATTTTCCTTTTTTTAGTTTTTTCCCACTGTTTTAAATTGTCAGCATTATTTCTTACCATTTCCCTGCTGTGTATTTCATCTTCACGTCACTTTCGTACTGGAGGTATACGTTGTTTGGAGATTTTTAGAGGGTTCTAATTCATTTTATGCATTTCTTGCAGATTTGACTCTGTGAAAGTGCATTTTCACAACGATGATTTTGTATGTAAGCATTGTGTGTGTGTAAAAACGTTGAAACTTCCTCAGTAAATGAAGAGATGTCCTTTCTGCACATCTGCATTTATGGAAGATAAAATTCCTCAAGATCAGGCCCTTTGGGTTAGGGTTAGGGTTAGGGTTAGGGCACGTGCAGTGTTGGCCCCTCAGGGTTTTTGATGGGTCTCGTCAAAAGACCTGGGTTGTCCATCACGGATTTCAGACTACTGCGGTTGACGTGAGCTGCTTCTGCATGAATGCGGTTCCTCTGTGCACAACTGTTGTAGCTGTGCCACTCGTTAGTGTATCGAGTGCTTACGCTTGCAAAGCCTGTATGTCATTATTGCCTGTTTTATTGTGTAAAGTGGCCCGTGAAGTATTCTGTCCTGTGTTTATATGTTTCTCCAATAAGCTCCCCTTTGCAAATGTAAATTCATGTCTTCTAAAGATTTTTAAATTATTTTCTCCAGAATTATATTTTTGGGAGTTTGATCTTTCAGGATTGTGATTTTGGAGATTTTAGACTTTACAGATTTTGATCTTTTGAGATGCCAGCATTCGGGATATGGGCAGGAGAAATGAGCCCAGCCAGGCGGGGACATCCGTGGGGCCGGAGCAGGGAGCCGCCGCCCTCAGGCCCCAGCCAGGCATGAGGCCAGGCGTGAGCTGTGGCAGGAGCAGAGACACGCCCTCCCCGTGGGCTGGGCGGGAGCCCGAGGCCTCCTACGACCTGCGATCCTGCCATATAATCAAATGGTTTGTTTTTCAGACTCTGAAGTTTGAAAGTAATTTTGATCTGCAGTAAAACTGAAATTCTGGCATAATGATAATTATTAGCTTCTGAAATCTCTGTTGCTTGTGATTCAGGCATCAGCTGTTCCGTGAACTGAATTCAGAATGCCCTGGGCTGGGTGGTAGCTGCAAGGGCCGGTCGATCGATTCTGCTTCTGTCTTCAAATTGGCTTCACTTTAAGTTCTATTCATAACCTGCCGTTTCACACACAAAAAAAAGAGGGAAAAAGAAAAAGGCTTTTTTCCATTTAGATTCACTTTTCCACATTTTGAGAAGATGAATATTCCATTAATAGCCTTTTATGGGTACGCGTGGTTAAAGTGGGAAGCTAATTTGTTTTGCAGCTGCTTCTGGAATGATCTCCTCACTTCCTGGCAGGGCAGGATTGGGGGGTTGGCAGGAGGCGCCCCCAGATGCCGACAGTTACTGAGGTCGAGCTGCTGGCAGCACAGCCGTTTCCCGTCGTGTCCGAGGCCACGAGCCCCGTCGTGGGCTGCAGGTCACAGACACAAAGTCACCTCTGAGAGTCGGGAAGAGGGGACGTCCCTCTCCGTCAAAGGGATGTGTCCCAGTGTCGGGTTTCTGAGTGGCAGCAGGAAACACAGGAAGACCTATTAATTTGGCTGCAAATAAGACCACGTTCAAGAAACTTCAATTAGATATACTTAAAAATGTACATTATTTTGTAAAAATCTAAGTAGTATATACTTAAATCTAAGTACTATATACTTAAAAATCTAACTACTATATGCTATATACTTCATATATGTACTATATACAAAAAATGAAAACTATTTGTTAATTTTAAAGTTAACTAACCTTTTAATGACTTTGTCGTGTCTGCTTTTTGTTGGAGAGCATTTGAATGTTTGGTTGCAGCCTGGAGGTTGGCAGTGTCAGTTGATCCTCTAGATGGGCATCTGTCATCTGTGACCTTCAGAGCGTCTTGATTTGGGTCAGGTAGGAGAATGTAGATTCGCAGCAACAAGTGGTTGAAAAGTGCTGGAGTCTCTGTGTTGCCCTCTTGGAGCATAGTGACTCTTCACAGGTGTGATCACAGCTCACGGCAGCCCGGAACTCCTGGGCTCAAATGATCCTCCCACCTCAGCCTCCTGAGCAGCTGGGACTACAGGCGCCACCACGCCTGGCTAACTTTTTTATTTTTTGTAGAGATAGGGTCTTGCTGTGTTGCCCAGGCTGGTCTCGAACTCTTGGCCTCAAGCAATCTTAATAACATTTTCTTTTCTCTAGCTTACTTTATTTAGAATACAGTATATAATACACATAACATACAAAATATGTGTGAATAGACTGTTTGTTATTGGCATAGCTTCTGGTCAATAGTAGACTATTAGTGGTCTTGACCTGAAGAAAGAAA
The DNA here is from genome assembly GCA_028533085.1 of Varecia variegata. Lineage (NCBI taxonomy): Eukaryota > Metazoa > Chordata > Mammalia > Primates > Lemuridae > Varecia > Varecia variegata. Next base: position 147,320,315 of record CM052441.1, on the reverse strand, counting down.
CTGCGGCAAAATCAAAGTAAGTAGAGAGTTTATATGGGCCAAGTTTGAGGACTGCAGCCCGGGAGACACAGGTTCAGTGTCTGTGAATCTTGCCGTGAATGTGCTTCAGATCAGCAGCATTGACAAGGGGGGTTGAAGGAAAAGGAGCAGTTCTCACGTGGGTTCCCTCCGTACCCTGCTCTAGCTGCACACGGTCACGAGGCCCCTTCATTCTCATTCGGGTCCTTACATCCTTTTGAACCCCGATTGTTGCAAAGGCTGCTGACCTGATGGTTGGTCCCCCGGTGTCACCCCTGGGACACTCAGGAGTGACGCGTCATCATCTTGCCTCCCCCGCACTCCGGGCTTCTCCCTCCTCCAGCTCTAGCGGATTCCACACGGCACCATCCAGTACAATGAGATTTTGCAGGTAGAGGGAAGGAAATTAGCTCAGAGTAAAACAGAAAAATTTCCTACAACCAAAGAATGTGGGTGACCAGTTAAAAGGGCCCACGTGGTGGAACCCAGCACCGGAAACGAGGGACCTTGCAGAAGTCCAGGGTTAAAAAGCAGCCTCAGGCGCGTTCCAGAGAGGAGCGCAGAGGAGCAGGAATCGGAATGGTCTGGAACGTCTCACCTGCACCGTGGAGTCTGGGAGATACGGGGACACTAGCTTCAGAATTCTCACAGCAACTCATTGGAGCCTGCAATTCTGTGCCTGCCCCAGTGTCAAGCAGGTATTGAAGCTGTAAGAACTTTTTCATAAACGGATTCAAAGTATTCATCTCAGAACTTTACTAGGGGACACTCTGTGAAACCAGGAAGCGAATTGAGAAGAGGGAAGACGTGAGGTGGAGCTAACGGGGTCCAGCCGGGGAGGAGCCCCCAGCCCCGGGCGGGGAGGCAAGACCAGGCCCGGATTATTTTGTGGAAATGAAACAAGAACTTTACAGAAATAACACACTTACTGTTCTACAATTACGGAATTACTCAGTTACGGAGCAGAGGGAAGCAGCTGGCAGCTCTCTGTGTAGCAAAGGGCAACTCCGATTCAAGTGACAGTTTACTCATTTGTTTATTTTTATTTCTTCCTCAGAGATGGGGCTCTCGCTACGTTGCCCAGGATGGATTCGAACTCCTGGGCTCGGGCGACCCGCCTGCCTCGGCCTCCTGAGCGGCTGGGGCTGCAGGTGCCACCACGCCCGGCTCCAATGACAGTGTATGTAAATGGCTCTAAGTGGACCCTTTAAGCACCCGGAAAAATGGAAGCTGGCGTCAGCTGACGCACAGTGGGAATTTGGGCAGCCAACCCCTAGGGAGAGGGAGATGACAGGGCAGCAGGGACCAGAGGTTCGCGTGTCTGCTCCGCTGTGCTGGGCGGGAAGCGTGAGCGCCACGCGGAGGACAGACACCAGGGTGGCCCCACTGCCGTGGCCTCTCAGACGCCACCGCCCCTCCCCCAGCGGGGACAGGCTGGCTCTGCCCGCCGGACGTGCCCAGGGAGCTTCCTCCTCGTGGGGTCACTGCCCTGCCTGCACCCCGGGCTCGAAAGCTGCCCTTTGCGTATTTGTCGGGCTTTCTGGGTGTTTGTGGAGGGAGAGAGAATCCGGCCCCGGCACCGTGGCGGGAAACGGCAGGCGCTGACAGTGGGTTTGAGCTTGAGCTTTCCCGCAGCTGCCTGGGGACCCCAAGAGGTGGGTGTGGGGCCCCGATCCCCTGCAGTTGGCGTTCCAGATGCACGAAGCTCTGTGGAAAAAAAGGAGAAACTTTTTTAAATTGAAAAACTTCATCCAAAAGCGTGGAGGGCACTGAGGTGCCGCTGGCCGCCCGCCACGCACCCAGCGTGCCCAGAGCCTCCTGGGGCAGCCCAGGCCTCGCGGAATTCGTTACTTTTTAAGGAGTTCTGAGGCTTGAACAACTTTACAGCCGCCGATGCAGACACTACACACACCGAGGTGTTGCCACCGCACTCGTGCCGGATGCCGGCTCCCTGGGCCCGTGAGCTCTGGCCCCCGCAGGCCTGGCCTCGTTCTCCGCACCCGAGTCTCCAGCTCCAGTGGAAACCTGGCTCTTTCTCAGCGAGTCGGCGTTTCTGTGGCTCATTTCTAGACCGTCCCACCATGATGATCGGTCACTCATTCTGGGGGTCCCCCACCCTGCCCTGCCCGCTGCAGCCCGGCTCCCTCCGCACGGCCCGGCTCTTGCACTGTGGGGGCAGGGCCTTGTTCCCGCTGCTGCCCCAGCCACGTTCTGTGTCTGCTTCTGCGGGCGCCACGGCAAAGCCAGCTCAGACTGGAGGGGAAGGTGGCCCCGCGCACCCTCAGCCTTGACGTGGGGCTGGGGACACCCCTGCTGTGGGCCGGGGTCGGGACGCCCCTCCTGGGGTGTGGACCTGCCGGTCAGCTGGGGGATCCCACACGGGGCAGCAGCAGAGTCAGTCAGGGTGGAGCTCACTGTGCGAGTTCCCCAGGACCGGAGCGGCAGGCGGCAGCCCCGACCCACGCCGTCCCGCCTGCGCCCTCGGGGCACCTGTCTGCCCAGCTCTGCCCGGCTGTGGCGGCCACAGACCTAGTCTGCTGTGGTTTTCCGCTGTGGCCGCCACGCTCTCGTCTGCTTTTCGGCTGCTTTGGGCGGCTCTGGTCTGCGGGGGCTGAGCCACCTCAGGGCCTCGGGGCTCTGCTGGGGGCGGCAGCTCAGCCGAGCGGGTCCTCCTCCCGCAGGGGGTCTGTGGGGTTCCCCCGCGCTGCATCTGGCGTCCGCTCATCAGTGCCACCCAGCCTGGCCCCAGAGACGCTGACCAGCGTCGGCACCGCATTCGGCAAACCCCTGCAGCCTCTCTGTGCCGGGTGCTGGGCCCTGGCGAGGGGGGGAAGGAGGAGCAGCAACAGCAGGAGTGCAAGTGGGACATTCTGCTGCCAGAAAACAAACTGGAATGGACCGAGATCAGAGGAGCGCAGCCCGAGGGGCAAGAGAACAGTGCACTTGCGGGTCACAAAGCGCGACGGCCACATGGGGGCCATGGGGTGCGCGGGGGGAGGGCGCTGGCATCTGCCCGTGGCCCTGGCTCCACCCGAGAGGAATCGTGCGCAACAGGGTGGGTAGCAGCGGCTCAGCCACTGGCCGGGTCACGTGGATGTGGCGAGAAAGCTGCCGGGGTGTGGCCCTGCCTGGGCCTCTGCCTCCCTCTCCTGTCCACGCCGGATGCCACGCTGTCTCTTGGTGGCCACAGCACTGGGGCTTTGTCCTTGAGCCGGCTGGACTGTGAAATTCGAGGGCCTAACCAGGCACCCAAACGCTCTCGGGCGGCCACTCTGTGATCAGCAAAACTGCACAGATGCAGCCTCTCGGCCAGTGTAGGAGACAGCGTGGGGTGTGCGTGGCGGCCGTGGCTCTGCCTGTCTGCTCTCGCCACCCCCTCGTCTCCCCGGCACCCGGGACCCCCTGCCCGGTACACGCGGCCTCGAGTCTGCTCAGGCACCGCGTGCTGCTTTGCAAACCTTTCGTTTCCTTTTGCACGGAAGCAGCGTCACTGTCAGACTGTGAGAACTAACCGGGGTTATGTAAAAAGATTACAATTTTACAAATTCCGTTATCTCAGTATTTCTTTTCATTAAAAGTCTGTCCTCCAGAGCACAAGGATTTTTACCTAGTTCTAATTAATAAGTTAGCAATGAAAATTAAAACCCTACATATTTTGAAACAGATTAACCTCTACTGTTTCTCTTCATTTCTTCATTTGAAAGGAAGTGTATAGAACAATGTCCTGTGGATCCGTGTAAACTAGCAACTTTTAGCAGGTTAGAAAAGTGGAGATTTACCAACTGTCTCTAAAGCATGCTAGTGGGAAAGGAAGCTCCATTAATATCTGTATCTTTATTAAATCCAGAAGCTGTAAGTTTTCAGTTTCACATCAGATTTTATTCTTGTTGCTACGTAGGTGTGAAAGTATCAGAATATTGTATTGGAAGATTTGTTATCTGCCTAAAGACAGTCTTCCAACAAATCAGAATTTAGAAATAAGGGCCAGAAACCACAGGAATCTGGAAATGAGTCGTGTCAAGTTGGCTCTTTTTCTCTGAGAAGAACCCACGTCCCTTCCGGGTAGGATACAGCTAATGAGGGCCATAAATCTCATCAAATACTTCAGTTGTGTTTGTCTAACTCAAGGGCTTCTTTTCTAAACTAAACACTGAGTTCAAGTCTGAGATCCTCTTGTCTTTTTCTGAAGCACTTGAAGGATTCGTCCGATTTGATTCTGCCTCCACGGACACTTGCGATGTTCTTGAGAGCTCAGGTTGCCTTCATCCAGGACAGGTGTGGCCTGCAGCTTGTGGACCTTGTTTTGCCAGATTTTATATCCTGCCCAAGGCATTTGAATAGATCTCTAACTTTCATGAAAGCTCCGTGGAACTTACTTTGCAAAGTGCTTTCTGTCGGTGGCGGACACAGGCAAGGACCCAGAGGCAAACGGCCAGGCCCCCAGAGCAGCAGGGGGTCCAGCAAGGCCCGGCCGGCAAACTCCTTCACGGCAGCAAAGCCCTAAGAACCTGGATCACCTGAGTGTTCAGTGGGTGACAGAAAGGCAGTGACGTCCTGACAGTGAAGGAGAGATAAAAATCAATCAGGACATGAACAGCAATCATGAGAAAGTACATGCACGGGTGCTCCCAGGAGGTCCTCCCTCCTCCAGGAGCAGTCTGACCTGTGCTCAGTCCTCCCTCTCACCTGCACTCCTCCCTCACCTGCAGTCATTCCCCCTCTCACCTGTGTGTGCAGTTCACTCTTACCTGTGTGTCCTCCCACGTTGCAGGTGGGGTCTGGCATCCCGGAGGTCCTGCCTTGCTGAAGGGAACCAGGGCCTGACATTTTTTATGTGTTGCTTAAAACATAAGTGTACATGTGTCGCTTAATGACAGGGACGTGGCCTGAGAACTTTGGTTAGGTGATGTCACCTCTGCGAACGTGCTCGAGTTTACTCACACAGACCTGGGTGGTGCAGCTGCTGAGCACCTGGGCTGCACGGTCCAGCCTATCACTCCTGGGCCACAAACCCCGGGCGGGATGTGACGGTGCTGAATGCAGGCAGCTGTGACTCAGTGGTCAATGTTTGTGTGTGAACATATCGGAACATAGAAAAGGCAGAGCAGAAACACGGCCTGAAGGACCAGCAGTGTGGGGGGTCGGGTTCCAGACGCGGAGCCAGCCCCTCCCTGCCCCTCCCACAGCCAGGCCCTCGGGCTCCTGCAGGTCTGGGCTGGGCAGCTCGGCCAGCCTGGCCCTCCCTCCCTGCCTCCTCCCAGCCTTTGTCCTGCCGTCCGAGCCTTGGCTCCCTGTGGGAGGGCGGCGTGGGAGGACGGGGGGGAGGATGGGGGAGGACGGCGTGGGAGGACGGGGTGGGAGGACAGGGTGGGAGGTCGGTGTGGGAGGAGGCTGTGGGAGGAGGCCGTGGGCCTGGCTGGCCCTGGGCAGCCGCAGAGCCTCACCTTGCAGCATGGGGTCGATATAAAGAACATCAACGAGAAATTTTACGTCCTTTTTTTCATACTAAGTCTTCCAAATCCCATGTGTATCTTCAACTCACAACACGTCCTGGGACCAGCCACATCTCACGTGCTCAGCGGCCACACGTGGCCAGGGCCGCCACACCAGAGCTGTGGAGGGACCAGGGCTTCCTCGGGCTCCTCCCACAGCCAAGCAAGCAGCGCAAACGCCAGGTGTCCAGCGGCAGCTGAACTTGCCAGAAAATACCTCGGGAGTTTTGGCAAGTAAAAGTTGGAAAACAGGAAGCTCAATTTTTGCTTTGTAATAGTTCCCAAATAACAGCGTGGACTCTGTCTTTTCCCGCTGGTTAGGGGAAAATGGGACATTTATTTTCAGTCTTTCATTCTTTCAATGATGTTTGATGATTTTTAGTGTATAAGTCTTATACTTCTTTTGTTAAATTTATTCCTAAGTATTTTTCATGCTATTGTAAATGGAAGTGTTTCTTAATTTCATTTTTGGATTGTTTGTTGTTAGTGTGTAGAAATACAGTTGAGTTTTATGTATGGACCTTATATCCTACAGCTTTGCTGAACTCATTAGCACAGATTGCGTGTGTGTGTATGTGTGTGTGTGTGTGTGTATTTGTATTCCTTAGGGTTTTTTACTTACAGGATCATGTCATCTGCAAATAGAGACAGTTTTACTTCTTCCTTTTCAAGTTGTATACTGTTTATTTCTTTTTCTTGCTTAGTGGCTCTGGCTAGAACGTCAAGTGCAATGTTGAATAGAAGTGGTGAGAGCAATGTCCTTGTCTTGTTCCTGACCTTGGGGGAAGCTTTCAGTCTGTCACCATCTCAGTGTGTCAGTAGCTGTGGGTTTTTTGTAAATGCCCTTTATCAGCTAAAGGACATTCCCTTTCATTCTTAGGTTGAATAGTTTTATCACGAAAGAGTGTTGGGTTTTGTCAAGTGCTTTTTCTGCCATCTGTTGAGATGATCATGTAAATATTGTCCTTTGTTCTATCCATATGGTGTATCACGTTGATTGATTTTTGTATGTTGAACCATCCTTACAGCCCTGAGGCAGATCCACTTGGTCATAGTCTATGAAAGGCTCAGTGTACGAGTGTTTTTGTTGAAGAATTTGCATCTCTCTTCTTAAGGGATATTGGTGTGTAGTTTTCTTGTGATATTTTTGGCTGGCTTAGGTATCAGGGTAATGCTGGCATCATGGAATGAGTTAGGAAGTGTTCCCTCCTCTTCTGTTTTTGGAAGAGTTTGTGAAGCATTGGTGTTAATTCTTCAAACATTGGCAGAATTACCCAGAGAAGCTCGGTTCGCACAGGAGCTTTCCTGACTCTCCGTACTCGGTGTGGCCGGTGAGCATTGGCACCGGAACACGGTCGGGGGGCCGCACTTGGCTGCTCCCCCGTCTCAGCCCTGGGCTGGACACCACTGGTCCAGGAGCAAAGTCCCTTGAACCCTGTCCCTGTGGAGAAGGGACACGCAGATCCGTTGTCTCTTTCTGAATGACGCTTTGTGGAAAGTAGATGGTAGGTTGTTGGCAACAAGCTGTGCTTTTCCGTTGCTGCAGGTTTTTACCTCGAATGGCCCCACGGTGATCATGCCCACCTGGTTCTGCTCTCGCGCATGGTTTTCCCACGTGGGCGCTTTTGACGAGGGAGGTCAGGTAAGTGCCAGCGCGGGAACCGGGTCCTCCCTGCGGGGTGGTGGAGCGTCGTAGGTGTGCGCGTTCCCTGCACACCTGGCTGCTCTCAGCTCTTGTACCTGCGGGTTAGGAAGTTGCCTCTGTGCAGGTCTCCCCGGCCGCCTCCCGCTGTGCCCACAGCCTCCCGACTGTTTTGCTGGAAAAGGGGGGTTTCTGTGTGAAGGCTGCGGACGGCCGGGCCCCTGCCCTGATCTGCACCTGCCTGGTGAAGTCTCCCCCTGGGTTGACGCCGTGTGTGCGAACGTGCAGGACGTGGAAGGACAGGTTGGCACAGGGACAGGAGCCCGTCCTGCCCATCAGGGCTGTGCCCAGCAGTCGGTCCACGCTGGGCCCGGCCTGTCCTCCGCGTCTCTGCCCCCCCGTGGGACCCGGGCCCTGGGCTGCGGCGTCACCTGCAGGGAACTGGCCCTGCTCGGCCCCCGCTGGTCACGGCAGGAAGGCGCAGAACGCACAGAGGCCGCAGCGGTCTGGGCACAGGCTCCTGGGGGGTCTGGAGACCCCAGGCCAGAGGGGGGGTGGCCAGTGACCAAGGCCCAGCCTCCACCCCGCCCTTGTGATCTGGGCCAAGTCCGT
>CM052441.1:147284270-147312051 GCA_028533085.1 Varecia variegata | reverse complement strand
AAAAAAAAAAAAAAAAAAAAAAAATTTAAAAATATACATACAAAATAAAAATTAGCCGGGCATGGTGGCGCACGCCTGTAATCTCAGCTACTCGGGAGGCTGAGGCAGGAGAATCGCTTGAGCCCAGGAGTTTGAGGTTGCTGTGAGCTAGGCTGACGCCACGGCACTTTAGCCTGGGCAACAGAGTTAGACTCTGTCTCAAAAGAAAAAAAAAAAAAAAACATCCGTGGGCTTCCAGTTTGAGGAAATACCAACACATGGGACAGAAGCTGCTTAGAACCCTAATCAGAACCATTATCACAACTCCGCAATCAAGCCACCTTAGGAACTTGATCTCAGAACAGCACAGGTGTGTGACAAACCCATTCCGTGTGAGCATGTGTATGTGTATGCGTGTGTGTGTGTGTGTGTGTGTGTGTGTTACAAATTAATGCAAAAGGGAAATATTCACAAATTGGTGCTAGAACTAGCTGGCTTTAAGGGGATAACCATTGTATACCCTGTACCAAAAGAAATGATAAATAAATTAATAATTGTTATAATAAAAGATAGAAAAACATATAAATGACTACTTACTTGTTAAATCTCTGAATAGACTTCAACCTTAAAAATAACTAAACAAAAAGGAAAAAATGACCGGTTTGACATTAAAATTAAAACTTCACTACAAAAGAAAGTAAAAGGCCAACCAGCACGGGGGGGGCACACAGCCCACCACCATCCTTCCCGCGCAGGAAACGCGGGCTGTGGCGCGGGAAAGGCACCCAGGAACACAGATGCTAAGAAGCAGGTCACAGGGGGACTGTGACACCTAAAACAAGATAGTGGTAAAACCCACCATGGATGCATGAGACACCAATTAAACATCTGTAACGAATGACACGGGGCTCGATCCGACGCGGGTGGCTGCCCCAGGGCTGCTCCTGGGAGCCGCCGGTGCGCAGACCCCAACACTGTGCTCCAGTCCTGTGACCCGGGAAGCCCCCCTCTAAGGGCCAGTCCTCAGGAGACAATCCCACTCCCCAAAGCTGGGCACCGCGTCACGGCTCTCGGGGGAAGGACAAAGCTGAAGCCAGCATGTGAACACGGTGGAAGACCACCGAGCCGTGTCCCCCGTGGCCGTGCGAAAGCGAGTGGGAAACGGGCTGCCCGGATGAGACCGAGCTGCGCACTCCACACGCTGACAGCACGAAGCAGCAGCACGGCTGGTGAACGCGGGGGAAAGGAATTTTCTACCCATCCCACCTTCCGGTAAATTGCATTTAGATTCCTAGAACGATCGCTCCACCTCGCGGAATTCATCAGTTTCATGCAGACTGTTCACGACACTTAATTCTGACAACACCCTGGGAAGCAGCAGTCTGAGTGTCCAGCGGGGACTGGCAAGAGCCGCACACTCACCAGGCCGTCACGTGGCGGAGGAAGACTGCGGAGCTCCCGGCTGCAGTCACACCCCACCGGAGGAAAGCACGCGGTTTTATTTTGTACTTCATACTTTATTTTCTAAAATCCACATGATCACTTTTACAATTAGAAAGACACATAATCTTTTCAAGTCCTTGACAAAACAGGAAGCAGCCCCTGCCCAGACCAGGCCTCCCAGCTCAGCACCCGCTGTGCAGACGCCTCAGCCGAGGCTCCCAGCCCTGCCGAGTCACGACCGCGACCCCAGCACCGGGCGACCCTGAACCGGGCGCGGACCACTCTCCCAACCAAAACCACCAGGAGGTTCTACAACCAGCTTTGCCAACGTAGAGGGGAAAATGCCAAGTTTTCCAATGCATTTAACTATATACAGATTCAAAATCACATGTCATAAAATACTAATTTAGAAAAACTGCTTTCCCCCACTCTCGCAGCTCATGAAACAGGCTGCTCAGCCCACCGCGCACGTGTGTCGCCTCTGGGACAAGCCGGGCCTGCCGTTCTGGCCGTCTACCAGGCTCACCAGAGAACACCAGCGTCCCCAGCTACAGCGCAGCCACAGTTCCGCCAGCACAGGATGTTGGGGGTTTCCATCCCGGCCACACTGCCCACCCACCACTCACACCCCCACAGGCCACGGCATGAGCTGTTGCCAAGGAGACTTTCAAGGGCTCCACTGCTGCCACCCCCAGGAGGCCAGGCCCCCCGGCAACCCAGGCAGCACCCCCAGGCTCGGGTGTTCCCTGTGCCAAATCAGTGCTGTGCGCTCCCTCAAAGACACTGAGAGTCTGAGGAGCAAAGACTGCCCTGGGTCCTTCGTCTGAGGATAAGACACTCACGTGACACACCACAGTACCTCAGACAACCCCGCCCAAGACGCACCCGCCCCGCATCAGCCAGCACAGCCACAGGAACTCACCTGGACACGAGGACGGCAGCCGCATCTCGGGCCTTGTCGCTGACAACCAAGTAGGACTGCAAGAAGGAGCAAAGGACAGGCGGCGTCACACCACAGGAGGCAGACCTCAGGGACCCCACACGGCCAGCCCCACACTCACCAGGCTCCCCAGAGCCCGGGCGCATGAAGCTCACAGGCAGAACCCAAATTCCAGAGCTGCGCAAACCGCTCAGCCCGGAACCCACAACTGCAGCTACCAACTGCCCCCCTCAGCCCCGTCAGCGCCTGCTCCGCACAGAGCGCACGGTCACAGCCCCCGACACACACGTTCGCAGAAACAGAGCAGGAAAATGAGACACGGGCAGAGCATTCCCTGAGCACCTGACACACCCAGGCACTTCCAGCACATGGGGGCCGTCAGCATTTAACACTCAGACCAGCGAGGAGGCCCCATTCGAACGGAAGAGGACCTAGATTTAATGCAGACGCCTGGATACCTGTAGGAGACCTGCCCTAAGAGGTTTCCAACTCTCACCTCTACTTTTGTTTTTCCAAGTGACACACTTAGATGATCTTTTCTGGGGCAGGCTTTCTAGAGGGCAATCACATATAGAGTGCCAAGTCTTCAGAAATCGTGCCCCCAACCTGGCAATCCCACTGGGTGGGCAGGTAAACAACGTAATGATGAAGAATGTAAAGCCTCTTCATCACCACATGGATGTGAACACAACAAAACTAGAAACAAACAGAAGTCCATCTATAAGAGAATATTTTTTAAATTATGGTACAATGGGGTACCTTTTCCCTAAAATCTTCACAATGGAGCATCTTTCTCTCAAAGACTATGAGGGGACACTTAGTGACATAACAGGACACTCAGGACAGTCTGTCAGGGGCCTTGTCCGGGGACAGCGCTGATGACAGCACAGCCCCCAGAGCCAACCGGCTGGCTCAGGTATGGACGCAGTGCTGATGAGCCAAGCACTGCCCACCTCCTTATTTCTACACCTGTTGGTGCCTCAGTTACACAGGGGTAAAAACTGCTAACTACCTCATAAAGTAGAATGAAATGGTTAATCTACTAATCACAGATTAACATGATTAATCATATTAATCAACGATCTACAAATCATCAATTTATAGGTGAAATCTATAAATGACTGATTAAAGAACTAACCTATGAAGTGTTCAGAGCAGGGCCAGGCACACGGCAGGCCCTCAGCGAATGTCGACTACTGCTGTAAGTCTGGTGGGAGACCCTCCCCCCGTGTTCACACAGTGACTCGCTTCCAAACCACAGGATCTGGCAAAGGGACAGAGCGTCCAGTCCATCATCAGGCAACGTAGCATCGTGACTTCTGTTTCACCGGCAGACTCTCTCCCTTGCTGGCTTTGACAAAATAAACTGCCAGGCTGGAGGCACCCACATGGCAAAGAATCCAACAGCCAGCAAAACACCGAAGTCTGAGGTCCCGCAGCTATGAGGAACTGACGTCGGCCAACCACCACGAGAGCTGGGCAGACCCTGCCAGAGTCCAGCTGTGACACAGCTGTGGGCAGCCTTGAAGACGCCGCCAGCTAAGCCACGCCAGACCCCTGACTCACAGAGACCATGAGAGGATACGTGTGTGTTGTGGTAAACACTCAAGTTTGAGGTAATTTTATGCAGCAATAGGTAATTAATACAATAAGCTATGTTTATTTGCACAATATTTGCACCAGGGAAAGTTTGAAGGAAACATAAAACTGTTATCTCCTGGCACTAGAATTTGACAGATTTCAATTTAATATTTTTCTTGCTTATCTGTACTTTCAAATTTTTCTGCAACGATCATTATAGTATGTAATGTTCTCCTAAGAACTAAATGTAAAACGAGTCCTTCTCTCTTCCCATTGACCCTGAAACCTCTCACATCTCACTACTTTGCTTAACAGGGTATTTGTTATCTACAAAGAAATGAGATCCGCTGAAGTAATTCATCCTAACCCCTGATTAACACGAATCTAAAATTAGTTAGGAAGTGGGATTTTACCACACTGAGAAACACCTGCCTGCTGAAAGTGAGCTAACGCAGTGGTAACATCGAGAAGCCTGAACACGGAAGCGGCCACTGACGAGCCACTCACTGCTGGCAGGACCACACTCACCTCTGCTATCTGGAGAATGCGGTCCATGATGGACATTCGTGCTCGCCCGGGTTGGGCAAGGAGATTCCCGTCAAGGCGTGAAAGGTCAAAAGGGATCAGGCAGGTCACAGACAGCCACAGTAAGAGCATGTAGCGGGTTTCCCAGGTCTGAGAAGATAAATCGCAGTGAGGATGATTCCTGCCTGGAAGACAGGTCATCTGCCAGACCCCACTCATAGTCGGCTGTCCCCCCTGCCCACCAACACCCTGCAGGCCCTTCAAGTGCCATCAGGCTCAGGGCCAGGGATGCAGATCACCTGTCGGCTCCTCCCACGTCCCCCAAGGCCCCCACCATACACACCCATTGTCACCACTTAGCGGACTGACTCGACTGACAAAAGACACATGGAAGTGAACAAACAAAACTCGTGACACATCAGTATCATGGTTTCCCTTCACCGGCACCTTTCAACATGCAAATCGGCCTTTTGAGAAAGTTAAAAAACAGATAAAAAGATAAAAAACAGAAGACTTAAGAAAAAAGTCTCAACTTCTAGTAAAAACGGAGTGCCTGTATTTTCAGTAACCAATAAAACAGCATGCGATCTGGCCCGCAGTCCCTCCATGGGGCGCTGGAACACTCCGGCAAGGAGGGAGTGGAGAGCCAGACGGCACCCCTCGTCTCCGAGGCTGATCAGGAACATCCACATCGCGACGATTCCGAGTCGTCAGTAACAAACTGTGCGCTCTTCTGAGTGTCACTGCACAGAAAAGAGCCCCGCCGCCGGCTCGGGAAGGCTGCTGGCAAAGTGGGCCCTCGGCTGGCAGCAGGGAGCGTGGGTTTCGGCAGGGTTCCCACCGAGCCCTGACTGACGAGGGTGCTGGGCCTAGATCATCTGCACAAACCGCGTGGTCCACCAAGCACCTGCCTTCCTTTCGGGATCTGGAATTCTGCTTCATGCTGGGCAGAGGTGCCCACAGGACCAGACGCCAATAAAAGCCCTGGGCCCTGGGTCCCCCTTGTGCTTCCCTGGCAGACACTTCACGTGTGCCGTCACAGCTCGTAGCTGGGAGTCACACACACCCTGTGAGGCTCCCCTGGGAGAAGACCCTGGAAGCCTTGTTCCCCTGGACTTTGTGCCACCTGCCTTTTCCCTCTGCCAGTTTTACTCTGCATTCCTTTGCTGTGACAGCCCACCTCCAAGAGGGCAAACACGCGGAGTCCTGTGAGTCCTCCCAGGGAACCCCCGACAGTTATGCTTCACGTTAGATAAAACATGGACAACGATAACTTTATCACCAAACTGTACCTAGGCACAGTTTTTCTTCATAGAGGGCATATTTGAAGGAAAATAATTTGAAGCACCATGTGTAAGAAGTAAAGAGAAAGCCAAAGGAATAATAAAAAAAGAGGAGGAGTGATGCAAAACGACATGAGAGAAAACCGGGGGAACAGGAAGAAGAAAGCACTAGCCCAGGTGTGGAGCAAACGGAGGAGCCGGAGGGCTGGAGCGGAGAGAGGAAGCAGCATTCACCTCGTGGTCCTTGGGGTCCTGGCCTGCAACCATCTCTAAAACAGGCTCCACATCAGCTACTTCATGAGGAAATAAACGTAGAAATATTTTATATCCTCGAACCTGCCAAATTAAGAGACGTTAAATTATTCCACAATTGGAAAATGCAGGGAGTAGCAAAATTATCTTTTTCCTCTCTCATCAAAAATCACCACCATTGGCCAAGCTTGGTGACTCACGCCTATAATCCTAGCACTTGGGGAGGCCAAGGAGAGAAAATTGCTTGAGGCCTGGAGTTCAAGACCAGACTGAGCAACACAGCAAGACCCCATCTCTAGGGAAAAAAAAATTAAGAATTAGCCAGGTGTGGTGGCACAAACCCGTAGTCCCAACTAGTCAGGAGGCCAAGAGAGGAGGATTGCTTGAGCCCAGGAGCTGGAGGCTCCAGAGAGCTATGACAGCACCACTGACTCCAGCCTGGGTGACAGAGCAAGACCTTGTCTCTTAAAAAAAAAAAAAAATCCCACCTATGCCACCCAATGGATCAAAGAGAATTATGTCATATTACAGTGATATAATTTATTTTTTAAATTTTGGGTTTTTTTTTTTTTTTGTACAGACAGGGTCTCACTATTGTCCAGGCTGGTCTTAAACTCCTGGGCTCAAGTGATCCTCCTGCCTCCTGCCTCCCAAAGTGCTGGGATTACAGGTGTCAGCCGCCACCACCACCATGCCCAGCCCAGTGACACAATTTAGTAAGACTAAAGTAACAACAATAAAGCTGTCCTTGCTTCTTAAATCACTCTTTCATTAAATATGCTCTATCCTAATCTAACAAATCTTATTATGTGGCTCACCAAAAATACAGACATGTTACAAACTAAAATATTTGGTTCTACATTGTTTATATGATTGTCCTCTGACATTTATGAGGAATAAGCACTCAAGAACCTCAAAGGTCCCACTTCCATAAAATGCAGTTACAGGACACCTGCAGGAGGAATCCTACACTGGAACACTGAGTGCCCAGGAGCACACGTGCTGGGCAGCCCATCCACCATGTTCTCTCACTGGCCAAGGGCACTGCCCGCCACACCTCACAAGTACTGTGATTCGTCACCCCCGAGAGCCACAAGACCCATCCTGAGTCACTCCCATGGTCAAAACTGCAAATAAGGGCCAGGCACAGTGGCTCACACCTGTAACCCCAGCACTCTGGGAGGCCAAGGCAGGAGGATGGCTTGAGGTCAGGAGTTTGAGACCAGCCTGAAAAAGAGCAAGACCCTGTCTCTACTAAAAACAGAAAAGTTAGCTGGACGTGGTGGCTCTCGCCTATAGTTTCAGCTACTCGGGAGGCTGAGGCAGGAGGATCGTTTGAGCCCACGAGTTTGAGGTTACAATGAGCTGATGATGCCACTGCACTCCAGCCTGGGTGACAGAGCAAGATCCTGTCTCAAAAAAAAAAAAAAAAAAACTGCCAACAATAGGTCTGTGGGCACCAAACAGACATCACCTGGACGCTTGTGAGAAAAACTCCAGCCTAGACTGACCCAAAATCTGTAGCATAATAAGATTCCCCAGGAAATCCATCTGCATATTAAAGCTTGAGAAGCATTTCCATTTCCACCAAGTGTTTTTGCTTTTTCCTTGTAAAAAAGTTTTCTAGTTTATCCCTTCCTACCCAGGTGGTGCTTCTATCTATTCAAATGCAAGATGCCCAATATCTTGGACACTGTGTCAGCCAAAGGACCCCCGGGGATCACTAAGATCTGATTCTCAATACATGGTAAAGAGAATGAAACCCACAACTGTGTCTAAGAACCATCTTTCCTGAGAAATAACATTTTGGAGGGTAGCTTATGGACCAACGATATCAAGAACATGTCTGTCAACTCTAAACTGCTACCTAATGTTACCTTGGTGATGATGTAAAGAAACTTAAAGGCCAGATGCACGAGGGCAGTTGGAGATGTCTTATCTTGCACTATGTCCAATAACAAGTTCATCATCCATTCTAGGGAAAACACATATCAAACATTTACTATATGATTAAGCATCAACATGATATTGACTCAAACTACCAAAATAATTTACTTAGTAATGTAAGAATGGTTCAACATTAGTAACATTGTATAATCCACGTATCAATAGAACAAGAGAAAAAAAAAGTCCATCTTAACAGTTTCTAAAAGGGCATAAGGGTTTACACAACAATCATTGCCACTTTTAAAACGTACTCTTATCTTACTAAGAAATTATTCTGTCTCAAATCAATATCTAATACCATACTTTATAGAAGATATTACTATAACTACTACGATTCAGCGACGATCTGGTTCTAACCAACGTGGTCAGACAGTAAAAGAAAGAGCATTTCCAGTTCCGGTTACAAAGGCATAACTGATACAGAATCTGCCTCAGCACCACCCACGTTACTAAACTGAACAACTGTTTTCAGACACTGATCCCTGAAATAGGGTAACCAACCAACTACGCGCTACCAATGCCCATGCTGTCTGCTGGAAGGTGATTTGCAGAACTCAGTGCAGGAAAAGGATTCCAGCAGAGCACAGTGATCTGTAAATTGAGGAGAGAGCCTGCAGTGCAAGGAGACTGAGACAGCGGAAATTTGCAGGGAAAAGTACCGAAGAAGAGGAAGCTAAGCAGAGAATGTGCTCCGGAGTCCACAGAGAGGCCCCCCGAGTCTTTGGCGCAACTTCCACACGCACAGGAGTAGTGCACAAGCCGGGGGGACCACCAGGAAGCACTAAGGCAAACAGTTCCTGAAGCTCACATCGGGCTGTCACTCAAATTCCATCAACCCAGAGTGCAGAGTCCCTGTTAAGCCCCCAGGACACCCAGTCAATATTCCAGAAAGGTCATCTCTTAGCAGTAAGGTTAAATGACAGGAAAAATAGAGGAAAAGTCTAGACCTGCCCTAACAAAGCTTTAAAAGGACTGAAAGGAATAGCCAGGTTCAGTGGCCCACACCCGCAGTCCCAGCTACTCAGGAGGCTGAGGCAGGAGAATCCCTTCAGCCCAGGCGTTCGGGGCTGCAGTGTGCCATGATCATACCTGTGAATAGCCATTGCGCTCCAGCCTGGGCAACACAATGAGACCACCCTGTCTCTAAATAAATTTTTTAAAGGGCTGAAAGGTTATACGTGATTTGCAAGTAGCTTAACTGCCTGCCAAACTTCAGCATTCTTTAAAGGAAGACCAAAAAATCAAAACATTCAACACCGTAACAATTACAACGTCCAAGATCCATTCAAAAATTACTAGACACGTAACTGTCTAAAATTACTGTGACCCTTACCAGGAGGAAAATCAGTCAACAGAAATGACTCAGAAATAACCAAGGGGGTACAATTAGTAGATACAAACTTTAAAACAAATACCATAAGTATTACAAATATATTCAAAGATGTCAAAGAAAATATGAATAAGGCACGATATGGAAGACATTAAAAGAAAAACAACTTCAAGAGCTGGTAAAAACAAGATCTGAAATGAAAATTTAACTAAATGGGATTAACAGTGGATTATACACTGAAGAAAAGATCCATGAACTTGAAGACACAGTAATACAAATTTCTATATTAAAGAGAAAAGAGTACAACTGAAAAAACTAAACAAAGAACCAGGCATGGTGGCTCATGCTTGTAATCTCAGCTCTTCGGGAGGTCAAGGTGGGATGATCACTTGAGGCCAGAAGTTCAACACCAGCCTGAGCAACATAGTGAGATCCCATCTCTACAAAAAAAAAATTAGCCAGGTGTGGTGGCACACACCTGTAGTCCCAGGTACTCAGGAGGCTGATGCAGGAAGATCATTTGAGCCCAAGAGCTGGAGGCTGCAGTGAGCTATGATCGAGCCACTGCACTCCAGGCTGGGTGACAGAGCAATATCCTGTCTCCAAGAAATAAAAAAATTACCAAACTTTACTGAGAGACACAAAAGATTTGAATAATTGGCAACATAATACCACGTTTTTAGACAGGAAGATTAAATCTTGTAAAGACATCTCCCCTATATGAATTTGTGAATTTAATAGAATTCCAAAGCGATTTGTTAGACTGGGGAATAAAATAATTCTTAAAGTCATCTGCATTAATAAGAGGGCTAAAAAATAGTCAAGAAAATAAGACGGTCAGATGCTACACAAATACATCATAAAGCAACTAATATAAAACAAACAGACATGGAAAAAAGCATACAAAGAGATTCATGGGACAGGATAAAAAAATCTAAAGACCAAGGCTAATATCTTTGAGTGTTTAATATAGATTTAAAATGGCGTTTCAAGCAGGGGGAGAGGCTGCTGGATCATTCAATAAAGGAAGCTTACATAACTGATCAGGAAAAATATACTTTCTAAAGGCAAAACACAATGAAAAAGACTGACAGCTTTGACAAGCTAAATATTTTTAAAACTTCAGTAGATAAAATACACTACACATATTAAAAGGCAAAGGCAAAAGGCATGAAATATATGCAACACATGACAAAAGACCAGAATCCATGACTGTTGTTCCTTTTTCTAAAAGGGATCTGTTTTCCAGAAAATAACGAACTCCAAAAATCATTCCAAGCACTCTAAACAGCTCACAGCAAGTGTTGTTATTCCATGATGCACTATGGAAGCAGGTCCAGCAAGAATAAAGGCATAACTACAGGTCCAAGGCTGTTACTTAAAAAGATGAAAAACCACCTTCCACCTCTTGACCACGTCTGTTTCCTGGGGACCAGAACTCACACATGGGAACCACCATGAGCCCAGGACGTACACGGAGACACGGCCTGGGGAGCCCGCTGCCCAGGGTGTCTAGGGCCTGCCTGCCCTCCCGCATGCCAGCTTTCTGCCAGACGTCAGAGTGCTTTTCCCAGCAGCTGGCTCTCTCCCAAGGACCTCCATCTTTAGTCCCCTCACCCAGATTACAAGTTTTCCCAGGAAAAGGGAAGACAAAGTTGATCACAATGAATTCTAGAATCCAGAATTTAGACAATTTTTAAATCTTTTTTTTTTTTTTTTTAAGACAGGGTCCCACTATTGCCCAGGCTGGAGTGCAGTGGCTCCATCATAGCTCACTACAGCCTCAAACTCCTAGGCTCAAGCAATCCTCCTGCCTCAGCCTTCTAAGTAGCTGGGACTACGGGCGTGTGCCACCACACCCGGTTGAAACTACTTGTTTAATATGGCCCTTGAGAACTTGTAGATTTTCTCATCACCTTCAGGGTGACACAGACATGAAGCCTGAGGGTTTGCAGTGGACTCTGGATTTAAATCTTGGCTGGAACACTTACTAGCTGTGTAACCTGGGGAAAGTTTTTAACCTCTCAGAGCCGTGCTTCAGTTTCCTGATCTGTAAAATGTGGTAATAACTGACCTTCCTTGAGTATTGTGAGGTTACTGTGATGATTAAGTTAGCTGAGTTTTTTTAAAAGAATCATTCAGAACAAAGCAAAAAGAGTGAATATATATAAATGTACAATTCACAAAGGGAGAAACAATGTATAAACTTAACAATAAATGTAAACTATAGTTCACCCTCGGTAAGAAACATCAAAATGCAAAAAAAAAAAAAAAAAAAAAATGTTGTGTGTTTTTTACTGTTTAATAGACAAATCCCGCCTTGGCAAGCATATAAAGAAAGGAGGCTGGGTGTAGTGGTTCAAGCCTATAATCCCAGCACTTTGGGAGGATCATTTCAGGCCAGGAGTTTGAGACAAGCCTGGGCAACATAGCAAGACCCTGTCTCTACAAAAAATTTTTAAAAAAGAAAAAGGCAAGTTCACCTTCTACAAAAGCTATTACTTGAAGAAAAAAACGCAGCAGCATACTCAGCACCAGCCCACTTAAGAGGCACATGTGTGCACACTAAAAGCTAACTCTTGGCTCCTCACACAGAGGCTTCAACACCTGTGGGGCAGACAGTGCTGACAGGTGTGGAAACTCGGCACAGAGTAGCTCAACAACTGAGTGGTGGAGGTGGGATGTGAACCCAGGTGGTCTGGCCCCAGGGTTCATGCACCTCACCCCCACCCATGCCGCCTCTCAACTTAGGTAACATTGCTACCTTCCTCCTTCCCAAGTTCACTGCCAGGAGCATGTGTTATTTTTGTAGGTAGTATGAATTAAATAAAAAATAAAGAAAACAATGAGAAACCAAAAACTCAATCCCTTCGCAGTTAAGTAAGAAAACCAAGCCTCAGTGCATCCATCTGTAAAAAGGAGACAGCCTCAGACACCCTCCTTAGCAGCCCTGAGGATTGGACGGTGACCCATGTAAAGCACTTGACCCTGTGTGGCTACTACCAGAAAGACAACATGTGCCCAGGTGTAAACAGATTAAAACACACAAATGAGGAGCAAGTTGCATCCTTTGAGTAACAGAGAGGAAGAGAGTAGCTCACACGCAACTGCCCACAGCCTGGAGTGACCTCTGGAACCCAGGCTACCATCACGGGCTTGACACCAACTGGCCAGGCCCTGCAAGCAAGTAAGACTCAGGCACTTCCTGGCACTTTATCCTGACACCTTCTGCTAGCAACACACACAGGTGCTAGTGTGTGTGAACATCAAGGTGTTAATGGTCATCTGTAATTGAACAATTACAATCATCAGCTTTTCTTCCTACCAAGGTGTGGGTCCAACAGGTGCGGCTGCTCCTGATACTTGTCCATTATTACTGAAAAGAAAAACAACATGAAAATTAGTTCTCACTAAGCCAAACATGCACATGAGCCCCAGATGCCCTCCTCTTCACCCTTGCTAACTTCTACGGGGCAGCTCCCAAGAGCACACCTCCCCTCTCGCTGACAGATGGACACCCAGGGGGAGTGCACCCCGTCTCCCTCCAGCCTCCCGAGGGCCACTGTGGCCTGGCCATGTGCTCGCTGCTTTTGCTCAGCACACCTTCCTCTTGACCCTCTTCTCCCACTTCCTCTGCACCCTTCCTCACCTTTCTTCACTCACTCTCCGTGCCTCCACCTCCTGTTAAGAGCCAGGCTCAGGGCTCCCTTGTTATACACACATCCCTTCCACTCCTCTCGTGCTCCCGGCCAACTCTTTGAACCCATGACCCTATAACCTCCTTGACCTCAGGGCAGCTGCTTTCTTCTCCTTCCCGCAGCTGAAACCGCTTCTGTCCAATGACTCTGCCCGTGTGGTTCCCACCTGCCTCACACCTCCACTTCTCACCACTTCCCAGGAATGGGAAAATGGGCTTTCACTGGCCCCTGGATATGTAACTGGTTCCCTGAACAAAAATGCCTTTTTGTAATTCTCTTACATTTCAAGTTCCCAGGCCAGTGAGGCTTGCTGACCAGAACTTTGTAATTTTCTGTTTCACTGATCCCCTTCCTTTTGAGTTGGTTTTCAGAAACGGTGGACCCTCCTTGCAGTAAATAGATAACCAACAAGGCTTTACGCTACCGGATTGTTCAGAGAAGTCAAGATAAGCCGCATTCCGCCACAAATCTTACCCAAGGACCCGCTGAGCAACCCACTCCCCACCACCGCAGGTGCAGAGACCTAAAGGATGGCCAGCATTAACCCCTAGCTCATCATCCCAAAATCTCCACCCAGGGAGGGGATTATCCACCATTTTTTCACCATGCAATGTATGTTCCAGTCTGATTTCTCACTGCCTTGCGCTCCACCCCAAACATGCAATGATGCTCACACGCTCCATGTTACTCATTTCACTTCTAGAAAAACCGCTGGTCCAGGAGGCGGATTTGAGGCAGTCCTCCCCCCTCCGGATTGACGCCCTCCGCAATAAATCTCCTTTCCTCCTTGACAATTCTGCTTGTCTCAGTAACCGGCTTCCTGTGCCTCGAGCAACACAGGGAACCCGCCTGCGGTCCCCTAGAGACATTCGCCTCGCCCTGAGAGCGGCTCTGCAGGAGGCATCGTCACCGTTATCCCCAGCTCACGGCCGAAGCGGCTGAACTCAGGGCGAGCAAGTAACGAGGCCAAGCGACAGGGCCAGGATTCGAATCCAAGGCACCTCGCCAAAGCCCGCCGCTCTACCGAAATCAGAATGCTGTCATTTCAAACTGAGGAAAACAAAACTGCAGAGATTTCTTTAAAGGGTCCACAGAGACGGCTTTACTGAATTGCAAAACCCTACCTAACTGTGGGGTCCTATGGACGCGTACGGGAATTGTCCACGATAGACACGTACACAGGTCCGCCTAAACTCGGAGAATTCAGACTACCCAAGCGACCCAGCACGGCGGCCTCCGACCCACGCCGCCCGCAGAGGCACGGAGCTCCGGCGGCCCAGCAGGCCTGCTCCCCGCTTCTCCTCCGCCCAGCCCGCACGGGCGGGGACACCGGAGCGCTAACGGGCCGCGGCCCCCGCACGGACCTGCCCCCGGCAGGGCCTCCCGCCCGCACGCGGCGTCGCGCCGGCCCGCCCCAGGCACCACACGCGCGCCGGCCGTCCCAGCCGAGAGCCGCGCACGCACCGCGGAACCGCTCCTCCGCCAGCTCCCGGGCCGCGCGGTCGCCGTGCACCTCCCGCAGGCGGCCGAGCAGCGCGCGGGTCTCCGCGCTCTCGCCGAAGGCCTCCAGGGCGGCGCCGCGGGCCAGCGCGTCGTCCTCTGCCTCCTCGTCCGGGCCGCCCGCGGCCGGCGCGTCGCCCAGGGCCATCTCTGCAGCCCCCGCCTCACGGACTCGCTGCTCCGGCTCCGCTCGGCCGCCGGGACCAGGCGTGCAGTGCTGAGGAAACAGAGGCGCCCGCCCTGGCTGCAACTGACTCTGGCCCCGCCCCACGACCTCCGACCCCGCTCGCCGGCCCGCTACGGAGCGCGCCAGCCGCCAAAATAGTGTGCGCGGAGACGACGCCGTACTCTGAGGAGCGCAGGCGCAAGTGGAGCCGGAGGACCTGGGAGGGCGTGCAGGGAGCAAGGGCTAAACGAGCAGCGGCGGAGCCTGGGCTGCGGGGCCCGGAGCCGGGAAAGGGAAGGGTCCGAGCACGTGGGGGAGCCTGACGGGGCGGGTCCCAGAACGTGGGCGGGGGTCCGGGAGGGGCGAGGCCGAGCACGGGGGCGGGGCCTGGTGGGGCGAGCACACGGGGGCGGGGCCTGGTGGAGCCGGGCTTGGAGGGCGGGGCGAGCACTGCACGGGGGCGGGGCCTAGCAGGGGCGAGGCGGGTGGGCCTGGGGGCGGGGCTGAGCACGGCGGGGGCGGGGGTGGGGGTCTCCAGACCGACCCTTAAACGACGACAGCCCTGACGAGGCAGCTGCGCGGGCCACCCCTACAGCCTCACCAGACACCCGGCCGGGGGGACGCCCCGCTGCCCACTGGCCTCGTCCGGGCTGCCGAGAAGCGGGGTGCGGCCGAGGGACGCGGCGCCGACCTCGGCCTGGGCACCCGGCCCTGCGAGAACTTCCACGTCCCGGTCGCGGAAGTATCCAACCTCCAACCCGCGGCCCGTGACGCGCAGCGGCGCTGCTGGAGGCCTTGCAGGAGGCCTGGGCCGTGAATTATCCACCTGCATGGCGGGCGACGCGCTGGGACACACACAGGGACGCGGGCCCAGACCGTCTGCTGGCTTTATTAGTCCCGGAGCCCGCGGGGCGGCGGCGGGGTCAGGGCGCGGCGGGGGGCGGGGCCGGCAGGGGGTGGACAGGGGCGGGGCCAGGGCGCGGCGGGGGGCGGGGGGAGGAACTGGGGGCGGGGCCAGGGCGCGGCGGGGGTAGGAGCTGGGGGCGGGGCCAGGGCGCGGCGGGGGCGGGGTAGGAGCTGGGGGCGGGGCGCCGGCCGCTACTTGAGAAGCCGCCTCATGGTGCCCAGGGCCGGGCTGCGGTACTCCCGGCCGAAGTGGTTCCAGTGGTTCAGGTAGTTGAACAGGTGGTAGAGCAGCAGCCGCCTGTCGAAGCCCGGGGCCTTGGGGATCTTCTGGTGGTAGGCATCGAAGAAGGATCTGGGGAACCCCCCAAACATCAAGGCGATCGCCAGTTCGAACTCGGAGTGACCGTAGAAGGAAGCCGGGTCGTACACGATGGGCCCCGCGTCATCCTCAGCCACGTTTCCCGACCACAGATCCCCGTGCAGCAGCGCAGGGACGATCTCCAGGCCACAGAACAGATCCGGGATCTTCCCCTGGGAAAGCAGTGACGGCGCTCAGGTGCCATCGCTCAAGGAGCTGCAGCCCGCGACCCCGCGACCCCGCACTTGGAAACTTTCGGCCACTTTCGGCCCGGCCCGCGATGAGGGCCACCTGTGCCTAACTCACTACTTACTGCTGATTTGGGTCCAGAGCTTTACAATACTGATGGTTTCCATACAGAAGACACCCTTAGAGGTGACCGTGCTGGTGTTCTGTGCAATGTGAAGTCTTACACCTATTAGGAAGCTCTCCACCCGTCTTCTATCTCACTGCAAGTATATATCACCACCTCTCTCGTATCCTGCTGGTTACTTCATTAGTTAAATAAAAAATTTTTGATGCATGCTCACTCTGGATTAATACATGAATTCTATTTTTAACATTTTGAAAGTTATGTTTTGAAACCGGTCACTCCGGGGCATCTGGTACCCACATCGTCACTAAGGGGTGCAACGTTTGTGCTTTGGCAGAGGAGGAGGAGCAGCGTAAGAGTGGACAGTATTACCGATAATGAGAAGAGTAACAGTAAATGCCACCATTTACAAGCCAAGCACCCCGGTCTCCCATGAGGAAAGTTTGAGGTTAAACACCTGGCAACCCAGCAGGCAAGAGCCACGCTCAGAAGCCAGTATGTCCTCAGCTTCCCTGTCAGGCCAGTCTCGGGCACTACAGTGTCCACCACCTGCCCAGCTCTGCTCCAGGGCCCAGTTCTACCAGAGGACCCCACACGAATGTTGTGGGATCCTGAGATGACAGCCTCCTTCCCAGAGAAGGTACTGCTGTGCCCACCTGCAGCCTGGACCACAGCTCTCGTGCCTCCCGGTCAGCATAGTCCTTCTCAATGAGGTCCAGCTGTGCTTGGAGCCGGTGCCGGGTGAAAAAGGTCGGCCAGTCTTCCTGCCACTCATTCACCTGGGCAACAAGGAGCCAAGGACAGTTATACACAGAATCCGCCTAAGCCCTGCAGGGGTGGGGACCCTGCGGCCTCGGGGCCACATGTGGCCTTCTGGATCCTTGAGTACAGCCTTTTGACCTAATCCAAATTTTACAGAACAAATCCTGTGACTCTTGGATTCAGTCGAGGGGCCACATGGGGGGATCTGGAGGGCCACACATGGCCTCGAGGCCGCAGGTTCCACACCCCTGCTAGAGCAACCCCTGAAAGAACATAGCAAATATTACAGCTAGTGAGCCAACAAAGGACATAAGACAGAATCACAAATACTCAGTAAACCCAAAAGAAGGCAGGTAAGGAGGAAAAAGAGAACAAAGAGCAGATGGAACAAATAGAAAACAAATCATGGACGACAGACTCAAACCTAACAATATCAATAAGCACACTAAAGGCAAATGGTCAAAAGTAAATAGTCTAGTTAAAGGACAGAGATTGACAGGCTGGAAAAACAAAGCAAGACCAGCTATAAGTCACGTGCAAAAAGGCACTTCAAATATAAGAACAGAATTAGGCTGAAAGGATAGAAAAGATACACCACGCTAATACTAGTCAACGGACAGCTGGAGTGGCTACATCAATATCAGACAAAGCAGATTTCAGAGCAAAGAATATCACCAAGTATAAAGTAAGGCATTTCACAACAAAAAAGGGTCACTTGATGAAGAGAACATAATAATCCTAAATATTTACACCTCTGATAACAGACCATCAAAATACATGAAAACAAACTAATTGGGCAGGAGAAATGGGTACTTCCGAAGCCTGCTATGGACTAAAATGTGTTGCCTCCTCCCTCCCCACAATTCATATGTTGAAGCCCTAACCCCCAACGTGACTGTATTTGCAGAGAGGGCTTTTAGAAGGTAATTGGAGTTAAATAAAGTCACAAGGGTGAATTCTTAATCTGATAGGATTAGTGACCTTGTAAGAAGAAGAATACAGAAGGATTTATTTCTCTCTCCATGCACACACAAAGACGGACCAGTCAAGGACACAGCAACAAGGTAGCAGACCACCTTGCAAGACAGGAAGCGCCCCCACCAGAAATCAAATGGGCCAGCACCTTGGTCTGGGACTCACAGCCTCCAGAACTGTGAGACATAAATTTCTCTTGTTTAAGCCAGCCAGTTTATGGTATTTTGTATGGTAGCCCTAGCAAACTAAGACGTAGCCCAAGATTTCAACCCCTCTCTCAATAGTTGATAGAACAAGTAGGCAGAAAGCAGTAAGTTTACAATTTCAACAACACTATCGTCTAACTAGAACAGATGGACATTTATAGAACACTGCACCCAACAACAGCCTTATATATATATTCTTTCCAAGTGCACCTGGAGCATTTACCAAGATAGATCACAGCCTGCGCCATAAAACAAATCTCAATAAATTGAAATGGATTTAAGTCACACAAAGTATTATATATTCTCTGACCACAATGGAATTCAATTATAAACCAATAGAAAGATCTCCAGGAAATCCCCAAATATTTGAAAACTAAATACCACTTCTAAAATTTATGTAAGGAAGACATCTAAAGGGAAATTAGAAAGTATTTTGAATTGAATGAAAATAAAAACACAACTTATAATTTCGGGGATGTGGCCAGGCACGGTGGCTCACACCTGTAATCCCAGCACTCAGGGAGGCTGAAGCAGGAGGATCACTTGAGGCCAGGAGTTTGAGACCAGCCTGAGCATGAGCGAGACCCAGTCTCCGAAAAAAATAAAAAAGGCTAGGCTGCAGGGTACAAGATCAACATATAAAAGTCAATTTGTAAAATCTGTATTTCTATGTATTTGCCACACAAAAACCTGAAATTTTAAATTTTTTTTAAAATCACTTCAATAGCATAAAAACATATAAAATAGGAATAAATCTGACAAAAGACATGAAAAGACCTGTCCTCAGAAAACTTCAAAACATTGCTGAGAGAAATTAAAGTAGACCTAAATAAATGGAGATCAAGTCTGAATATTAGTAAGATGTCAATGCTCCCCAAACTGATGTATAAATTCAGTGCAATCCCAATAAAATCCCAGCATGCATTTTTTGTTGGAAATTAACATGCTGATTCTAAAATTCATGCAAAAATGGAAAGGCCCTAGAATAGCTGAAACAACTTTGAAAAAGAACAGATTTTGAGGACTCACCTATCCCCATTTCAAGACAGTGTGATATTGGCATCGAGATAGACAAATGAATCAATGGGGCAGAAGGGAGCCCAGGAGCAGACCTGTATGTTCATAGAGAATCACTTTTTGCCAAGGCACAAAGGCAGTCCAGTGGGAAGAGCACAGTCTGTTCAACAAAGACTGCTGAAGAAATTAGCTGTCCACACGTAAAAACCAAACTTCAATCTATACCTTGTAACACATACAAAAATTAACTTAAAATGGATCATAGACAAAAATGTAAAACTCCAAACCCTAACACTTCTAGAAGTAAACGTAGGAGAAAATATGTGTGACCTTAGCTTGGGGAAAGATTTCTTAGATATAATACCAAAACACAATTCATAAAAGAAAAATTGATAAATTGGACTTCATAAAAATTTAAAACTTCTACTCTCTGAAAGACACTTTTAAGAGAAGAATAAAATAACAAACTAGGAGAAATTATTTGCAAATCACATCTCTGATAAAGGATTATATCCAAAATATATAAAGAACTTTCAAAACTCAATAATAAGAAAAAAACTGAGTCACAAACTGGACAAAACATTTGAACAGATGATTCACCAAAGAAGATACACAGTTGGGAAATATGCATGACTAGACGCTCCATGTTGGCAGTCAGCACGGAAACGCAAACCAGAACCTCAGTGAGATGCCACTTCATACACACTAGGATGGCTGTAATTTTGAAAAACAGAAAATATCAACTATTGCCATGGATACGGAGGAATTGGAACTCTCATGCATTGTTGGCAGGAATGTAAAATGGTGCAACCACTTTGGAAAAGAGTTTGGCAGTTTCTTAAAAAGTTAAATATGGGGCCAGATGCAGTGGCTCACACCTGTAATCCTGGCACTCTGGAGGCCAAGGAGGGAGGATTGCTTGAGGCTAGGAGTTCAAGACCAGCCTGAGCAACATAGCAAGATCCCCATCTCCACAAAAAAATAAATAGAAAAATCAGCCAGGCATGGTGGCGCACGCCTGTAATCCCAGCTACTTGGAAGGCTGAGGCAGGAGGATCACTTGAGCCCAGGAGTTTGAGGTTGCAGTGAGCTATGATGACACCACTGCACTCCAGCCCGGTGACAGAGGGAGACCTTGTCTCTAAAAACAAACAAACAAAAAGTTAAATATGAACCTACCACATGACACAGTCATTCCCCTCCTAGGTAGGTTCCAAGTTAAACGGAAACATTTGTCCACACAAAGGCTTGTACACAAAGGTCACAGCAGCTTTCTTTGCAAAAGCAAAAACTGAAACAACCCAGACATCCATCAAGAGGTGAACAGATGCACAGACTGTGTTTTATCCACACGATCGAATGGACTTTCGACACATGCAACACGGAGGAGTATCACGGGTAGACAGCAAAGGATTTGGGGCAAGGATGAATCTCAGAATGACTATGTTGAGTGACAGAAGCCAGACAAAAGGGTACATGCTGTGTGATTCATTCGTATTAAATTCCACAAAACGCAAACTAATCCACAGCGACAGAGAGCAAATCAGTGGTTCCCAGAGCAGGGAAGGGAGGGAGGAAGAGGTTACCAATGGGCACGAGGGACCCTCGAGGAGTGACCAACATACTCGTTATCTTGGTTGTGGTAAGTGGTTCGTGGGTATAACACATGTCAAAACTTAGCAACCTGAACACTTTACGTGGGTGCAGTTTATGTCAACTATATCTCAGGAGAGAAAAACACAAAGCTTATTTGGTGAGACTCCTTTAGGAGGGATGTTCTGAAGCGCATGCACCGCGATGAGCAGAGTGACTTCCTCGATGGTCCTCACCACCAAGACTCCCCCTGTGCTGGGCGCTTGGCCCCGGGGGGCACCCCCTGGTGCTGGGTGCACCTCAGGAGCTGGACGGAAAGGCCCCTCCCATGGCGACTGCTGGGCCCCAGCACTGAGGTGCACGTGCCACAGCCTGTCACTTCCACTGCCAGGGCTCCCGGTGTCAGAGCTCCGCCCTCCTTCTGGAAGACGACTAGGTCATACACGATGCAGACTGAGTGTTGGGAACAGGGACCAGCATTGGCAAGCCTAGTCCCAGCGCCCGGACAGAGGGGCTGTGGTCCCCAAACCTTCCCCTGAGCTACCAAGGGCGGTGCCACCTGGGGGTACAGCTGGTTCCAATGGCTGGGCCTCACGTGACAGAGGGCAGGGTGGGGCAATGGTCAGGGCCCACGCTCTGAAGCCAGACTGAGGGTCCAATCCTGGCCCTTCACCTCCCAGACGCATGGTCTCCGGTGTTACCCGGCCTCTCTGAGCAGCAGTGTCCGCATCCATGAAATCGATCGATGACGTCACAGCCTCATTACCCACCATGGCAACTGGGTGAGTTGAGTCGAATCGAGCACTTAGAGCAGTGCCCAGTTCTCAGCAGTGCACCAAACACGTCAGTTGCCCGGGCCAGCCGGGCTGGCAGTCCCGACGGGGCTCAGCGCATCACGTGTCTGAGAAGCCCACCGTTTGGCAGTTCCCACCACTGGCTACAGCACCTGCCCCCCGAGGACCCACTCAACCCTCCCAAGGAGTAGGAAGCCTCTGGAATTCAGGGCTGGTCCAAGGTGCTACACATAGGACAATCTTGTCATAGTTCAAAGGAGGTGGCCCGAGTGTTCTCCCAGGTCCCTCTCCACTTCCTGGCTGGGCTGCAGTCAATCTAAGTTGGTTCCTCGATCCTGGGGTCTGAAGGGGCACTCGGGGGCCGTCTGCATCCCTAAGGGACAGCCCCACTCCCATCCACGTCACACAGTGGGGTTCTGCATGAGATGTCATGTGTTAGTTCTTGAGTATTTTAAAAACACTCTGCTGGGTCAACCAAGTCTTTGTAGACCCCAGCACCACCTGCAGCCCTTGAACTCAGCATCCAGTGCAGGACCACAAGCCACAGCCAGCGGTGCTCACCTGGGAGGAAGACTGCGCTGGTCACTAGCTCCAGACAGGTGTGTAACCCCAGGGGAGCTGGCTTTGGCTGAGATCTGGGGGATCCTGACAACTCTGATAAACACCGCAGGCAGTTCCAGGGACCCCAAACATGAGCCCCAAATCTGCCTTGGGCTTCACAAGGATCTTGCCCCAAGTGACCTCCAACTGGGAGAATCACTCTTCATCACACCAGCGAGAGCCTAGTCATTGTTGTAAACTAAAAATAAACTCCTAAGCCCCTACCAACTGACCTGACCCCCTCTTGGCCAGGGGACCCCAGAAAAACCTTCAAACTGAGTTTCCACCCATGAAGGGAAGGGAGGTCCAACATACCTCCTTACACCCCTCCATTTTGGAGTTGAGATACAACTGACCAGGACTGATGTTAAAACAGATTACAAGACCGACAGAACAGACTCTATGGCAGTAAGATCCTAAATTACAAACAGGACCTAAGGCCATGCAAGGCAAAAGTGAGGTCAGGTCTTATAAACTATAAAATCTCTTTAAGCAGGGTATTTTTAAATTAACCGGGTATAGGTGGCTTACTTTTCCCACCTGCTCTGGTCTAGCATCACGTGACAGCAAACCCCCTATTTTAACTCGAGCGTTCCTTTCTATTGACTCCGAGTCTTTACACAAAGCTTTATTTCTTTAACCAATTACAAATCTAAGAAGCTCTGAACCCACCTATAACCTATGACCCCCTGCGAAATGTCCCACCTTTTGGGGTCGAACCAGTGTCCACCTTCCACGTATCGATGTGTGATTTTACCTGCAATTCCTGTCTCCATAAACGCACAAAACCAAACTGTAGTCCGACCACCTCGGGGCACGTTCTCAGGAACTGCTGAGATTGTGCAGCCCCAGGCCGTGGTCACTCGCATTTGGCTCAGAATAAACCTCTTTATTTTACAGAGTGTGGTTTTTTCTGTCAATATTGTCCAACTAGTGACCCAACTAGTCAGGACAAGCTTCAAGGAGGACACAGATTTGAAAGTATTTCCCCTGCAGGAGCAATGACTGTAAACTGGACTGACTCTTATGTAACAGGCCTGTGTCCCCAACAAGGCCAGAACGTGGTCCAATAATGGCTTCTTCCAGGTAGACATAGGGCAGTGGGGCCATCCAGGGAGACAGGCTTTCTCTGGAACTTCCCATGTTTCAAAGATGATGATTCAAGAGGCACCAGTATGGTTCATCCATAAAAAGGAATATCACATTTTAAAAATAGACACAATGGACTATTACTCGATCACAAGGAATGAAGCACGACACATGCTACAACATGGATGAACCTTGAAAGTATTACGCCAAGCGAAAGGAGCGGACACAAAAGGCCACATATTGTACGACTCCATGTACGTGAAACATCCAGAGTAGACGTGTCCGTAAGAGACGGACGCAGCCTGGTGCTTGCCAGGGGCTGGGGGGAGGGAGAATGGGAAGTGACTGCTGACAGGTGCTGTTCTGGGGTGATGAGAATGTTCTGGAATTAGTGGTGACTGATGGATGCACAACATTGTGAATACACTGAAACCACTGAATTATATACTTTAAAATGGTGCGGTTTATGGTATGTGAATTATATCTCAACGGTATCTCAATAGCAATAATGATTTTTTTTAAGGCCCAGGAGAGGAGCTGAGTGACCAGGACCTAATCCCTGACCTCACCTGCTCTGTTGCCCCACCCCCACTCTCTTTGGTCCCTCACCATCCCCAGGCACACAGCCTCCCAACATGTGACCTTTGCACCCCTATTTGGAACACTGTTCTGCCTGCCCCACCCCTTCCTACTCCCTCTGAGCTCAGCTCAGTGAACCCCTACATCTGCTCTCCCCAGCCCAGGTTGGACTCTTCTTTCAGAAATCAGGTGGTCAATCCTGCTGGTGCCTGGGGGCCTGGCACTCTGTCACATACAAGGGGTTGGTGACCAGCACTGGGGCATTGGGGAATGGCCATCAGCTAAGCAGGGACATCCTCACGCAGGCACTCACCTGTGGGATGAAGCCGCAGCACGTCACCGTGTGGAAGCCGAACTTGGACACATACTGGGGCTCAGCGCCCTCAGCCCTCCAGCCTGTCAACAGAGATCCTTGGCCTGAAAGAGCTGCTTGTCTTCCTCTCAAATGTCAGACCTCAGCACAGCACCAGTACAGGCCTGGGCTGCACATGCTAGAATATGGTGGTCTAGGATATACTGCATATAGTAGCGATTAGTCAGCATATGGATCTTCAAGGACTTTCCTACCTTAAGCACGCTGGACAGCAGGGCTGGGTATAAAAGGGGTCATGAGCCAATTCTACTAGCTTATCAGCTCCACCAAAATTCTTATTTAATAATTTCATTTTCATAATGCAGTGTAAAAGGAGATGGTTTACAATTCAACCTATTATTGAAATGCCACCAAGAAGCACCATAAGCACCAATCTAGGGTAGATGATCCAGCTGGGTCAAGGATACACAAAAGCAATCCCAACATACCCACTGTGTTCTCCTTCTCCTTCAACTTCTCCCTGAGCTTCTGGTTATAAAGGTGCAAATCTGCCATCTGGTCTCCAAGTCTGGATGCCTGACTGAGGAAAGAAGAAATGCAGCCAATTAAAATAACAAATAAGAAATAATAACATCACCCAGTATGTTCCATTTTGAAAAATGTTTTAAATATCTTAAAAACTATTCTCCACTCTTTGAAAAGTAAAAAGTAAATACCAGGCAATGACTCTTTCCAAGAAACAAAATTGTGTAAAATCACCAAGAGGGATTAGGCAGGTGAGCTTCAGCAGAAGTCTTAGGTACTGAGAATTAAGAAGCCAATACTCAAAAAGTAATATTAGGTGAAAATTCAGCTCCCAGTTTTTATAAAAACTAATGTAAATCACATATACAAAAAAGAACAAGATGATAAATCATATCCCAAAATGTTAACAGTGGCCATTTTTGCTAGTGCGTGGCTTTACATCTTTACATGAATTTGTATTTTCCACATTTTATACAATGACTATGTAGGACAAATAATTAGAAAACATGTAAGGACTTCAGATAATTAATATATTAGCCTCTTTCTGCCCAAACGGAGCTGGCATTAGTGTACTCTGAAGCACAATGGAAGTGATAAGTTCAAATACGCTTACCTTATGCAGCCTCACTACAGCCAAACTAACCTAGAAAACCAGTCCTATACCAGCAAGCAGTAATTTTTTGTCTCCATTAGAAATGGCAGGGTGGGATTCTTGGCCCCGCCTCTGGGAGCTGGGAAGAGTCACCTGGGCAGCTCAGCAAGAGGCTGCTCCCTTTCTGTCCCTATCCCTGTCTGTCTGTCTGTCTGTCCCTCTCTGTGTATGTGTGTGTCCGTGTGTCCATGTGTATGTATATGTGTGTATGTGTATGTCCCTGTGCGTGTCCTTGTATGTATGTGTGTGTGCCTGTGTGTCCCTGTGTGTCCCTGTGTGTGTCCCTCTGTGTCCTTATGTATGTGTATGTATGTGTGTCCCTGTGTGTGTCCCTGTGTCTCTGTATGTGTCCCTATGTGTGTGTGTGTCTGTGTGTGTCCCTATATGTGTGTCCCTGTGTGTCCCTGTGTATATGTGTGCATGTCCCTGTGTGTGTGTCCCTGTGTATATGTGTGCATGTCCCTGTGTGTGTGTCCCTGTGTATATGTGTGCATGTCTCTGTGTGTCCCTGTGTATATGTGTGCACGTCCCTGTGTGTGTGTCCCTGTGTGTGCATGTCCCTGTGTGTGTGTCCCTATGTGTGTGTGTCCCTGTGTATATGTGCGCATGTCCCTATGTGTGTGTACCTGTGTGCATGTCCCTGTGTGTGTGTCACTATGTGTGTGTGTCCCTGTGTATATGTGTACATGTTCCTGTGTGTGTGTCCCTGTGCATATGTGTGCATGTCCCTGTGTGTGTGTCCCTATGTGTGTGTGTCCCTATGTATGTGTGTGTGTGTACCTGTGTGCATGAATGCATGTCCCTGTGTGTGTCCCAGTGTGTGTCCCTGTGTGTGTCCTTGCGTGTGTGTGTCCCCATGTGTGCGTGTTGGTGTCTCTCAAGCACACACTCACCTGCTCAAGCTCCTCATCTTCAAATACTCCATCACGAAGGCGGCGCCGCCCCCGGGCAGGTCGATCACCTTCAGGGGCCGCGGGGCCCGCACCACGCCGGTGCTCCGGAGCGCCTCCAGGCTGGCCAGCTCCCCCTCGAACATCTGCCGGGCCTGCGGCGGGACCCGGCCGTGAGCTCGTGGAACCTCGAGCCGCGGAACCCGGCTGGGGAGCAGCCGCGCCCCCAGGGTGGGGTGCAAAGGGGCTCGGGACAGGGAGCGGCCAGGATGAGGCGGAGCCCGGGCCGCTGCGCCCCAGGGAGGCCCTGTGAGCCCCCGCAGGGCCCGCAGAGCTGGAAAGGGGCCCGCCCCCCGCCGTCTCTAACACATTCTCCCGCGCACCCCAATTCTAAATCCCGCGAACTCTCACCTGCACAAGCGACACACGTGAATTAGAGCATCGTTTATTAGAGCGATCTGGAACGCTACCGAGCAGGAGCCTCTCTGCGCCCCGGGAAGTGCGGGGAGCCCAGGCTGCGCCCCGCACCCCTCCCCAGCCCGCGCCGAGATCCCTGTGGCGGCAGCGGGGGGGGGCCTGGACCGGGACAGGGACAGCGGGGGGGACACCTGGCTCCAGCGCGTGGCCCCAGGGCCCGGCTGCCGCGCGGGAGAGGCGGGCAGGTGCCGGGGCCGCGCGAAGCCTGAGCCAGAAACCGCTGCCCGGGTCGGGGTCTGCCTCGACCCACCTGCGAGGAGGACCCAGGACCTCCGACTCGCCTGCCCCCCATGCTTGATGGGCAGGAAAATTAAAACAACCCAAAAAGCCGTGCGCGAAGGCAGAAGGGAGGAAGCTAACGGTGCAGCGAAGACGAGGCCTTGGGCCCCAGGGAAGGCTCGAGTGCGGCCGACCCTGCAGGCGACACCGCCCCTCCCCGCCCGGCCCGCACCGGCCCAGCCCGGGGACCCAGCGGAGCCCCCGCCGCCCGCGTCCGCACCTGCGTCCTGCGGTTGATCTTGACGAACACGGGGCCCGCGTCCGTGTCGTAGGCGCGGCCCTCGCTGATGCAGCCGCCGCCCGGGCTGCCGAAGGCCCGCAGGGTCGCGGTGCGCAGCTCTGTGCGCAGCAGCTGCTCCATGGGGACGCGGGGACACGGCGGGGACGCGGGGACGCGCAGCGACTCGCCGCTGACGGAGGGGCCGCCCCGCCCTCCACCCCTGCTGGGGCCTTTCGGCCCCGCGCGCTCACCCTCCTCCCCGCACCCGCACTCCGCACTCCCCGCCCGCGCTCCTCCCCGCGCCCCGCGCTCCTCCCCCTACCCCGCCCCGCGCTCCCCGCCCCGCGCCCTCACCCCCCTCCCCGGACCCCAACTCCGCACTCCCCGCCCGCGCTCCTCCCCGCGCCCCGCCCCGCGCTCCCCTCCCCGCTCCGGGCTCCCCGCCTCCCGCGCTCCCCTCCCCGCCCCGCGCTCCCCGCCCCGGACTCCAACTCCGCACTCCCCGCCCGCGCTCCTCCCCTCCAACCCCGCCCCGCGCTCCCCCCCCCTCCTTCGCCCACCGCGCTCCCCTGGGGGGCCTCAGGCCAGC
>CM052441.1:147256859-147283770 GCA_028533085.1 Varecia variegata | reverse complement strand
ACACACACACACACACACACACACACACACCACACGCACACACGCACACTCCTTTGCTCGTCTCCCGGCCTTTTTTTAGTTCCTCAGAGGGCACTGGCCTCCTGCAGCCTCAAAGCCTCCCCACGCCATGTCACCGCTGCTTGGAACACTGTCCCCCATCTCTTGCTCACTCAGTTCCTTCCTAGCCTTAATATTTCAACTTAGTATCAGTGTCAATTTTTCAAAGAGATCGTCCCTAACTTCCCATACTAGGTAATTCTTCACCTTTTTTTTTTAAAAAAGGAAATGTCCCTGAAGTACATGCAGAAAAGTGCACAACTCTAAGTGTCCAACTCATAAATGCTCACAGTGCAACTAACCTCGGCCCACATGAAGAGATCAGGCATTACAGCAATCCCAAAGCACCTTCTCGCCCCGTTCGCTGACCCCGCCCCCACAGGTAGCCTCCACCTTGACCTTCGGCACCAGAGACTCATTTTGCTTACTCTGTCATTGTTCCACATACAGTCCTACAGCCTCTGGCGTCTGGCCGCTTCGTGCCACACTGCATTTGTTACGCTGGTGCACACACAGTGTGTGTGCGTTCCCACTGCTGTGTCGCGCTCCCCCGTGTGCATGTTCTAAAATACGCCCATCTGTTCTACTACCGATGGACAGCTGGGCTCCCAGTGCGGGGCCATTATGAACGGTGCTGCCACGGACAGTCTTCCCCTTGTTCTCACAGTTACTAACTGTGACCCCAGGCAAGTTACTGGACTCTCTGTGCCTCAGTTTCCTCATCTGTAAAACTGGGTTAATAACTGTATCAATTTCATAGGTTTGCTGTCATGATTAACTGAGATAGCAGCTAACACTTATATGGTCCACTCGAAACACTTTATAAATAGTATTATTATTAGTACCTTAGAGAAAGTTACTAAGAAGGAAGATAAGAACTGTGTCCTAAACAGAATTTTCAAAGCATAGTCTTTAGAAAATGAAAGGAAAACAACTGGGTATACTTTCACTGGAGTACTGGTTGTGGAGAGAAAAGTAAGGGTAGTACTGAACAAATGCAGGAGAGGCAAAGGAGGGTCTGGGAACCCAGCCCAAGGCCAAGGCTCTTCACAGAAGTATCTGCGTCTCTACGGCCCTAAGTTTCTAACTAAAGCCAAGAATGTTAATTCTCTAGAGGGGGCCCAAGCTAAAAGCAAGCATCAGCTGGGGTATAGTGGTACAAAAGATCTAGAACTCAAGGGAGAAGTGTGGGAGAAAACCAATTACACACATATGCAAACGGCAGATGAGAATAATCAAGAGGAAAAACAACTGAGGCCAGGTCGGACCCCGCAGAGGTGACAGCAACCCAGTAGCCGTCTTTACAAACTCTAGAAGACAGCCATGCATCCTAGAAGGTAAAGCATAAAAAAGTCTCATTTCCAACCCAACTGGCAAACGTTTGGCCAATTGCCTCACTCACACTGCACATTCCAAAGCATGCTGGAGAATGACATGTCGGAATTATTTACCAAAGGACCAGAAGGAACTTACATTAGGAAAATTAGCGAAAAGAAAAAGGACTTTGATGATGAAATAAGTAAATAAGAACTCAAAGAAAGAGCAGTGGAAGAACAGTGTTTAAAAAGGAACACTAAGTGGTTAGATTTTAGCCAATGGAAAATATTTGCTTCCCAGTAACCACCACCAAATTTTGAATTATCACAAATGCCAGTGGGGGAGGAAACACAAAGATGTGAAAAGGGGGGAAGAACCAAACCGACAGAGAGGCCCTGCTGCAGAACATGGGGAGGGATGCCACTTCTACACAAGCACTGCTTGGGCTAGATCAGTGTAAGAGTAACTTCAGGGACAGATAGCTGACAAATTCCTATAAAATTAATGTACACGATGACGTATAGCTGGTCGCTGTAGAACACACGGTTGAAGGCTGGTCTTGAGAGTACAGCGGTGTTTCAGAGTGAGATTATCCCACTTCATGGAAAGTGGGATTCATTTCTGGGAAGAAAATTACAACAACTGCAAGAATGAATTCTAAGGAAAGGATCAAAGCAGAGCCAAGCCCTGTGATGTGTACTGCTTGGCACGGGGGTAAGCAAGCACCTTCAGTCCTGTTTGAGAAGGAAATTGCCCCGTCCTCAATGGGGTGCCTTTCAGGTGAGTACTGGAATGACCCAACTACACCTGGCAAAGAAGGGACACGAACAACCAGGAGCACAGCTTCAGCAGTGAGGCTCACCCCGTGTTCCCCAGCCCTTGAAAAAAAGTTCCCAAACAGAATGGAGTAGCTACATTATTTTTGACAATTCAGAAAGGGTTCTGATCTCTGCAGACAGGCTGCTTCTTTTACCTGTCCTTGTTCAAAGCTCACCCAACATAAAGGCTTTTCTCAAAATAGTGGTCACAACAGTCACAGAAAAACCACGCACAGCATCCATCACAGACGCTGCCGGCGCGGAGAAAACCGGTGCAGGGGATGCCAGGCGGCTCGTGGGCTGCAGGTCCGCAGTGGGTCCTGTGTGGGACCGGCGCCCCGCCACCCACGGCCCGCCGACCCCGGGCGCCCAAGTGGCCAAGCCTGTGAGGAGAGGGTCGCCACCTGC
Source organism: Varecia variegata (assembly GCA_028533085.1). NCBI lineage: Eukaryota > Metazoa > Chordata > Mammalia > Primates > Lemuridae > Varecia > Varecia variegata. The sequence continues at coordinate 147,281,170 of CM052441.1, read as the reverse complement.
CACCTGTGCCCCGCGGCCACAGGCTGTGACCCTGTGGACCCCAGGCCCAAGCCTGACCCCGAACCCACACCAGACCCCGAGTCCATACTCCGAGCCCACACCAGACTCCGAGTCCAGCCCAGACCCCAGATGCCAAGACCAGACCCCGAGTCCATACCCAGAGCCCAGACCAGACCCCGAGCCCAGACCCAGAGCCCAGACCAGACCCCGAGTCCATACCCCGAGCCCAGACCAGACCCCGAGCCCAGCAGCCGCCCGCCCCGGCGGCCCTGACCTCCGCCTTGGAATTCACTTTCACGAACACTCGCCCTCTGTCGGTGTCGTAACTCTGGCCCTGGCTGATGCACCCGCCCCCCGAATGGCCCGTGGCCTTGACGGAGCCGCAGCCCAGCTCCCGCCTCAGCAGCGCCTCCATTTTTCCCCGCCCGGCCGCGGACCCGCCTCAGGCCCGCACCGAGACGCCGGGGCAGAGGGGCGGGGCGGACGCGGGCCCGCGCGGGGATTGGGCGAACGGCGGGAAGGAGCGGGTCCGACAGCAGAGACGAGCGCGAGGATTGGGTGAGCGGTAGGCAGGGGCGGGTCCTGTAAGCAGAAACGAGCGCGGGGATTGGGCAAGCGGCGGGCAGGGGCGGGTCCGGGCAGCAGAACAAGCGCAGGGACTGGGCGACGGCGGGCCGACGCTAGGGGGAGCGCGGGGCGGGCGGGCGCGAGCAGAGCTCTGTCCCGCCGATCGGCGCGGACTTGCCCTCGCCGAGACTGCTCTCACCCGTAGGAGGCTCCGAGACGCCCAGCCGCCGGCCCTGCCTCTCCGGGTGCAGGCGCTGCTCGCTCCGCCCGCCCTCTGCGCCTTGGGTCCCCTCTGCCGGGTCTGTCCTGTCTGCCCCCTCGGTCCCCTCGGTGCCCTCTGCAAGGTTCTGCCCGCCTTCACGTGCCAGTGAAGGTCAAGGCCACGTGGCTGGGCGCGCTCCAGGGCTCTTCCAGGCCACAGCTCTGTGGGCGCTGATGTCTCCCTAGCTGGACGTCGGCCCTGCCCACTGTATCAGGGCTCTCCGGGGAGATCTCACCTGCAGGCTGCCTGTGTGTACGCAGAAGGGTTTATTTTCAGGTATTGGCTCAGCAATTATGAAGGTGCAAGTACAAAATCTGCAGGGTGGGCTGGCAGGCTGAGGCCAGAGGTTATCCGCGCAGACTTCTCTCTCTGGGAAGGTCAGTTTTCTCTAGTAAGGCTTTCAGATAATTGGATGAGGCCCATGGGCAGGTGGAGGGCCATGTGCTTTATTCAGAGTCCGCTGACTTAAATGTTAATCTCCTCCAAAAACACCTTCGCAGAATATCCAGGGTACTGTTTGACCAGATATCTGGGCAGTTGACACATGGAATTAACCAGCGAACTCCCCATTGTTTCCCAGTGCTCGGCACAAGGCACAGCGCCGGGCTGCTGTGGGCATTTAACAAGAATGTGCTAAACAAGGAACGAACAGGGCCTTGAAAGTCGAAGTTTTAAAAAATAAGAGCTTGGCTGGGCGCGGTGGCTCACACCTGTAATCCTAGCACTCTGGGAGGCCGAGGTAGGCGGATCGTTTGAGCTCAGGAGTTCAAGACCAGCCTGAGCAAGAGCGAGACCCCTTCTCTACTAAAAAAATAGAAAGAAATGAGCTGGACAACTAAATATATATATATATATTAGTCGGGCATGGTGGCGCATGCCTGTAGTCCCAGCTACTCGGGAGGCTGAGGCAGGAGGATCGCTTGAACCCAGGAGTTTGAGGTTGCTGTGAGCTAGGCTGACGCCAGGGCACTCACTCTAGCCTGGGCAACAGAGTGAGACTCTGTCTCAAAAATAAATAAATAAAAATAAAAATAAATAAATAAGAGCAGATGAAGAAAGTTCTGTTCAAAGATTGGACCAAACTTTCTTCTGAAAACAACTGGAAATGCTGATTAAAATAGTTAAAATACATCTTCTAAAGAGCATCAAAGAGCTGACAAAATAACAAGAAACATCACCCCAAAATCTGGGTGATGGGAACCCAAACTGTTAAGCAAAGTTTAAAAATTGCTCTCACCTTGAGGCCATTTGCTGAGCCCCAAAACCGAGCCCTTTATTTAGGGACTGAGGTAGGCATGAGAACGCAGGGCTGACCTGGGGTGAACACATAAGGGGAGGACGTCTGTCCAGGAATCTGAGCCCCCAAAGGGCTCCTGTGAGGGTAATTTTAGGTGTCAGTTTGGACTAAGGAACACCTAGAAACCTGGTGAAGCGTTATGTTGGGATGTCTGTGAGGGTTTCCAGAAGAGAGTAGCAATGTGAGTTTGAGTGGACCAGGTGGGGAAGCTCTGCCCTCGGTGTGGGGGGCACCGTCCAATCTGCTGGGAGCCTGGAGGGAACTAAAACAGGGAAAAGGCACGGATGTTGGTGTATGTGCGGGGCTGGGACACACACTTCCTCTCCTGTCCTTGGACGACAACTATCACACTAGAGCCCCACCTTTATGACCTACTTAACCTTCATTACCTCCCTAAATGCCCTATCTTCAAACGCAGTCACACTGGGGGTTAGCGCTTTCCACGTGAATCTGGGCACACAGTTCAGTAGAGGACAGTGTCTTTCATAAAAGTCAGGATGGGTGTGGTGCCCTGCCACATGCCTTCGATTCCCAGCAAGCCAACCTGGGACTCCAGGAGGGTTTTCTCTGCCTCCGGTGCTGGCCAGGTGCAGGGCAGGCAGGAGGTGCGGGAGAGCCAGTGCCCCCAGGAGCAGCGACCTCTGAGTTCTGCCCCTAGAATACTTAGCAGGCTTGATCCCAGTCACCTCAGCACCTCTGCTGGCTTCCTGCCTCACCTCCCCACCCCACAGGGCTGCCTGGGTCACTCATGCCTTACCTGCGTCTGCGGAGCCCACCCCACGGCAGTCCCTGCCACCACGAGGCAGGGAGTGTGTCACGCCAGGGAACAGGGAGGTTCTGATGTACTGGACTTGCTTGCTATAGATCGGCAAGGAGAGGTGATTTATAACTCCCAGTGTTCACTTTATAAATAATAGAATCATTTATAATTATTTACCAAGTGTGCTGTACATGTGTGTTTTCATGCACTTTTCCACATGTATGTTGCATTTCACGATTTTAAAAAGCAAAACAGAACAGATGAAAATCTGCAAATGGTAGTCGATAAACCAATTAACACTTTAGAGAATGAAAATATATTCTAAAGGCCACACAGTGGGAGAATCTCAGCATCTCAGCATCTCAATGTGGTGATGCTGGTGCTTCACCACCTCACATCCTAGGATGCTCCTTCCACTCCGGTCAAGGCCGGCTGACGTCCCAGTTTTTATCTGTGGTCTTGCCTGTTTGGACATTTTATTAATAACTCTGTGCCATGAATATGAAATTTTTCATCAGAACTATGCACCATTAATTTTTTGTTGAGAAAGTACTTTCAAGAGTGAATTTTATCAACCCAATTTAATTCCTGGCCAGTTTTCTTTTTTGTTCATTCAAATGGTTTACAAATGACTTTATCAGTTTTCATTTTCATTTGAATGAAATTGTTTTCATCCTACCAATGTAACTCTTCAGCCATGTTTCTGTCCACATGAGATTTTGGGGACTGAGCAAGCACGACCACGAATGCTCGTGCATGGCCACTGTTTCCAGTGAGTCCAATTTCCTGAGACAAATATAAAAATTTCAGTTTCATTGTGTGCTTTTTAGTCAATGTCATTTTAAAAACCTGTGCTATGTGTAATGAGGATATGCATTATTTATTGGGTAAAAGACTAATCATTAGTATGTGTTTGTTAGTTCCTCCTTGAGAATACGGTCCCCGGTTGCTCTGTGACTGAGTGACGATGTGATAATGGCATTGCTAACCCAACACCTGCGCACGTTTCTAGAAAGTCTGTGCACCTGTACGGACTCGCCAGGCCTTCGGCCAACGTCCCGCTTTGCTCCAGTCTCTCAGGTTTTCCATTCCTCAGGCTTCCTCCTCTGCCAGTGGGATTCTCTTCCCTGTGTCCTAGGGTCAACACCCCAAGAATCCATCCCTCCTGCAGACGGCTCCAACTCAGGTCCTCGCACGTCTCTGCCTCTCGCTTGGGTGTGTGCACACCAGGTAGCCCGTCTTGGTGGCCAGACCCTGGCCCACGACCCACGGGCCCCCGCACCGGCCACAGAGCCTGGTGCTCAGTGCATGCTCAGGGTCGGCGTGGGGCGGCCGGGAAACACCCTCATCTCCTCTCCGGGGTGCGCCGATGACGTGGCACGGTGAGCTGGGCTACTGCGCTGCCGCAGCCAAAGTCAAAGCTGTGCTGGACTCGGTGTGTGCCGGAGGGCCAAGGGGTGCAGAGCTGAGGCTCCCGGAATGGACCGGTGTCGACCTGCGACCCGCGCAGCAACAGGCTCCACCACTGCCCACAGGAGCCCTTCCCACTCAAGGGATGGGGAAACTGAGGCTCAGCGAGGGCGTTGTGCCCAAGCAACCCGGCTACCCGGCTGGGAGACAGAGGAGCCAGGCTTCCACCCCAGTCAAATGCCTCTCGCCCTCCGCCCGCCAGGTGCGCAGAGCAAGCTCCTGGCCCTCACCGGGGGCGCGTTCCCAGGAGGAGGCTGGGCTGACCAGCCGAAGTGACCGAGCTGCTTAGCCCTTCCGTCCTCACGGTGGCCCCCTGTCCTCTGTGGGGTCCGCCCGCCTCCCGAGTTCCACCAGAGAGGCCTGGGGGACCGGGGCCATCGCTCCCCACCCGCTGCCAGCCCCGCGCAATCCCAACTGGAGGTGAGGCCGGCGGGGGGTGGGGAGAGCACGTGGGTACCCGAACCGAGGGGTCCTCCGTGGGCCTGGAGCCGCCGCGCTGGCGCAGAGCGGAGCACCCTCGCCGCCCGCCGTGCAGCTCAGCTGTCTACGCTGTCCCCACATCCCTGTCCCCACATCCCTCCCTGAGAGCGGGGAGCCTGCGCGGGCCGCAGAGCCCGCCACGGAACTGGGCGGGAGCGCCCCGGCCTGCTGGAACGTTCCAGAACAGAAGCGTCCGGAGCACCACGTGACCCGGGAGCCTGGTCACACCTTGTCCGCGCAGGTCCCGGTGGCACCGTGGGAGCAGAGGCGGCAGAAGCGGGCGGGAAGTGTGGGAAGGGCGGGACGGAGGCCGCGTGGGCGGGTCCCCACTGCGCCCTCCCGGGGCCGCAGGCCGTGGGCGGCGAACGCGCACCCCAGGGGCTCTCACCTGCCCTCGGTTCGCGCCCGACGGGCTCAGACGCTCAGCGGCGTCCGAGGGCGCTGCGGCCCCGGCAGGCAGTGCGCGGCTTGGGACGGTGGGCGGGGCAGAGGAGGGGCAGCGGCAGTGGGAGGGTGGAGCCAGGAGGTGGGCGGGGCATAGGTTGGTGGGTGGAGAGGTGGGCGGGCATAATGTGGTAGGAGGGGCAGGCGCAGTGGGAGGGTGGAGCCAGACGGTGGGCGGGGCATAGGGGGTGGAGAGGTGGGCAGGCATAATGTGGTGGGAGGGGCAAGGGCAGTGGGAGGGTGGAGCCAGACAGTGGGCGGGGGCATCGGGTAGTGGGCGGTGCTGTGGGCGGGCATAGCGGCGTAGGACGGGCAGGGGTGGAGCTGGACAGTGGGCGGGGCAGGGGCGGTGGGCGGGGCGGCGGGCGGGCACAGTGCAGTGGGCGGGGCAGAGCTCTGACAGGAACCCCACGTGAAAATGGAATTTGTCTTTGGGACTCTGCTACTTCTGGAGCATCCACGTGACTACAGTTTTGCTTGAAATAGGTTTTCTGTCTGTAGCAGAAGAGCAACTGGCACCTTGGCTGTGAAGGTCTGGTGAGTCATCAGCAAACATAGGCCCAAACTGCTCAGCTGTTGGTTTCTATTTACTTCTTGACAGCAGGAGAGTGAAAGAAGAGTTAATTGGTGTGTGCAAGTGTCCGCCTTTGAGGGAAATGTAGTCAGTCCCTTTTACAGTTCCTCCGGCTGTTTTTATTTGGCCGTCAGAGAAACTTAAGAAGGAAATCTTTTCCACAGTCGGGTGGGGTAAAAATTTCACATTACGTAAAGAAACTCCTTGCATGTTGCTTGGAGATGGCAGCGTTCCTTCTTCCCCTCACCTTCCACACCCGGGGACTCCCCTGCCCCCAGCCCCACAACTGTGTTCTAGAGGCCACGGGGTGATGCCAGAAAACCCCCACTGCAGTGCAAACTACAGAATGAGTTCTGCGCTTCAGAACCACAACCCGTGTCTGGCAGAGCCTCAAACAGTCACAGTTGCCATATGATCCAACAATCCACTCCTAGGGGGATAGATATATATCCATATATCCAAGAGTAATTAAAACATACAGCCACACAGAAACTTGTGTACAAATGTTCACAGCAGCTCAATCCACAACAGCCAAAAGCTGGAAGCAATGTGTCCATCGACGGATGAAAGGGTGAACACAATGTGGCATTGACCCGCAACGGAATTTTATTCAGCCATAAGAAAGGTATGGAATTCCAACACATGCAGCAACGTGGATGAATCTTGAGGACATTATGCTAATTGAAATAAGCCAGTCACAAAAAGACAATACTGTGTGATTCCACTCTGTGAGGTCCCTAGAGTCATCAAATTCATGGAGACAGGAAGTAGAATGCAGGTGCCAGGTTTGGGGGAGAGTATATGTTCCACCGTGTTCAGTGGGGACATAGTTGCTGTTTGTGAAGACAGAAAAGATCTGGCGTGGATGGTGATGATGGTTGTACAACAGTGTGAATGCGCTGAATGTCACTGGAAAAGGGCAAAATGGTAAGTTTATGTTCTGCGTATTTTACAACAATAAAAACAAAACAAAACAGAGCTGGGGCTGCACTCCAGAACCAGTGACCATGGTGCTTTCTCTGGGTCGCTGTGAGGCTAACGTGGGCAGAACATGGATGCCCTGAGATCGTCATGCAGGCTGGTCCACACTGGATCCTCCCTTGTCCCCCCATCCTGCCAACCCCTGGGACCTCCCCCCCACCCCACGCTGGGCTATGGCAGACCCTCCGACCTGGTGGAAACTGAGAACAATAACAGCCACACAGGAGACGCCCGTGGGAGCCACCAGGATGGAGGCCAACGTGGGAACATGCCCTGCGGCCTGGGGACAGGATGGGGGTCTCCCGGGGTTGCCACATGGAAATCAAACTTCTCTAAACCAGTGGTCCTCAACTGTTTGGGGGGATCTTCATCCCACCCCCAGGACATCAGACAATTCTGGAGACATTTTTAGTTGTTGCAGCTGGGGGAAGGGGTGCCACTGGCATCTACTGTGTGGGGCAGGAATGGGCCCCCCACCCTGCAGTGCACAGGACCCCGCAGCAGACCACCACCTGGCCACAGTGTGAACAGGGCCGGGCTCTGATGGGGTCTGGGCACTCCAGAAAAATGGCACAACAAAAACCTGCCTTCTCTCTGGAGAAAATATTGCAAAACCCTCCCACAAAGAGGTAATCATAGGTTATGCAAACAAACAATAAAAATAGATGTAGCAGCCAGCCACAGTGGCTCACGTCCATAGTCCAGCAACTCAGGAGGCTGAGACAGGAGGATCGCCTGAGGCCAGGAGTTCAAGGTTACAGTGAGGTCACTGTACTCCACTGCACTCCAGCCTGGGCAACAGAGCAAGACCCTGTCTCAAAAAAAAAAATTCCTTTTTGTGTCATGTGGAGATTTTAATGCAAAAAACTGGAGGTGACTCATTGGGACCTCGATGATGCACAAACGTGTGTAGCACGCAGTTAAAAACCCGAGGTTAGGATTAAATTTCACACATAAGGAGCCATTCACTTTCTTCCTCTGGTGTTCCAGACCCGGTTGATTTGCTCTGAAAGGAAACATTTTTGGATCTTTGGGTTGAGGGGGCTATTTTCTCTCACTCAATCAGGCAAGAAGTGGTGGGTTTGGCCCAGGGTGAGAATGTTGTCTTTCAATAAACAGTTATTATTTTTTCCTAGAGAGGAGCACTTTCCTGGCATCTCTGCAGTGTCCTGGTGCTCGGGGCAGGAGCTGGAGGCTGTGCTTCTCCCGGGGCCCAGGGCCTTGGCAGTCCCCAGCACCTGTCCCTGTGGACTCTGTGCAGGCTGTGGTCACCCCTGGGTCCCCACTGCCCCAGATCGACACTAGCAGGGTCCGACTGACCCGGGACACCAAGAACAATGGAGCCACTTCTTTCAGGGTCCAGCTGATGCAAGACCAGCTCAGCCCTGTCTGTGGCCAAAGCAGGCTGGTCCTCTCCACAGCATGCCCTGACTGGCTCTGGGGAATTTCTCATTAAGAGAGTAAGTAGCAGCCAGCAAGAGACGGGAGCAAAGGGGTTTGTGCCGTCTCCAGGGGCAGGGCACCCCCAACACAATTCAGACACAATTCCAGAGCCAGGCCCCCAGAGGGCATCCCACCAGGGGCAGGTCTGGCCCGTGTCATCATGTGACCCTGGCAGGTTTCAGCACAGCCGTGGTGGGTGTCCCTGCTTTACACTCAAATGTTTGCAAGATATGGAGCAGCGCGCTGTAGGGACACAGAGAGGGGTCTCGGGACAGGATGATGCGCGGAAGAGGGTCCAGGGAACCAGGCAAGGAGAGCCCCGCGGGCAGCAGGCCAGGGAACTCCGGCCTCTCCCTACCCCGGGAAATTCGCCCACTGCCTTGCATCTGATCACGCTCTCAGACTGCCGGAAACATCGTTCTCACACAAATGGGGGGAGAACATGTCAGGGTTTGCTCAACCGACTAACCAGCGGCCCAGAAAGACTCAAGCGCCGGCCCGAGAGGCATTTAGAAACCTCCACTCATGAGCCATTGGGAACAGGGGCCGACGGGACGCGGGACGCTAAGGCAGACACAAAGCCGCTGCAGTCGACGGGACAGGCAACGCTGAGCCTGGCAGAAAAACAGGGCCACGTGTTTTCCATCTTATGCACGTTAACCTCACGCATTTTGGGGTTGTGCAGTCACTGTGGACAGCAGGTGGCCTTGTGCGGGCCGTCTGGAAGTGCCGCACCATGGTCGTGTGCGCAGTCAGCCCCGCACCCGGAGGTGGCAGACGTGCAAACCGATGGGTGGGGGACGCGGGAGGCAGTGAGTGCAGCGTGAGGGTCCAGTGGGTGGATGCAGAAGCCCCCACGCACCCCCTCACCTCGGCTCTCCTAAGTTCCAGCCTGGGCAGCAGCGGTTCCGACCCATCTCCGCGGAGTCCGAGGCTGAGCAGCAGGAAGTCGGCTTCCGCCCTGGACGTTCCGGAAGGCACAACACTCTCCCGTCGGGGTGGGGCTGAGGCAGCAGTGTTTGCAGATAGACTCCTCCCCACTTGAGGCCCAGACTCCCAAAGTGGGGTCCCCTGACTTGCAGCTTCAGCAGCACCTGCAACCTTGTTGGAAATGCAGGTTCCTGGGCCTCCAGTGCGGAGCAGAACCTCTGGGTGGGCCACTGTGCCGGCTCCTGCGTGAGAACCTCGCCCAGAGGGGTGTTTCACTGGCTGACAGCTGGGCCTTGATTCTGAAGGGAAGAGGCCAGTCAGGCTTTTGTGGGGGGACACAGTGTGTGTGAGGGGCCCCTGGTGGTAGCCCTGCAGCACCTGCCCAGTCTGTCCAGCCTGGGACCCTCGTCCACCCAGACACAGCCCGGCCAGCTCAAGTGGTGTCCTCTGGTTGGGATTTTGTTTACGGGGACTCAGGACATACGGAGGCCAGGGACGCAGGGTTGCCAAGTGTGTCAAGCTCCTTTCTGTCGGTTGCTGGGCAGAGACCCCCCAGTCCAGCTGACTGGCCCAGCGTGGACACAGATTCCCACAGGGCATGAGTCCTGCTGGGAACTCGGGGATTGGGCCCGAGATTGAGCCAGGCCATTCTCTGTGCAAGGGGCACAGCCTGGGTTGGAACCAGTCTGTGGGACAGGAAAGAGGGTGGACACCAAGGGAGAAGCAAAGACGGGCTGCCGACCTCCTGGCACTGCACGTCCAGCTCTGGTGCTTCTGCGCCCAGCCCCACCCTGGCCTCTCCCACCAACAGCAAGTCAGCCCTTTCTGGGTTACAGGAGACACTCTAACTGTCCCTCTGTAACATCGACTTCTTGCTTAAACTAGTTCAAGTTGCATTTCCACTGTTTGCAAGTAATAGTCCTTTTTTTTTGAGGCAGAGTCTCTCTCTGTCACCCAGGCTGGAGTGCAATGGTGTCATTGTAGCTCATTGCAACCTCAAACTCCTGGGCTCAAGAGATCCTCCTGCCTCAGTCTCCAGAGTGCTGGGACTACAGGTGTGCACCACCACGCCTGGTCAGATGGTTATTTTTATCTGGCCCTCTAGGTGGTAGTTTGCAAAATTCTGGCCCAGCCAAGGCCAGCTTAGAGGTGATGGCCAGGAGGTGATGAGGACCAGGGGGCAGGAGGACAGCAGGAAGGTCTCCCCCATCCTCCTGGGAAGTGGTCTGGCTGTTCCTTCCTACCCACCGCTGGGAACCCTGCTGGGCCAGAAGGCCTCTAGGCTGCTGGGCGTAAGCCCTGAAGGTAGACTGAGGACTGACTCTCGGGGTGGCCAGCCAGCAGGAGGTAGCCAGCCCTAGCTAGGACATTGCCAAGTGACTGACAGCTGACTGGAACGTGGGGACTGAGGGTTAGAGACGAGAAGACAAATTCCCCTGAGTATTTTTAGTTTTCTGGGGTGAGAGTGGGGTCAAAATTTCACCTGTCTCATATTTTTCTAGTGTTCACATTCCTTTTTATTTCTATTTTTATAGTGGCTCCACCAGTGCCTAACTCCACCAATTGCTCAATAAACAATAGGTATTGTAAACTAAACTGGCATTTGAAAGTAAATGTCAATCCCAGATGCATGTGGGAAAAAAAAGCCAGCGTCACTGGTGTGATGAACATCTGCTTAAAGCACACTTTCCCCACCCTGTGCTTGAGATAAAGATTAAAGCCATCCTTTTAAATGTAAAAAACAGGCCAGGCGAGGTGGCTCACCCCTGTAATCTTAGCACTCTGGGAGGCCCAGGCAGGCGGATTGTTTGAGCTCAGGAGTTCAAGACCAGTCTGAGCAAGATCAAGACCCCGTCTCTACTAAAAATAGAAAGAAATTATATGGACAGCTAAAAATATATATAGAAAAATTAGCCGGGCATGGTGGCGCCCGCTACTCCAGCTACTCCAGAGGCTGAGGCAGGAGGATTGCTTGAGCCCAGGAGTTTGAGGTTGCTGTGAGCTAGGCTGACGCCACGGCACTCACTCTAGCCCGGGCAACAGAGTGAGACTCTGTCTCAAAAAAAAAAAAAAAAATTGATAAATGTAAAAAACAGAACAAAAACACTTTGGGAGGCAGAGGTGGGAGAATCGCTTAAGGCCAGGAGTTCAAGACCAGCCTGAGCAAGAGTGAGACCTCATCTCTACAAAAAAATAGAAAAAAATAAATTAGCCAGGCATGGTGGCTTGCACCTGTAGTCCCAGCTACTTGAGAGCCCGAGGTGGGAGGATTGCTCAAACCCAAGAGTTGGAGGATACAGTGAGCTGTGATGACACCACTGGGCTACAGCCCAAGTGACAGAGCAAGACTCTGTCTCCAAAAACAAAAGCAAAACAAAACAAACAAACAAAGTAAACATGTTCTTAAAATGAACACAAATGACAATAATAGAAATCTTTTTTTAGATTTTTATTTTCATTTTATTAATTTAAATATTGATTTGATTTTTTAAAAAAAGAGAAGGGGTCTCACTCTTGCTCGGGCTGGTCTCAAACTCCTGAACTCAAGTGATCCTCCTGCCTCGGCCTCCCAGAGTGCTAGGATTACGGCCATGATGATAGAAATCTTGACTTCAATTGCTTTTGTAATTCTTCTTCCACTCTCTCTTCTCTTCCTCCCTCGCCCCAAAAAAACCTGAATGGGAGTTTCAGGCAGCTCCCTACACAAGCGCAGTTGGGTCTCCCCATCACAAAGACACATGCACGAGCAGACACCTGCAGAGGCACCAGGTGCGCCCGCACGTACATGCAGACACGTGCAGAGGCACCAGGTGCACATAGGTACATGCAGACACGTGCAGAGGCACCAGATGCACATAGGTACATACAGACACCTGCAGAGGCACCAGGTGCACATAGGTACATACAGACACATGCAGAGGCACCAGGTGCACATAGGTACATACAGACACATGCAGAGGCACCAGGTGCACATAGGTATATGCAGACACCTGCAGAGGCACCAGGTGCACATAGGTATATGCAGAAACCTGCAGAGACACCAGGTGCACATAGGTATATGCAGACACCTGCAGAAGCACCAGACGCACATCGGTACGTACAGACACATGCAGAGGCACCAGATGCACACAGACACGCGCTTGCGCAGACACCTGCAGAGGTACACGAGCACGCGCGAACACGTGCACACGCACATGGACGCACGCGCATACACAGGCACTCACGCACGCCACGTGGCTCCCGGGGCAAGGACGAGGCCAACCAGACCCGGAGCCCGGGGGCCAGGCGACATTCTGGGGCCTTCCGGCCTCGCGTCCGAGAACCGAAGCGACCTGCTGCACCGGCACCTGACTCCCGAGGTCTCCCTGGTGGGTAGGCAGGGCCCAACCCGCCGCCCGGCGTGGGGCGCGCAAACCCGCCGCAGGCGCGAGTTCGAGGACCGACCCCCGCAGGCAGCGGGTGACACCCGGCCCCGCCCCGCCCCGCCCCTGCTTCTTCTGGCTCCGCCCCCATCCCATCTCCGGACCTCCATTGGCTGCGGCAGCAGAGTCCCCGCCCCTCTTCCCTCTGGCTCCTCCCTCGCCTCGTCTCCGGACCTCCATTGGCTGCGGCGGCGGCGACCTCGCGGGAGGGGCCGGGGGCGACAGCCCGGAGGCGGTGACGAGAGCGAGATGGACGCGCCGCCCAGCCAGTGAGCGCGCGCAGCCGCCCCAGCAACTGCGGCCCGCCAATGGCGGGGCGGGGCGGGGCCGCGCGCTGTCAGGTCCACGGCGCGGCGGACGGCGAGCTGGGACCAGGGACCCGCGGAGCCTCCGGAGCCCGGCCGCCGCCTCTGCGCGCAGCCCCGCGGCCGGGCATGGGCGGGGGCGCCGGGCCGACACGATGAGCGCCCTGGGCAGCCCGGTGCGGGCCTACGACTTCCTGCTCAAGTTCCTGCTGGTGGGCGACAGCGACGTGGGCAAGGGCGAGATCCTGGCGAGCCTGCAGGACGGCGCGGCCGAGTCCCCGTACGGCCACCCGGCGGGTGAGCGCGGCCCGGAGGAGTCGGGGCCGGGCCGGGGAGGGGTTGGGAAGGGGTCGGGGCCCGGAGGGGCCGGGGCTGCGGAGGGGCCGGGCGGAGGACCGGGAGGGGTCGGGGAGGGGCCGGGGACGGGCCGGGGAGGGGTCTCTGTCGGGATCTGTCCCGCGACCCGCGGGCGGCCCCGCACCCATCTTCGGCTCGCGGGGCTCGGGCGGCGCGTCCCCATCCTGTCGCCGAGGTCTGGCGCAGGCAGGGGCCGCTGGGTGGGAACGGTCGCGGGGACTTGGGGTGCTCAGGGCGGGCCTCGCAGGGGCGCCGGGCGGAGCGGGAGTTGCCGGCGGTGGCTCAGCGCTTGGGTCGGACGGAAGCGCAGGGAGGACGCGGGCGGACTCGTCCGAGGCGGGGGTCCCGGTGTCTGGGGGGCTCCTCGCCTGCTGGACGGGCCTGGGAGGGAGCGGAGCCCAGGTGGCCCTCGAGAGTCCGGCCTGGCTGGAGGAAATCGACAGGACAGGGAGTTTCAGGGCGAGCGGAGGTCTAGGGCGGCCCGCAAGGGGGTCTCCGAAGTTAGCGTTTTGAGAGCTGTCACCGGAGAGAGGACGGACCGACAGGGCTCCGAGGAAGGGCAGGCAGGGGTGAGGACGGGCCGTGAGAACCCCGGGCAGAGGAGGCAGGCTGCCACGACCAGGACCGTGCGGACTGTGGCTGTGGAGGGAGAGCTGCCTGTCACACCTGCCAGCCGTCATCTCAGGGCCCGGAACGCCTTTTCCTAGAGACCGTGTCGCTGAGCCCTGCCTCTCTGGCTGCCTCCTGGCTCTGCAGTTTGGTTCCCAGAGCAGAGGAGGCAGCCCAGGGAAGGGGGTCTTGGGGTCGCTGACCTGCCAGCTCTGGGGCAAGCGCTGCCCACCTGAGAAGGCTGGAGGACCCCCTGGGTCCAGAGGCCTAACAGGGAGTTGAGGGTTGTCAGTGAGTTCAGGAGGAAGGGAGAGTGTTTGGCTCCACCCCGCAGAGGGTACAGGGCAGCCCCAAAGGGCACGCTGTGTAGGGACTAAGAGGTGACCTAAGGAGGAAAAGGTGTCTGTGGTGTGTGGAGCAGGAGGCCTGAGACTGCTGAGCAGGGGGTTCCTGGGACACACCAGCAGCTTAGCAGAGTGGTCACCTGGCTGCAGGGTCCCTGCGGTTGGGGGAGTGGGAGACAGAGTTTGGGAGGGCAGCTGCGATGATGGGCCTGAGCTCAAGATGAGAACCTGGACTCATCCTAAACCGCAGCACCCAGAGGAGTCACTTGCCATGTTGTGACAATGCGGATTCTGCGTCTGTGGGCTGCGTGGGCCCTGAGAGTCTGCATTCCTGACTGCCCTCCGGTCTGCTGCTCATCCCACCCTCATGCTGCGTGGCGAGGCTCTGGGGCTGTGCTGTCCAGTACCGTGCCTTGCACCACATGTGGCTGCTTAAGTTTAAAGTAATTAAATGAAATAAAATTAAAAGTTTGCATTAGGCATGTTTCAAGTGCTCCCATAGTGGACAGCACAGATGTTGACTTGCCACCGTGGGGAAGTTCTGGGCAGGCTGCCCTGGGGGTTCAGCTCTGTGAGGGCAGGAGCTGCATGCACAGCCGTGTCCTCAGCATCTGGGGCTCCGTGAAGGCTGGAGCACAGAAGAGGTAAAGAAATAAAACGCTCAGCAAAATGCAAGCCCAGAAAGGGCATGGTGCTTCAAAAACTGTGTTCTAGGGGAACAGACCGTTGAATGCTTTGAGTTCTATAGTGGATGAGTGACGTGGGGCAAATTTGAGGAGGGGCGTAGACAAGATGTTTGTCAAACTTCCTTCTGGTCGGCCTGAGCAAAGGCTCAGGACGCTGCTGTTGCGTTGCTTTTTCGCTGTTGTTGTTACTGTTGTCATATGCAGAACTGAGGGCTACCAAAAACAGCTAGTTAATGCTTTCTTCTCAAGGTTTTCCCTCGACATAGAGGGTTTAGGCTAAACAGACACCTTCCGCAAAATGCTTCGTTGTCAACTTGGCCTGAGACACTGCAGAAAGGAGCTAGTGTCATGAATGCGCCCCTTGTGGGTTTTTGATTCACCAAATATCTGTTCCAGGGTAACAAAAAGATATTATGAAGATAGTAAGAAGTTGGGATCATTGTGTTTTTATGAAAAAGGACATTTCACTGAGAAACTGTGCTACTGGTGTTGAAAGGCAAGGGCATTTGCAACTTCCCACTCCGTCTCCCCTCCAGCCCGCTGAGTTACGTAGCCCATGCTGCTGCTTTTACGTTGCTGGGGTTTATGACACTCGCCGCTGTACCATAGGTGTGGCACCCACATTGCTTTGGATTAATTCACATTTAAGTGGATTCAGTGTTCACTGAAGTCCTTTTACCATTGCTGTCCCTCCCGGTTAGCTCAGTGTCATTACCCGTCCTTTTTCCAGGAAAGACTCATGCTGTTTTCATGTCTGAGAATGTTGCCTTTATCTTTAAACTGTATCTGGCTGGGTATAATATTCTTAGGTTATATTTTCTTCCCCTGACACTTTGTAACTATTATTCCACTTCCTAGGCACAAATGTTGCTGAGGTGAAGCCCAAGGGCTGCTGATTTTTCCCCTGTGTTAGGTGATTTGCCTTTTCTTCATGAATTTCTGAGGGTCTTTCTTTTTGCCTCCTAGCTCCTTAGCTTAAGCAGACCGTCTCAGAGTTGAATGTTCTGTGTTAAACTTATGTTACACCATGGACTCTTTGCACTTCCAGACGTATATACTTTTCATTTCGGGGAAATTTGCTTTATGTCCTTCTGTTACATTTGTTGGTGTCTCTGCTTCGGGAGCACCCGGTGTGTTGGTTTCCTATTGCCGCTGTGAAAAGTGACCACAGACTCAGTGGCTTAAAACAACACAGTTTTATTGTCTTACAATTCTGGGCTAACATCAAGGTGTTGCCAGGGCCGCCTTCCTTTCTAGAGGGACTAGGGGAGAGTCTGTCTCCTTTCCTTTTCCAGCTTCTGGAACCCACCTGCGTTCCTGGGCTCTCGGCCTTTCCTCCATCCCTGGAGCCTGCAGTGGCTGGTGGGGCCTCCTAACTCCACTCTCAGGACCTGCCGTTACATCGTGCCCACTCAGATAAACTGGGGTAATGTCACTATCTTAAAGTCCCCTGATTAGCAACCTTAATGCAGTTCCCCTTTGCCACAGAACTGACATGTTCACAGACTCTGGGGTTAGGACATGGGCATCTTTGAGGGGCATTATTCTGCCTACCTCACCAGTTATCCTCATGTTGGACTGTTTTTATGTCTTCCTTATCCCTGCATGTCTCTAATTGCTTTAACCTTTTTATCTTTCTCTTCTGAATTGCCGTGATTTATCTCAAGCCTTTTTTATTTGTTAAGTTTGATTTTACTAACCTGTTTACAGCTGTTTCTAATTTATTTATTAGTTCAATAATGATGTTGTTTTTGGAAAACTAATTTTTCCCTAGTTTTGGAATTTTCCTTTTTTGAATTTTTAAAGATTTATGCTTCAAATTTGTTTCATGTAAAAAATTCTTTTCTTTGAACTTGTATTTTACCAACTTGTTTTTATTAATTTGTTCTGTTGCAGAAAGTAATCAGAATGGACTTCCTCCTGTTTCCTGGGTTATGTTTTCTGTTAGGTTGAGCTCTTTGTCCTTTTTTCCTCTTCTTTTTAAACTTTTTATTGAAGTATGATGTACCATAGGAAGGCATACATTCTATAATTGCACACTCAATGGACTTTCACAAACCTGACACACCCACGTCACCAGCGCCCAAAGCCACGGCCTGACACCAGCAGCCTCCTGGAGCCTGCCCGTCCCCTTCCGGTCACTTTGCACCCGCAGGTGACCGTCCTCCTGGTTTCTGACAGTGCGGGTCCGTTTTGCCCGTATCTGCATTGCGGAAAAGTGGAATCATGTGTGCTCTCTTGTGACAGCTTCTCTTGCTTCCGGTATGTGTGTGAGTTTCTCCCGTGTTGTGTAAAGCTGTGGGTGGTTTATTCTCATGGCGTGTGATGTCCTTGTGTTACTAAACCATGATCTATTTATCTGTCCTACTGGTCATGGGCATTTGGGTGGGGTGGTTTCCAGTTTCTGATTATTACGATTTGTTCCACTGTGAACATTCCTAGGACACGTCTTTTGCATTTCTGTTGAAATTCACCTACTTGTGGAGTGGCTGAGCATTAGACATGCATATGTCTGCACAGGTTCCACTTTCGGAGATACTCCCCAAACGTTTTCTAATTTACACTCCTCCCAGCAGAGTAGCAGAGTTCTAGCTGCTCATGCCCGCGCCAACACTTGGTACTTTCTCTCTTTGCATTTAGTCACTCTGGAAAGTACGTAGTTTGAATTTGCATTTCTCTGATGACTAATCAAGCACCTTTTCATATGTTTATTAGAATTTTCTCTTTTGTAAAATGCCCTAGTCTTTTGTCTATTTTTTTCATTTAGGTTGAATCTTTTTTTTTTAATGATTGGTAGGAGTGTTTAAAAGAATATATCGTGGCTATGAGTCTCTTCTCAAAAATATGTATTATGGATATCTATTCACTCCTGTGCATTACCTTGTCCCTCTTTTAATAGTATTTTCGGATGAACAGAAGCTCTTAATTTTAGCATAATCCAAATTATCAATGTTTTATGGTTAGGACTTTGGGTCCTGTTTAACAAATTGTTGCTGCTTTGAGATAATGAAGATGTTCTCTTCTAAAAGTGCTATTGTCCTGCCTTTGACGTGGGTGGCTGCCTTCCGGCTGGGCTGGGGTGAGGCAGGGTCAAGATGCATTTTTTTTCCAGTTGGATACCGGTTGGAGAGACCCCTCCCTTCCCTGCATGGCATGGCCACCTTGTCGCAGCCTGGGGATGGTGCGTGGGTTTGTCTGAGCTGCTGGCCAGTGTGTCTCTCAAGGGTGCTCCTGGGTTGGGCTTGCACGGTTGTGGTGCTGCATTTTGCTACCTTGCTCTCGCTTAGGCAGCTCTGCCTGGACATTTTCTTTGCGCCGACACAGTCTGCTGAGGCCTGGATGTCTGTTTTCCTCTTGGCCCTGAAGTTGGAGGACAGTGGTCTTGGATTCTGGACCCTGTCCTGCGATGGGAGCCCATGGGGAGGAGCCGGAGGATGAGTTTGGACAGTATGGACCCGGCGTGGTGCCCACTACCCAGGGGGTGTCCTCCCCTCTGCAGTGACACCTCACACACACTGGTCCCCTGGGTTCTGGAGACCCGGGAGCCTCACCTCTTCCTGGTGGGTCCCCAGTTCAGCCTTTTCTCCCCCTGGCAGTTCTGTTGGTCCCCAGGCAGAAGGGGAAAGAAACAGGCGTCCCAGGCTGGTCCTGGCTGTGGTGCAGGGTAAGACTGGGGTGCACTGGGCTCCGCCTTTCTGCTCACCTGCAGCTGGTGATGTTTCCAGCACCAGGCTGTGACTCTGTCCCCCTCTGATTGCTGAGTTGTCTACATTTGGTGCATTTTATTAGCCTCGGAGAAGGGAAGTGTTAATAGATTAAAGTCAATGTTACAATCTTTTGCCTCCCAGTTTTTTTCCCATCATGAGAGACTCACCGTTTTCTCCAACTACTTTCTCCTGGCTGTTCCTTCAGCTTCCTTTTCCCAGCAGGAAAATCCCATCTTTCTCTCACTGTTTCATTTTTACTAAGAGCTCATAATCATAACTCCCACTTATTGAGAGTGTGGAAGAATCATCTCATGAGATAGGTTATACTGTTAGGCCCCAGAGGGTGGGTGACTCCCTCAAGACCACACAGCGCAGTGTGCGTGGAAGAGCCAAGCAGCGGACGGGGAGCGGGGCTCGTGCCGCGCTCAGTCACTACCCGCGAGACCCTCTGGTCTTCCAGGTACAGTGTTCGGAAAAGCCTCCAGGGAGAGGCGGCCTTTCTTCCCTGCAAGGAGCATCAAAGCTCCTTTGGTTAAAGTGGCCCAGCTGTCGGGGCCTTCTCCTTCCTCCCTGACGATGTTCCACCAGGGGCTGCGTGCACACCCTCCCACTCCCTTCGCCCCTGCAGACGGTGGTGGCGTTGCTGATTTATACAGCGACTCTGCCAGTTTCCCTTGGCAACCACCTTGAGATTTAAAACACAATTTGCAACATCACCGCTTTCACATTTGGACAAAAAGTGGCAGCATGTTTACTGTGCTTCCCGTAGTGTAACTCCTTAGGGAGGAGATGGTTTTCTTACCTCCCATGGTACACTCGTGAGCAAACGGTACATTCTTTAAATACATTGAGTTTTAAAAATTATGTCACGTGCACTTCCACGTATCTGAAAATATACACTTGTGTTTATATGAAGTATCCTCTTTAACAGCCCTCAATGTAGTCCCACCCAGCCTGTGTCCTGCGAGGTCTCCTGTGAGGTGACCACGCTGTGGCTTAACCTCGAGCCTCTGCAGCCCCCAGCCCCGGGCCAACCTGGTCTCAGGGGATGGGGTCACTGCAGGCCCCCCAGGTTTCTCCTGGCAGAGCGTCAGCTCTGGGGGCCAGAGGCCCACCCAACGCCCCGTGTCCCCGGCCACCAGGCCAGCACTGGCACTGTGGTGGCTGCAGAGGGGACACAGCGGGAGCAGGCACAGACCCGCAGCCCTGCCTTCATCCTGCCTGGCCTCTCCTGCCCACTCCTCCTCCGCTGGGAGCGCAGCCTGCACGGCGCCGGCTGCCTCTGGGGCAACAGGCTGTGTTGACGGGGCGTTTGCAGGCTGTGGGCGCCTTTTACCTTAAGAGGTTTTTTAAATTTTTGTTTCATTTTATTTTTTTTTAGACAGTCCCGCTCAGTTGCCCCAGATAGTGTGCAGTGGCGTTATGATAGCTCACTGCAGCCTCCAACTCCTGGGCTTAAGTGATCCTCCTGCCTCAGCCTCCCGAGCAGCTGGGACTACAGACATGAGCCACCGCACCCAGCTAATTTTTCTATTTTTAGTACAGACGGGGGTCTTGCTCTTGCTCAGGCTGGTCTCGAACTCCTGAGCTTAAGTGATTCTCCCTCTTCAGCCTTCCAGTGTGCTAGGATTACAGGTGTGAGCCACCGTGCCTGGCCAAGAGGTTTTTTTAACCTTTATTTCAAACTTTACTCCCAGGTGTCTTCAGCTGGGACACAAGGAGCTCCACTGTCCCTGGTCACAGAGACCTGTCACACACGGAGCTCCCGTGTGGTTCTTTAGCCGGTTTCGATGGTTAGTCTTTGTCACAATGTGCTTTTTCTTTCATGAACTTTACATTCATAATCCATCATGTTTCCGAGAGTTTGGCTTCACGGTTATTTTTTTCTTAAGCGGATTTGACACTCCGTGGTCTTAAACCCTTCCCAGTGTGCTGTGTAGTTTAGAATCTAGCATTCAGCCCCACCCGGTACACGTCTGACATCAGTCCTCCGCTGACGGGAGGCGTCCACGTCGCTCCGTGTGTTCCGAGCCTCAGCTGGCGCAGGGAATGACAAACTGACATGCTCCCAGCTCCGTGTCATGAACACGTGCAGGGGCCCAAATCTGGGAGGTATCTGCTCTATTTGGTGCCAGGGCCCGGCAGCCGGGCCGGAGGACTCGGGAGCTCAAGGCACAGCAGGTTCCGGCCCCGGGGCTCTTGCTCAGCTTTTCGGTCGCGCCTGGCGCTAGCTGCTAACGGTCGCGTCTTAGAGACAGTGACCTAGGCCATCATAAGTGGTCCTGGGGTTTCTCAGCTAAAATGGGCCTCGAGCTGCTTCTGGCTTGCGTGGGTTGTGTAGCTCAGCCTCTGGCGGCTAATAATTAACTAACTGCTCTCCCCAAATGTGACTCAGCCACATTTGCTCATGAATTTGAATCAACGGGTGTGTTATTTATACTGTGACTCGTGACAGGACTGGCATTTTGTTTGATTAAAAATAAAAGCAAATACAATTTTACAGACGTAGAATCATAAATATCCACGTTAAACTCCAGATGACCTACATGCAGAAGGCTGGATGTCGTTGTCTTAGCAGGAAACAGTCAGTGTGAAGACTGTGAAATCCCTCCCAGATCAACACAGTCTGAAGTACAGTCTGTCCCCTCCAGCGTAGGTGCCGGGCACCTGTAGGAAGAGTCCACTGCAGCACAGCTGCGGGTTTGACATCAGGGAGCATAGCGGGGGCATCGGCACACCTGGGGATGACCATGGCGTGTGGGAGGAGCCCGCAAACATGGGTTCTCCACGCCTGGACCTCTGAGCCTCCTCTTGGGAGCAGGTGGGGTGCAGGGAGGTGAGTGTTTTACGAGCTGCCGAGTGAAGTGGCTCTTGGTGGAGTGTTTGTCTCCCAGGGCTGCTGTGACAAATGACCACAAGCCACGTGGCTCAAAGCAGCAGAATGATTCTCTCACAGTCCACATCGAGGTGCTGGCGGGGCCGCGCCCCCCCAGGCTCTCAGGGAGGAGGCTTCCTTGACACCCGCTCTGGTGGTGCTGGCAGTCGTTGGTGTTCCTTGGCCTGTGGCAGCGTCACTGCAGTCTCTGCTCCGTTGTCACGTGGCCTGTTCCCTGCAGGTCTCCACATCTCCCTTGTCAGGACGCCAGCCATGGGGTTTAGGGCCCGCCATAACTCAGTGTGACCTCATCTTAACTTGATTATATCTGAAAAGACCCTATTTCCAAATAAGGTCACATTCTGAAGTTCCAGGGGACAGAATTTTGGGGGGACACTACTCAACCCAGTCCCGATGGTGACACCCCAAGATTCACAGCCTCCTCGTGGAGGAAGACCTGGAGTCCTTGCGGTCCCCTCCCCTTGCAGCTGCAGCGCTGCCGTCACTGGTTCCTGGTGGCTGGGACGTGCCAGCGGCAGCTGCAGGCCTCGGCCCCCACCCCGCGTCCGAGGGTCTCCTCGCCAGGCTATAGCCACAGGACCCCGTGGGGGCCCTGAGCCTGTGCGGCCGGTCCATGCGCGCGGAAGCGCCATCCTTGCGGCGGTGGGGGCCCAGGAATCTGCATTTTGACTGCACGGCGAGAACCCCCGTCTTCACCAGGCTTATTGACATGCGGTTTCCCCGCAGCAAAGTTCACCCCTCTTGAGTTTCGACAGAGGCCGTGTGGGCAGCACCGCGGTCGGGCGCAGGGCGAGAGCGGGGCCCCCTCGCCGCGCTCCCCGGCCGGTCCAGTCTCTGCGGCTTCGCGCAAAAGCAGCCTTCGGCCCCGTCCGAGCTGCGGTGGGCGCCAGCGGTGCGTGACTTCGGTCTCTGACGCATTCGCCCCTGCAGGGGCTTTGGGCGACTTCCGGTTTGGGCGCTGTACGGAGAAAGCCACGGTAAACATTCGCATACGTGGTTCTGTGCGAACGTGTTTTTGTTTCACCTGGGTACGTACCTAGGCGTGGAGTTGCTGGGTCACGTGCTAAGCGCGATTTTCCCTTGCGGGGAGCTGCCGTCCCGTCTGCGCCGTGCGGGGTGCGCGTGCTCCGGGTCCTCCCCTGCACGGGCAGTCCTCAATGTTCTTTGGTTTCGTTTTTTTAAGTATTAACCGCTAGTAGGTGTATAGTGGTATCTCATTGTCTTATATTTTCACCCAGTCTGTGCATTTTCTTTCCATTTTATTCAGTACCTTTTAAGGAATGAAAGTATTTAATTTTGAAGAAGTCTAATGTATCGATTTTTTTCTTTTGCAGACCATGCTTTTGGTGTCATAGCTAAGAAATATTTCCCTAGCCCGTCACAAAGGTTTTCATCTGTGTTTTCTTTTAGAAGTCTTATTATTTTAGGTTTTAAATTCATGACTATGATCCATTTCAATTAATTTTTCACACAGTGTGAAGCGTAGGCTGAGATCCGTTACCTGCGCAGGACGTCCTGCTGTTCCCGTTTGTGGGAAAGGCTTCCCCTGCTCTGTCCCGTAGCCCCTGCACCTTTTCCACAACCAAACAGCCGTGTTCGTGTGGGTTTCCCTCTGGACTGTCAGTTCCCTTCCATTTTTCTATGTGTGTATTTTTATGCCGGTACCAGACTGTCTTGATCACTTTAAATCTACAGTAAGTCTTGAGACTGGGGCGTGGGGTCTTCCAGCTTTGCTCTCTTGTTGAAAATTGTTTTGGCCACTCCAATTCCTTTGCTTTTCCATGCAAATTTTAGATTTGTTAATTTCTATCATAAAAAAGTCTTGCTAGGATTTTTGGTTGGAACTGAATCTATAGATCAATTTGCCATCTTAACAATACTGACTCTGTCAGTGGGTGAACATGGCATTTTCTCCATTTATTCAGGTCTTCTTTGATTCCTTTTATTAGTGGTTTATAGCCTTTGGCATACAGATCTTGCATATATTTTGTTAGATTTATAACCAAGTATTGCATGGTTTGGGGGCTATTGTACCTAGTACTATTTAATTTCAGTTTCTAATTGTTTATTGCTAGTATATAAAAATACAATTATTTTTGTATGTCAGCTTTGCATATTGTGATTTTTCTAAATTCTCTTATTAGTTCTAGTCGGTTTCTTATTGGTTTTTGGAGCGGTGTGTACTGTAACGTCATCTGGTGATAGCCATAGTTCTACTTCTCTCCTTTGAATCTGGATGTCTTTCTTCCCGTTGCCTTGTTGCACTGGCTGGGGCTCCCAAAATGATGCTGGATAGTAGTGGTGAGAGTGGATCTCCTTCCCTTGTTCTCTTTCTTATGGGGAAAGCATTCTGTTTTTTATCAGTAAGTAAAATGTCAGCTTTGGGAGTTTTCTTTTTTTTTTTTTTTTTAAGATGCCCTTATCAGGCTAAGGGTGGTCCTTTCTATTCCTAGTTTGATGAGAGCTTTTTGTCACATATAGGTATTGGATTTTGTCAAATGCTGCCTCACTGAGATGATCATCTGGATTTTTCTATTTTGGTTTGTTGATATGATAAATTGCATTGGTAGATTTTCAAATGTTGAACCAACCTTACATTCCAAGTTAAGCCTTACTTGGTCGAGAGGTTTTATCCTGGGCGGGCGCGGTGGCTCACGCCTGTAATCCTAGCACTCTGGGAGGCCGAGGCGGGCGGATTGTTTGAGCTCAGGAGTTCGAGACCAGCCTGAGCAAGAGCGAGACCCCGTCTCTACTAAAAATAGAAAGAAATTATCTGG
>CM052441.1:147239244-147256359 GCA_028533085.1 Varecia variegata | reverse complement strand
GGGGTCTCGCTCTTGCTCAGGCTGGTCTCGAACTCCTGACCTCAAGTGATCCACCTGCCTCGGCCTCCCAGAGTGCTAGGATTATAGGCGTGAGCCACCGTGCCCGGCCTACATTTTTACTTTTAATTTATTGTACAGTAAGTTATTTTCATGATTGGAATCACAGTACTAGAGAAATCCCCATCTGCACCCAGTTCTAATGGCTCCACACGGCTGCTCCTGACATTGCACAGGCATTGCTCTGCTCTGCCTTGTTGTCTGTGAATGTGATTTTTCCTAACTCAGGTTAGTTGTGTGCTCTAGGAGAACCGACAGTCTTCAAGTTGAATAAAGTGATTTTTAGCCAGATTTTCCTTGGGAGAAGTGGAGAAGCTCATTTCCTGCTGACCAACCGAAAAACATGTTTCTTTCGTTAACATATTACCACCTGCAGTGTTTTGGCAACTCCTTCCAGTGTATGTAGAAGTAGATACATTTGCTTTTATTTTTAGCTAATTTGTTCTCAAACATCGTTTTCGAAATTGCAAAAGAGAAAAGAAAAATAAATGGGGGCCGGGCGCGGTGGCTCACGCCTGTAATCCTAGCACTCTAGGAGGCCGAGGCGGGCGGATTGTTTGAGCTCAGGAGTTCGAGACCAGCCTGAGCAAGAGCGAGACCCCGTCTCTACTAAAAAAAATAGAAAGAAATTATATGGAGAGCTAAAATATATATAGAAAAAATTAGCCGGGTATGGTGGCGCATGCCTGTAGTCCCAGCTACTTGGGAGGCTGAGGCCGTAGGATCGCTGGAGCCCAGGAGTTTGAGGTTGCTGTGAGCTAGGCTGACGCCACGGCACTCGCTCTAGCCCGGGCAACAGAGTGAGACTCTGTCTCAAAAAAAAAAAAAAAGAAAAAGAAAAATAAATGGGAATGTAATTCTATCTACTGTTTCTAGTATTCTTTTATTTCTAATAATTAACGTAATTACTTATTCAGCACCCTTCATTGATTTATAGGAAACCCAAATTGTATGTAAAGACGCACAATTGCACACATGTGCATAGACACACATATTACCTGTTAATCACAATTGTATCATTTTTATCTGTTTCCCTGAAAAATTAAAGAACATTACCAAAAATTGAAAGAAATTATATTTTATTTTTTGTTATTTTTTTGTTATTTTTTCTTTTTAATCCAGCAAGCTCAGATTTTCTTTCAAAAAGAAATCATATCTTAGAACTAAAAGAGTATATCAATTTCATATGAATAATGTTAAAATTACCTATATTGCATTATTACCACTATGCAGAAAGAAAAACCATAGGTACACGAAAAGTGAAACGAGATACACTGAAATATCGACAGTGGTTGCCAACGGGTGATTGTGAGTGATTTTACTCTACTTTCAAAATACTTAAAACTGGGCACGAATTACTTGATTTTAAATAAACTTTTCCACATGCATTACTCTTCCATGTCAGAAGTGCAGGTGCCCCAGGCCTGTGGGAAGGTCCCTCGCCCTCCGGCCAACGCTGCTCCCTGTGGCCGCCGCGTGGAGTGCGACGCGGGTGGGGCCCCAGGATGCTCCCGGGTGTGGGGGAACCTGGGAGAGACCCAGCCCTGGTGTGGGGTCGCGGCCCCCAAGGCTGAGCCCAGCCCCTCGTGCCAAGCAGCTCCGGTCCGAGCAGGACAGCCCAGCCCGAGGACGGCTGCCGCCTTCTCCTAGGCCCAGGGGCTCGTGGTCACAGGTGTCCGGCCGGTCACAAGGCGGCCGCCCCTCCACCTCCGCGAGGGACCCGGTGCCTCCGGTTAGCGTCTGTCCTGGGGGCGACAGCTCTGCGAGGTGCCCACGTGCGCCTCGGGGCTCGGATTCGGAGCCCGCCCCTCTGCGGGGTTTGTTGTCCCGAGACCAGGTCAGTGCTCAGGTGACCTCCGGCGCCACCCCCGCCTTGTTTCCTGCCACCCGCACTCGGAGGTGAAGATGCGAGGTTGAGCCCACGAAGGGCTCAGGGCTCCTTTTCAAGACACGTGCAGCCCCGGTGGGAACAGGACCCGGCTAAAAATAACACGGGGTCCTCACCGCCCGCGCGGGGTGGCGGCGGGACCGGGCCCCAGCGCCGGGGACGCGGGCTTTGACAACGGGCGCGTGTCGCCGGGAACTGACAGCACGAAAGCCACACGCCTGGAAATCGGAGACGAGCGCTCTGAAGCGAGCACGGTGACGCGGCGTCTGACACATTCCGGCGCTGCAGCCCTGTGCTTCCAGAATGTTCTCAGCCCCAGGAAACCCTGCACCTCCGGCAGTTGCTCCGCTTCCTTCCCCGGGCCTGGCGGCCACGAGTGCGTTTAGCTCCGCAAGACCCGCGCACACGGGGCACCGCACACGGCGGGCACCGCGGGCCCGAGTGTCTGCTGGCGGTGTGGACACTGGCTCAGCTCTGACGTCTCCTTGTTTGTCAGAAGATTACAATGACATCTGCTTTTGCCCCTGTTGTTCTGACTCACTCAGGGAACATTCCGACAGGCTCTGGCCCAGAAGCCTTTGTGTATTTTTACTGTATTTTGAGGGACAGAGTACTCGTCAAGTCAATCATTTAAGTGTAGTGGACTTGAATTATACTTTTTTAGAGACAGGGTCTCACTCTGTTACTCAGGCCAGACTGCAGTGTCACAGTCACAGCTCACTGCAGCCTCAAACTCCTGGGTTCAAGCGATCCTCCTGCCTCAGCCTCCCTAGTAGCTGGGACTACAGGTGTGCACCACCACACCCGGCTTATTTTTTAAATTTTTTGTAGAGACAGAGTTTCCCTATTTATGCCCAGACTGGCCTCGAACTCATGGCCTGATGTGATCCTCTTGCCTCGATCTCCCATTATGCTAGGGTTACAGGCATGAGCCACCGCATCCAGCCTGTCATTGTCCTTTTAAAGCTGATCATTTGGGGGTGGGTCATTCATCAGAGCTGTTCTAATGGGGACTGCCACCTGAGAAGTCACTGAGTTCAATTTTGGTCATGATGGTTAATAAATAAATCATTATTGAGTTAGATTTTCTTTTAAATTCTTATTTATTGTTAGTGAAATTCTGGGATGTGGAGGTCATTGTACTTTGCTTTGGGGAGATGTTAACATGCATCTTTGTAGCTTTTCCCAGCCTGAGGGGGTCAGACTTTCTGTCTCTCTCTAGTCGTTGTGCTTTGTGGCTTTTCTATCAGGCAGGACACTGGTGGTGCAAACAAAAAAGTTAGTTCAGGCCAGGTGTGGGGGCTCACGCCTGTGACCCCAGCACTTTGGGAGGCCAAGGCAGGACGATCGAGGTTGGCTTGAGCCCAGGAGTTGGAGGCTGCAGGGGGCAGTGGGGCCGCGACTGCACTGCAGCCAGGGCGACAAAGTGAGACCCTGTCTCAAAACAAAAAAAAAAAAGAAAGAAAAAGACAAAAAAGAAAACAAAGGCATAGGCTCGAGAGGCCCAACATTTTATTAGTAACATCTCAGAAGGGAAAAACAAATAAATAATTCAAGAAAGTTTCCAAAAATTGAAAGATTCGTGTCTCCGGATTGAAAGGGGACAAGCTCAGGAAGGAAGACGCCCACGTCAGGCACCGCAAGGCCGGGGGCTCCGACCTCCAGGCAAGGGGACACCCAGGCTGCGTTCAGAGCATCAGGAGCCAGCTTGTCACCTGACAGCCACAGGAGCTCTGGAACAACGTCCCCAGGTGTCGGAAGGAGAAGCATTTCCTACCCCAGCTGTGGGCCCACCCAGGCCCACGCAGAGCGAGGCAGACTGGATGTTTCCAGACACGCAGAGTCCTGACGACGTTGTCCACACAGTCGTCTTGGAAGAAGTGAATGGGGAGGGGAGACGGGAAGCGGCAGCCGGGTCCCGGAGCAGCCGGGTCCCCGGAGCAGCTGCCCTAGTCCCGCCGGGAGCAGGACGGCAGCTCTGGAAAGGTGGCCTATGGAAGACGAAAGCTGGCATGTTTGGAAGTACTGAGAGGAGAGTTAGATAGTTGGGGACATTATAGGGATGAAGGAGTAATAAATGCAGAAAAAAACTAAGTCAACGAATGAGGCACCTTTTAGCTCCAGTAAAAACGAAAAGTTGCACGTGGAGGAAGAATGAACGTTGTACTCCGCACGGTTCAGCTGTGGATGGGGCCCGCCTGCTGTCTCGTCTGTGTCTGTTGTCATAAAAGAAACCACAGACTGGCAACTTGTAAAGAAAATGAATTTCTTTCCTGCAGTTCTGGAGTCTGGGAAGTGCAAGGCTGAGGCCCCGTCTGGCCAGGGCCTTGCTGTACCGCCTGGCGGGGGGCGTGGCGTGAAAGGGGGCCGAGGTGCTCCTGCCTCTTCCTTCCTTCCAGTCCCAACACGCCGGCCCCACCCTGATGACTTATCTAGTCCTGATTAACTCCCAAAGACCTCACTTCCAATTAGCATGTGAATTTGGGGATTAAGTTTCCAACACATGCCACTGGGGACACGTTCAGAGCACAGCACCTGGTCATGATGATGTAACGTTGGATGTTGATCCGGCTGAAATACCAGCAACATGGTACAAGGCGATGTGCGTGTGCATGTGTGAGAGACAGACTTGGGGGCGAGGCGTGTCAATGACAGAGAGCCGAGTTTCCGCCCTGCATGGTGGACAAGGCAGGCCTAAAACTGAAATGTCAGGAAGCTGGCAGGTCAGTGTGTTGTTTATAAATTTGGAGATACATAGCAAAAGAAATTATTTTAAATGATTAAAATGGGGCGTGGCACACTAGCAGTGGGGGTGGGCCGGGCCTGCCAAGCTCCACACCAGGTCCCGGAGCGGGACTCGAACCTGGAACCGCGTGCGTCTGTGACTTGATGGAAACAAAAGCCGAGTGTGTTGTGTGGGTCTCGTACGGTGCCGGGAAGGGCCGGCAGGGATTAAAGCTATTTGTGAAAACTTTTAAAAACTGGCCCTAAACAAAACAAGTACAAGAGGACGCTTCCTAGGTTGAAAGAGCCACCCCAGCTCAGGCAGGGGCTTCATCTCCCGCAGGACGAGACAATGGGAAGGTCCCTCCGCACGGCAGGACACAGGGCGTCAGGCTGAAGTTATCTCCAGACTAGATATAAAGTCCCAAGTCTGCTTATTCACAGCGTCCCGGGGGAAAGAATGATGTCCACAGTTAGCTCCTGGCTGCCACAGCAAGGGTGCACGTCCCACTGATCTGTGGCGTGTGTTTCCCGCTGTCCCCGCGCTGCCGGCTGCTACGGAGGACACAGGCTCCGACGGAACCTTCTGGAGAGTCTGGGGGATTTTAAAGGATGGTGAAGAGGTTCTCTGCAGTCACTCCAAAGCTCCGGCGCTGAGACTGACAGGCGCCTCTTGTCACAGGTCGCAGACGAGTGTTTTCCTTTCTGTGATTCTTTCCTGCGTGTTCACCGAGTCACGCGGGAAATCGCACCCACATCGCTGTGGTCTGGGAGAAATGGAGACACATCGTTGCATCTGGGGCGTTCAGCCTGCGGTGCCCCCAGCCAGCAGGTGGCACACGTGTGGCCGCCCAGGCAGGGTCCCGACCTGGGCCAGGACGGGGAGGTGCACGTGGCCGCTCGGTCTGAGCGGACGTGGGCACGTCAGACCTTCTGAGCTCAGCTTGCGTTTTCTGTCCTCGGAATCTCCTTAGGGAAAGCACAAGCCGATGCTCCCCAGGAGGGGGTGGACTTCTGGTCTCTCGTTGACGGATTTGGTCTGTCCGACGCTGTGATGGACGGTCTCCCACGACGCAGTGCGCAGTTTAGTGGGAAAGAGACATGTGCACCGGACACCTTGACTCCATGGGATGTGGCCGGGGCTGCGGTGGCTGGAGGAGGAAGCAGAGGTGGAGGGCGGGGCGGAGGCCAGAGGGGGTGGCCTGGGGGTCGAGGACACAGGCGGGGGGGGGCCGGGGGGGGCCGGGGTAGGCCCAGGTGGGCACTGGCACCGCCCTTCCCACGTGAGCTCCCCACTGTGGAGGCATAAAGTAGGGGATGGAGACCCAGATGCATCTGGAAGGCCCAGGCCCGGCCTGGAGACCTGGGTGACCAGCTCTCAGAAGGGAGGCTCATCTCTGTTCTGCCTCAACCTCTTAGGAGACTCCTGAACACAGCACACTTTCTCCTGGGACTTGGGGGCCTCGCAGCCAAGTCTAACGGTCCATATCCTTCCAGAGAGCATACGCTCGGCTACTTAAAAACCTTCCACAAGCATCACATTTTATTTTATTTTTATTTTTCGTAGAGATTGAGGTCTCACTATGTTGCCCAGGCTGGTCTCAAACTCCTGGCCTCAAGCTGTCCTCCTGC
Source organism: Varecia variegata (assembly GCA_028533085.1). NCBI lineage: Eukaryota > Metazoa > Chordata > Mammalia > Primates > Lemuridae > Varecia > Varecia variegata. The sequence continues at coordinate 147,250,058 of CM052441.1, read as the reverse complement.
TTTGGCCTCCCAAAGTGCTGGGATTGCAGGCGTGAGCCGCTGCGGCCAGCTTCATTTTAGAGGAGCCTGTTTTCTGAGCATTTACTGGGTGCATCGGAGTTTTTTCTTTCGCAGGAGAGCTGCTGAGGCCTGGCGCCCACCCCACACCTTCTCTGGGCTGAGGCTCTTATTCCAGACTCTTTTTCTTTTCCTTCCTGCCTCTTGGTCAGCACTATTCCCCTTAGAATTAAAATTCTTAATTCAGCTTTACTGAAGACATTCGGAGTCTGATCACACCCTGGAATGTTTTCTCGGCTGCAAGTGCTCTGAGAAACATTCCGCGTTAGCCCCACAAACCAACCAAACCAGCTCGTGCCACGGCCCCGGGTCCTCGTTCCTGAGCGGTTCGGACTGTTGTGATCACAAATCTCGTTGTCGCTGGCGTTCTCTGGTCACGTGATAGAAACCCGCTTTTCCATTCGCTGCCCTCCCTCTCGCCGGCTGCCGGCGTGTTCCCTGCAGGCCTGGGAATGCGGGAGATGGTTTCTCAAAGCAGCAGAAAACTGGTTTCTGGGTGGAACAGGAAGAGACATTTTTCCCTTTTAAAAATATTTATTGCATTCTTTTTAATTTTAGAAGAAATGCATACTCATTTAGAAAAAGCACTTGGGAAGAAGGGTTGAAACCGACACGGCGCGTGGGGCCACTCCTCACGGCCCTTTCTCCGCGCGCACACATGCAGGTTCACACACGTGTGTTACACGGCTGGGCGCGTACTTCCTTTCTCACCTCATACCCTTTGTACTTTTACTTTACTCTCCCAGTGTGATGCTTTGGGGGAAAGGGTCTCCGGTTGCAGACCCGCTATCTGGAGAAAGAGCTGAGCGGAAGTTTTCTCGTGTACGGCCAGAGCGGGCAGGGCTGGGGCAGGGCCGGGACCAGCCGGACGGGACACCCCGCCGGCCACTGCCCCCCGCAAACCTGCTGCCCCCTGGCGAGACGAGGGCCTGGCTGGAGGCTCCCCTGGCGGGTGGGCGGCGGGTGGGGCCGGAGAATCTGGGGGGCACAGCAGGTCCCGCCCACCCACCTTGTAAACTCGGGGTCTGCGCCATGAGGAACCCTTATCCTCCCGCACGTCTGAATGGAGAGAACTCTGGGGACGTCCTCCGCACCCACAGTTAGGCTGTCCGTCCCCTTCCACAGGGATCGACTACAAGACCACCACCATCCTGCTCAACGGCCGGCGGGTGAAGCTGCAGCTCTGGTGAGTCTGGGGTCCCGTCCTCGGCTGCGAGAAGGACTCGCTGGGCAGAGGAGGACCACCCGCCTCAGCCTGGGCGGCACGGCACCCCGCGGGCCCTCAGCCCTGTGGACCAGCTTTGGCCGGGGGCCTCCCCGAAGGAAGGTGGTGACCCCTGGGGGCCATAGGCCCATCGTCTGGGCATGGGGACCCCAGGACCAACACAGCAGTGTGTGGGTCACAGGCTTTGTGGGTTCAGGACGCGGGACCTGGTGCCTGGGAAGACGCCTCCCGGGGCCAGGAGGGGACCGGTGCAGTGTGGCCAAGGGGGACGGGCGCCGAGCACCCGGCAGGAGCTCAGAGCATCCTGGCGCGGAGGGGCTGGGGGCTCACCTACAGGCTGGGGAGGAGGCCTGCCGGGGACCCCTCCGGCCCCCGCGCTCTGGGCTGGGTCTCCTGGCTCCGAGGTTCTGGTCATGGCCCTGCTCTGCCCAGGGGCTCCTGCTGTGACTAAGCCCAGGGCTGGGTCCTTCCCGGCCACCTGGGCCTGTCTCCTGGCCACCCCCCCATGCTGGCCCAGTCCCCAGCCACGTGCCAGTGGCCGGTCCCATTCCCCTGTCTCCCCCCGCCCCCGCCACCCCCCAGGACCAGCCAGTCCCCGAGGCGGCCACAGGACCCTCTGCACAGTGTCTCCTGGGTGCTCCGGCCCTTCCTGCTGCCCAGCCCCGGGCCTTCCCACCTGGATGTCGGTGTGGCCCCAGGTCACTGTCAGCCCCTGCCCTCCTCCCCCTCCCAGAAGACATTATTCTCAAGTCCCTTCTGTCCTGCCCCCAACCACCCTATCTTGGTGTAAAAGCCTCCTGCAGGTGCCACTCTGCCCACAGGTGTCCCTGACCTCAGAGGCTGCACCTGCCGGCTGCTCCAGGTACCTTCCTAGGCCCCTAGACGCCCACATGACAGCTGGAACGAGCTCGCCTCTTGCCCCATTCTGCCTGGGTCTGGGGTGCCCATCATCACAAATGCCTGCGTGACCCCCGGCCACACTGGACAGACCCCAGAGTGGACACTTTCCTCCCTCTCGCCCCGCATCCCCGCAGGACCTTGAGGCCCCTCCTGTGTGGCAACAGCCGCCGCCATCCACACTGACCTTTTTGCACGGTCATACTCCCACTCAGGTCCGGGGACATGGTCCTCCCTGTGTCCAAGTGGGGCCTCTCCCTGTCCCCACCCCTCACCTTACTTCCCGAATCTGCCAGGGTTGTCCCAGGCCACACGGAAGCCTTATTTCTGCAGACGACGGCCCATGCAGGGTGCCAGTGCCCAGAAAGACCAGCACAGAGCTCCAGGAGATCAGCCCGGGATAACGTAGGTGCCCCCTCCACCACGGACCCTGACCCGGGCACGGAGGCAGCTCTCGGACAGAGGGCCTTGTCTCCCAGTCTCTCCTAAGGGCAAAGTCGATACACATTCCCGTGTGCGGTTAACACGCCCACTTCACCGGGTGCCTCCAGGGGGCCTGTGGGCCGGCCCCACACATGAGGCACGTCCACAGGTCTGGGCAGCAGGACACGGCACACTTTCGTTTCTGTTATGTGTCACCTGTGGCTGGTGACTGTCCTGACCCAGGAGAGGAGGGCCTGGAAGCCCTTGGGTGGGGCCTGAGGCACCTTGCCCAGCTTCTAGTTTGACTTTTTAAATGACAATGAGAAAAGAGAATGAGGCTGGGAGTGGTGGCTCATACCTGTAATCCCAGGGCTCCAGGAGGCCAAGGCAGGAGGATCACTTAAGCCCAGGAGTTCAACACCAGCCTGGACAACATAGCGAGACTCGGTCTCTACATAAAAGGAGAAAAATTAGCCGGGCGTGGTGGTGGCATCTGTAGTCCCAGCTACTTAGGAGGCTGAGGCAGGAGGATGCTTGAGCCCGGGAGTTGGAGGCTGCAGCGAGCTACGATGACACCACTGCACTCCAGCCAGGGTAACAGAGTGAGAGACCCTGTCTCTAAACAAAAAAAAGAAAAGAAAAGAAAAGAAAAGAAAAGAAAAAGAAAGAAAGGGAAAAAAATAAAGAGAATGAGCCTGGAAGGACATCCCAACAACACCCACGTCACTCCAAGGGACAGGTGACAGCTTTGCTGGGGTCGCAAACGATTGTAAAGCGCATTTTCTGTGGCTCTGAAGTGCGAGAACCTGGTTGTCAGGAAGAAGCACCGATTTCTCCTAATGTCTCCAACATCTTTTCCAGGGATACGTCGGGGCAGGGAAGATTTTGCACCATATTCTGCTCCTACTCGCGGGGTGCCCAGGTAACAGCTCCCCTGAGCCAGGGGATCACACTGGCGTTGAGTAACAGCTTGCACGCTGCTTAACTAACCATCCTCTTCAATGGATAACTGGAGCATAAGGCGATCAAGCTTGTATATAAACTGACGCCAGAGTCTAACGATGTGCTGTGGAGCCGCGGTCCCCACCTTTTGGCACCAGGGACCGGTTTCCTGGAAGACGGTTTTTCCACAGACCCGGTGGAGGGGATGGTTTGGGGTGATTCAAGCCCATGGCGTTTCCTGTGGGGTCAGACCTCTCTGCTGAGGATGATCCGCTCCCTGGCGCCGGCAGCCCGGCCCCAGCGGCACCGCTGACCGTCAGGGGTTAGGCTCTCGCAAGGAGCCGCAACCCAGATCCCTCGTGTGCGCGGTTTACAGTGGGGCTCGCGCTCCTGTGAGCATCCAATGCTGCCACTGATCTGACAGGAAGCAGAATTCACACGCCCACGCGAGTGATGGGCAGCGGCGGTAAATAAGTCGCTCATCTCCTGCTGGGCGGCCTGGTTCCCAGCAGGCCACAGGCCGGTCCTTGGCCCAGGGGTTGGGGGCCGCGGCTGTAGAGCGTTTCTTTGCTCAAAAGTCTTCTTTAGCATCTGGGATGCATGCGTGCATGTGTGTGCATGTATGAAGCACTGTGTACGCATGTGTGTCTGTGCATGAGGGCCTGCATACGTGTGTATGTGTGAGTGCATGTACACATGCATGTGTGTGCATGTGAGCTGTGTGGGTGTGCAGGTGCATGTCTATACCTGAGTGGGCATGTGTGTGTGCATGTATGAAACACTGTGTACACATGTGTGTGTGTGCATGTGAGCTGTGTGGGCGTGCAGGTGCGTGTCTATACCTGTGTGGGTATGTGTGTGTGCATGTATGAAACACTGTGTACACATGTGTGTGTGTGCATGTGAGCTGTGTGGGCGTGCAGGTGCGTGTCTATACCTGTGTGGGCATGTGTGTGTGCATGTATGAAACACTATGTACACATGTGTGTGTGTGCATGTGAGCTGTGTGGGCGTGCAGGTGCGTGTCTATACCGGTGTGGGCATATGTGTGTGCATGTATGAAACACTGTGTACACGTGTGTCTGTGCATGAGGGCCTGCATACGTGTGTGTATGTGTGTGAGTGCATGTACACATGCGTGTGTGTGTGTGCATGTGAGCTGTGAGGGCATGCAGGTGTGTGTCTATACTTGTGTGGGCATGTGTGTGTGCATGTATGAAACACTGTGTACACATGCGTGTGTGTGCATGTGAGCTGTGTGGCCATGCAGGTGCATGTCTATACCTGTGTGGGCATGTGTGTGTGCACTCCACGCAGGGAGGTGGGCCTTGCTTCGCATGAGGCGGTGATCCCTGCAGGGTCCCTGCTTTCTCTGTCCCCGGAGTAGCTCATGTGGGAGTTCTAGTCCCCAACTCCCCCCAACATAAAACTGCACAGTTGTTGATAAATCAAAATCACATACTTTGTGTTAAAAGAAGCAAAATGATTATTTCGTTAAGTGCGTGTCTCTGACCGAATAGCCCGCATGCCAGTGGCACGTCTGTGTGCTGCATGTGGAGCCTGTGTCCTCCCCGCAGGGCGTGATCCTGGTCTATGACATTGCAAACCGCTGGTCTTTTGATGGCATCAATCGATGGATTAAGGAGATTGACGAGGTACGACACGCGACGCTGCTACCCCAAGTCCACGTGGGCTCAGGGAAGCGTCGGGCTGGGGACTCGGGCCAGGCCCGCCGGGGCTCCCAGGTGCACGTGGGCCAGGCACAGGGCAGGGGCTTGGGCACAAGGAGGAGGTGTCGCCTCAGGGCACAGCGCTGGCCGGGCTGGGCCCTCGAGTGTGGCCACAGAGAAGCCCCAGAGCCCAGGGATCTGAGCTCGGTGTGCAAGAGGCCCATGAGGCTCCCTGGCTGCGCCTGCGCCGGGCACCGTGGTTCAGCCCCTGCCTGCTGCGGTCGGGCTGGGGTTGACGGGCAGTGGCTGGTCTGCAGCTTGCTGGCACCGGGGACTGTGGCCACCAGCACAAGCCGAGTATCAGTGTCCTGTGGCTGCTGCCACAAATGACCACAGACTGGGGTCTTGAAACCACAGGAATTTACTCCCGCAGTTATAGAAGCCAGAGGTCCAAACCCAGGGCTGGCAGGGCCGCCTCCTGCCAGAGCTCTGGGGGGTCCTCGTTGCCCCCCCAGCTGCCGGTGGTGCCGTTGGTCCTTGGCCTGTGGCTGCGTCACTGCAGCCCCTGCCTGTCCTCACGCGGCCTCCCCGTGTGTCCCCGTGTCTCTCCCAGTCAGGACACCAGGCACCAGGTTGGGGCCCACCCTAACCCAGTGCGACCCCTCTCAACTAATTACGTCTGTGAAGACCGCATTTCCAAATAAGATCTCGTTCTTTTACAAATTTATTTTTAAAATTGTATTATTTTGCTTTATTTGACAAGATTTAGGGGGTACAAGCTGAAGCACAGTGGCAGTGTCTGGGCCGTAGTTCCTGTCACCAAGTGATGTCCCTCGTGCCCCACGGGTACTTTTCACCGGCCAGCCCCGGGGGTCTCCAGGGTCCGTAGCACCACTCTCCGCACCTGCTGTCGCCTAAGACCCTGGTCTGAGGCTCTGCGTGGAGCTGACTTTGGGGGGACACCAGTCAACCCAGTGTCCCCACGCCGCCAGGAGAAAGTCTCACCCCAGTGATGCGTTTCCCTTGCCTTTCTCTCACCTGCAGCATGCCCCCGGTGTCCCTAAGATCCTGGTGGGGAATCGCCTGCACCTGGCATTCAAGCGGCAGGTGCCCACGGAGCAGGCCCAGGCCTACGCAGAGCGCCTGGGCCTGACCTTCTTCGAGGTCAGCCCTCTCTGCAACTTCAACATCACGGAGTCCTTCACGGAGCTGGCCAGGACCGTGCTGCTGCGGCACGGGATGGACCGGCTCTGGAGGCCCAGCAAAGGTAGGCCCGCGGCTGTCCGGGGCCACCCCGCCAGGCGCAGTGTGGTCCTGCAGCCCCTGGACAATTGTCTGCCTCCCAGGACGTGTCCCAAGGCCACTGAGAGAAATAAAACACATTTCTGAATTTACAGCTTTGCCAGAAAGCTCATGAGGGGAATTTCTGAGCTCTGCGCTGGGGCAGAGGTGAAGTCGTGCAGGGTTTGCTGCATGTGTGACAGGCGTCCCCGGCGACCCCCAGGGAGGGAAGCCAGGTGTGTGGGCCACCCCTGTGGCAGCCGCACGCAGGGACGAGCTGCGCTAAGCCTGGTCTTTTCTTTCCCAAGTGCTGAGCTTGCAAGACCTCTGCTGCCGCGCGGTGGTGTCCTGCACACCCGCGCACCTGGTGGACACGCTCCCGCTGCCCCCCGCCTTGCGGAGCCACCTCAAGTCGTTCTGCATGGCCAACGGCCTCAGCGCCACGATGATGCACGGCTGCTCCTACTCCCTCACTGCCAGTGCCACCCACAAAAGGAACAGCGTCCGCAAGGGGAAGGTCGTACGCCCACCCCAGAGTCCACCCAAAAACTGTACCAGAAACAGCTGCAAAATTTCTTAAGGAAGGAAACACACCGGAATCTCTCCAGGGAAACTCTCAACAGTCACACCCAGAAGACGGTGACGTGTTCTGGATCCAAGAAACAAGTTTTCAACGTCTCCCGGTGACAGTGCCGCTTGGGAATGCGTGTGGCGCCTTCCGTGCGACGAAAACGCTTTGAATTTCTACGTGGATGTGCATGAAGCTCGTGTTCTAGACGTGTGTTTCTAAAGGGGAAATTAGTACTCTGCTCCACTCTTGATAACATGAGATTTTGAATGTTACTATATCATGATTGCACTGCAAGTTTTTCCTTAAAATAACTGCTTTTGTAAGAACGGTGATATGCAAATGTTAAGCATAAATTCAAGGGAATTTGAGAAGCAATGATAGATAATTTAGAGTCATCATATCACAAGAGGGGTCTTTTTGTAAACCTCCTTTTTAATGTTTAAGCACCAGTTTATAAACACCGCAGACGCACATGGAGATTGTGTAGCAGATCTGGCCAGTCTGTGTGTGAAATGGATTTGATAAAGGTTTTGCTATGTTATTTACTACATTTGGGGATTAATACGTGATTTATATGCATATTTTTCTGTAAATCTACATTTTTTTGTACAAGATGTTCTACAAGTTCTGAAGCTAAGGGAAGAAAATGCCAAAGATATCTCTAGTTACGTTGAACGCAGCCAACACCGTTTCAACAGACCCGCGAGGAAACACCTGTTTCAGTGAAGAATGACGTAAACAGCCTTATTTAGGAAAATGTTTCTCAAAAATAAAACGTGCACTGGTTTCTCTCTTGGCAGAGCAGTGGGCTGGTTCTTTCTGATTCTGCGTAGTCCTCACGGCCCTCAACTCCACTTGCTTTGCGGGGGCCTGTTGTGGGCACCACAGGGCGCTTGTTGGGAAAGACGCCTTTTCCGGAAAAGAGGCCGTGGAGGCAGAAAGTGAGGCACGTTAACGATGAGGCTGGAGCGCGTGTCTGTCGGGCGAAGTGTCAGGGAGGCGCCTGGACCTCCGCGGTGGCGAGGTCAGCAGCCACCCGGGAGGGCGAGATCCTCCTCACGCAGCTGCCCAGCTGCCATTGCTCCAGCCTTCTCGCCTTCTAGATGAGGCGTCCTGCTGCTTCCTCGCAGACCACAGGTGCTGCCAGTGCTGTCTGCCAAAGACCACCACAAACACCCCTGACCTGTTGCACGAGGGAGACCTCTCCCCATGGAGAAACCAGGGCATCGCACTGGGAAGGGGCGGGGGAGGTTGTGCAGGGTCTGGGGTGTTGTGAGGTGCCTTTGCGGGAGCACTTGGGGCGATGGTACCCCACTGTGTGTGCTGCTGTCAGGGGGCTGCGTGACCGTGAGACATCCCATCTTGGTACTTCGTATCCGGAGGGCGGGGAGAGCAGAGCAAGGTTGAAACTGTCACTGGCAAGAAGTGGCAGTCACGCATATTCACGGGGGGCTGGCCGTGTGGTGACGTGGACACTGTTCCCTGCTGTGTTCAGATGGGGTCTTGCTCTTCTCTGCATCTGTGGGTCAGAGTGGCTTGTCCGTGGGACTGTCGTGCCCACCGAGAGCCTGAGGAAGCCTTGCTGTGCGTGCGGCCACCCAGTCCTTAGGGGCTGCTTGGCTCTTTCCTGGTGCCCTTCCAGGTGACAAGGACACAACGTTCGGGGCAAGGGTGAGATGCAGGCACCTTATATTCTAGAAAATGTCCCATCTGTGACCTAACAGAGGCCAACCTTCTGCATCAGGGGGAAAGTGCCTGTGTTACTAAAAGTCAATCACCGTTAGCTGTTGGTCTCTTTTCCTTTTGCAGACAGAGTCTTGCTCTGTCACCCTGGCTACAGCACAGTGGCGTCATCATAGCTCACTGCAACCTCACACTTCTGGGCTCAAGTGATCCTCCCACCTCAGCCTCCTGAGTAGCTGGGACTACAGGCATGTGTCACCACCACACCTGGTAATTTTTCTATTTTTAGTAGAGACGGGGTCTCACTCTTGCTCAGGCTGGTCTTGAACTCCTGAGCTCAAGTAATCTTCCCACCTCAGCCTCCCAGAGGCTGTAATCCCACACCTGGGATTACAGGTGTGAGCCACCTCGCCCGGCCTATCTGTTGGTTTCCTGATCCCTTGCCCTGAAATCTTGTCAATGTTCTGTGTTCCACTTCAGAAATGGGGATACTGGATGGTGGCTCTTTTTTAAGGTTCTCTGTTTTTTCTGTGAAACATATCACTATGTATATAACAGAGTTCACATAACATGTAATCTTAATGAATGATAACAGTTATGAATATACATACCCGTGTAGCCACGACACAGCAGTTTAAGGAGTAGGAAGTAGAACTCACAAAGTCCCCCACGTGTTTGGTTCCCTGTGGCTGCTGTGACACAGTACCACAACTTAGTGGCCTAAGACAACAGAAACGTATTCTGTCACAGTTCTGGAGGCCAGGCGCGGTGGCTCATGCCTGTAACCCCAGCACTTTGGGAGGATCACTCAAGGCCAGGAGTTTAGGGCCAACCCAGACAGTCCAGGTTCCTCTCCCCAGCTCAAGGTCCTTGTTGGGGGTTGCTATTCAGTTGACCACACAAGCCCTTCCCCTGTCAGATTACTCTCCTGCCCCCAGGAGTAAGCACCATCTCCAATTCTGTGTAAACCACACCCCGGGCTTTCTTTACAGGTACGAATCCCCTCCATGGATCACAGCCCGCCCGGCTGTGCATCCTCTCCCCTTCCCTTCCTGCCTAAGGACGCTGGTCATTGGGTTTAGGGCCCACCCTAATCCGGGATGATCTCATCTCGAGATCCTTAATTGCATCTGCAAAGACTCCTTCTAAACAAGGTCACATTCACAGGGTCTGGGGGGACGTATGTGCAGCGGGCAGCACAGCCTTGAACTTCTGGGCTCGGACACAACCGACGTGGGGGTGGATGTCCTAACACCCCAGGCACGGGAAGACGCTGAGTGAAATATGAACCGAGTGCCCCAAGGGTGGCGGAGAAGTCTAGGGAAAGCCCCACACCAGCCGCTACTTCCCTCGTGACTCGGCAGTCACGACCGGCACCCACGCGCGCGTGGCAGTGGAGACCCGCCCCGCGTGCGGTGCCCGAGGCGCCAGGGAGCGAGCGCTGGCACTTAGCGGTCCTGGGTCTCGTCCCAGCCGCCATTCGAGCCTGGGCCTGTCCCACGGTCGCGCGAGGCTGCCCGCCCAGCTCCGCCTCCTCGCGGTCACCCTCGGGAGAAGCCGCAGCTGCCCCGCCCGGGAATCGAGTCACTCCACGCACGCGGCCCGGCCCCTGGGGACGCCGGGTGCGGTGCGGGCCGGGGCTCTGGCGGCGCAGCCCGCCCGCGGGGAGGGAGCCGGCGCCGGTGGCGCTCCTCACGTGGTCCACGCAGCCGGCTCGGCGCTCCCTCGTCGCCCTGCCTCGGTTGGATGCCCTCGGCGCTCTGCGGGCTCCCTCGCAGCGTGCGCACGCACGCACGCACGCAGGCTCAGCACTTCCGGCCGCGGCGGCCTCTGCGCCGGCCCGACGGGACCAGAGCGCCCGGTCTCCGAGCGGCATGCGGCGCTGAGGAGCGCGGACACCTCGGCGGCGTCATGAACCTCCTCCCGTGTAACCCGCACGGCAACGGGCTGCTGTACGCCGGCTTCAACCAGGACCACGGTGAGGCGGGCCCGGCCCTGACGCCCTCCCGCCCGGCCTCCGCACCCGGAGACCCCCACCCCCGGGCTCCGCACCCGGAGACCCCCC
>CM052441.1:147222864-147238744 GCA_028533085.1 Varecia variegata | reverse complement strand
CCCACACGGAGACTGCCCCCACCCCGGTCTCCCCACCCGGAGACCCCACACCCCGGGCTCCCCACCCGGAGACCTCCCCCCAAGGCCTCCCGGAGACCACTGCCCCGGAGACCGTTGCCTGCCCCGGCCTCACCTCCCAAGGTCCCCCTGCCCTCTCCCCGCCGCTCCCAGGTGTCTAGCCTGAGCCCGCTCCTCCCCAGGCTTTTGCGACCCCGCGGCTGCGGTCGCGCCCCCTGGCTGTCCCCGGCGGAGGGCGGAGGGGGAGGTCGGGACACCCTTTGGCCAGTCGCCCCCACCCCTCCCCGCCGCACCGCCTCTGGTCCCCTCTGCTGCCGGCGGGTTTGGCTGGGGTTTTCCCCCGTGTCATAATTTATACTGTGCCTGAAAACTCCTTTTTCTAGTAAGTATTCCTTTTAGGGTCTTGAGCGAATAAGGTGTAGTTGAGTTGAAAATTGTTTAAGTTCTTTTCAGCCACAGAACTACACTTTATCGAGGATTTTTGTAGGCCATGAGGTTGGGTATAGTTCTTAGCTTTTCTGTTGGTTTCAGTCAGAAAATGTCACCCTCTCCCCCACCACCTCCGGGTGTGTGTGGAATATAAGGACTTTTAAGGTACACCTTTGAGGGAAATCTCATTTCTTTTTGCATCTTGGAATCCAGCTGTCGTCGCTGGATGATTGAAACTGCCTGGAGAGAGTGATCCGTTTACACAGGGTGTGTCTACCAGGGGCCTAGGACGCAGGTGTGAGCGACCAGGTTCCTGCTGCACGTGAGACGGGGAGGGTCTCCCACAGCCTTTCCCTGTTGGGTGGGGAACTGGAATGTGGGCAGATACCACCTTAGATTTTCAGTGCCCACTACTAAAATTCGTAATTGGGGAGAAAAGGAATAATGGCTGTTATTCAGGGACAGACTTGTAAGAATTTTTACCTGTTGGCTTTGGAAGTTTTGTTTTTGAACAGACTCAAAGCAAGTGCTATACGATTGTGTATTTGTGAAGGTATTTTTTTTTTTTTTTCCTTGTGGCGCCGGCAGGTGAAGGTAATTTTAAATAGGTAATGCAGTGATTGCCTCTCTCATTTGGCGTGTATGTAGTTTGTGCCTGGTGTGCTAGACACTTCTTGGGGTTTGAAGGATACATTGAATATAATCAAAACCTGTCCCTTGTATTGCTAGTGGTGCAGTAGGAGAACTATTAATAAAATATGTCTAAGGAAAAGGTAAAAGGTAGACAATATGCATGCCACAAGAGAGGTATAGGAAGTTTTTCATTAAATTGGAGGAGGACAGCTTGAGCTCAGGAGTTTGAGGTTGCAGTGAGCTATGATGACGCCACTGCAGTCCAGCCCGGGGCGACACAGGGAAACTGTGTCTCAAAAAAGAAAAAAAAGAATTGGAGGAGGGCAAGTTTACTTCTGGCCTTTAAAGGCGCAAAATTAGACTCAAGCAGTAGTGGCCATAGGGAAGCTTGAGGCTGAATTGGGTCTCCACGGTGACCCCAGGTGGTTTTGGTTTGGCCCCACAGTGGGGATTGTGAAGGAGCACGTTTACTGAGGTTAGTGAGGTTTGTGTTTGGGGCCAAATGTTGGACACTGGACAGTATTTGAACATTCTGGATTTGCATTAGAAGAGGGCCAGTAGCTTTTTGAATAGGTTTTGACAATAATTAAGAACCTTTAAGGTATTAACAGTAATGCAACGTCTCCTTAACAAATATGCTTTCATACTTAAGCTTCTGGTCACAGGTTAATAGCCTACAATGTAAATGTACGCCGGATTGTTCATTACATTTTATTTTTACATAACACTGATTTTTAATTTTTACGCTCAGTGTTTTTAACATTCTTATTGTAAATTCAGGCTTATAAATCATTTTAAAAGCATATTTGCCCATAAGTTTAAATTTGCACTATAGTCTTCAAGACTCAAAAGTGTTGAAGTGTGCATTTCTATGACGTCCACCTATTTTCTTTCCATTTCCATGGGAAGCAGAAGTGTTCGAGTATCTATTCCTGCTGTGGATCCTGGCTTGAGCTGCTGAGTTCCCTGGTCTACTTCTGCAGTTCTGAAGTTTAGGGGTGGGAGGATTTAAATGTGAGTTACATGTATCAGGAAGAATGCCCTCTCAGTGACTGTGTCCCGTAGCCAGTCAGGCTCCCTTGTCACTGCCAGCTCCCCCGGGGTGTGCGCAGTCTCTGACTCACCTGTGTGCTGATGGTTCCTCTGGGAAGAAAGTTTTGTTCAGATAGCAAGGGTGATGCTTAGTCTCCTTAGAGAGAGTTTTCCAGCCTTTTGGTGTCTGAAATACCACCTTTCTGTCGAAGTGTACTCTGTGTGTAGAAAAGTGCACCTATCAGAAGTGTTGAGCCCGATGCGTGTTCTGAACTGAGCATACTTATGCTGGCAAGCAAGAAACTGCATACACCTGGCCACCCCGTGCTGCTTCCAGTACCTGCTCCCAGCCTGACTTCTGACATCATAGATTGGTTTTGCCTACTTATGTACTTTATTTTTGTACTTATTTTTGTTTCTGTGTTTGCATTTCCTGATTCTGTGTGTTTATTGTCCATCTGGAATCCTCTTGTATGCAACATCCAAGTCTTTTGCCTATTTTTCTATTGGGTTGTCTGCCTTTCTCTTGTGGATTTACAGAGGTGGTTTATGTATTTCTTACGAGTCTTGTCAGAAATACGTGTGTTCTGATAAAGACAGGTGCACAGGCTTACAACTTAGGGAAGTGCACTAGTTCAGAAAAAGGGAAAAGATTTTACTTCTCTGTTGCTTTCATATTTTCTGTCAGGGAAAGCTCTGATTTCTCTGTTTGGATTCTATGGTTCTAATAGAGCGTTATAACCCAGAATAATTTAAGAGATAGGAACACAGCACTTTCAAGTGAGTTTCAGGTTCCACGCCCAGATGAATTACATTTCAGAGTGTCAGAGTGGATTGCGAGATGTGACTCCAGTTTACAAGGGCAGCTTCACGGGTCCTTGGATCTATTATTTTAAAGCGACTGGGACACAAATTATAGGCATGCTTTTCACGTGTGGAAGGGTGGCTGACAGGGTCGAATAACATGGTTCTGGAAACGTAGATCGAAATCAGTAGAATGGTATTTGAAGAGGGCCCTTGCATTGGCTTTCAAACCAGTTGCGCAGTCACTGAGGAATCAGACTTTGCAGCATTTCATGTGAAAAGGAATTGGAGGGTTTGGTTTTTCTCTTTCCAGCCACAGCTTCACTCGAACTAACACTGGACCTGGCATTTAAGGAGATGAATGTAGTCCTTGGGTCATGCTTATGGTAGACGGAGTCCAAGTCACAGGAACTAACACATCATCATCTTCATCTTCAAACTTGAGTGCTTCATTTAGTTCCTAGAAGTGCCTTTTATTTGGACCATTAACAACCTGGTGTGTGACTTGGAGATGGTGACCAGGATGAGTGTTATTGGGACCGTGTCTAAGGAGTTAGGACGATTTACAGGTGGCAGCAACGTCAGGGGAGACCTCAGAGCTGGCTTCTAAGAGACCAGTCGCTGAGCATGAGCAGTGCTTTCCTGCCTTCCCTGTTCTGGGAGTCCACGACCACCCTTCCATCTCTGCTGCACCCTGCACCCCCCCCCCCCGACCTGTTGTGTCCACACTGGGCAGGACTGCCTCCTTCGCGGCTGTCCTCCACTAGCTGTGGCCTCTCCAGGACCTGGCGTGGTGCCTGACACGCAGCTCTCTCAAGATGTGTGTTTGGAACGGGAGGCGGGTGGTGAGCGCTAGCGCGAGGGAGGTGTTGAGGGAAACGCTGGGTGGTGGAGTGGCTTGTCCACCTGGCCAGTGAGCTCCTCTCACTGGAATTGAGTGGTCAAGCGGAAGCAGGTCCACAGGAGCCAGAGAAGGACCCTGCAGTGGGGAAGTTAGTGTGAGCAACTCCAGAGATCATTTGCCTGCTAAACAACAAACTGAAAATGTCTTGCTAGGATGTGCATATATGTCACTTAATAACGTATCTGCAAGGAAAGTAGTTGTGATGTAGCACATGTCCGTGTCTGTGTGGTGTGAGCACCTGCAAGAGTTCTTAGCAGATGCGGTTTCTCCAGGCCCCTTGCTTTTGCCCACTCCAGGCCGGGGTTAATCTGTCTCTCACACTCCCTGTTTAGGATGCTTTGCCTGTGGGATGGAAAATGGATTCCGAGTCTACAACACGGATCCTCTAAAAGAAAAAGAGAAACAAGGTAAGAAGTAACTGACATTTCCTGTTTTCTCCCCTTTCCAACTCCCCAAAAGCCTAACTTTTATCTTTCAGATGGAGCAGGGAGAGGACGGCTATTTTTGAGAGGTAAACAGGGTTCGTGGCTCTCCATAAACTTGGCGGAATTGTCTTCTCCTTGAGCTGCTGTGGGTGCCTGGCTCGTACAGTGCTGGGGTGGAGGGTGTGATCGGCAGGTGGGGTGTCGGCCCAGCTCCGATTTCTCGGGTGAATTGGCAGCCGGCGTGAGCTGCCTGTGTCCTTTGCCCACGTCTTCCGCCCTGGCTGGCCCTGGGAGAGCGGGTGTATTCATGCAGGCCGTGTCCGCTTTCTTCTTGTTGAATGTAGAACTGTGGAGAACTCCGATGATCGATCCAATCACAGCAGGTAGGACTCTTAACTCTTGGCACATGACCAACACTTAGAAAATATTACTTATAGTAATAAATTGTAGTTCCTTCTGTTTGCTTATTTCAGTGTCTTAATCTGTGTTTTCATGAAATACAAATTTTCAAAAGCTGGAATCAGTGATTCATTCTATTGGTAAATAAAATAATGGTGGTCCTTTTCCTATCTGCCAGGAAAACAAGTTAAATTTATGGGTAGAATCTTGTCAATTTGGTTTTTTCCCCGCTACATATTTTTCTTTAAACTTTTGGCATCTCCTGGTCCTCCTTACCTGCTGGGAAATGAAGCACTGCCGACAAACGCGCAAATCTCAGATAAATCATAGACAGTGAGAAACATCTTTTTTCTTCTTACAGTTGTGGTTTTAGTTTTTGGTTTTGGTTTATATTCAGTGCACGTGTTACATTTCTGATGCTGGAACTGTTTCTCGTCTGACAGCACTTCACTGCCGCGGCATGGTGGCCTCCTCGTGCTCCACTGAGCAGGCCCTTTCCGTTTTAGCGACAAATAGCACAGATCAGGGACTTTCAGAGAGTTGGGGGGGCACTGGAAGTGCTTTCTCAAGTGAAATCTTATATATGACCCTAGAATGTAAAACAGTAAGTGGTGCTTTATAATTCGGGGTTTATTTTGTAAGCAGCGGTCGGCAGCCTCCATTAGTTACAGAAAGACAGCATCGCCAGGTGGCTGAGAGCTCAGACGGGATCCACCTTGTGTGTCGTGGAATCCTGGCTCTGTCCAGTTGCTATGTGACCTTAGGCAGCTTCTCAATTGCTCTGGGCCTCACGTTCTTTGTGTGTGAAACAAGGGTGCTAACAGTGCCTGCCTCAGGAGATTACTGTCTAGGGACAGAGAAGGATGCACGAGATGCATGGCTGAGTGCTTGGCACACATGTCGGTGCCGTGTGCGTGTGCGCTGTCAGTCCCAGCGGCCGGGGCACTGCTGGCGTGGAGTAAGTCGGGGGTGGGGGTCGGCGAGTGTTGCCGGCGGTGACTGGAGTCCCCTGTCAGTCTTGCAGGCGTCTGATTTACAGTTATTTTGTTTTGGTTGCATGGTGATTTGAGACAGTTCTGCTTTGTGCAGATAAGTAGTTGCAAAACATTTCAAAACAGCTTGACTTGCGAATCTCAGGATCCTTTTTACTAAATTGACCCAGAAGCTTAAAGAGCAGTTATTGGTGTCGAAGTTCAATCAGTAGCAGTATTTCAACAACTGCTTCCTAATCAATGAAGTGTTTACAATGAATTCAGAATTTCTTATAAAAATAAGGTACACGGGAAGCATCGGAAACTAAGTTCCAGCAAAGTCTACCATTGTGAGGACGTAGTGCTGCATACACGTGTTTGCTCCCGTGCCGCTGCCCGGCTCTGCTGTCTAGGGCAGGCTGCCCTTGAGCTTAGCTCGTAGGTCACTCACACTCAGTAGGTCACTCACACTCAGCGTGCTCGTGTTTCCGGCTTATGTGAGCAGCAGGCCTCACCATGAAAAGGTCGCGTGCCGTCCTTCTTGATGGCATACTGTAAGAAATTCACCTAGATGGTATTTGCAGGTTAATCTGCTGTGAGGTTTTGGGCAACTTACAACTAGAAGAACAGCAGTTTGCTTTCTGAAATATTGCGGAATGTGTCTGGGCTCTGGGCCTTGTCATCTCCGCTGTGACTGTGGCATTGAGTAAAGAGGCTGCGTGACTGGGCCTCGATCAGAGTGCTGCTTCCCGGCACACCCACTGCCTTGGCGGGAACAGGAACCTGTAGTGCAGGGATCCCTGGTCCTCCACTCGGGAACGGTGTTCTCCCACTTGGCACCAGGACACAGGTCCCGCGTCTGCACACACCTAGTGTCTTCCTCTCCAGAGAGGGCTCAACCTTCAGAGCAGCACCGCTCTACTCCAGGAAGGCCCCAGGGCCCCAGGGCTGCCTGGAGTTGACAGTGCAGCCTGTCAGGTCCTCATGGTGGTGCTGTCACAGTAAAGGACTCAGATTCAGATGCTTCACACACTTCTGAGAGTATACTACAAAAAATCCAACAGTCATAATTCGCACAAATAAAAATGCTTCAAGACTGATATATTTGGATGAAGTTTTATATCCCGAGGTTACAGAAATAATACGAGAGTGCGTAAAAAGTCAACTCTGGGCCGGGCGCGGTGGCTCATGCCTGTAATCCTAGCACTCTGGGAGGCTGAGGCGGGCGGATCATTTGAGCTCAGGAGTTCGAGACCAGCCTGAGCAAGAGCGAGACCCCGTCTCTACTAAAAATAGAAAGAAATTATCTGTCCAGTTAAAAATATATACAGAAAAAATTAGCCGGGCATGGTGGCGCATGCCTGTAGTCCCAGCTACTCGGGAGGCTGAGGCAGTAGGATCGTTTGAGATCAGGAGTTTGAGGTTGCTGTGAGTGAGGCTGACGCCACGGCACTCTAGCCCGGGCAACAGAGCGAGACTCTGTCTCAAAAAAAAAAAACACAAAAAACGTCAACTCTGTTTCACGTAAAACCATAAATCTCCCATATTACAAAGTTGAGCAGAACTGATAGACCGTGGACCCGGCCCGGGGAGCTTGCACAGTCTGCAGAGTGGGCAGAGGTGCTCAGAGGCCTTCTGTCTTCATGCACCCTCTTCCCTTCATGTGGCCAGCACTCACGTCGTGACGTTGACAGTCACGAGGGAAGATACGGGGGACTCAGAGACTTACAGTGACTGCCACGTGGCTGGGTCGAGCAGCCTGTGACGACTGTACGTCCTTGTCCACTCGGAGGTTGTCAGGTGCTGCACCAAGGCCTGGAGATGCCTCGATGACAGTCGGGCGGGGCCCTGATGTAACACAGGGAGCATCTGCACAAAGCCCAGCCGTGCCCGGACCAGCAGGCTGCCCCACGCAACCCTCACAGCGCAGCATCCTGGGGGCCTTGTGCTCTGCCATGGCCCAGCCTGCCGGGCCAGGGTCCTGGAGACGCGGGAGGTCTGCGAGGTGGAGGCTCGTGGGTGTCCACTGCAAGTAGGATGACACAAAGGTGGCTTGTAGCTTTGGGAAGGACACGGGGAAGAACACTGTGTAACCTGAAGGTAGGAGTTGAAACAGGTAGAACGTTTTTGTAGAATAATTTGGCAAGATGTGTTCATTTTCGATAAATACACTGCTTGATCCAACAATTATACTTAAAGGATTTTATCTGAAGGAAAAAAGACACTAGATGTTTCTATATTTTATTACTTGTGGCCGAGTATGGTGGCTCAGCCTGTGATCCCAGCACTTTGGGAGGCTGAGGCAGGAGGACCCCCTGAGCCCAGGAGCTGGAGGCTGCAGTGAGCTGTGATTGGGCCACTGCACTCAGCCTGGGCAACGGAGCGAGACCCTGTCTCTTTAAAAAAAAAATGACTTGCAGCAGTTTCTAACAGTGAAAAACTGGTGGGGGGGGGACCTAAATGACCATCATTAGAACATTGATTAACTTGGTTAAGGTGCACCCTGAAAACTGCGCGCATGCAGGACAACACCGAGATCAGCCTGTGAGTCCTGACGCGCCACACGGTGTGACAGCCGTGACATTAGTGGGAAGAGAACGGAGGACAGTGTAGATGGTGCTGTTGCATTTGAGTAGGAGCAAGGTCCTGAAGTTTATTTAGTTTTAGAGTGTTTTCTGGTGCAAACCTGCTAGTCAAATTCTGAAGATCTGTGACAGTGTGCACAAAGTTAGAAGTACATACGTGATGTGGTTTTCTGGTGTGTTCTACTTCATGCTTTTCTGTGTTGTTTTATTTTTATAGTAATGATGTATAGTTTTTACAATGAGAAACAAGATATTTCCATTACCAAAACCTCCACAGAAATAGGAAAGGAGGTGGGTTGCAGGACAGAGGCAAGGCTGAGAAGGTCGGGAGACTGGTAGTTGCATTATTATTGCCCTGAAGTGCTACAATGGTTGAGTCTCACCCATTTACATAAAGTGATTAGTTTCTCAAGCATCTCTTAGTGGAACAGAAGTTATGCCAATATTCAGGCACCCCTCTCCCCTCTTCCCCATTTTTAGTTTCTCATCTTTTGAGGCAGGTTCTGTTGGGAGAGTTAGAACCAGTCAGATGTTGGGATGTGCCTTGAGTTCTACTCAGCTGGTGTTTAATGGGGCTGTTTTATGTCCTGCTCAGTCTATTTCTGCAGTGTCAGTCTGCTGTTATAAACGGGCCTGGACACTGATATCTTTGGGCATTTCCTTTCCTTTTTTTTTTTTTTGAGACAGGGTCTCACTCTGTTGCCCAGGCTAAAGTGCCGTGGTGTCATCAGAGCTCACTTAAACCTCAAACTCCTGGGTTTAAGCGATGCTTCTGCCTCAGCCTCCCAAGTAGCTGGGACTACATGTGTGCACCACCATGCCAACTAAGTTTTCTATTTTTTGTAGAGATGGGGTTTTGTTCTTACCCAGGCTGGTCTTGAACTCCTGGCCTCGAGTGATCTTCCTGCCTTGGCCTCCCAAAGTGCTAGGGGTACAGGTCTGAGCCACCACCCCCAGCCTCTTTTGCTTTTTCTATAGATAAGCAACACCTTTTGTAATATTCCAGTGCCAGCCCTTGGGGCCTGGAACTCTTGAGGCCTTGGTCTTGGGTAGCGTCCCCGTCTTCAGCCGCAGGAGGTGGCGGTCAGGTTGTGTGGAAGGCTCTCCTGGCGAGGTCTGGCGTCCGCTGAGCCTGGGCAACTCGGAGTCTCCCCTTGGTGACTTCTGCTCAGTCCAGGGAAGGCTGGGGTTCTGTTTGCCTCAGCTGGTTCTGAAAAAGCTGCTTTTCTCTTTTTCTTTCCACAGTTAAAGTCAAGAGGCCACATAGCTGATTATGCTGGTGTCTAACTATACTTATTTGTCTTAACTCTTAATTCTCAAATTTTTGTGACTTAACATTGATATTTTTCTAAATTGTGTAAGGTTAGCCAGAACTAGGCATGAAAGTAAACCGAGATATTATTTATGCTTTTTATAAAGTACTGTTTTTTGTAAGAGGCTTAACAGAATGGTAGAGGCTTACAGCTTCTATCATTTAAATTAAGATGTTAAAAATCCTGTTAAACAGATCCTAATCAACTTTCAGCAACACTCTATGGTGATTTCTTCATGGAAGGAGTTCAGTTTTAATTTTTGTAATGGTCTCACCTGATGGGTTAATCTCTATCTGAGTCACAATTCAGAGGTCTTTGAAGTCTTGTTGGACATTTCTTCCTTTTGCTATCATCCAGAGCCGCATCTTACTAAGGGAATGACGCGTTGCTTTTAGAATTTGAAAGGGTTTATGACTGACAAATTGAGCTTTATTAACTAACTTTGTTAGTAAGTTTTTAGGCTCACATGGTGTTTATAAAAGGTTAAACATTCCCAGTTGAATAGTATTTAAAGAATACATTAGATACCTCTTGACATAGTTCTCAGATCACAAATTTGTCCCTAAAACTTACTGAACCTGCATCAAGGAAACAGTTATGCTTCTAATGCCTTGGCGGCAAAGTTGTTCTTGAGTGGCAGCTTCTGTTTTCAATTGTAAAAAATATATAACATAAAATTTGCCATCTGAACCATTTTTAAGTGTACAGATCAGTAATGTTAATTATATTCACATTGTTGTTAAACAGGCCTCTAGAACGTTTTCATCTTCTTGCAAAACCAAAACCTATATCCATTAAATAATTCCCTGTTTCTCCCTGCCGTTTCAACTTCCTGCTTCTATGAATTTGACTACTTTAGGGACCTCACGAATGCAGTCATACAGTATGTCTTTTTGTGACTAGCTTATTTCACTGGGCATAATGTCCTCTAGGTTAATCTGTGTTGTAGCACACGTCAGGATTTCCTTCCTGTTAGGGCAACTAATACTCCATTGCACGTAGCTGTCACACTTCGCTTGTTCACGCGTGTCAGTGGACACGCGGTTGCTTCTGTCGCTACACCCTGGCTGTGCAAGGAACGCTGCTGCAACACGAGTGTGCAGACGTCTGTTGCAGACCCTGCTTTCCGCCCTTTGGGTACAGACTCAGAAGTGGGTTTGCTGGATCATGTGGTACTTCTATTTGTCATTCTTTGAGCACCGGCCATACTGTTTTCCATAGTGGCTGCTCCAAACTGTACGTAAGGTCTGGTTTCCTCACATCCTTGCCAGTTATGCCTGTTCCTCTCTGGATTTTTGATGGTAGCCGTCCCAGTGGGTAAGAGGTGGGATCTTTTGGTCTCAGTTTGGTATCTCTGATGACTAATGATACGGGCATCTTTTCGTGCGCCTGTTCGCCATTTGTAAATCATCTTTGGAGAAATATTTATTCAAGTCATTTGCTAATTTTTTGGTCAGGTTATTTAATTTGTCACTGAGCTGTAAAAGTTCTTCACATATTTGGGATGTTAACCACCTGTCAGATATATGACTTAACCAATATTTTCCCCCGTCCCACAGGTTGTCTTTTCACTCTGTTGAGTGTGTCCTTTGATGCACACAAGTTTCCAGTAAGCTTGGCGTAGTCCCATTTCGCTTTTGGTGTCCCAGCTCAGAAATCATAGTCAAGTCTAGTGTCGTGGAGCTTCCCCTTGTGTTTTTTTCTAGGGTTTTTATAATTTGGGGTCTTACTTTTAGGTCTTTAATTCATTGTGAGTTAATTTTTTAATATGATGTAAGATAAAGGCCAGCTTTATTCTTTGCTGTGTGGATATCCAATTTGTGGATATCCAACCACTTGTTGAAGGGACCGTCCTTCCCCAGTGAGTGGTCAGCATTTGTTTTATAGGTTATTAGTTCTTCTCTTTCAGCTCTGGCCTGTTCCCACCCATTCATCTCTTCAAGAGTGTTAAGGTTTAAAGACTAAACGTCAACTGGCAGTTAAGCCTCCTAGTGCACGCTGAGTGGGTTTGTGGAAGCAAAAGCAATTGCCTGGGTTGCTGGAGGGCGGTGTCCCTTGCTGCAGGCAGAGAAGCTGTGGGGCTTTCACAGATCAGGCCACACACCCAGCTCGGGTGAGCCGTGGTCATCATTTGGATTGGGACCCAGGCCACATCCTGTTAAAGCCATAATTACTTTGAGGTAGCCTATGTGTAAGAGGACTGTTAAATTGTCTATAAGAAAAGTAGTTTTCATTGTGGATATTATTATTCATTCCTTTCAAGGGTACTACTAGGCTTTGAATTTTAAGGATCTCAGAGAGCAAGCCGATGAGCTTCTGAGTTACTTTGTGCAGCTCTGACCAGAGAGGCTGAGGGCAGTTCTTAGGCTAATGTCCTAATTTTCAGAGGTTTGCGTTCCTCACTTGCTCTTTCCTGTACACAGGCTCACTATCCCAAGAGCTCAAGGTCAATACAGACTAGAGGACTGGGGGGCAGCTCCGCTGTGGCACATGATCCACGTGGAACGTGGCCTTTCACCGGCATTCCCATGTGGTGTGCTTGAGTGCACTGGCGTCTTTTTGTTGTGGAGGATGTCTGGAATTCTGTGACATTTTCCTCTTCAATAGTGCATGAACATTTTTGTGCATTTCAGACGTCAGTGGAAGATTTTTTTTTTTTTTTGAGACAGAGTCTCACTCTGTTGCCCGGGCTAGAGTGAGTGCCGTGGCGTCAGCCTAGCTCACAGCAACCTCAAACTCCTGGGTTCAAGCAATCCTTCTGCCTCAGCCTCCCAAGTAGCTGGGACTACAGGCATGCGCCACCATGCCCTGCTAATTTTTTCTATAAATATTTTAGTTGTCCATATAATTTCTTTCTATTTTTAGTAGAGACGGGGTCTTGCTCTTGCTCAGGCTGGTCTCGAACTCCTGACCTCGAGCGATCCACCCGCCTCGCCCTCCCAGAGTGCTAGGATTACAAGCGTGAGCCACCGTGCCCGGCTGGAAGATGTATTTAAAGTGAAAAAAATTCAGCTTTTGTATGAAAGCTTTAGTATGAGTATGCGTTCTCAGAGTTTATAGATTTTGCTACATCTTAAAATGTGAATTTAGATATTTTGTACGTTTTGCTGAACTGGCTTCTTGGGGTGCTGTGTGCTCAGCACTTATGAAACATGGTTCATGGTGACAGTATGCTGAAAGGTGTCTTGAGGTCGGCCACTGTTTTTCTTAGTGGGTCACCGTTCTCATTTCTGGTGGTAATCAGATTTAAATGGCTGATTAAAAATGAGCCCGGTATGGTGGTACGCACTGTAGCCTCAGCTACTTAGGAGCCTGAGGCAGAAGGATCGCTCAGCTCAGCAGTTGAGGCTGTGGTGTTGGCATCATGCTTGCACCGGTGGGTAGCCACTGCACTCAGCCTTGGCAACATAGTGAGACCCCATCACTTTATTTATTTATTTATTTATTTTTTTGAGACAGAGTCTCACTCTGTTGCCTCGGCTAGAGTGAGTGCCGTGGCGTCCTCCGAGCTCACAGCAACCTCAAACTCCTGGGCTTAAGCGATCCTCCTGCCTCAGCCTCCCGAGTAGCTGGGACTACAGGCATGCGCCACCATGCCCGGCTAATTTTTTTCTATATAGATTTTTAGCTGTCCAAATCATTTTCTTGTATTTTTAGTAGAGACGGGGTCTCCCTCTTGCTCAGGCTGGTCTCGAACTCCTGACCTGGAGTGATCCACCTGCCTCAGCCTCCCAGAATGCTAGGATTACAGGTGTGAGCCACCACGCCCAGCCAACTCCATCACTTTAGAAAAGAAAGGAATGCTGCGTGTTATGTGTCTTGACTTTTTCTTCTTTTTTACTGTAAAATACACATGTTAACTTTTTTTAAAATTTTTTTTCCAAGAAAACTCATAAAACTTTATTGAGATAATTTTAAGTCAAATATCCAATATAAAAACAGTCTGCATTGTTTCAGCTTGTCTTCGTTTAAACCTCTGGTTGTTCTTCACCTGCGAATAAACCTTGATTCTCTGACTCTACATGTTAACTTTTTAAAATTGTCTTTTTGAAACTGTCATTTCAGAATTTCTAGAAGGAGGAGTTGGCCACGTTGAAATGTTATTTCGCTGCAACTATTTAGCTTTAGTTGGTGGTGGAAAAAAGCCAAAATACCCTCCCAACAAAGGTACAGTATTCATGCGTTTACGAACCATGCCTCATTTGTATTTATTTATGTCTGTGGCACCTAAGATCTCCCCTGCTAGTCCTGTGCTAGTCACTGGGAAGAAGCTTCCAGAAAGAGTGCCTAGTCTTTGCACTGTTCCAGAAGCAGTGTGGAGAGGCTCACTTGTTCCCACTGTCGTAGAACACTTGTGCTGGGAAGTGGGAAACAGAGGGCCTGCCGCACCTGTAGGTGGGTGTCGTGAATGTCAGGAATTCATTTTAAAGCAAGGTGTAGGGGATTTTTTTTCCCTACTGTGAGCCATTGACTTACAGAAACATTAATTTTATGGCCACACTGAACACAATGCCAGTGTGGCTGTGGGTTTAGGTTCGGGCGGCGGGGTGTGCGTGTGCGTGTCTGTATGTTGAAGGGATTGCAGTGTGAAAGGCCTGGCCCTTTGAAGGAAAGGAAGTCCTGGACAGCGTCACTGACCCCTCCGTACACCGCATGCCGGCTAAAGTAGCTACTGGTTGAGGGAGAGGCTTGAGAGAGACCCAGGGAGGAGACGGACGAAGATTGGAAGGCTGAGCTGGGGACACGTCAGAAGGCCTTGACCACCAGGCGAGGGTGTGACCGGGAAAGAGATGCCGGCAGGTGTGTGTTGTAGGGAAGATTAGTCTGGAAGCCGGCGTGAGGTGGAGTGGAGACGTCGGAGGCCGGAGGCACAATGAGAAGCCGCTGCTCACGGAAGAGGTGGGAAGAGCAGCGAGCGCGTCCTCAGCGGCAGACGTTGGCGAGTGGGGTGCTGAGAAACGACCTCTGGGTCTGTGCTGTGGGGCCCGGTGGGGACCGACTCCAGCGGCCGTGGGTGGTGGGGAGGACGGAGGGCGAGCCCCGGTCTGGGCGGGGCTGGGTCGCATGGAAGGCGGAGGCTCCAGGTGACTCCTGAGGGGCTCCAGGGCCCCGGGCTCGCAGGTCTCAGCGGAGTCCCGTGAACACAGGGGATGACAGAATCCACACCCGGGGAGGGCTGGCCCTGGTATGTTTGTTTATGTTTTGGAACTAGGAGCAGAGAAATGACATGGAAAGAGACTGTTTGCAGGAAAAGCAGTGGAAGACCTTGAGCAGGCAGCAGGCTCGCAGGGGTGGGGATTAGCACCCTCGGGGAGCAGAGTGGGGGGCGTCCGCTAGCGCCCTCAGGGAGCAGAGTGGGGGGCGTCCACTAGCGCCCTCGGGGAGCAGAGTGGGGGGCGTCTGCTAGCGCCCTCGGGGAGCAGCGGCCTGTGGCTTGTCAGTCCTTGTCTTGTCGTGAAGAGTTGCATCGACCATCAGTGAGGAGGAGGAGGAGCTTGCACTGGCAGTCAGGCCTGGGATTCCCACGGCAATGTTGGGGAGGGCTGTCACGTGACCTCCGGGTGCTGTCAGGGGAGGGGTGTGTGTTAAACTCAGCTTATCTAGTTGTCCAAGCAGTGAGAGACTCTTATAAACGTCATAGACTTAGAAGAAAGCAATATTTCACCAGGTATTTGAATAAATACACTTTTTGTGGAGTCTAACAGTAGTTTTTCCCAGTTAACAAAGTTTATTTTTTAGAGCAGTTTTATGTTCACAGCAGAGCTGAGCGGGAAGCAGAGAGCCCCGTGCGCCCCGTCCCCGCATGGGCACAGCCTCTCCCGCTGTTTCAGGCAGCGACCTGCCCGGACCCCTC
The DNA here is from genome assembly GCA_028533085.1 of Varecia variegata. Taxonomy (NCBI): domain Eukaryota; kingdom Metazoa; phylum Chordata; class Mammalia; order Primates; family Lemuridae; genus Varecia; species Varecia variegata. Next base: position 147,223,377 of record CM052441.1, on the reverse strand, counting down.
ACTTCCACCCCGGTCCGGGGTTACAGTCCACTCTGGGTTTGGACAGGTGTGTGACGTGTCCACCCTGGCATAATAGTGCTCTACAGGAGAGCTGCTTTGCCTGTTCATCTCTCCCTCCCCCAACCCCTGGCAACTGCGTCTTTCGACTGTCTCCCTCGTTTTGCCTTTTCTAGAACGTCCTAGGTGGAATCACGCAGTGCGTGGCCTTTCACACTGGCTTCTTCCCACCAGTAACGTGCATTTACGTTTCCACTGTGTCTGTGCCTGGCCTGATGGCTCACTTCCTCTTAGTGCTGAGCGACAGCCTTGCCCAGCCCCACACAGCTCGTCACTCCCTGGGCTCGTCACTCCCTGGGCTGCTTCCCGGGGTCGGCAGTCTGACCAAAGCTGCGTGAAGTTCTCGTGCAGCTGTTTGCGATCCAGGCAGCTGTCAAGGCACATTCGGTTGCTGGGTTGTGTGGGAACAGTATGTCCCCTTCCTGTCTATCGCATCTGCGGGACGCCCAGTACGGC
>CM052441.1:147211800-147222364 GCA_028533085.1 Varecia variegata | reverse complement strand
CAAGTAAATCTTGAAATTAGGTAATGTGAGTCTTCCAGTCTTGTTCTTGTTTTACAACAGTTTTTTGGCTACTCTGGGACCTTTGTTTTTCTGATAACTTGTAGTGTCAGCTTGTTTGTTGGAAAAGCTTGCTGAGGTTTTAGCTGTGATTGCAGGGAGTCTGTGGATGGATTTGGTGTTAAAAGTACGGGCTGGACGCAGTGGCTCACGCCTGTAATCCCAGCACTCTGGGAGGCCGAGGCGGGTGGATCGCTCAAGGTCAGGAGTTTGAGACCAGCCTGAGCAAGAGCGAGACCCCATCTCTACTAAAAATAAAGAAATTATTTGGCCAACTAAAAATATATATAGAAAAAATTAGCCGGGCATGGTGGCGCATGCCTGTAGTCCCAGCTACTCGGGAGGCTGAGGCCGTAGGATCGCTTGAGCCCAGGAGTTTGAGGTTGCTGTGAGCTGGGCTGATGCCACGGCACTCACTCTAGCCCGGGCAACAGAGCGAGACTCTGTCTCAAAAAAAAAAAAAACAAAACAAAAAAAAAAACGTACAGAACGTTCCAGCCCGGGATCACGGCTCGTGCTCTGTCTGCCAGGCCGTCTTTGGTCTTCCTTTGCGACATGTTGTAGTCTCATGCTGAGGTCTTACACGTCTGTTGGTAAATTTATTCCTAAGTGTTCTGGTTTTATACTATTGTTAATGGAGCAGTTTTTAGGTCTTATAATTTTGCCATGACAGGCAGTTGACACATTGTTCAGCAAATGCTTGTGACTGTGAGGGGGTCTCGGCAGGTGGCTTTGCTTGGCCCTTTGATACCCTTTACAGTGAAGAGTCTCTAAATTGATTTTGTGATTCTGATACAAACGAAAACCCATGAATCATAATTACTGTTTTTTCTGAGGACTTGAGGGCAGAGAGTAGGTTTTGATTGTGGGAAATCAGAGGCTTTGAGGTCAGTTCTCATTTCTGATAGGTTTTCTCTGTCTGTTTAGGCCTCTGTGTCCTGTGTCCCAATAGTAACAACTCCCTCCTGGCCTTCCCTGGCACACACACAGGCCACGTGCAGCTCGTGGACCTGGCCAGCACAGAGAAGCCGCCGCTAGACATTCCTGCACACGAGGGCGTCCTCAGCTGCATCGCACTCAACCTGCAGGGAACAAGAATCGCAACCGCGTCTGAAAAAGTGAGCATGTGCCCCTGCCTTGTGATGAGCTGCGTTCTCTGCAGAAAACCTACCTTTCTTTGTCTCAGGGTCACAGGTGGCCCCGGTCTGGAGCCGCCTTGGCGTGGCCCGTGGCCTGTGGTCCTGGCTAGTCCTGTCAACTGGGGTCTAGGCCAGGTCTTCACAGATCATCTGTGCCCAAGAACCAGTTTTATTTCCAATTCTTTGCAAACTAATACATTGTAAAATGTGATAAAAATAAGTAACTTTAAAAAAAAATAAGCAAAAAGTACCTGCTGCAGTTTCTTACCATTTGCATCAGCAGCTGTGAAAGTCACTCGCCCCGTCACCCACTTTCTTGTCTCTGCTGCCGAGCAACAGCTCAAAAGCATCTGCCTAGGTGTCGTTTACTTTGCCTGATGTAAAGAACTCATTTTTTAAAATAATTTAAAATCTTGGGTTCTTTTACCTCCTTTAGCCTGAATTCAGACTTTTACCAAAGAAAAAAAGTCGGGTATCTTCTACTGTAGTTTTCATTTGAGACTGCAAGCCCAGGGTCACCAGGTAGGAAACTGTCAGCTGTTATGCAGGCTGAGGGCACAGGCCGGCAGTCGTGTCGTCTGCGGGCACAGTGGCTGAAGGCAGGCGGGGCGGGCTCTGTCCCCCGGGCCGCTGCGGGGCACCCGGGGCTGGAGAGGGCAGCGGCCCCGTGGGACCAGTGGCAGAGAGGCAAGTCCTGCTTCCTCCTGGGAGTCGGCTAAGAAGAGGCTCAGTTATTTTTAGATATTTTTCTGTAGATTGTTGTTACATTAGCAACAAATATACAAATTCATAAATATGATCTTCAGTATTCTCAGTATGTTTCTCCTTATCCCTTTTACCTTTAGAGTCTCCATCCTCACCTCCCCACAACCTTTAAAAATAATCCCGAATGTGGATTGTACTTTCCTACTTGTTTCCGCAGCTCCACGCCAGGTGGCGTAAGCTGGGTCCCTGCAGCCGCGAGGGTGTGTCCCTCCCTGCGCCCACGAGCAGGGTCCCTGCTGGGTGGAGGGTGGGAGAGTGTCCTGTGCTCAGCTTTTCCACAGAAGATGTAACAACTCAGTTACCAGAGTCAGTTCCCTTTGGGAGAAACGTTAACAACAAAAAACGGAGTTCCGAGTCCTCCCTTGGGGTCTTGGGCACTTTTCTCTTGGGGAAGGTCAACGCAGCCAGCAGGGGCCGCTGAGGTCAGCCACTTGACCTTGTCTGCCACGTCCCTTTGCTGGCAGATCAGAGTGCTCCTCTTCCTCACTGCGCAGGAGTGACCATGGAGATGGCACAGGCTGGCAGGAGGAGGGGCCGGCCTGGGCGTTTGTTGCTCGGGGGTGTCGGCCAGCAGATGCCCCCTGAGCCCCCTTGACCACTGTGGGCCCGGGAGCTGCCAGCCCAATTTGGGGGCGCAGCTGTACGTGGGTGGGGGGAGCGGGGGGACGCTGAGTGGAAGGCAGGTGGGTGTGGGCGAGGGTGGTGGGGGCTGGTGACTGAACACGCGTCGTGTGAGACGCTAGCTCAAACGCTAAGAATCTTTGATAATGAAACACTTCACTGTTTTTCAAAGGGGACCCTTATAAGAATATTTGATACTTCATCAGGGCATTTAATCCAGGAGCTACGGAGAGGATCTCAAGCAGCTAACATTTACTGGTAAGGAAATAACTCACCCAGAGAAAAGCTGGTGCTTTGGGTTGACAGCACAGAAATGGGCCTGTGGGATTGAGCAGCTGCCCCGGCCCAGCAGGGGGTGGGGGGCTGGGCTGCCAGGGGCTCGGGGTTCAGGTTTTGGGGCTGGGTCTCGCTCTTTTGCCCAGCCTGGAGTGCAGTGCTGGGATCACAGCTCCCTGCAGCCTCCAACTCCTGGGGTCAAGCACCCTCCTCAGTAGCGGGGACCACAGGCACCACCGCGCCAGGCTAACTTTCTCTTTTCAGTAGAGACGGGGGTCTCGCTCTTGCTCAGGCTGGTCTCCAACTCCTGAGCTCCAACGATCCGCCTACCTCGGCCTCCCAGAGTGCCGGGATCACAGGCGTGAGCCACCACACCTAGCTTTTAGCTCTTTTTATTGTGACTAATTTTTTTATGGGAAATATACACAAAAGTAGAAAGAAGATTATACTATCCTTAACTGTCACCCAGCTTCAGTACCAGTTCTGTTTCAGCTGTTCCCAGCGTTCCCGCTCTCCTTTCTGCAGGGTGTGAACGCAGATGCTGGAGACCTTGCTGGTTTGCGGGGGCTGCGCTGCCTCCTCAGCCGAGGTCCTGGCCAGAGACCTGGTGCCACTGTCTTTGCATCTGGTGCCTTTGCAGGTGTTGAGCAGCATTTGGGTCTGTGGGATGACAGTGTGATTAATTCTATGTTTAGGGGGTCGCCTGGGGGTCTGGGCCTCGGGGTGGGCAGCATCCTGTCTGCTCCCAGGCCTGCCCCGGCACAGGCGACCCCTCCCCCCCAGGAGTCAGGAAGAGGCTGGTCTCTGTCACCACAGTCTCTGGAGAACAGCATGGTGGCACGTGAGGGGTGGGGTGCAGGGAGCCCCTTGCCTCTCCCTGGGCACACAGCCCGTTTCTGGGGCTCCCAGGGGAGCCTTGGTGCTGCTCATGGACTGTGCCTGGTAGCCTAGTGGTTTGACCGTCTGGCTCTGCGGTGACAGCAGTTGGCTTGTTAAAGGGTGGGTTTTTGTTTTGTTTTGTTTTGTTTTTGCTGAAATGGGGTCCTGCTCTGTGGCCAGGGCTGGAGTGCAGTGGTGTCAGCCTAGCTCACAGCAGCCTCACGCTCCTGGGCTCACGCGATCCTCCTGCCTCAGCCTCCCGAGGAGCTGGCACCGCAGGTGCCGCGGCGCCTGGCTTGGGAAGGGTGGTTTTTGAATTTGGTGCCTTGAATACACGAAGGGTGAAGTCTTCCATGCTGGAGCACGGCTGTGCGGATCCGGTCTCTGGACTCTGTCCACGCAAACTGACCTCGGTGTGTTCTCCGCAGCATCAACTTCAACCAGGACGCGTCTCTCATCTGCGTGTCCAGCGATCACGGCACGGTGCACGTTTTCGCAGCTGAAGATCCAAAAAGGAATAAGCAGTCCAGGTGGGTTTTTGCAAGTCTGGTGGTGGGAAAAGCCCAAGTTACAAGGACTAGGATCGTGTCGGTGTGGACCAACTTAATGTTAAGTCAGGCTGGAATCTTTTCATCTAACATTAATTTGATTTTTATTGGGTTTGAACATCAGTGCAGACTGTTTGCTACTAAAACCGTGGCACCATTCCTTCCCGTCCTTGGCTCCTTAGAACACATCTGTCCCGTGAAGGTCCGAGAACTTGGTCCTTCACCGTGTCCGGAAGGTTAATCTGACGGCCGAGAAACCTGGGCCCTTCGGTGCCGACAAGGCTGGTTCTGTTACAAAACCCTCCTGAGGACTCCATTTTGGGGGGGGGGTGAGAATTAAAAGAGTAAAAGCTAAAATAGAATGTTTTAAAAAAGTCATTAAGGCTAAAACTATGTCAAAGAGAACATTTTAAATTTCTAGCAGCATTCTGGGTTTAAGCAGGTGGCTTTTCAGGGTCTTTCAACTTTGTCTTGTGAATACAGCCACCCTGTCTTCCTTGTCCTCACAGCTTGGCGTCAGCCAGTTTCCTTCCAAAATACTTCAGTTCCAAATGGAGTTTCTCCAAGTTCCAGGTTCCCTCCGGCTCTCCGTGCATTTGTGCCTTTGGAACAGAGCCCAACGCCGTCATTGGTGAGTTGTGATCCCGGGGAGGACGACCCTCAGCCCCCACCTGGGGTCCATCGTCCCCACAGGCCCTGGTGCCGTCAGGCTGCCGTCCCCATGTGCACGGCCCCCTCCTCCAGGGCCTCCCTGGGAAACTGGGGACAGATAACCAGAGTGTCTTGTTCCTGTGGCCACGGCTGCTCACAGAGGGGGGGCTGCTCGATGGCTCCCCGAGGCCACGTGCGGCCACCAGTGCCGTGGGGACTGTTAGCCGTTCACTTTTGGGGGAGAGACGTGAGTAAGACGGTCTCCTTCTGCCCCAGCGATCTGTGCGGACGGCAGCTACTACAAATTCCTCTTCAGCCCCAAGGGCGAGTGCGCCCGGGACGTCTACGCTCAGTTTCTGGAAATGACCGACGACAAACTGTGACTCCACCAGCGAGCACGAGGACACCGCTGGCCGTCACCCCTCAGGCTCCTGGGGCTGGTGCCTGCGCCCCGTGGGCCCCGGGCTGGAGGGACCCCGGGGCCCTCGGTCTCGAAGCCATACTTGGTCGTCTGCTTTGCTTGGAAAGCCTTCCCACTTCCAGCATTACACAGTCGCCACCGAGTCGCCGGAGATGCTCCGCGCTCACGCCGACCGCCGCTGTCACCCGGCTGCTCACCCCCGGCGGTGGCTCTGGGGGCTCCACGCAGGCCTGGGGTAAGACGAGGGACTCCGTCATCTTTACCGCGTCTGCAGTGGGGAAACGAACAGGTGTGTGAACGCGGTTCCTGCTCCCAGCTGGACCCAGGCAAGCGACGCGGCCCCGTCGAGGGACACACTGGGGGTGTTCGCTTAGCCCCGTCCCGAGCTCCTCTCTGCCCGTGACGTGGTCGCCGCGCCCACGCGTGGGCTCCCGCTCTGTCAGAGCAAGTCCTCGGGCTTGAGTGTCCGGGGCGGCTGGGTCTCCTGGTTAAATTCTGGGTTAAAACCGAGTTTCCCTGTTACGTGTAGGGAACAAAGTAAGGCGTAGACTTTAAAAATTTGTCACAAAAGAAAGTACCACTTACTTTAGGGGGACGTTTCCGCAAAGCAGTACCCAAGGGTGTCCTCGGGCAGTTCCTGTCAGCGTGGCGGGAATTGCCTCGGCCAGCCTGTCGTCGTCACCGTCTGTCCCCAGCGCGTGTGAGAATAGCTGTACACTAACCTTCTGGGAATGAAAGGCACAGCTTTTTTTTTTTTTTTTTTTAACATTTGGTAACTAAAGTAGGTTATGGGCTCTACATTCTCAACTACTCAAGGTATATATTTAATTTTCTTAAATTCCCTTTAAAGCAACTTAATTTTATGGTTTTGGTTTCCGGCTACAAACATTTAAAATCTGCCCAGCAGCAGGTTGTTTTGCTAGTTCCTTTACTGTCATGTAATCAGCTAACTTTGTATGTGGATTTTGATGTAAAGTATGCATGTTACTTTTATGTGTATTTAATCATGAAGTTTAATTTTGCACACTTATTTGTAATGTTTCTTTTCAATAAAAGTGACTAATTTTGTCGTACGTTGTGCCTGTAAAGGGAACTAAGAACCGTGTGCTACAAAACCAAACGCTCTTTCCCTTACTGAGCCTCTGCTCGGGCCACGAACCTCCCCGCACCTGTGGAGAGAGCGGGCCGGGGCCGGCCAGGCTGTGACCCCGTGACCCCGCCACCTGCGCAGGCGACAGCCTGGCCTGGGAAGGTGCGTTCTCACCTGCAGACAGCCTCGGCACTTCTAGAACAGGTGAGCAGGAGTCCGCCAGGTTGCGTGTGTGGCTCCAGGACAGCAGAGGTGAAATGCCCCTGCGGTTTCCACGCGTCTCTATCTGGCGTCAGGCCGGCCTCGGCCTCCACTGCGAGTTGCCCATGGTAGGCGCTGGGTTGGCGTCCCCTCCGTTCCTGACCCCTTAGTCCCAACGGTGCAGGTGTGGGAACAGGAGCCTTCACGTTCATGTAACTGCCAGTCTGCAAACACTAGACCAGAGGGAGGACGCGTAGACGAAGGCCGAGGGTCCTCGAGTCACAGAAACAGCTTGTGGGCTGGTAAGGCCGGTTCCTCGGGGACGCGGAGCAAGTGACGGGCCAGGCCTGGACACGGGGGTCCCAGCACGTCCCGCTGGCGTCCGGGCACGAGAGCCCTGCCCGCCGGGAGGCGCAGCGGGAAGCCAGGCACCTGGCCAGCGCTCCTGCCGGCCTCCCTGGTGGTGGCTTCCCAGCCGGGAAGGCAGCTTGGCCACGGCGCAGGGGCTGTGCCCTTCCCTCAGGTGTTTCCGCCAAGTGGCTGCGTCAGGCGGGGACCGCAGCTCGTCTCGTCTGACCGGGCGCCACCTGCCCGCCCCAGGCGTGTGCCTTCTCCACCACCCTGCAGAGTGTCCGTGGGGAAGAACACGGTGTCCCTGCTGCCAGGAGCCTCGTGTGCGGCTCGTGAGTTCACTCGGCTGAGCAGAGATGACTCTCCGGCTGGTGGCCGCTGAGCTGAAGCACCACACAGAGAAGGCTCGGCCGGCGGCCGCGGCCTCCCAGGGACGCAGAAGTCCCTGCTGCTGGTCCGTTTTCCCAGCGGCTTCCTTGGTGGACGTCGACTCCCAGGTTTTTCCTGCCTGATTCTCCAGGCTCGTGGGTGCATCTCGCTGGCCCTTCCCCTCCGACGGTCCACCCCGAGCCGACCTCAACCCGGGCAGCCACGTGGCCGCCGTGGCCGTCTGCACCTGCCTGGGTCTCAGCCCCGGCCCTCCCGCCCCACGGCCATGGCTGGTCGCAGCCGCCTGCAGCCTTGTACGACCGGAGGATTTTACCTTCACGCTCTCTGCAACTAAAACCGCTTCCAGGTCCCGAAGTTCCCTTCACACGACTCGGTTCCTCACCTCTTTCCAGTTCTCTGCGTAAAAGGCATTTAATCACATTTTTGGAAGATTTTTGTGCCATAGGTTATCTCTTCAAAATGGATTGGAAAATACGTATGATCAGAAAACAAAATGTTACTTGTAAAACAAAGTACATATAGAAAAATACAAAGTTGTCAGCAAAATTGCTGTGTTTCCACCTCCAGGGAAGATTACTCTGGGAGAGCCTACATCTGGGTGTGAAATTTATAAGTTTAAACAGCATTTAGGTCTCATTTTTAACTATTTTTTTTTTTTTTTTTTGAGACAGAGTCTCACTCTGTTGCCCAGGCTAGAGTGCCGTGGCGTCAGCCTAGCTCACAGCAACCTCAAACTCCTGGGCTCAAGCGATCCTACTGCCTCAGCCTCCCGAGTAGCTGAGATTACAGGCATGCGCCACCATGCCCGGCTAATTTCTTCTATATATTTTTGTCCAGCTAATTTCTTTCTATTTTAAGTAGAGACGGGGTCTCGCTCTTGCTCAGGCTGGTCTCGAACTCCTGAGCTCAAACAATCCACCTGCCTCAGCCTCCCGAGTGCCAGGATCAGCCTCGTTTTTAACTTCTGAAAGCTCGTGAACATGCCAACACATTTTAACTGCCCAAGCAAGCACGCCGATCTGCATTTTTTGCTCTTGCAGTTTACAAATGGAAATCACGTTGACACACTTGTCCAATTATTTCTTTGGGATAAAAGAGATGTAACTGCTGCGTCAATTACCAATATCATATGTATGTATGATAGTTATTCTTTGATAGAGAAAAAAGATCTCCGGTGTCTAGTCGGGTTGAACACTTGAAGAATACGTTTGTTAACCAACTGTTATTGTCTAAATTACTGCACATGTCTGTACTTACTTATCAGTACATTTGGTCTTTTTGTTCATAAAAGCTTCTTATATAGAAACTAATTTTTTTCTGCTTTGTATTAAATAGAGTTGGATAATACAACTGTATAGTACCTTTGAATTTCTTTTTTGAGACCAGGTCTCACTGAGGCCGGCCTTGAACTTCTGGGCTTGAGATCCTGCTGCCTCGGCCTCCCGGTGCGAGTGGCTACACCTATCATTCCCTTTGAATTTTTATGTAGTCAAATATATCATCCCTTTTTCTCACGGTTTCTAGTACTGACTAGTGATTAAACAGTGTTTTCTGTGGACACTAGTTCATGGGTTTCATGTCCACAGTTCACTCTGTGACTGAAATTAATTTCAAAGCAGGCAACGAGACAGGGTCTGGTTTTCTTCCCGCACAGAGGGCTGTGCACGGCTCCCACAGGGGACCCCGCCCCGACGTGCCCCTCGCTGTCCTGCGCTCCAGCACGCGCACAAAGTTCTGGTTTGATTGGTAAATTACACAGGTTCCCGATTTTAATGCCATTTATCAATAGACTCATTGTTTGCCATTGACTTACGACACTCCTCTAGGAAAAACTAAACCCCAAAGCCGGCACGAGTGCCGGGAGGCTGAGGCCCGCAGCCCAGGCAACATAGCCAGACCCATCTCTGGAAAAAAAACAAAACCAGGTGTTGCCGTTTAGGCCATCTTCACTTTCCTTCAGGAACGGTTTGTAGGTTTGAGTCTACAAATTTTCGCCTCCTTAAATTTAGTGCTAGGAATTCTTTCAGATACTCTTGTAAATGAAATTGTTTTCTTAATTTCCGTTTGGACTGTTCATTGCTAGTATATGTAGATACAGCTGATTTTTTACTTGCTCTTGTACACTGCAACTTTGCAGAATTCGTTTATCAGCCCCAGTCAGTACTTTGTGTATTCTGTGGAATTGTCTATGTACATAGGTATGATCATGGCATCTGCAATTAGAGTTTTAATTCTTCCTTTCCAACTTGGATGCCTTTCTTTACTTGCTTAATTGCTCTGGCTAAGATTCCTAGTATTGATACAGTGTTGAATAGCAGTAGCAAAAATGGGCATTCTTGTCTTGTTCCCATCTTGGAGGAAAAGCTTTCAGTCTTACCAGGAGTGTGATGTTAGCTCTGGATCTCTTTGCATTTTTCCTGCTTGGATTTTATTGAGCTTATTGCATGTGTTGATTCACGCACGTTTTCATCAAATTTGGGAAGTATCTGCATCTGCCCTGTGCAATCCTCCCATATTCTTTGAGACAGGGTCTTGCTTTGTCGCCCAGGCTGGTGTGCAGTGATGTCAGCATAGCTCACGGGAACCTCCAACTCCTGGGCTCCAGCGATCCTCCTGCCTCAGCCTTCTCAGTAGCTGGGACTACAGGTGCCACCATGACACCCGGCTAATTTTCGATTATTTTTTGTAAAGATGGGGTCTCGCTATTGCCCAGCCTGGTCTTGAACTCGGGGCTCAAACGATCCTCCTGCCTTAGCCTCCCAAAGTGTTGGGATTACATGCTTGAGCCACCAGGCCCAGCCTCCTCCCACATACTTTAAACTATCTCTAGGTTATTTATAATGCCTAATATAATGTAAATGCTATATAAATGGTATAGTGTATTTTGAATTTTTATATTAGTTTTCATCGTATTGTTGTTTTGGTTTTTTGAATATTTCGGTTTTTTTTTTTTTTTTTTTTTTTTGAGACAGAGTCTCACTCTGTTGCCCGGGCTAGAATGAGTGCCGTGGCGTCAGCCTAGCTCACAGCAACCTCAAACTCCTGGGCTTAAGCGATCCTACTGCCTCAGCCTCCCGAGTAGCTGGGACTACAGGCATGCGCCACCATGCCCGGCTAATTTTTTCTATATATATTTTTAGTTGGCCAGATAATTTCTTTCTATTTTTAGTAGAGA